>JAJOZX010002280.1:0-683450 GCA_023014485.1 Bathynomus jamesi
TGCGCCCCTTTCAATTTGAAGAACAGAGCTCCGTGGTTCGTTTTTTGTGGGCAGGTGTGAAAGGAGCTGAAATTCACATGCGTTTATGTGCTCAGTATGGGAATAATGCGTTACCACGGAGAAGTGTGTACGATTGGATTCAAATGTTCAAGGAAGGTCGGACATGTGTGACAGATATTCAGCGCTCAGGACGACCGTCAATATTAACCAGTGGTGACAAGCAGGAAGAAGCCAGAGCCATGATTTTCGATGACAGAAGATTAACAATAAAAGAAATTGCATCTTCATTAGACATCAGTCAAGGGTCAGCCTATTCGATAGTTCATGACATTCTTGGCTTTCACAAGGTTTGTGCAAGATGGGTGCCCAAACAGTTGACAGAAGAGCACAAGCGTAATCGTATGGACGTCTGCTCTCGTCTTTTGGCACGGTATCATAATGAAGGTGAAAACATTTTGGGGCGCATTATCACTGGAGATGAAACCTGGATCCATCACTATGAACCAGAAAGCAAACGACAGAGCATGCAATGGAAGCATCCAACATCTCCCGTTGCAAGGAAGTTCAAAGCGCAGCAGTCAGCACTCAGCAGGTAAAGTTATGCTAACACTGTTTTGGGATACACGAGGCCCTATCCTTGAACATTATCTAAAGCGTGGAACTACAGTAACAAGTGCATCGTATTCTGACATGCTTCGGAATGAGTTAAAGCAAGCAATTCGCACAAAACGGAGAGGGAGATTGTCGGAAGGTGTTATTCTGTTTCATGACAATGCGCGCCCTCATACCGCTGCAGAGACTAGAAAAATGCCTTCAAGAACTTAAATTTGAAGTTCTCGACCATCCAGCCTACAGTCCAGACCTGGCACCTTCGGATTTTTACCTGTTTGGAACACTAAAAGACGCTTTGAGAGGTCAGCGATTCCAAGGCGATGATGACCTGAAGGAGGCAGTGCATGACTGGCTACGGAAACTTGTAGAATTTAGGGTGGAGTGAAATTTTTTTTTTTTAATTTCAAAATGCTTGGGGTCGGGAAAGTTGCGTATTTATGTGAAACGTACTGTGTGAAATTTTTGTAATCGTACGGCTATAATTAAATTGTGCACACTGAACTCAAAGTTTTTAAAAATTGGCAAAATTACTCAAATTTCGCGTTTTTTAAATAAAATTACAAAATTACAAAAATTTCACACAGTATGTGTCCAAAAAAAAAAACTGAAAATAAAAATTGCGAAATTTTAGTAATTTGGCCAACTTTTAAAAACTTTGAGTTCAGTGCGCACAATTTAATTATGGCTGTACGATTACAAAAATGTCACACAGTACGTTTCACATAAATACGCAACTTTCCCGACCCCAAGCATTTTGAAATTTTAAAAAAAAAATTTCACTCCACCCTATTGTACAGTAGATCACTGAACTAAGTGTATTGAGAAACAGGGAGACTGTTCAGAAGTGGTGTTTATAATCTATCAGATATGAAAATAAAATTGTGAAAATAAAAAGTGCGGATACTTATTGAATTACCATCGTGTATATATATATATATATATATATATATGTGTGTGTGTGTGTGTGTGTGTGTGTGTTGTGTGTGTTAATAAAGTATGAGACAAAGTTAATTACGAGAATAACTTTGATTCACCTTTTTGATTTACTCAGTGTTTTTTCTTCGACAAATATGAATTGTTGTGAATTACGTTCTTAAATTTTTATTTTGCATTTTCTGAGAAGCAATTATACTGTGCTCATTAAAATACGCACATTAAATGCTTCATTTCGAATAGTGTGAAGGTTTGTGAATCTTATATTCCATAAAGTACTTCTAAAATTTTGGAATTTATAAATAAATTTACATTTACATAGAAATTAACAGCGTCTTACAAAAATACTATAAGTATTTATGTTCAAAATTATTTCGAGCTTTCAGTGAGTTATAAGTTAAGACCAGTTTTTGTAAATTGTGGCCTCATTCTAAAGTCTCTTCCATTGGGGGTGATCGGGTTCAGTTCGATTAGACCTATAACACCATATACGATACTTCACGAAAGGCGGGATATTTGAATTGCATTCTTCTTTGGTATGTTTTGTGTCGTATTAAGTTGTCTGTAGATATTAAGTGATATTTCATTGTTTCACTGTCCCAAATAATGCGATAAAAATGTCTGTTAATTTTACGATACATTTCCTCCTTTTTTTTTTTTTTTTTTTTTAACTTCTTAAACGATCTTGTGTATTACAAACAGTTTATTGGCTGTCGTTCAAAATTTTCAACAGTATCAGTTCGTTTTCAATTACTTATTTGAAATTATAACCAGATTGTATTGTTTATATTTATAATTGTAGAATATGTTGGTGTCCATTATTATTTCGTGACTTCATAGTATCGTATAGAATCAGTCATATTTAATATCATTATACGGTGAAAATTTTGGCTTAAATTAAGCATAATTATTGTTGAAAATATATTTCTTATATCCTCATATACTGTAAATTGAAAGGATAAGAAAATGTTTCGTGTAGATTACCTTAATAAAATTCTTCGCGTACCGTTTTTATTTATTTGGCTGCTCTGAAATAAGGTTCTTTTTACGCGTAACTGGTTTTTTTTTAATTTTATTTTATCGGTTTATTTTTGTTTTTTATTTTATTTTATGGGTAAGCTTTAATTTTTTCCCTTCGCACATTTTAATCAAACTCCATAAATTATATTTTTTATTTTTTTATATAATTTATAATTTATAATTTTTTATAATTTATTTTTTATGTATGCTGGTTAGTTAAAATTTTACTCTGAAATGGTGTATAACGGTATAGTTTTGTATAAAAATTTATTTATAGTGGTTATTAAAAACAAAATTGTTTTGCGTAAAGCGCGTTTGTGTAGGTTAAGTTTGCGAATTATTTGATTATATAATGCAGTTTGTCTCCGTTAGGCGTAATTATACAGAGCTTCACTTTACAAAAAGTTGGACACTCGCTTGAAAATTTAATTAATATTTTTTGTTTCCAATTATGTATTATGGTTGCGTAATATTTTTGTTTTTCATATATTTTAAAAATAATGATAATAATGATAATAATGAACATTTGCAATTAGTTTCAGACTGCAACAATAAATTGCGCGTATTTACCCTGATTTACAAATGCTGGTCGTGATGAAGGAGAGAGTTTAGCTTAGATGTCTTTGTAAATTACGAGTTTCTTCCTGTTGAATTTAGCGTTGCAGGTTGGAATTAATGTATCGATTTGACCTTTCGGCGTTCCTACCTTAAGTGATCTGCCAAACCTACTCAACTGAATGAGGGTTAATATCAGAATGGAATTGAAAGTAAATGTTGTTGTTGTTGTTGTTGTTGTTGTTGTTTACAAAAATGAATGTACGACAAAAATCCCACAAGGAAAAAAAACCACCGACAAAACCCCCGGCGACAAAAAACCCGGCGACCAAAACCCCCGAAATAGGGTAATGCGACAAAAAACCCACTCACAAAAATAAATATATAATGTGTATTTAAATTCAAGGTCAAGGTGACAGAGTCTAGGTTATAGGTTTTGAGAAATTCCAGTTTTAGTTTCTGAATAAGCTTCACTGCAGCAGTATCTCTGAAATTTTCACGGCAAATTATATTTTCTTTCCGTTTTTACCCATCATGGAAGTCATTCGGAATAATAAAGGTGGCGAAAAGCTGTGTTATAATGGCTATATGTATACTAAAAAATCCACTAGTTCTAATACAAAGCGGTGGGAGTGTGCTAGAAGAGCAGCGTTTGGATGTAACGGTAAAATAACAACTAATTTAGAAATAAACCGATATCATTTCAAGTATAGAGCATAATCATGAGAGATGAAGGATCAATAGAGGCAGCGAAAGTGCGTGCATCCCTCTATCAACAGGCCAAATCAAACAAAGGAAATACGGATCAAATGTAGAATTCGGACCCCAGCCTTCTTTAGTTAGCTTTATAAGGCTAACTAACGAAAATATCATGACCTAACCTAACCAATCGTCAAGGGCGTACAGTTAACCTAACGATTGGTTAGGTTAGGTCGTGATATTTTCGTTAGTTAGCCTTATAAAGCTAACTAAAGAAGGCTGGGGTCCGAATTCTACATTTGATCCGGAAATACTAGTCGCGTTGTCGCGGATTCATTGGAAAGCATGACTCAAGAAGGAAGACTTGCTATGGGAAAATTAAGTACAGTAAAAAGAAATGTTCAAAGAAAGCGTCAGGAAGGACGACCTAAGGATCCAGTATCTTTAAATGATTTACAAATCTCAGGTGATTGGGCTATGACTGGTAGAGAAAATACTAAGCTTTTTCTTATTCACGATAGTGGCATTGAAGCCAGGAATCGAGTCATTGTGTTTGCTACAGAAGAATGTATGCAACATTTAGGTAAGTCCGATATTTGGTTTATGGATGGAACGAAAATATTACGACTTAACCTAACCAATCGTCAGTGTATGTATATATATATATATGTATATATATATATATATATATATATATGCTGCAAACCCACAAGGAAAAAGAAAAAGAAAAACGATTATAAGGCTACCTAACGAAGGCTGGGGGCCCTGGTTTTGTCGCTGGGGTTTTTTTCGGTGGGTGTTTTGTCGCCGGGGGTTTTGTCGGTGGGTTTTTTTCGTGTGGGGGTTTTGTCGGTGTTTTTTTTTTCGTGTGGGGGTTTTGTCCGATCTCCTACAAAAATATAAATAAAGAATATTCCCATTCTGTTCTCGCCACAAGAAATTGCATTTCATGAGAACCACTCTTATTCATGCGTAAAATCGAAATTACACTGAACAAGTAGTTTCGCTACAAAACTACTCCAGTGGATCATTCATTACCAAAAACTAACGTCTAAGAGTGTAAGAATAGAAGTCTTTTGGAACATTTCTCTTAGAAACAATAATCCAAAAGTTATTGTTGATCCAAAGCTATCAACTAATATTCTACGTTTGCTTTTTGGGAGGCATCTCAGTTTCTAGACATCCACTAAATATTCATATTTCTCAGGTATTTTAAATTCAAGAATGTAAAGCTACAGAGTAATCTAATGTGAGACGTTCCTCTTAATTTCATAACTTTTTAAAATTTTGTAACGAATTTTAAGTTTGGAATGAAAATACTGTTAGCAGTATATGACTGAGAAATGTGTTGCCCGAGTTATAAATAAACTTGTAGTGGAAATGTAAGTAACTTACAGTACAGTATTATGATACTAACTAGTGTCATGCAGTTCTGTGTTGCTGTCTGTCTGGTCACATTTATCGCACAGCCTAATTTCAAATAAAAAGTTTAAGACATAGTTTTATATATATATATATTTATATATATATATATATATATATATATATATATATATATATATATATATATAGATGCAAACTCACAAGGAAAAAGAAAAAATTATTTCAAGGCCTTTCGTGTATTCAGCAGTACACCTCGTCAAAGAATGACAAGGTGTACTGCTGAATGCGCGAAAGGTCTTGGAATATTGTTTTCCTTGTGTGTTTGCATCATTCATTCATTTCACGTGTTTTAGTGTGAAATTCATTCATATATATATATATGTGTGTGTGTGTGTGTGTGTGTGTGTGTGTGTGTGTGTGTGTGGATATACCTTACCTTACCTTACAAAGGTTTCGCATGATGATCTCTCATTTCGCGAAGGTTAAGCTTGTCGCCCCTCCTCTCGAATTGGCCTGGTGAAGTAGTGAGTTTGATTCTTGCGCTCTCCACCTCACATAGCCAGGTACGCCCGGCTCATCGGGGATTGTTCTGATCCGGGCGTCTAGTCTTCTTTTGAAGATTTCCACTGCAACTCCCTTTGTGTTTCTTAGGTCTTTGGGCAGCTGATTAAACAGTTTTGGTCCTCTCACTACAAAACTATTTTCTTTCAGGGTTAAGGATGTGCCCTGTCTCGCCTTCAATTTGGGAATACGGCACAGTCTGCCGTTTCTACTGCCCACCGTTGTTTTGGGAGTTATAGGGTTCAGAGTAAGATTAGGGACTAGTTTCTCCATTATTTTCCAAATGTAAATAATGGTGAATCTCTCTCTTCTCCTTTCCAGTGAGTATAGCCTATAGGTCTAGTTCGCTTAACCTTTCCCAGTAATTTAGTTCTTTGCACCCATTGATCTTGGCTGTGTCCCGTTATTCTCTTTGCTCTGTTTACTGCTATCTTATTTTGTGTCTCAAATTTCGCATCATCCGTCATTACAACCAATAAATCTTTTGCTCTGGAATTTCGCTGAATTTCCTGTCCGTTTGCGGTATAATATTCCATGGATTTTAGGTCTTCTCTTTTTCCGTACCGTAATAGCTGAAATTTCTCGGTGTTAAACTTCATATTGTTGTCTTCCGTCCACTTGTAGATTCTGTTTATGTCGGTTTGTAGGGATCTTATGTCTTCTGGGTTTCTTATTTTTCTACTGATCTGTGTCATCCGCAAAGGATGTTACTGTGTTGTCTCTGGTAACTTCCTCATCTATGTCAGTTAGCATGATTATGAAGAGTAGTGGAGCTAATACTGTTCCTTGTGGTACTGAGCTGAGGACCTCTGATTCTGATGAAGATACTCCTTTTACTGTAACGACTTGCCGCCGCTCACTAAGGAAATTATATATCCATTTCCTACTTTTCCTGTTATTCCCATATATTTCAGTTTATGTATTATGATTCCGTGGTCACACTTGTCAAACGCTTTAGCAAAGTCTGTGTAATAATTTAGGATGGTCCAAAAAAACAAAAGAACAAATTTCCTTTCTCCACAAGGGTATTTTTATTCCTTTATACATAACTGAAAATCACACAAAATATTTTCCCCAAAAAACAGTATTTAGGGGTCGCCCCATGTGGAATCCATAAATCAGGGGTCTCACGCAGCAGAAAACAGTTATGCACTTGAAAAACTATGACATTAGAGCCGCCTTTGATGGAGTGGGGAGCTTCTTTCGGTGGTTTGCCACCAGTCGAAGAAGGAACTGTTTCTGCTCTTCGTCCTTCGTCAGCGTGTTGTTGTATTTTTGGATCAGGCTGATACCCCGTTCCGCCGTGTCGTTTACTACTTCCATCCGAGAGGACCGATCCCAAAGTTCGTTGAAAAAAGGATCGGCCGTCCACTGTCCGGGGGTTTCTCCAGAAAGGATTGAGATTTCGCTTTTCCTCCTTCCATCAAAACATCAAAGAAGGAACTGGTCCTTTTAGTCACAAAGTCCTCCAACTTCATGTCTTCCACTTCATCCTTGATCTCTAGACGTCGAGGAAGGCCGGGTAACCGCGGACGCTGTAGGTTCCGGAGCATCCTTTCCTTTGTCGCCGTGGTCACTCGTTCGTCGAAAAAGGCTAGGGCAACCAGGTGCTCGGAGAGAAAACAAAGATGCCTGGAAAATAAGGTAGGTTGATTTTCCGCATTTTTTTAGATATCGACTTTGGACTAGTTGAGATAGTCAGGGCTTAATATGATAATAACTGACAAAACATTTCAGATCCCTAGCTTTAACCGTTTTTTGAGGAAACCGTTTCAAAATCGTCAAAAATCGTACCGAAAAATACTGCATTTTCGCAATTTTCGGCCGAAAAAACATGCTATTTTCATAAAAAAATCCTGAAAAAAGTTACAATTTTATTGAAAAAAAGTTTAAAAAACTTGTACAGAGTCAAATAGACACATTTAGATCCCAAGATCATCATAATTTTCACTGTAAGAGCCCTTAGAAGCAAAGGAAGGCCTCATCTGGCGGCTTAGGGCTTTGGCCAGAATGTGTTTGTGCCTTGATTCGAATCCATAAACAGTATGGGAAGCTTCAGATGTCAGCTTCACGGCCCTTTCAACACACTGAGAATGTGAAGGCAGATCAGGCAGCTCCAGCTTGGTGCCATTCAGCAATGCTTCTTGAAGCTCCTGGTCAGAAAAGTCTTCTGTGAGAGCAGGTTCACAGATGCCACTTTGAGAAAGGTTGATTAGTTCTGACCAGTGGGTAGCTTCAATGTTGATGGCTGTGATCTTCTTCAGCCTCTTCTTGGCTGGCTTCCCATTTCTAAAAGAATAATAATTAATTTATTTTTTATTCCAGTTTAAGATTTAATCCCTATTAGTCTCAGAATTGCTGATTTAAATTAAACTTAAATTAAAAAAAAAAAACCCAGTTCTATAAATCCCCATAATCGAACTTTTTTTCAGAAAGAAGGTAAGATTATTTCCATTATCAGAGGGGAAGGGGGGAACTGGGATAAGAAAATGTGAAAAAAAATTCGATTATGGGGATTTACAGAACTCGGGCCTTTTTTTTATTAAATAAATCACCATAATCAAATTTTTTTTTCACATTTTTTTTAAATTAATAAATGTTTACCTGATGGACAGAATTTTCTTGAGAGCAGCTTCTCTCACTTCCAAGTCATCAGACTTCACCATGGAGTACAGCACATTCTCGGGCAGCAAGGCAAAAGCATTGTACTTCAGGTTCTTGAAAGTAACACCCTGGATTTCTTCAGACTGCTGCTTGATCCTCTGGATCATGTTGAAGATGTACAGCTGCTGATTGTGGAACTTGCTGTCCCTTTTGATCTCAAACCAACTGACTGCATACACTTCCACAATGAACTTGATGGCCTGGTAAAGCTTATCCTGTAGTTCTGGAGGGTAAGCACCTCTGGTCCACAGACACATCAATCTAACTGACAAGTGCAGATTATGTGCTGTGTTTGACAATTTTCTTTCTTGCACTTCACAGCATTGTCATCACAGGGACGAACAGGTAGCTTACAGGTGCAAGCAGAAATGTCAAAAAGTTTATCCAGCTTTTCCTCCAGATTCTGCTCCTGGACTGTAGAAAGAGATTTCCTGTTTATCACTTTTGCTTTCTTGAAGCACACTTTATCCACCAATTTCACTACATAATATTCCTCATACAGGGGCAGCCGCGGGTTCACTGCCTGCCAGATCTCAATCACATCCTTTGCTATCATTTTAGCAATATCATAGTCTTTCAAGTCCGGGTGGCTGTTTTGGAGGAAATAACTGTACTGAATAACTTGGCGGAGGGTAGGAGGCTCTGTTTTATCCAAAGGCGAAGGCTGGCCACTGAATTTTTTGGCACTATCACTTCGAGTTAACACTGCAGACTTCCGTTTTTTACCCATTTTTATGAAATATCTGAAAATAACACAATTAAATGAACGCATCATAAAATAACTTAATTTAATACACATTTTATAGGTAAATATCATTAAAAAATACAAAATAATACAAATAAACGTCTATAATGCATTTACAATAAGTTTCAAGCATCGTTTTGTTAAAAAAGCCGAATTTTAATTGATTATTTTGATGAAATAAGGTCAGATATTTTGCTTGTTTACATTGCGCGAATGCCGCGCGCGCGATTTTACGCGTAAAATTCGGCAATTTTACAACTTAAAAATAATTAACAATCCTCAAAATATACAATCATTTTTACAAATATGAGTTGGTGCAACGTTTTTTATACATTAATACCTTTCTATCTAGACTAGTCCAAGATCACAGTTCCAAAATCAACCTACCCTACTGGAAAAGGCCGCGGACGCTTTACTGGCCACAGTCTGATTTGGGTAAGTCTTGAGCAGAGACAGAAGTTCGATGTCGTTGTAGGGTAGGGGGCTCAAATTCCAAGAGACGCTTCGTTCCATTGTCTGATGTAAACGAGACTCACAAACAGAGCGAAGTCGGTTATGTTCCTGGCTTCTCTTGGTGTCAGCTTGAATTGAGCTTGGAAAAGGAATATCTTCAACACATAAATTCCTTTCCCCATCTAACGAGCGTGGTGTGTTGGGCCGGGAGCTTGAAATGACTCGTTCCCACTTCCTCCGCCAAGGAACAAGAGAGATAAGCGCAAGAATTCTTGATAATCGTCCCTTGGCTGCTGCGCTTCGAGTGCATGTGGCAAATAATCCAGCATCTCTTTCCGCAATCTGCTCAATACCGGATCCTGGAAGAGTTCGTTGGTTGCTGCAACACACGCATCTTGATTTATCGATAGCCATTTTTTCTGAAATCGCTTGAAGAGTCCGGATTCTGGACCTCCAGATGGACCGAAGATACAGGAGAAGACGTCGGACAGCATGATTTCCATGACATGATGACGGCAAGCAATCCAGACCAGTTCGGTTCCTAGAGCTTCTTCGATTCTGATGCAAGCTCCTTTGTGAAGCCCTGTGTTGCTGGCTGTCGTATCAAATACGAGTCCTTTGATTTGAGACCCGAGATTCCATTTCTCAATTGCTTCAACACAAGCATTCGCCTGAGACTCCCCAGTACCTTTGTCCATCTTCGGAATTTCCAAAAACTTCTCGTGGCCGTTTCCAGTGACAAGGACAGCAATTCTATCAACGCTTGCCTTGGATCCGTCGATATCTGGCAATAGTTTGCCATCCCGGTGTAAAAGAAGAGGTCCCTCCAAAGAAGATTCCTGGTCTTCTGCTGCTGCCGTTTCCTGTCTTCCTTGTCTTCTAGACCGCCTGATTGAACTTCGGGAGAGTGTGAGCTCTGAAAGATTATGTCCAAGCGCCTCAGCAACGGCTCCAGCCACAAACACAGCTCCGCGGTCTGGAAGATTGACGCGATCCAAGGCGCCGACGACTTCGGGCGAGTTGAAGATATTCTTAAGTCTCTTTGGCGTTGGGGAAGCAGCAGCTGCCGCAGATGTGACGCAGAAGGTCTATATTCGTCTTCGCTTTCAGATCCCCAGAAGATGATGTGGAAGAAAGTTCTGCTGTTGCCCCCGTCCTGGATTTGGTTTCCCTTCCTTCGTATCTCGCTTTTGCCATCCTTTCTTTTTCTTCTCGTTGTATCTTTCTGCTTTCTTTTGCAGGCGTCTTTTGGTCAGCCCCACTCATGCTACAGGAAAAAACGTCTTCTCTTTGCTTCCGAAGGAATTCCCGGTCTTCCTCGTTCTTGATTACCACATTGCATCTTTTGTAGATATATCAAACAGCTCTTCCAGATCACCTTTGAACACTTCCTCGTTCATTCTGTCATTTTCTCGTTGTCGAGTTCGGTGCTTCTTGAGGGCTAGATACTTCTCATACAGCTTTGACAGTTTCCGGACACACGAATCTACCCGTTGGGAAGGAATTCTGGCGCGCTGCCATACAGCGACAACTGCTTCACAGGCCAACTTGTAACTCGTGGGCAGGGTTCTTCCTTCGTCCAGGTGGTTGTACTGGGCCAGTCGGAGCACGTCCAGTACACGGGGTAGTCTTGCTGTCGATAACTGAGAGTTCGGCCTCCCAAGGAGCCAGTTTTCAGACGCAGATCTCCTACTAGACGACGTCATAATTACTTCTAAAAAAGAAAAAAACGAAGTGTTTAGTATGGGGCAAACCCTAAATATCAAGTTCAAATTCCACACACAAGTAAGTCGACCCTAGTGGACAAAAACAAGGCATGTGGAAAAAGGATTCGACCAACATAGTTTTTTACTATAATATTTTGGACCACCCTGCTGTGTATAGTACATCATAGTTTTCATTACTTTCCAGTGAATCAATAATGTTGTTGTAGTGTTCCATTAGTTGTGATAGGCATGATCTGCCTGACCGAAACCCGTGTTGGTTATCATTGAATTTTTTCTGCGTTTCTAAAAAGTCATAGATTTTCTGTCTAACTATTCTTTCAAATATTTTAGTGAGATGGGATGTAAGCGATACTGGCCTACAGTTTTTGGCCTCGGATCGATCCCCTCCTTTATATATTGGAACTATGTTCGCGCTCTTCAGGATGCCCGGTATTTCTCCCGTGTCTAGTGATCGTCTCCATATCCAGTATAGGGGCTCAGCGATTGCATTCTTGCAGTTTTTGATCAGTGTGGCATTCCATTTATCCGGTCCTGCCGCTGAGTGTTTTTTAGTTTCCCTATGGCTTGTGTAATATCGTCCGTCGTAAAATCTAAATCCGTTATACTTTCCCCTTGTGGTTCTTCTTCAAAGAACGCGTTTCTATCGCATATCAATTTGTCAGTTTTTGGGATACTGAAAGATGATTCGTACTGAGCTCTTAATATTTCAGATACTTCTGTTAGATCATCCGATAAAGCACTGTTCTCAGTTTTTAAAGGTCCGATAGTCGCATGGTTTTTCGACTTTCTTTTTGCGAAATTATAGAAGTACTTTGAGTTAGCCTTTATCGCTTCTATAGCGTCGTCGTCTTCTTTTTCTGTATGCTTCTCGATTAGTTCCCGTATGACGACATCGATACTTTGCAGTTTATCATTTAATATTTTTCTGATGTTGTTATCTTTACAATTACTTAGTTTTGCAGTCACTCTTTTTCTCTTTCGAAACAGTGCTCTCTTTTGTCTTTCGAACCTGCTTCTCTTTCCTCTTTGTTGTATCTTTGGGACATGTTTTTCCACAATTTCTAACGTCTTCTCCTCTAACGTCATTAGCATCTCTTCCGTTATCTTGGTTTCGAACATGGTTTTCCAATCTATTACTTCCATGTTAGCTGTCACATCTTCCCAGTTTATGGTTTTGGAGTGAAAATTAAAAATTTCGAATTTTCTTTTTTCTGTTGTGCGGGTTCTTTCTTTTCCTGTTGTCTTTATATTAGTTGTTATTTCAATGATGTTGTGGTCCGATATCATAGTTGGGGATTTCTACCTTCTCAATTAGATTACTGTTGTTCGTGAATACCAAATCTAGGCAGTTGTTTTTTCTTGTTTTCTGTTATTTCTTGCATTAACATAAATTCATCAGCTAGAGCTAGTAGCATTTTCACCTGCTCCTGGTCTTCTCGTGTGCCCCCCTTGTCCTGGTGTATACATATATTTTTTCCTATCCTTTTATATTTCATGAATGGGAAATTAAAATCTCCACAGAGAAAAATATTTGGGGTTTGAGAGTGTAAATCTTTTACTAGGTTTCTTACCTCTGTAATGGAATCTGAAAATTTTGAGGTTGGCGTGTTTGGGGGTCTGTACATTACAATTAGTACCAAATTTAATTTTTCAATGTTTGCTGCTACACATTCTACGTAGTTGTTTGAGGTACTTGTAGCCATTTATGCTATGTGCCTTTCGCGTGTGTAAATAGCACATCCTCCTTTACGTCTCACTGTTCTGTCGGCTCGGAGGATGTTATAGTTGTCAATTTGTATTTCTTTTTTGTCAATACAGGACTCACAGTTTTCACAGTTCGCCTGCCGGTCTTTTAGATGAGTTTCCGTGAGGCATGCAAAGTCTGCTCCGGCTTCTTGCATGAGTCCTTTCAGGTATACAACTTTGTTCGTGGAATGGTTTGATTTAAGGCCCTGTATGTTAGCTAGGATTATTTTTATTTTTTCTCTTTCTTTTTCGCATACAGGTGGTTCCAATTTGTTTTCCAATGGGGGTGCCGGTTTCGTTGCCTTGTGGTCCTCCGAGAATTTACCTCTTTTTATCTTTGTCGGTACCTGTTGTCCCGATAGCGCATGAAGTGCCTTTGTTCGTACCTTCTGTCCGGCTCTCGGATTTCTATATTTATATTTGTCAGCTTGTTTTTTAATTGCTGGAGAGTATTTAGCAGCTGAAATGTGTTGGCTGCGTCTAAAAAATTGGCACTCTTCTTTGATGTTTGTTTTTTCTGTTCGCTCGTTGCGTTCCTTTGAGGGTGGTGGTATTGGCATTTTTGTCCGTATTTGCAACTCCCATATCTTGCATAAGTGTTGCAGGCCGTAAGATGGTGGAACATGCATTTCTTATCAGATTTGCAGTATCCACTCGTGTACTGCGTTTTGCATAATGTGGGATGTGGTGGCGGGGCCACCAGCTTGACCTCCGTGTGAAGAGAGACCAACGCACGAAACAACATAAGGTAAGGTGTGCATATATGCATTGCCCATCCCAATATCTGCAGTTTCCTTTCGCATAGTATTTACATACGATATTTTCTACGCTTCTGCTTCTTTTCTCATTTTCTTCAAAGTCCTTAATTTTGGCATTATCATTATTTTTCTTTGATTGTTTATATGTGTGTATATATATATATGTGTATATATGTGTATATATATATATATATATAATATATATATATATATATATATATATATATATCGTAAGATGGGGTAACTGGGCACCTGCAGGGGTAAGGGGGCCCTACTAAGTTTAAGGTAAATTTTGGGTACTTGTAGGTTACCTCCCCCCACGCTTGATTTGTCATCGTGGCAAATAGCACGCACGCAGAACAATCAAACGAGCATTTCGTTCTAGAGTGTTTGATGCACATTGGTTGTTGATTTGTTTACAACTTACATTAACTTTGGATCACCTGAAGATCAGGGTCCCCAGCCTTCTTTAGTTAGCCTTATAACGCTAACTAACAAAAATATCACGACCTAACCTAACCAATCATTAGGTCAACTGTACGCCCTTGATGATTGGTTAGGTTAGGTCGTGATATTTTCGTTAGTTAGCCTTATAAAGCTAACTAAAAACGGCTGGGGGCCCTGATCTTAGGTGATCCTTAACTTTATAATGGCGATCCTTCAGAATCCGGCCATAAATTAGTTTAAAAAATAAATCGTATCAATAATTATTACATGAGCCAAATTATATATTTAATAGTATCTATTTCAGTAGATATTACCAATCCTTTGCACAATTTAATTATTGCTTTTTCAGCTAGAATGAATTTACTGCGACTTCATGCTATTTGCCACGATGACAAATCAAGCGTGGGGGGGGGGGGAGATAACTTACAAGTACCAAATTTCGTTATACTGTATAACAGTGTAAATTTTTTCCATAAATTGTAGGTATCTACCTATGTATAGGTATCTAAAATGTATGGAAAAAATAATAACGAAATTTATCTTAAACTTAGTAGGGCGGCCCAGTTACCCCATCTTACGGTGTATATATATATATATATATATATATATATATATATATATATATATTATATATGTGTATACATTTCAACTGCAAAGAACACGCAGTTTAATTAACGTAAAGAACGACGCTTGTATAGGAGAACATTCCACGCAAGATGAGGAGGCAGAACGAACAAATGAAAAAATGAGGCAATCGGAAGATCCCGGGTTCGATTCCCGGGTGGTTACCTCATTTTTTCATTTGTTCGTTCTGCCTCCTCATCTTGCGTGGTATGTTCTCCTATACAAGCGTCGTTCTTTACGATATATATATATATATAATATATATATATATATATAGTATATATATATATATATATATATATCTATATATATATATATATATATATATATATATATATATATATATATATATATATATATATATATATATCGCTGAAAGTTACGCTCGCTCCTATTCGATGCCATTTTTTGTCTCATTTTCCTCCGAAACTCCGAAACAGAAAATAGGTATTACTTTGTTGTAAGAGATGTTTACGGGTTCAATTTAGGTTAGATTAGGGTAGATTAGGTTAGGTTGTTAGCGTAGGTTAACATAACCTAACATAACCTAAAATAAAATAAAACAAAACACTGGGTGTGTAAAATCCCGAGGTAGCATGAAACAATAGTAATTTGATTTCGAGTTTTTAATTAAAATCCGAACGCGAGTTAAATTCAAAAAATAATCATTATATACGGTAAAAAAGCGCATTCTCTAAGCTTTTTAATGGAACCCTTAACGCAAGTGTAAGTGATTAAAAATTTGAAAAAAATAAAAGACCACGTGCAAAAGCTACTGTAACTTCAATGACCACCGACGA
Source organism: Bathynomus jamesi (assembly GCA_023014485.1). Classification (NCBI taxonomy): domain Eukaryota; kingdom Metazoa; phylum Arthropoda; class Malacostraca; order Isopoda; family Cirolanidae; genus Bathynomus; species Bathynomus jamesi. The sequence goes on from JAJOZX010002280.1 coordinate 15,728, forward strand.
AAATGTAGGAGGAATTTGGCAATTTAGGAATATATATATATATATATATAATATATATATGTTACCGTCAATGTCTAAAATCAGGCAGTTTGTAAAATGACAAACTTTAGGCATGTGACAAATTGTGATACACAACCTAAACTAACCGAACCTAATGAATTTTTAGGCAACATATTGGAAATACCAGCGGGCATGCAGAGACAGCATCACCAGAAAGGTTAGGTTAGGTTTGTTTTTTTAGGTTTTGTGTTTATCACAATTTAACACATTGCCTAAAATTTCAGTCAATTTACAAATTGCCTGATTTTAGACATTGACTGTAACACACACACACACACACACGTATACAGGGCGTCCCAAAAAAATGTATACACACTTTAACAGCTGATAGCTCAATTGATGTTTCTTTCTTTTCAAGTTAAACCCATTAGAATTAGTAATGGCAGTCAGACTAAGCTTTGAACAAAGGAAATTAATTCTAAAATGCTACTGGAAGTGTGAAAATGCAGTTGAAGTGCAAAGACAGTTTAGGAGGGAGTTTCAAACAGATCCACCAACGCGAATCCATCACTCGAATTAGAGATAAGTTTGAAGCCGATGGAACTGTTCAGAATGTCCACAAGAAGCGTTCCGGAAGACCACCGACATCGACAAGCCCCACAAAGCAAGAAAGAGTACTGGAAACGTATCACCAAAGTCCAGAAAATCTGTGCGGCAAGCGAGTCGTGAGGTAGGAATTTCAGAATCGTCTGTCCAACGCATTTTGAAGCGCTGTCAATGGAAAAGTTAAGTTACATTCCAAGATTAGTCCATGCTATTAATGAAGATGATCCGGACCGAAGAGTGGAGTATTGCGAGTGGTACTTGGCACGATGTGGATGTGGATTGGACGAAGGGGTTTCGTAGAATACCTCCGCGTTCACCAGACCTCACACCACTAGACTTTTTTTGGGGGGGATACTTAAAAGACAAAGTCTACGCTATAAAACCTGCAACAGTCGCTGCAGGTTTTATAGCGTAGACTTTGCCAACGCGTGTTGTCCAGCGCGAATTTGCTTATACACGGAAAAATAAATACGAACAATTAAATTATTTGCCAAAAGCGGAAAATTTAATTATACACGGTCCGCCAAACACGCTCTAATACAGTAATACTGTACGCGTGCCAATGCGCGCTATAGTGTTTTCTCCTACAGACCTACACGCTCCAACACTCCCTCATCTCCCTCCCCTTGCGTCACCCCTCGCATCGCCCTTTGTCTCAGTCCGCTAACGCGTTAAATTCAATGAAGTTGTGTGGATTGTTTTGTCGTATTTTGCCGTTGTTTTGCTATTACCCTTAGAAAGCAGTATGGCACCAAAACGTAAAGCATTTACAAGTGATAGTGAAGAGAAGAAAAGTCATAAGGTTATGACATTAGCCGAAAAAATAAAGATTCTAGATAAGTTGCGTGGTGGTATGAGCATAAATATTACTTGGCGCGAGTATCATGTGAATAAGTCTATCATACGCACCATCCGAAAGAGTGAAGAAAAGATGCGTGTTATTTTCATTAATATATTTTTATTTATCATATGTAAATATCATTATGGTTATGATTTCATTATGTTCTTATTTCATATACAATATAGGTAGGGCTATTCATTTATGTGTGAATAAAAAATCTACGTTTCTAAGTATTAATGGGAGACTTTACGCGGCCGCGGTCACGTACCCCCATTTATCCCATAAGGTATGTATTAAGTTTGTCCAACGCGGATTTACTTAACGCGTCGTTCTCGAAGAACCTAACCCCGCGTTGGACGAGGGTTTACTGCATATATATTACTGTGGTCCATTTTTGTAGGGTAAAATATAAAGTGTAAAATATGGTTTTCCTGAAAGGACCTTGTTAGTCCAGGCAATTTGTAGTTAGACCTGGGCAAAATTGCTTCAGAAGCTTCAAACTGTTTCCAGCTCAGGAACCATTGCCGAATAACATATCCAAAATCCGACAAAATTGGACCCCGGGAACACCCCCAAAAATGAAATTCAAAATGGCGGACTGGATGTTTCCTACGAAAAAAAAAAATATATATAATTTACGCTTTTATTTATAGAGATACATTTGATGCTTTTTCTTTCAGTTGTAATGTTTTAAATAATTCAAACAATATACAACACAACAGTTATTACGCAAATATAATGTTATATAGCTTTTTACAGATTTTATAATCAATAATACAACAATTATTTTTTTCCCAGTTTCAAGTTATGTTCATTACAGAAGAAGTGATACCTGGTCACAAACATATAGAAATAATCCTCTTCATCACTATCATCGGATAGATTACCGGTACTTGGGTTGTTATCGCAACCACTGATTTGGCACTCGCCACAAGCGGCTGAACAGGGCATTCCATTACGCTTGCATCATCTTGAAGTAGCACATTTCGTCTTGCAGGAGCAGCGGATCATGTTGAGTAGATAATTTGGAGCTGGTGGCTTGTCGCAGGCTGTAGGGTAGTAGGAATTATCTTACATGACAACCCCACTGTTCTGCATCGATCTTCTCTTCTGAGACTTCCAGATTAGTATTTGAAAGTATGTGCGAAAGCTGTGGTACTTTGTGGACGCATCGGTAGGTGGCAAACGTTCGGGTGTAACAAAAGATTTAGCTGTAGCTACCTTTTCAACTAACATTCGATGACGTAGTGCGTTAGTGGATTCAAGTGTTTTGCAGCCATACAACAGAAGCATTGCCTTTCTTCCAGCGGCTTCAATGTCAGAGTGTTGGCAACAATCAGAACAGAATGTATTTGCAACTGAACGGAGTTCAGCCACCTTCATCAGTGTGTCGAATGCTTTGGCTTTACCGATCGAAAAAATCTGGATGTGCTATCACAGCCCGTGAAAGCATGCACAAACAGGAGATACTTGCAGATGTCATTGCTTAACAATGATTGAATGCTGAGAATATCATACACAGGATTAGGAGATGGTCCCGTCTTATATCGCTGCGATAGTACAACTTGAAACCACTGTCCTTGGCATGGTACAGAAGGAGAATCAGCAAGTCGGTGTCTTCCCCTATACTGTTGTAGTTGCATTTTCTGATGAGGAAACTGCTGCACGAACGATGTCCACATCAGCATCCCATCTGCGTTGTGAACAGTACCCGTGCTTCTTCAACATCTCACCTACGAGGGAAATAAATGCTTGCTTGTTTTCATTAGCCAAGAAGTGTTCTTCGGCCAACAAACTTCATGCTGGACTGAGATTCACATTTCTGCTTGTCTTGGTGCTGTCTCTGGGGTCATGTCCTTGATCGTAGGAGAGCTGCTGTAGCCATCAAAAACAATGATTGCTTTTCCATATGTTTTCAGAGTGAAATCGGCATATGAGTTGGCGATGCTGTCATATGTTTCATCTTGACGCCAGGAAACACGATGTAGTAGAGATCCACCATCCAATACGTACTGGTCTGTGCACTGAATTCTTGAACTTCTTCCATGCGTAAAGTGTCAGTGTATTTGAATATTGCATGAGCTAGCTGAGACTTATCGGGTTTCCTCAAGATACTTCGTGATTCGAACAATGCAGGAGGATATGCACACAGTCGTAACACATGACATCTTCAAGATGCAGTCTCCGCCAGTGGCAACAGTCATCATTCTCGAAACAGTAGTGCAGGATCTACTTCTATATCTGAAGCATCAGTGATCACAACGGCCAGAAGCAGATCCTAGTGTTTTCACTTTGTCAGATCTTTTGGCAGAATATGTAAAAGGCTTGTTTCCCAACATTTTACGACAATGTTCGTACCGATTGAATGCAATTGATGAACGTTAACTCCAGGATCAGCAGTTAGCCCTGTTACAATGTTGCAGAGACCCGAGGTAGAATGGAATGGGGATAAGGATTCCAGACGTTCAAGTACTTTCTTCATGTCATTACTGTCCCTGATTTGTCTACTTCCCCTCATTTCCTTGTGCTGTCACTACTTTCCAACAAAACTCTGGTGTATTCCTGCATTGAAGTTATAAGTGGAACACAGAGGCATAGAAAAGAGCCACGTTGTCCTTTGGATGTCTGTAAATCCACTTCCGCGTGTCAGTCCGCCTCTGCTTTTCAGGGAACGCATAGTACTTGTTCTATCACAGGTCTATGCCGAGTCCGGCCCATAATCTGTCGCTTCTTCTTACCACAAACTTACCTTCCTGGAACATTTGTTAACGGCTGGATTTTCAGAAGGCAAACTTAACATTTTCTGCAAGTACAGGTATATCGATTTCAGGTAATTGTGATGTCCGGCTGCTGCAATTATGGGGATGGTCTCCAGCATAGCTTGCAAGTGCAAATCCCACGAGCCGGTTCTGTCTGCTGTTATCAAGGAAAGTGCAATGTTGATCATTCGCTGATATCCACACTGAGTTGACTGTTGCGAAGTAGATTGTAGGTCGTTCTTCGCATCCAAAGTGGTAGCAATCTGAGACAATGCATTCAAAGATTCCACATCCTCAATTGATTGTTTGACGGTCATAACATCGTCGAGCAGGTCACAAGCTTCCTTATGGAGGTCATGAGGAGTTCCATCTCATTACGAGGGAAAACGTCTGCGACTAGTAAGGTACTAAGAGCTGCATCTACTATCATATGACACGTATCACTCTTGAAACAGCTTTTCCAGACATCATGTGTTGCACGGCATTTGGTCCGTATATTTCTTGAAGTACTTCAGACAATCCTGAACCATTCATAAGAGTACACTGCTCCAAAAGATTCATCAGAGTGTGAAATGATCCAGCATTAAACAATGTCCTGCAGGTCTCTCTGTTCATTGATGATTTGGGAAGCTTTCCAGAACACAGGCTGATCAAAGGTAATAATGCATGGGACTTTTTGATCGCGTGCTATCTTGCTCAAATATAGTAATGTCGAAAATATGCAGGTCATGTCAGTTGGCGACATATCTATGATGGGAAGGAACGTGATCGACGCCACACCTGGATGTGAGACACTTGATCCACCGTGAATTGCCTGCATTGTTCCGGACCAACTTGGACCTGATCTTTCGCTGAAGATATCTGCCAGAGAAGACTAAGTCGACTTATGGTGGCAGTGGGTACGGAAGTTCGCGGAATGAGATGTCCCTCAACATGCTTCTCGCGTGTCTATATTCCCTAATGTCAACGGTTGCAATCTTCTTAATGTCATTGTCACCAACATTACGCCTGTGAATAGAAGGGTGGATCTTGATCTTCGGAGTTATTGCGGCAATCATACCCATTCCATGAAAGGTATTCTTCCCATCCAAAGTGCAGACATCATGATCGACGTTATCTGCTGCTAGAAGGACTGCAGTGTTTTCATCAACAGTAAAAGAGCCAGACCCACTTGCCAGCGCCGCGTTCTTTCGAATCTTTTACTTCTGCATACGACGAACAGTAACCCAGCTGATGGAGAACGTCAAAAGGTACCTTGACCTAAAGTTGTGGTGTAGCTGACCGACAAAACCGATCTGTAGTGGACATAGTAATCCTCTAGGACGGGTTGCTTGCATAATGCTCTGCCCAATTGCACCTATTTTTCTGAAGCATCCTGTCTCCGCAAATGCTTTTGATAATAGCAATTTCAGACTGTTGGGAATGTAATCAAGAGCACTTTCTGCAGTGATGTCATTTGGAGAGGATACACATCTTTTCTAGGCGAGTCGACAGACTTGATATCTTCTGATTATTTTTTGCAGCAGCTTCTATAGGTAAATCTTCTGTAGCTCTATATCTATATCACATTCTTCGACTTTTTGTGATAATCTATAAGAATTCATTAGCTGTCTCGTAGTGTTACTACATCTGCCTTCCCACTTTCACCTGAATTATGATCTTGTCTCCGTAACGTTCTAAAAGCTTTCTCTTCGGTGCCTGCGTTCGTAGACAGAGCTCTGACTTCCTTGAAGGTATTCTCCATTTGGAAATTAGGTCTCCAATCAACAGTTGTTCATCATCATTCTCTTCCAGGTAAGCACAGGTCTGAAGGAAGCTTGGTGTTGCTCTTCATTAGTTGGTCTCCCTTTCTTCGAATCATGATCGTCGGAGGAGTATGCGCGAGGAATGTTTTTTCCACTTCGAAAATTTACGCTGCAGGTGTGATGGTAGACACAATCTGCAGCAGGAAGATCACGAAGATAATACTCCAGACGGCCTTTTACATTAAACGACCATTCATCGCAGCGGCTTTCACAGCACCTTTTTATGGTTTCGGAGAAACTCTGTAGTTCTTATTTGACCTGCTCGATTTTGGTTTGTGTTTGGAAAAAAAAGTCCACAAAGGTATCACAAAACAAACAGTGAGTAGCACTGGAAAATGCGTATTCATGAAAACGAGCACTTTTCCTTGGTATTGCCTCGGCTGCGGTCTGTTCTTCTATTTCAATGGTCTTTTTATCCGTAAACCTTTTCCTACATACAACGTGAACACTATTCCAGCTGTTGCAACAACATCGCTTCCACGGCTGCGACTGGATGCATTTATACCATCTGCTCCTTTTTGCGAGATGTGAACCACTTCTGTCCGCTGTCCAATTTCTCCTTACAAATCACGCACAATTCTTCAGGGGTCTGCATTCTTGAAGGCGGACGCACACCGAGTCAGCCGTACACCGAGTCAGTTTGAAACAGAAAACACAAAAATAAACTGTGTTGCAGTATTTAAAAGGAGTAATAATAACAGTTTTAAAGAAAATGACAAGCACAAATACGCAGATTTGATAGTGGGTAGTAGGAATTAAAGAGTTGTATATAATATAAGTTATAAAGATGTAGCAATGTCCATTCTCACATACACTCCATACAGTATATTTTACATTACGTGACGTCATAGTTTAATACTAGCCGCCTAATACAATTTTAGTGTCATATAGGTTAACTTAGAAACGAAAATGTGTTTTAAAACATTTTACTGATCAAGAAAAACGTCATAACTCTCTCTACAAAGCGAAATTAAAAATTATTGTATTCGTAGGAAACTGCCAGTCCGCCATTTGAATTCCATTTTTGGGGTGTTCCCGGGGTCCAATTTTGCGGATTTTGGATATGTTATTCTGCAATGGTTCCTGAGCTGGAAACAGTTTAGAAAGCTTCTGAAGCAATTTGCCCAGGTTGAAGCTATTTTTGCTCTAGATTGCCTGGACTATGTGCCACTACGTGAAAGTAGTCCAAATGCAAAATTTCAACCACTTTGAAGCATATTTAAAAAGTTGCGAGGTAAAACACTTTTCTCGTGTATGACTATTTCATCTTTTTCTGCTCTTATATATATATATATATATATATATATATACTTTGCTAAAGCGTTCGACAAGTGTGACCACGGAATCATAATACATAAACTGAAATATATGGGAATAACAGGAAAAGTAGGGAAATGGATATATAATTTCCTTAGTGCAAAGAACTAAATTACTGGGAAAGGTTACGAGAACTAGACCTATATTCACTGGAAAGGAGAAGAGAGAGATACACCATTATTTACACTTGGAAAATAATGGAGAAACTAGTCCCTAATCTTACTCTGAATCCATAACTCCCCAAACAACGTTGGAAAGTAGAAGCGGTAGACGTGTCGTATTCCAAATTGAAGGCGAGACAGGGAACATCCTTAACCCTGAAAGAAAATAGTTTTGTAGTGAGAGGACCAAAACTGTTTAATCAGTTGCCCAAAGACCTAAGAAACACGAAGGGAGTTGCAGTGGAAATCTTCAAAAGAAGACTAGACGCCTGGCTCAGAACAATCCCCGATGAGCCGGGCGTACCTGGCTATGTGAGGTGGAGAGCGCAAGAATCCAACTCACTACTTCACCAGGCCAACTCGAGGAGGGGCGACAAGCTTGACCTTCGCGAAATGAGAAATCATCGCGCGGAACTTTGTAAGGTTGTAAGGTAAGGTGTATATATTATATATATAATATATATATATAATATATTCAACTGCAAAGAACACGCAGTATAAATAAAGTAAAGAACAACGCTTGTATAGGAGATATTCCGCGCAAGACGAGAGATAACGAAACAAATGAAAAAATGGTTACCTCATTTTTTCATTTGTTTCGTTCTCTCTCTCTCGTCTGCGCGGAATATCTCCTATACAAGCGTCGTTCTTTACGTTATTTATACTGCGTGTTCTTTGCAGTTGAATGTATATAATGTTACGGCATGAGAGAGGTGCCCCCTTGGGGCATTGGTTTTCGAGCGAGTATGTAGAAGAATTACGGCATTTGGAAGAGTGAGGCCCATGGTGTAATGGTATCGCATCTGACCGGCAATCGGAAGATCCCGGGTTCGATTCCCGGGTGGTTACCTCATTTTCATTTGTTTCGTTCTCTCTCTCTCGTCTTGCGCGGAATATCCTATACAAGCGTCGTCTTTATATATATATATATATATATATATATATATATATATATATATATATATACAGGGTCCGAGAATTATCTGTACAATTTTGACTGTTATTAAAAGTCACCATGAAGTGTAGAAATTCCCGTGTTGTCCCATTTTACAGAGAATCTCATTAAGTTTTTCTGATACCAAGTTTTGACAAGTTTTTTAGAAATTCCAGTGTGTCCGAACATTATCTGTACAATTTCATCTTTTAATAAAATTCTTGATAACACACGTAAAATTCTTAAACAAGATTATTTAGAATCTATATTTTCAAAAGTTTCTTTATTAAAGTAACGTTGTTACAGACATTCGATATGTGCACCATTAGTGATTCGCAAAACATCCAATCGATACTCCAAATGTTGCCATGTACGCTGCAGCACAGCATATCCACATCAATTCGCTCAATAGCAGCTGTGATCTTGCTTTTAAATCATCAATGTCTGTCACCCGCGTACATTTCTAAAAAAACTTGTCAAAACGTGGTATCAGAAAAAACTTAGAGATTCTCTGTAAATGGGACAACACTGGAATTTCTACACTTCATGGTTGACGTTTAAACAACAGCCAAAAATTGTGCAGATAATTCTCGGACACCCTGTATATATGCCATGTTGGCAGTATAATAAATGTAATTAGATTGTTTATATAAATGATTGCTCGAAACTCAAAGTGACCAGATCCTTACAGATCTGTTACTATTACAGATGTTACCAATTAAAGGAATTAGTAGAGCGAGTTTTCTTCCTTTATTAACAAATATTAAATGACAAAAGATACAAAAGGTTGCGGTGGAGCACCGAATGCATATACACAGATTAAATGAAACTTAATTAAATAATTAGTTGATTATAGTGTGCGCCACCTTATCAAATGAAGTATAATGATTGCGCGATGGAATAATATAATAAATGTTTACGGTAAACTATGAATGACAAAATACGCCCTACGAAGGGCGTTAATAATGGTGTTCGTATGGTGGCTGTTCGCTCGCGACTGAAGAGTATTCCGAAGCGAAGGATTTCTTCGGGCAAAGTGCGAAAGAAGCGTGATGCTCGGAGGTCCCTTCTGTCGAGGTCGAACATCATTTTCATGGAAAAGAGAAATGTTATTCCCATAAGGAAATGTTGTGAGTAAGAAAGCAAAAGGAGAATCTTCGAAAGTGTCTGACGATGTCGTTGCAGCTATATATAATATATATATATATAGGGTCATACCACGGTAACGGTTGCAATATTTGGAACAATTGCTTAATATATAGGGTGAACCAAATGTAGGTGAACAGTAAATGATAACGTTTATTTTGAGAATACATTTATTTTTTTTGTATACTATAATACAAAATAAAATTTAAATAAATTTAGTTATAATATTTAATATAATAAAACACAAACACCATAGTTATAATGAACACCATAGTTATAATATAATATAACACAAACCGTATTCAACCTACTGTCCACCTACTTTTGGTTCACCGTGTATATTCAACAAAAAAGTACAAGTAAGGAATTTAGGACAAAACTGGCATGAGGCATTGTGATACCTTAGATACATTCTAGAATATATATTGCAGTTTTATATATAGGCCACCAAATCGACGTGAGGGTGGCAACAGAGTGCGTGAGTACGCTCGTCGTAACAAGGAGTGTTGCGACCGTCACGCTAATTCGGAGGGCTACATATAAAAATTAAAAGACTGCGCCTCGGTGGTGTAGTGGTTAGCATCACTGACTACGAATCCACCGGTTCGACTCCCGGTGACGGTAGGCGACGCGTAGCTCACCCAGCTGTTTATCCTTCCATACAATAAAAATTTGGTTCATAGAAAAAATGTCTACCCTGGGTAGCCTAGTGGTTAAGACGCTGGGCTGCTGATCGGAGGTCGTGAGATCGAGTCGGGCAAGGACTGTGTAATTTCTGACCGCCGTGGTGGGTCTTGGTTCGGATTCCAGGTTAAGCTGTAGGTCTAAAGTGGAGTAATTTTTTTAATGTCCATTCTCCGTCAGAATGGACAATTCGGACGGAAGCAAAACCAAGGTTTACCAAGGTATATTCTAGAACAAGTGGTGCCAAAATGTACCTGAGAGCATACTTCACAGTGCATCACAGTAGTTTGTCCTATCTCCCATACTTATACTTTGTTGAATGTATACTAAACAGTTGCTCCAAATGTTGTAAACGTCATTGTGGAATGACCGTATCAGGCCCTATCAGAGCTCCAGAAGTGGCCCGGGCCACTTCCAGCTGCAAACATTATACTGCAAAATATTACCTTGGTTAGCTTCCGCCCGAACCGTTCATTCTGACGAAGGCCAAGCTTTTCACTCCACCTTAGACCTACAGTTTAACGTGGAATCCGAACCACGCCCAACCAGCAGCCCAGCGTCTTAACCACTAGACCACCTAGGGTACCCATTTATCTACCAACCACTTTCACAACCACAACCACATATTCAAACCTGAAAGTTTCTAAATTTGAGGGCCCCCTTAAGCTTGAGGCCCAGGCCAAATGGCCTCCTAGCACCCCTCTGATAGGCCTTGACCGTGTGTATATATATATATATACACACACGATATAGATACTGTGTGTGCGTGTGTGGTGTGTGTGTGTGTGTGTGTATAATATATGGCGACAGAAAAAGGAAACCGAAGTCTAAGAAGAAATAAGAAGTCCAAAACGATGGTTCCAAACATTTATTACAAACATTTTGACCCCGAGTGAGGGTCATCATCAGTAAAAAGCTGAATGAGAAAATAAAATTTAAAAAAAAAACAGATATAAAGTAAAACAGTAATACAAAAACAGTTAAAGGCAAACAATAATATATTATATATATATATATTAATATATATATATAATATATATATAAATAAAACCCACGAAGGGAAAAGAAACACAGAGTGGGCTCAAGCGCTTTCATCTAATGACATCTCAGGAACACTGGAGTGAAAAGAGAGTTCAGGACTATATATAGGTACAATATATATAGTAAGTATAGAAATAAAAATTGTGGGAGGAGCAAACACATTTGTACGGAAAACTAACAATTTAGCACTGCCCGAAATTCAACAAGCTCAAATTGCTTGTTTTACAACCAATTTTTTTATAGTTATTGTCTGAATAATACATAGGTCACAAAAGAATAAAGAAATTAAAATAAATCTAAATTGGAAACAAAAATAGATAATAAAAAAAAAATTACAAAATGATGCCTAAATGATATATAGGTCACAAACGAAATAAACAAAGAAATAAACAACACAGATAAAAACATAACAATTGTAAGCGGAGCATACAAATTCAAGCTCAATTGGAAAGTTTACAATCATTTTAATAGATGATGCGAAAATGATAATATGTCACAAAGAAATAAAAAAAAATAAACCCAAAAAATAAATTGAAAAATAATTGTAAGAGAAGCATACAAATTTATAAGGGAAAAATTATTTACCAAAGGTTTTTATAGTTATTGTCTGAATCATACATAGGTCACAAAAGAATAAAAAAAATACAAATAAATATAAATTGGAAAACAAAATGATGCCTAAATGATATAAAGAAATATAAGAAATATAAGCAATATATAAGATATATATATATATAAGATATATATATATATATATATATATATATATATATAATGAATAAAACCACGAAGGAAAGGAAACACAAAATTGTGCTCAAGCGCTTTCGTCTAATGATATCCTCAGGAACACTGAAGTACATAAAAGGGTGACAGCCTATATATATATAGGTTACAGAAAGAAAATAAAAAAAATAATAATAAAAATAAATAAATAAATAATATATATATATATATATATATATGCAATAAACGGAGAAGTAAAAATAAAAATTAAAAATTAAAGGATTATCAGAGAGGCATACATATTTGTAAGGACAAAAAATATCGATTTTTAGCACAAGATCAAATGAATTATAAAAATACAAATTTATACTGGAAATCTGCCCGGGTTTTAACACTCTGCCTTTTTTGGTTAAGTTTCGATGTATATAAAAATAAAATGAAAATTAAAAGTTAATAAAGTAGCATACAAGTTTACCAAAGATTTAATGTTCTACCCTTCTTATCTAAATCTGTTTTGAAGGAATTCAAAACAACAGGATCGAGTTGAAAAAGACCTTTGCTTATGTTGAAGTTATTTGAAAGTTGGATAATGGCAGACTCAAGAATATTTCTATTAACAATGTTGCTAGAGTGGAATAAAACTGAAGCATTATTCCAATCAATACAGTGGGATAACACTGACAAATGGACAAAAAGGGCACTGGACAACTGTCCTGTTCTAACGGAATATTGATGCTGTTTTATACGTGTGTGCAAATCCTTTCCCGTCTGACCTATGTGAAAGGAATCACATTGTTTACAACCAATTTTATAGATAATGCTTGAATTATTGGTAGGACTATTTTTTACTATGATATTTTTCACGATATTTTGTGTATCTGGCCCATGAATCGTGACCTGGATAACTTCCTCCTTCAGTTAAATGATCAAGTCCCCTCCATTAAGTTTACTTTAGAAGTGGAACAAGACAATTCAATCCCATTTTTGGATGTGTGTGTACATAGGGAAAGCCCAGGTTTTAAGTTTAGTATCTATCGGAAAACAACAAACAATTTGTCCTACGTACACTTTTACTCGGGACATGACACCTCCACTAAGAAGGCCATTTTTTCATCAATGTTTCTCCGCGCCCTTAGGATCGCCAGTCCGGAATACATCGATGCCGAATTGGAAAAAATCAACGGTCGGTATTGGGAGTGATCTGTGTTATCCATCTGCGTTTATGGAATCTTGTCTCAACAAGGCAAAACGAACTTTCTATCGTGTCAATAATAACACTCGTACTTTGTCAAAAAATATTTTAGTACTTCCATTTTTCCCGGGCTTTTTAGGCATTGCTAATGTACTTAAACTTTTGGATATTAATGTAGTATTTTCATATAACAATATTGTGAAAAATATCATAGTAAAAAATAGTCCTACCAATAATTCAGGCATTATCTATAAAATTGGTTGTAAACAATGTGATTCTTTTTACATAGGTCAGACGGGAAAGGATTTGCACACACGTATAAAACAGCATCAATATTCCGTTAGAACAGGACAGTTGTCCAGTGCCCTTTTTGTCCATTTGTCAGAGTTATCCCACTGTATTGATTGGAATAATGCTTCAGTTTTATTCCACTCTAGCAACATTGTTAATAGAAATATTCTTGAGTCTGCCATTATCCAACTTTCAAATAACTTCAACATAAGCAAAGGTCTTTTTCAACTCGATCCTGTTGTTTTGAATTCCTTCAAAACAGATTTAGATAAGAAGGGTAGAACACTAAATCTTTGGTAAACTTGTATGCTACTTTATTAACTTTTCATTTTCATTTTATTTTTATATACATCGAAACAACCAAAAAAAGGCAGAGTGTTAAAACCCGGGCAGATTTCCAGTATAAATTTGTATTTTTATAATTCATTTGATCTTGTGCTAAAAATCGATATTTTTTATCCTTACAAATATGTATGCCTCTCTGATAATCCTTTAATTTTTAATTTTTATTTTTACTTCTCCGTTTATTGCATATATATATATATATATATATATATATATATATATATATATATATTTTATTTATTTATTTTTTTTTCTTTCTGTAACCTACATATAGGCTGTCACCCTTTTATGTACTTCAGTGTTCCTGAGGATGTCATTTTCATATATATATATATATATATATATATATATATATATATATACCGGGTGTTTCAAAAGTCCCTCACTAATTTGATTTTCAATTTTCTTTGCAGCTAATCGACCAACGACGTTCATCTTGTGGTAAACTCTTACTCAGTAGTTGAGAATTTTTTTGAGTCTACATTTGAAGTTTTGCTCCGTTTTCTTCTGCTACCATGCTGACTCTAGAGCAGAGGTGTAAAATCGCTGCATGGCAGGAGGTTTTTCAATCTGTGGTCGAAGTGCAGCGACGATTCCGGGCAGTCTACGGACAGCATTATGCACCGGATAGGAACACCATCGTCGCCACCCACCGGAAGTTTATGGAGACCGGATCCGTAAAGGACAAACCACGATCAGGAAGACCTCGAAGTGGGCGGAGTGAGGAGAATGTCGAAACTGTCCGTGAGGTGTTTACTCAGAGTCAAGGAAAGTCCATTCGGCGAGCTGCTGCGGAACTGAACATCAGCGCGACGTCTATCCAACGGATTTTGCGGCGTGGTCTCAAGCTGTATCCGTACAAGATCCAGGTGGTTCAGAAGCTGGAACCTCAAGACTACGATTGCCGGGTGGAGATGTGTGAGACACTGCTGCATCACTACGAAAGAGACCCATCGATCCTGGAGCACATGTGGTTCAGCGACGAAGCTCTCTTCCACCTTTCTGGTCGCGTCAATCGGCACAACACCCGCATCTGGAGAACTCACAATCCTGCGGAGATCCGTGAACATGAAAGGGACACGCCGAAATTGGTCGTCTGTTGTGCCATCTCCTCAGCTGGGCTGATTGGTCCGTTCTTCTTCCGGGATCAAGATGGAAATTCCGTGAACGTCAACGGAGACAATTACCTTCGTATGTTTCAGGAGTTCTGCATCCCCTAACTGTCAGCTGTAGCTGACATGCAAGAAGTCATTTTCCAGCAAGACGGTGCCCCTGCTCATTACTCGCGTGAGGTTCGCTCATTTCTGAATAAGCAGTTCCCGGATCGGTGGATTGGTCGCCGTGGTCCCATCGAATGGGCTGCTCGCTCGCCTGATCTTACCCCATGCGACTTCTTTTTGTGGGGCTACATTAAGAGCAAAGTGTACGCCACCAAGCCGCGAGTCCTCCCAACACTAGAAGAACGGATCAGGAATGCGTGTGCTTCTGTTACTCCCGAAATGTTGTCCAATGTCGGCCAAGAATGCGTAAAACGGTGGCTCGCTTGTTTCGAAAAAGACGGTGCCCACGTTGAGGTGTACCAGTGACTTTCCAGTAGACTTATGAAGCCAAGTTTGATGCCACCAAAATTCTCATGAATCGTAGACTCAGCAACCAAATTCTCATTTGGTTCCTCTTGTAATTGCTATTTTAATAAAATTTTAAAAATAATGAGGGACCTTTGAAACACCCTGTATATATATGCATAAAATAAAATAAGGGCTTATCGAAGTGGACATGATCACTAATCAAAAACAATGGGTGGAATGACCAGAAAAATTAGCAACAAGAGAAAAGGGGGCAGAAAGCAGTTCGATGCACTAACGGATTACCGAGGACGCCCCCCTTTGGTTAATTTGGCGTCCCTTTTTGTCAATTTGGCGCGCCTTTTGGTCAATCTTAGCGCCCCTTCCAAATGCTTTATTTTTTATATTTCTTTTAATTTCTAAAAGCGAAAAAGTACATACTTTTTAAAATTATAAAAATCTGAACACCACCCTTGTAAATATCTGGCAACTTACCCTTCAATTTTATTTTTAGAAACTGTGTATAAAAATAATATTTCCCTTCGTATACTCAATTAAATTATGCTTTCTAGCTTTACATATTCATTTATTAATGTTGTAAGCATTTGTAGACACAAGGTTAATGTGCTCGTAAACCCTTTGCGTAGTATTCACCTTCACGATCTTCCTCTCTCTCTAAATGACTGATTCAGGTAATACTTTGAACGTATGGATTAGATAATGTCAATCAAATTAGTTCCAATATTTACTACCAGAAACCTGATCTTTAACTACATTTTAGTAAATGGTAAAAATTTGCCTGTTGGTGCTTAAAGGGTTAACATAGGTATTTTTAATTCCAGTGTATGTAATTATATTTATATATAATTAAACATTATTTTGGCGCAATTTTTACATATGTAAAGGTCCACCCAACCCCCCTTTCGAAAATCCTAGATCCGTTACTGGTTGGATGGTTGCCTATACAGTGAATAATTTAACAGATAAATTTTGTACATTTAAAGAAAGGGTCAGATTCTTAATGTATAAAGACCCGATGATTTTTCTATGAAGTTCAGTCGATTGGGAAGATAGAACAGAGAACTGATAAGCGTTCATCGGATGGTCGGCTGATTCGCTGTGATTGCGAATAGGGGAATATTCTGGATTAGACAGGGGATGGACAGTATATATATGTGTGTATATATATGTATATATATATATATATGTGTGTGTGTGTGTGTGTGTGTGTGTGTGTGAACAGTATTAATGAGGGATTGATCCCCGATGTGGGTGACTACCCTCGACAGTTCAGAAAACTAATCCATCATCGTTAAAAGGCTGACTTCAGCCATGCCTTTTAAATTATCCAGCCCTGTGAAAGGATGGAATTAACCTCGCTAATAATAATGCGAGGTAAAAGGATAGATCAAAGGGAAATATTTACAATTAGTTCACATATTGTCAGGGATGAAGCGATTAAACAGAGTAAAATGAAATTCATTTACGTTTTCCCTCCGTATAATCATTTAAAAAAAAAAAATTAAAATTAATACCCGCAGTTCATTTGACCAATTTTAAAGTGGGAATATTAAAAGGGGAGTGAATTGACTTTGTTTATGTCTACTGCATTCGTGGCAGATGACATTTTATGAAGAGAGGAGGACACACTTTGTTCTTTTCACTTTAGATTAATTCATTCAAAATACAGGTTACGTTAATCGAGTTTCTGATAAAATGTGACTTTATACGTTAAAAAATACTGAATACTGTACTTTAACCAACGTTCCTAGCTCAGTGGCGTTCCCTATAAATGTAGTAAAAACATTGAGGTCAAGGGTTCGAATCCCAATGATGCTGGTAGTAATTATAATAGAGGAGTTAGAGCGATGGGCAGTATTTCTTCTCGCCTGGCTTCTCTGCCAATTTATAACTCTCTTCACTCACTATTATTATACGTGTGTAATTATATATATATATATATATATATATATATATATATTATATAATATATATATATATATACTGTATGTGTGTGTGTGTGTGCATATATATATATATATATATATATATATATATATATACATACATTTTAACTGCAAACAACACACAGTATAATTAATGTAAAGAACGACGCTTGTATAGAAGAACATTCAGCACAAGATGAGGAGGGAGAACGAACAAAGAAAAATGAGGTAACCACCCGGGAATCAAACCCGGGATCTTCCGATTGCCGGTCAGATATGGTAACCACTACACCATGGGCCTCGATTAATCAGAAGTCGTAATTCTCCTACATACGAGAATTATGACTTCTGATTAATCGAGGCCCATGGTGTAGTGGTTAGCATATCTGACCGGCAATCGGAAGATCCCGGGTTCGATTCCGGGTGGTTACCTCATTTTTCATTTGTTCGTTCTCCCTCTTCATCTTGTGCGGAACGTTCTTCTATACAAGCGTCGTTCTTTACATATAATATATATATATATATATATATATATAAACCTTACCAGTGTATCACTGAAGAAGTGAAAATAAAGAAAATTTAGTATGAAAGTTTGATAATTTGGGATGTCAGAATTGGAGTGTAATCCTTCCCTAAACTGATTTTCCTTTTTTTTAAATTAATTATCAGTTTAGTGATGTTCAATAAAATAAAGTGGGTATGTAATATTTTTATGAAGGTCGAAACGTTGATTCTGTAACACTGAAACCAGAATTGAAAAAAAGTATGGCAAAGTTTTCACAACTGATACACACACACACACACACACACACACACACACACACACACACACACGTCGATTTCTTTAAAGAACCGCGATATTTTCATATTTTCTCACATATTCAATTCTTTAACCAAACCTAATTTAACCTTACCTTACATAATGTAACCTAACCTAACCTAACCTTATTTATATACCCTTTTTTCACGATAAAAGATAGCATTTGTCGTCTTTTCGCGACGGACTCTCTGTGTATCCTCAACATCGTCGCCATTCCATGGATAAGACACGTATACATCTCTTCATAAATGAAGTGCTTTCTTTTAATGCCATATACTAAATGCAATCTAACTAACTTCACCTAAATTAATCTAATGACATGACCTAACCTAACCTAACTCACGTAACTTTTTGCCTATAAAATAAAAATGTTGAAAGATATTTTATATAACATTTTAATGTTTCGAACTTCAAAGGATTACTACGCAAAAAACAATTACCCCACTACATCTAGGAACTATTACACACTCGACCTCACTTAGTTTCAGCTACCCAGAGAATGCTATATATAGGACAAAGGCCAATGACATCATTCCTAATAAGTAAATGGACAGAATCAATTACGGGGAACTGAAATCCAACTTGGTTTAATTGCCCCTCAAGATTAAAATAATATATAATATATATATATATATATATATATATATATATATATATATATATATATATATATATATATATAATATATATATATATTAGGGTGTTTCATAAATGAGAACCACATTATATTTTTAATCCACATAGATGCCCGTATTCGTTTTACATATTGTTCACTCCTGGCCAAAACTGAGACTCCTTCGACAAAAATAAGGGTCCCGAGAAATCACGCCTTACGTCAGAGAGCACACACTCATCACTTCTTCATCATTTCCCCCTTCTGCTTCTTCGAAAAATCCTTCTGTTCTTGAAAACTGCTTTCAGCAGGTACTGTTTGTCTGCTGCCTTCGTTGTTAGGACAGTATTGAATTTCTCGATGAGAGCGATCCCCCGTTCAGCCGAGTCGTTCACCACAGCCAGGACGCGGACCCTAGCTAGGCCTGCTTGGTAGTGTGGGTCGCTTTCCCAAGACGAAGCGGGATTTTCGACGAAGGCGCCGTTGATCCCGAGTGCGGTGAAGAGATCCTTCGTCCTCGAGGTAACGAAATCCGAAATCTTCTTTCCTTTGAAGCAGCCGAGGACGGTCTTCCCCTCCAGACGCTTCAACGCTTTCCTCGATGCCGGCTTGGCGAGGTTCTCTCGCATCCTTTGTTTCTCTTCCTGAGGAACCACTTGATCGAAGAATGCCAAGCCGACCAGCGTCTCGGAGAAGTACCAGAGGTGTCGTTTCATGGCCGCTTGCGCTTGCTTGGCGACGTCGACGGTCACGGCATCTTCCTGCAGTATTTCCAGGTCCAGCAAGAACTCCAGATCCACACGTGGGGCCTGCTCTGCTCTCGTCGCACGACTCCAAGCCTTTGCGTAGGCCAGGGCGACGAACAGGCAGATTTCTGTGACTCCTTTCAGCTCCCGCCCGATCATCCTGAACTTGTCCTGAAGGAGGTACAGCTTCAATCCGTAAATGGCTTTCGCCATCCACCGCGCATGGTGGTATGCTCCTGGCTTCCGCAGTGGCACATTGGCGACAGTCTCTTCCCCGAGAAAGAGGATAACCAGTTGAAGAAGTTTCTGGTAGTCATCCCGCGGCTGACCAGAAGCCAGAGCTTCCTCACGACAAGGACAGTTCGGTCCTTGAGACCCTGAAGAGGTCCAGCGATGCTGCAGCTATCTGAATCAATAGCAGTGGTGATAAGAGATCGATCGATGAAACCCCACTGCTCTTGGAATCTTTTGAAGATCCCAGTCTCGGGCCCAGAGGTGGGGCCCATCGAAGACCGGAAGACTTGGGCCAGGACGATTTCGTACATATGGTGCCTGCATGCTAGGTAAAGAAGTTGCTTCCCGAGACCCTCCTCAATCTTGACGCAGGCTCCCACGTGAATCCCGGTGTTCGATGCCGTTGTATCGAATGATAACCCCTTGATTCGTTCGGACAGGTCGTGTTCCCGCACAAGATCAATGCCGACGCGTGCCGTCTCCGCTCCCGTGCCAGCTGGAACTTTCGGAACTCCAAGCAGCTTCTCCTGGCCGTTCCCGGTGACCAGCACAGCAATCCGGTCCACAGATCCGTCACCTGTGATTTCAGGCAGCATTTTCCCGTCCCAGTGCAATACCAAGGGCTCCTCAGGACAGAATTCTCCCTCTTGATACGCCTCTGCTGCTTGCTTCCGAAGCGACTGGCGAGCACGATACATTGTGGAAGAGGAGATGGATACCTCGTTCAAATCGTGCCCAAGGTTTGCGCGACGACGGCGTAGGACATCGCTGCATCACGATAAGAATGTTCATCCGGTCGTACGCGACAGCCACATCCTGAGTGATGAGGTTCCTCGACCGCTTCCTCGGAGAAGGACATGAATCAGACGTGGAGGCTGCCAAGGAGGGATCATCTTCCGCAGATGGCGACGCGAGGACGAGGAGTTGTCTCAAGAGTAGCAGCTTCTGTAACCGTCTTGGCCCGCTCGAATTCCCGGTGTCGTCTCTCCTCCTGCTGTTCCTCTCGACGCCTTTTCCTACTCTCCATTTGGGCCAGCTTCATGTCTGCCGATCCCATACTGCTCTCTGTTGGGTCCCTGCTGACTCTTGTAGAAGAGCTTGTCTTCCTCGTTCGTTTGTCATCATAGAAAGGGCATTGGAATGATCAATATCGAGGATTTCGTTCTTGAGTTCCGCCTTGAACATGTCCTCCGCAACACGACAGCTCTCCTCGGATCTGTTCCTGCTTTTCACCAACTTGTCGTAACGGTGGAGCAGAGCTTCCATTTTCCGAAGGGCGCTGTCCCGCCCCATAGTAGGGATCCTTGCTCTTTTCCAGAACACCATCACAGCATCCAAACAGAGGTTCAACCATTTTCTCCGTCCCAGGTTTTCCTGTTTTTGATGGAAGAAGCACTTTTGCAAGACTTGCAACTTCGTCGGCAGGCGGCTACCCAGGATCTCCTTATTCGGGTGTCCGATGAGCCAAACCTCTTTCTTGCTTCGAGTTGCCATGTTTATCTGCAATGAGGAAATATGCGAATTAGAAAAGAGTACAAATACTCAACGGTAGACACAACGAGGACAAAACTCGACAACTGACACGAAGGACAGAGAACAGTGCACCCTTCCGTCAGGAAGCAAGGCAGTCGACTAACACTAGAACAGCTGAAATTAGAAATACCTAAGCAATCTGAAGCGTCAAATCTCGGGACCCCTAAACATGTTCTGATCTGGTTGAAACCTGTTCAGACGAGTTTCCTCGGCAAAAGGAACAGGGGCATCAATGTGGATTGAACTTCCTTCCACTTCATCCATCAACCACACTGCCGTGAAACACCCTAATATATAATATATAATATATATAGATATATATATATATATATATATAAATATATATATATATACACGAGGGTGGGCTGAAAAGTAATGCCTCCACTCAAATAAATTTAAACGGGTTGAAGGATTTTAACGAACTAAAAGCAGATATGTACCTTAGAGTTTATTCTTCAAAACGATACATTTACTTTTCTATATAATCACCCTCTACCTCGAAACATTTACGCCAACGATAAATGAGTTTTTGAAATCCATCCCAGTAAAACTCGGAGCTTTGACTATGAAATCAAAATTTCACAGCGACCTTAACTTCTTCGTCAGACTCGTAGCGATTTCCACGGAGATGTTCTTTAAGTTTAGGAAAGAGGTGAAAATCGCATGGTACTAAATGGGGCTATATGGTGGATGCTGCAAGATGGTGAATTGTAGATCCTCAATTGCTTCTCACGTTTGAACACTGGTGTGAGGCCGTGCGTTGTCATGGTGAACAATGACTGATCCGTTTTTTCAACTTTTTCAGAGCTTCAATATAACAATGCGGAGTTGATTGCTGTCCCTCTTTCCGTAAAGCCTTCGAGAACAACACCATTGATATCCCAAAAAACAGTCATCATCACTTTTCCAGCCGATTTTTTAACTTTGAATTATTTTGGTTGCGGTGAATTTTTGTGTCGATATTCCATGGATTGCCGTTTATTTTCACTCATAATGGTGGACCCACGTCTCGTCTCCTGTCAAGATGCTGTACAGAAATTCATCTTCATTTACGAAGCGCTGCATATTTTCTTGGTAAATGCGTAGTCTCTCAGTTTACATCTCGGCAGTGAGCATGCGAGACACCCATCTGGTTCAGACCTTTGGTTAACCAAGAATGCTGATAATGTGTCCCACTCGCTCTTTGGAGATATCGAGCATTGCAGCAATTTCATTTTGTTTAATGCGACCTTATTTATTTATTTATGAAAAAAATTTAATATTTTTAGGACCGCGTTAATCCGGAACCGCGCAAGTGGGGGGCGTGTAAAGTGTGTGTGTGTGTGTGGGGGGGGTACTGTACAGTATACCATAAGAAGTAAGTGAATTTAGTTTAAAAAGTTAGTTAGTGAATTTAGTTTATACAATTATTTTGAAAAACAGTTCAACACACTTTTTACTGAGTTTTATTGAAAAAATAGTAAAAACTTGGGCCTTTTCAAAAAGTTGGTTTTATTGCCAACTCTGTTCACGATTGTTTAAGGAATGCAGCATGGTATATAGCTATTAGGCCTTATCTAAGCCATTTGGAATTTAGAACAGTGCATATTATATTCATTATGAATGCAAAAACCAGTTTTGGAAAAAATGTATGAAAGAAGTAAAACAATATTTTATTTTCATTGGTTTACATTGATTTTAACCTTTCTTTATGATCTTCATATATTCCCTTTTTAATTGGCATGCAATCAATAGACGTAGCTATGATTAATCATGATTTTACATTTATACATATGAAGTACCTACCATGTGTACAGTGGCGGATTATCACTGAGGCTATTGAGGCTGAAGCCTCAGGCTCCCATGTTTTGGCGGGCCCCCAATCAACTGAGTTTCGATGATACAATTCGAGATTTCGCAAACTTCTTTGATTAAATATGACAGAGTACACAAACTGACAAATTCCCTATTTCATTTTATGTTTTATAGGCCCAAAAGTAAAGTTTGTTTAATACCGTTTGGTTTTGGCAAACGGCAAAATAGACTGTGTTAAGGTTCTTTTAAGTTTGTTTCTCAATTAGCCTGAGCACCGTACATATAATTCGTGTAAATGTATTATTGTTAATAAAAAGCTATTGAAAAGGGCCCCCATATTTTTCATTGCCCCGGGGCTCCAAGGTGTCTTAATCCGCTCTGCATGTGTAGCTAGGTACTTTATAAAATTTTTATTGGTCCTATAACCTATTTATATACATTGACCATTGTTATCTTAATACAGTTCACATCAATGAAAAATGATGATTAATAAAGTAAAATTTAGAAAAAAATCTCTTTAAAACATCAATGGCTTAAACCAGTGGTTTCCAACCTTTTTGCATAAGTGGGCCGCATATAAGCGTCAAATGTATAGAGAGAATCGAACCTTGAAACAAAAAAGTGAATAAATCTAATTATTATAATCTAAACGCCAAAATGAAAAAAATATATTTAATGTAACATAACATGTACATTGTACAGTATATGTAATTTTTTATTTTTTTTTTTTTTTTATTGCAGGTGGTCACATTTGGTAGAGTTTCTTCTTCATATGTATAATTGGAAATCACAGCTACAAAATTTCCTAAATCTCAATTGAACGGTATGGTGCTGTCAGAAGTGACCCAAACTAAGTGTCTGGGCCACATACTGATAGTCTTTCAGATGACTGTGACAATCTAAAGCAATGTAGGCAATTATTTTATTGATACCAAAAATATTTTTCGCAATTATTTCTTTATTTTTTTAGAGAACATATTCAGTATATTCATTTTCAGTACTGGAAAAAACGCTCCAGTGTCACTACAATCGCTTAAGTCCACAGCCAGGAACTTTCTAGGATTAACAGCGACTTCTTCCCCATCGGAAAGGGTGTTCTCAATCGCGGGAAACTTTTATTGTGCGCAACGAGAAGTCTTGGTATAAAAACATTCAAAAGTCCTCTCTTTATCAAATGTAATCAGGAAGTGTTTGACAAAATTACACCTATTTAAATATGCAAATGAAGGATATAAAAATTTATGCAATATTGCATACTATAGGATTATAGCTTAAATCAAAGTTTCCTCTTGTAACTGAAACTAAAACAACTTGCCTGATATTGAAATACAGGGTGTACATAAAGTCAGGATCTATTTTTGCGAAGCACTTGGAAATTATATGGAATTCAATCATAAAATGATAAAGTGGTAACATTTATTAAATAATTAAGAGTAGGATTCGACGTGACGCCCATCAGTATCCCTGCACAGCTCAAATCGTTCCGCAGCATTTCTAAACACATTCTGGAGCATTTGCGGGGTTATGTTATCTGCAGCAGTTCGTATACGTGTACGTAAGTTTTCAAGATTCTTAATCTTCGTCTGATAGACGTGCGATTCGATAAAGCCCCATGCAAAGAAATCTAAAGGGGTTAAATCTGGTGATCTCGCTGGCCAAGGTCTGTTGCTTCCGCGTCCGATCCAGCGATTTGGAAACTCCATTTAGATAATCCTGAACAATTTTGGCATAGTGACAAGGGGCACCATCATGTTGATAGACGACGGTACTAACAATCCTATCCCCGTCGTCTATCAACATGATGGTGCTCCTTGTCACTATGCCAAAATTGTTCAGGATTATCTAAATGGACGTTTTCCAAATCGCTGGATCGGACGCGGAAGCAACAGACCTTGGCCAGCGAGATCACCAGATTTAACCCCTTTAGATTTCTTTGCATGGGGCTTTATCGAATCGCATGTCTATCAGACGAAGATTAAGAATCTTGAAAACTTACGTACACGTATACGAACTGCTGCAGATAACATAACCCCGCAAATGCTCCAGAATGTGTTTAGAAATGCTGCGGAACGATTTGAGCTGTGCAGGGATACTGATGGGCGTCACGTCGAATCCTACTCTTAATTATTTAATACATGTTACCACTTTATCATTTTATGATTGAATTCCATATAATTTCCAAGTGCTTCACAAAAATAGATCCTGACTTTATGTACACCCTGTATATTGATTCGCGATCCATTCATACTTGTTTCCTCTGTTCCCTTTTTTTGAAATAATATACGCTACACAATAAATAAATACGCAATTACATATATGGGGAAAAACATGATATTCATTTCTAATTGGCAAATACGATCTTGCCTATTTAACTAGTTTGATAAATGATGTCAGTGTAATTCTAATAGTAATTATAATTGTGACTATCGGAGCGGAAGTAATTGTAATTATAATTGTAATTTAGCATTCCTAAAGAGTAATTGTAACTATAATTGTAATTATTCCGAAACAGTGTAATTTTTTCCAAATCTACTGTGTACCTGTTAAAAGCTGCCGCTAAATATTTTTTTATTTTTAATGTCAAATGTTTGTTTTGTGTTATTCGTGTCCTGTTCGTTTTAAGGTTTATTAATACGCACACAAAGATGATTTGCCTTTTTGCACGACGCATTTTTCAGACTAGTAAATTATTTTTACTGGAAATGTTTTTACAAATTTAGCCTTAAGAGGATAAATGCATCGCATTATTTAGAAAAATGAATGAAAAATATAAAAATATTTCCAATTAACGAAGCATTCACGTAATAAAAAATTAAACCTTTCATTTATATTAATAGTTGAATAAACACGACACTGTTAAAACGAACAATTCAAAAGTATCAGAAAGAAACCTCTCTCCATCACTCTCCGCATTGCAGTTAATTATATTTTTAGTGCGAATGTATTTTCCGAGTCTCGACGGTCGCTTCTTTAGTGTATTCTCCTTTGGGTTTTCTTTCTTCTCCGATTTTATTTTATGTAATTCTCATTTCAGTGCCTGATTATTTGACTTCGCAATAATTATATTTAATATGATCACGTTCTGGTTTGCAGTATTCTACCCATGAATTAAAAGTAGAGGGGTGTTCGAATTTTGAAGAGGGTGAAGGCCCACGGGTGAAGGTGGGTTGTATGGTACCATAGTAAAAACTGAAATATGTTTCACGGTCATTTTATTAGGTTTAACTCATGTTTTAAAGTCATCACAAATTAAAATCTTGGTTACTGAGGCCTTCTTTGAAGCACTACATCTACATTCTTCTTGGTTTCTCGTAATTTTGCGCAACCCTGTCACTAAACTTCTCGAATGCAACGCGTTCATCTTTGGTGGCTTCCCGTGTGCCCGGTACTTCCAGTCCTTCAATTGATATGTTCATTCGTTCATACACATGATCAGGCAGTAGGCGACTTCTTTCAGAACACAAAATTTTACTCATTGACGAAAAAAGAACGCTCATCTGTAGTTATTGTGAATAAGAGTAGCAAGAGATGAATTCCTACTTCTTTCATTCCAGGACACTTGCACAAAGATCAGGTCGAGCCACTAGTAATGATAAAAAAGAAACTGAAGTCAAATCTTCATTCATTCGTCATATGATATTCCGCTCTGTGCTCAAAATCTCTATTCTGTCCTGATTACACGGCAGCCCCATTGCTGGTAATGACTCATTCCAGTCAACTGTCGGTTTTTTATAAGACATGCATCCGTAAAAGCTACGTAGGGGCGAGTAAAATCTAAGGAAAGGGGATCGAAAAGTTCAAGGGGAGGGGACACCTCCCTAGGAGGTTGTAGGGAAATTCCTGCTCGTACAGTACTTAATTGCTAATGATAATCTTGATTGCAATAACTCTACAATTAATATACACGCTTTATCCACATATAAAAATTAATTAGGTGATATTATTTCAAAACTGAATAGACCGATTGTCTAATCCTTAATACTCTACTATTCGCAATAAATAGTGAACAGACTGACCACATAATAAATATTCATTTTTCCGTTTTGTCATCCCAATCATCCGAACTTGATAGGAAGATTACAGAGTTATTTTACATTAAAAATCTCAGCCCTTCTTTAAATACGCAAAATCTATCAGTCAAACTATTTGTCTCAAAATTATATCAACCAAGTAATGCCCAACCATAACTCTCTTCTTGCTCCGTCTCCTCAAGCCCTTTCTTCTTCCAGTCTTAGAGGATGTGCGCCTTCGGTAATATTTTAGCTCTCTTTTATTACTTCACTTTTTCTTGTTATATTGTGTTATTTAATATTGTGAATTATTATTATTATTATTAAAAATAATATATATATATATATTACTTAGTTTATGCCGATGATATGGTGTTAATAAGTCCCTCTGTTAAAGGTCTGGATCGGCTACTAAAAGTGTGCGAAGTGTATTCGCAGAAACATGATATTCTTTTTAATGTTACAAAAACTAAGGTTATGCAATTTCATCCAAAAAGCTGTAATCAGCCAGCTGATATAAGGTTTAAAATGAATGGTGAAGTAATTGAGGAAGTACAAGAGTTTAAGTATTTGGGTCAAACTATCACCAGCTACTTGAGTGATCACTCGGATATAAGAAAACAATCTCGAAACCTGTGTGCTAAAGCGAATATGACCATAAGGAACTTTCCATTCTGTACAAGTGAAACTAAAGACACACTCTTTCGTACTTTCTGCAGTAATATATACGGACAGCAACTGTGGGTGAGTTATAAAAGAGGTTCTGGTAGAACTCTAAATTTGCTGTACAACAGGTCTTTTAGACTCTTACATAAATTATCCCCGAGATGCTCAGCTTCGCAAATGTTTGCTACCCGCAATGTCCCGAGCTTCCCGGAGGCAACAAGACGTGCTCAATACAGTCTGATGCAAGGAATTAAAAAATCAACCAACCCGATCATCCAAGCTATCCATGAGTCCTGCCATTTATCCTCTAAGCTATGGACTTCTTGGTACGAAAACGTCTGTCTGTAGCTCCACTTAACTTCGACATTACAGTATTATTTCTAATCAATTGTATATATTTCTATCCTTAGTATATGAACTGTCATTGTATTAATAATATTTGTCATATGGACTATAGTCTGCCAATAAACCTTTTCATTTTCATATATATATATATATATATATATATATATATATATATATATATATATATATATATATATATATATATATATATATATATATATATATATAACCTTACCTTACAACCTTACAAAGGTTCCGCGCGATGATTTCTCATTTCGCGAAGGTCAAGCTTGTCGCCCCTCCTCTCGAGTTGGCCTGGTGAAGTAGTGAGTTGGATTCTTGCGCTCTCCACCTCACATAGCCAGGTACGCCCGGCTCATCGGGGATTGTTCTGAGCCAGGCGTCTAGTCTTCTTTTGAAGATTTCCACTGCAACTCCCTTCGTGTTTCTTAGGTCTTTGGCCAACTGATTAAACAGTTTTGGTCCTCTCACTACAAAACTATTTTCTTTCAGGGTTAAGGATGTTCCCTGTCTCGCCTTCAATTTGGGAATACGACACAGTCTACCGCTTCTACTTTCCACCGTTGTTTGGGGAGTTATGGGATTCAGAGTAAGATTAGGGACTAGTTTCTCCATTATTTTCCAAGTGTAAATAATGGTGAATCTCTCTCTTCTCCTTTCCAGTGAATATAGGTCTAGTTCGCGTAACCATTCCCAGTAATTTAGTTCTTTGCACCCATTGATCTTGGCTGTGAAGCTTCTTTGGATCCCCTCCAGCTGTCTAATGTCTTCTTTTTTATATGGGGATGTTAGGACCGAGCAGTATTCCAATTTGGATATTATCAGGGTTTTCAGTAGAGGAATCATTACATTCCTATCCCTTCGGTTAAAGATTCTCAATATCTGACACGTTATTCTCTTTGCTCTGTTTACTGCTATCTTATTTTGTGTTTCAAATTTCGCATCATCTGTCATTACAACCCCTAAATCTTTTGCTCTGGAATTTCTCTGAATTTCCTGTCCATTTGGGGTATAATATGCCATGGATTTTAGGTCTTCTCTTTTTCCGTACCGTAATAGCTGAAATTTCTCGGTGTTAAACTTCATATTGTTGTCTTCCGTCCACTTGTAGATTTTGTTTATGTCGGTTTGTAGAGATCCTATGTCTTCTGGGTTTCTTATTTTTCTACTGATCTTTGTGTCATCAGCAAAGGATGTTACTATGCTGTCTCTGGCAACGTCCTCATCTATGTCAGTTAGCATGATTATGAGGAGCAGCGGAGCTAATACTGTTCCTTGTGGTACCGAGCTGAGGACCTCTGATTCTGATGAAGATACTCCTTGTACTGTAACGACTTGCCTCATCTCACTAAGGAAATTATATATCCATTTCCCTACTCTTCCTGTTATTCCCATATATTTCAGTTTATGTATTATGATTCCGTGGTCACACTTGTCGAACGCTTTAGCAAAGTCTGTGTATAGTACATCATAGTTTTCATTACTTTCAAGTGAATCAATAATGTTGTTGTAGTGTTCCATTAGTTGTGATAGGCATGATCTGCCTGACCGAAACCCGTGTTGGTTATCATTGAATTTTTTCTGAGTTTCCAAAAAGTCATAGATTTTCTGTCTAACTATTCTTTCAAATGTTTTAGTGAGATGAGATGTAAGCGACACTGGCCTATAGTTTTTGGCCTCGGATCGATCTCCTTTATATATTGGGACTATGTTCGCGCTCTTCAGGATGCCCGGTATTTCTCCCGTGTCTAATGATCGTCTCCATATCCAGTATAGGGGCTCAGCGATTGCATTTTTGCTGTTTTTGATCAGTGTGGCATTCCATTTATCCGGTCCTGCCGCCGAGTGTGTTTTTAGTTTCCCTATGGCTTGTGTAATATCATCCGTCGTAAAGTCGAAATCCGTTATACATTCCCCTTGTGGTTCTTCTTCAAAGAACGTGTTTCTATCGCATATCAATTTGTCAGTTTTTGGAATACTGAAAGATGATTCATACTGAGCTTTTAATATTTCAGATACTTCTGTTGGATCATCAGATAAATCACTGTTCTCATTTTTTAAAGGTCCGATAGTCGCATGGTTTTCCGACTTTCTTTTTGCGAAATTATAGAAGTACTTTGAGTTAGCCTTTATCGCTTCTATAGCGTCGTCGTCTTTTTCTGTATGCTTCTCGATTAGTTCCTGTATGACGACATCGATACTTTGTAGTTTATCATTTAATATTTTTCTGATGTTTTTAGCTTTACAATTACTTAATTTTGCAGTCACTCTTTTTCTCTTTCGGAACAATGCCCTCTTTTGTCTTTCGAACCTGCTTCTCTTTCCTCTGTGTTGTATCTTTGGGACATGTGTTTCCACAATTTCTAACGTCTTCTCCTCTAACGTCATTAGCATCTCTTCCGTTGTCTTGGCCTCGAAAATGGTTTTCCAATCTATTACTTCCATGCTGGATGTCACATCTTCCCAGTTTATAGCTTTGGAGTGAAAATTAAAAATTTCGAATTTGCTTTTTTTCTGTTGTGCGTGTTCTTTCCTTTCCTGTTGCCTTTATATTAGTTGTTATTTCAATGATGTTGTGGTCTAATATCATAGTTGGGGATATTTCTACATTATCAATTAGATTACTGTTGTTTGTGAATACCAAATCTAGGCAGTTGTTTTTTCTTGTGTTTTCTGTTATTTCTTGCGTTAACAAAAATTCATCAGCTAAAGCTAGTAGCATTTTTACCTGCTCCTGGTCTTCTCGTGTACCCCCCTTGTCCTGGTGTATACATATATTTTTTCCTATCCTTTTATATTTCATGAATGGGAAATTAAAATCACCACAGAGAAAAATATTTGGGGTTGGAGAGTGTAGATCTTTTACTAAGTTTCTTACCTCTGTAATGCAATTTGAAAATTTTGAGGTTGGCGTGTTTGGGGGTCTGTACATTACAATTAGTACCATATTTAATTTTTCAATTTTTGCTGCTACACATTCTACGTAGTAGTTTGAGGTACTTATAGCCATTTCTGATATGTACCTTTCGCGTGTGTAAATACCGTCACGCAGAGCTGGGCACTTGCGTTTTTTTGCGCGTTTTTTTGCGGTACTGCGGTACTGCGGTACTACTACCGCACTACCAAACCGGTACCGCATAACGCAATACCGCAAAGGATCGCTGAAAGTACAGCAGTACCGCTACCGCATTCAAATTTCCCGCGGTACTTTCCGCGGTACCGACCAACACGGTAGTACCGCAGTACCGCAAAAAAAAACGCAAGTGCCCAGCTCTGAATTATTATTATACAAGACTCACAATTTTCACAGTTCGCCTGGCAGTCCTTTAGATGAGTTTCCGTGAGGCATGCAAAGTCTGCTCCGGCTTCTTGCATGAGTCCTTTCAGGTATACAACTTTGTTCGTGGAATGGTTTGATTTAAGGCCCTGTATGTTGGCTAGGATTATTTTTATTTTTTCTCTTTCTTTTTCGCATACAGGTGGTTCCGATTTGTTTTCCAATGGGGGTGCCGGTTTCGTTGCCTTGTGGTCCTCCGAGAATTTACCTCTTTTTATCTTTGTCGGTACCTGTTGTCCCGATAACGCATGAAGTGCCTTTGTTCCTACCTTCTGTCCGGCTCTCGGATTTCTATATTTATATTTGTCAGCTGGTTTTTTAATTGCTGGAGAGTTATTTAGCAGCTGAAATGTGTTGGCTGCGTCTAAAAAATTGCCACTCTTCTTTGATGTTCGTTTTTTCTGTTCCCTCGTTGCGTTCCTTTGAGGGTGGTGGTATTGGCATTTTTTTTCGTATTTGCAACTCCAATATCTTTCATAAGTGTTGCAGACCGTAAGATGGTGGAACATGCATTTCTTATCAGATTTGCAGTATCCACTTGTGTAATGCATTTTGCATAATGTGCGATGTGCATATATGCTTTGCCCATCCCGATATCTGCAGTTTCCTTTTGCGTATTATATATATATATATATATATTTCATTTTTTTGTACGCTTTTAAATGTTTTTTGTGATATTTTTATTTTTGTTTTAGTTCTTCATTGAAGATGATCCCTGCGACTGGTCGAAATGTCTGTAATAAATGTTTGGAACTCTTGCCCTGATCTTCATATTCCTCATAAGGATCCGATTTCCTAGGAAAGATTTTATCACCTACCTACACACACACATATATATATATACACACACATTACATTATAGCGAAAGAGAGAGATAATTAAATAAAGAGATAAACAAGTGTTTAAAAGGCGCAGAGAGAGAAAAAGTATACGGAAGAAACAAGTGAGGAATAGGTATATTAGCATTCTTTATACTCAGTCTCATTAGAGTGGAGAACTAGAGAAAAGATAAGGCTGGAAACGTATTCAAAGAGTAAGAAAATGAAGGAGAAAAAGCATTTCGTGTAAATGATCGACAGAACGGGAGAAAGATTAAAAACAGTGAAAGAAGTAAGAAATGCTACCAATACTACTACTACTAATAATAATAATAATAATAATAATAATACATAAAACAGCATTTATATTATAATTAATTTCTACAGCAAGAGTAATATTGAAATTAATATAAAATAAGAAATTTAAATTATAAAAAAAAAAGGTAAAAGTCGGTTCGTTATTAAATTTTTGACCTTTTAAGTCTTTCTCAGAACGTGACAATGAATGGTGGGATGTTTTCGAATTATCTGACAAAAAGAGTAAAAATTAATTTAGTTAATTACGAAATAGTATACTCTGAAATAAGTATTAGAATTTGACTTTAATCTTTACAAAATTTAACATTAAGAATGATTCTATCACCAAATACACACCTAAGAAACAAGAAAATCTACCATGGTTGTATTAAACTACTGGAGACGGGATGCTTTTAACATTTCTGAGACCCGGAGCGCAAAGTAAAGATGGAGCCCTCCTTCCTACCTTCAAGACAAGAATAAACCTCTATACCAGTGGTTCTTAACCAGGGGGGCGCGCCCCCCTAGAAACAGGAATTTCTCTAATTGTATTTGTTATTCTCTTAACGAGAGCATGGGCTAATATTGAGAAGTTATTGA
This sequence comes from Bathynomus jamesi, assembly GCA_023014485.1. Classification (NCBI taxonomy): domain Eukaryota; kingdom Metazoa; phylum Arthropoda; class Malacostraca; order Isopoda; family Cirolanidae; genus Bathynomus; species Bathynomus jamesi. The sequence continues at coordinate 48,918 of JAJOZX010002280.1, forward strand.
GAATGTTATTTTGATTGAAGGGGGCGTGGAGGGAAGGACCAATTCCTAGAGGGGGCATGGTAGTAAAAAGGTTAAGAACCACTGCTCTATACGAACGACTACAGAACTGTACTTCAAGAATATAAAACACTTTATGCGTGGCCTTCTTGGAGGCAAAATCAGTTAGAATTTTCTTTAGTAGATCTTGTTAGATTGACATCAGCGATAGAGAGTTTACAGTCTTTTTCGCAACATACTCCATCTTAAATTTAAATATTTAAGTTATATAGTATTTACCGTATTTTTCTCCTTATAAGACGCTGCATCGTGGAAGACGCACACTGATTTTGGAAAGGCAATTCTAAGAAAAAACTTTTAGACTCGTGGAAGACGCACTCTGATTTGCTTGATTTTCTTTGTTAATATGGCAACGACAAGGGAATTAGTATATACCACCAGTAGAAAGTATGTAAAAAATACAAGTATCATTGTTTAAAGTTGTTTATTTTTGCAGAAATGGAAAAGTAAAAATCACTAAAAATCATGGCCAATAAGAGTCAAAAGCATTTCATTCATCCTCAAGCTCATCACTGCTTGATTCATCCCCAAGTTCTAAAACATCACCATGGTCCGTTATCCATCTACACAAGTTTTCTTCCAAATTTGGCTATTTTGCTGGTACTTTACGAAGATTGTGCTTCTTTTTATCAGCTTCTTGTAATTCTCCTTCTTGCTTCCTCCACTGCCGAATAATCTTCTCAGTAGGTGGTGGTCCGAAGTCTCTCTCTGCTGCTCTATTGCCGTGTTCGTTGGCATACCGCACTACTGCCAGCTTAAATCCAATAGTGTAGTTATGTCTCCTTGATACACCTGCCATGGATCAGGGTGATAATTGTAGGACTGAAAACAACTTGTGACTCCACTGACAGCCAGATGATAAATGAACAAGGTACGAGACCCTTGTCGTGCCGTAAACTATCCCCCGTCCTAATTTAACCTATAGTTTTCGGCACGAAACACCCTCTAGTTTGAGGAAACGTATTTCTGAGGCTTCGACGTTGGAAGATGCAGGGGGGGCTCGACCACTTCCGGCTTCGAAGACGCAGGGGGATTTTTCAAGGCATTTTTAAGGAAAAAAATGCGTCTTGTAAGGCGAAAATACGGTAGTTATTAAAACAGCCGTCGAAGTGATTTTCCTCTATAGTTCAAATCTCATTATAAGGCCCATGTTGAACGCGAGGCCCGGGGAGCAAATGCATCCTTGCTCCTTTCTGAAAGCGACCCTGACTAGGCAGCCAATTCGGAATGTTTAATTCAGTCAAGCGATGATGTTGCATTAACCATTTTATGTGTTACAAAATAAAAAGCATCGCATTATAATCGTGACATCAATAGAATAACCATACGATTTCGTTCTCGAATAATTGTCATTTTAACAAGGTATGATAATTTTTTCTGGAAATAAATGTTTCTCTCTTAAAAAAGTCACTAACACTCGTAGAGAGTTTCAGATTTCACATTAAATCTGGGAAAAGAAATTTATTTTGTTAATGATCAGATATTTTCGCTATATAAAAAGGCAACATAATTTAGCTGACTGTATTTGTTTTTAACTAGCAAATTTGCACGCACACACACATATATATATATATAATATAATATATATATATATATATATATATATATATATATATATATATATATATATATATATCTGTATAAACGAGGTACCGACATTTTAAAATTCATATAGCTAAGAAAATAATTAACCAAACCTCATTTAACCTCACGTAACCTTAGTGCTATCGCAGCTGAGGACTCGGAAGATGTTTTCTGTTAAGACATTAACAGCCTAACCAACTGTAACTTAACCAAATATTAACTAACCTAACCAAGCGTAACCTTACCTAATCAGGACTAACATATCTTTTTTCAGACCAGTGAGTGTAGTCTCAGCAGAGCTAAATTTTTCAGCGATGAAGCTTATAAAAAACTATTTGAGGTTGAATGTGGGGCAAGAAAGGTGCTCTGCTCTATCTTGGCACACACAGCTATTGAAAAGGAATTGTGTCGATCAATTGAAATGGAGTCTAATTTCTCGATCTGCGGAAAAAAAAAGTTCGTAAAGTATATCTGTAAGCTAACGCCCACAAAACATTTTTTAACTTCTAGAACGCTTAGGGAGTTTTAAACGCTGAAAGACACGTGAAAGCCTCTTATCTACTAAATAAATGAAGCCTCAGCGAGTTAAGTGGGTTTATTATTGACTTTTCAATTCAGTCTTGAACAACGTATATGATGATGATGATCTACAGATCTACAGAAGCTAAGGCTAACAAAGACCCTAAGATCCACTCTAAGGTTAGCCCGAGAGAAAGGAAAGTAGCGGGTTAAGAGAAGAGAATATGAGGTTAAGTAAGTAGCAACACCTATCACTCGTGGGTTAACATTCATTCAAAAAAAGAAAAAAGACTCGCCATCATCATCCGCCGGCCACTGCCGACAAGTCGGAAAAATAGTCGAAGAGAATAGGAAAGGGGTGAAAGATGAAAAGAAGTAAAATAAGAACGCTTACAAACCATGCAAACAGTCTTAACTCACTGTCATACCATGCAAACTACAGACATGCAAGTAGAGAGAGTTACAGACATGCAAGTAAGGAGAGGATAAGAAAAGTAAAAAAGTAGGTAAAGTTAAACAAAAAGTTGGTTAGTTTACGCTACGAGCTACATCTACGTTCGTGTTACTTTTTTTTTTTTTTAATTTTTTTTGCTGGCATATCACACGCTGACATTACCGTCAACCGTCTCATCCTCGACGACGACGACCACCAGAGCTCCTGTTGCTAATTGTTTTTTTTTTACGTTCATATTTTTAAAATGAATATCTAGACGGTTCTTAAATACGCTAACGCTGGTAGAGTTAACGACGGGCGCGGGAAGATTATTCCATTTATCAATTACTTTAAACGTAAAGAAGTTTTTAGCGATATTAGTAATAAAACGTCTGCCACGCAACTTAAATCCGTTATTACGAGTATTGCTATTATCAAAAGTGAACAGTTTGTTAAAATTTACGTTATCGATGTTATTAACGATTTTGGAAACTTTAATAAGCTCCCCCCTTAATCTCCTAGTTTCAAGTGAATGCAAGTCTAACTCTTTAATCCTATTTTCATAAGGCTTGTTGTACAATGACGGAATTAGTTTCGTTGCACGACGCTGAACCCTTTCTAACCTATCAATATCCTCACGGAAATACGGCACCAAAACTGAACGGCATATTCTAAATGAGGCCTGACTAGGAACTTGTAAAGGGGCAATGTAATATTCTTCAATTTAAATTCGAAATTACGCGCTATGAAACCTAACATCCTATTATCTTTTGCGCAAGACTCCAGGCACTGGTTCCTAACCTTTAAATCCTTAGATACGCGTACGCCTAAATCTACTTCCTCGTCAACGCTCGCTAACTCTCTATCATCCATCGTGTACGTGTAATTGTTACGAGAACCTACATGCAAAACTTTACATTTGTCTAGGTTAAATTGCATCTGCCACTTATCCGTCCACTCCATAATCCTATTTACATCGTCTTGGAGCCTATTTCTATCGTCGACGTTAACAACCTTACCGCCTATTTTAGTATCGTCCGCGAATTTTGACACGTTACTAGTCAATCCTACATCTATGACATTAATGTAAATTACGAATAGCAATGGGCCTAACACTGAACCCTGTGGGACACCGCTACCTACATCCAACCACCCCGATTCACTACCATTAACAACGACCCTCTGTCTCCTAGCACGAAGCCATTCCTCTAACCAGTTAGCTACCTGACCGCGTATAACGTGCGCTTTAACCTTCGCAATTAATCTTCTATGCGGAACTGTATCGAACGCCTTTTTAAAATCTAAATAAATAACGTCAGCCGCTCTATGCCTATCGTATTTGCGCACTATTTCGTTATAAAATTCTAACAAATTAGTTAAACAAGATATATGGCGTCGAAACCCACGCTGACTACTATTAATCAAATCTCTACTTTCTAAGTGATCGATGACAGGATCCCTAACTACGGATTCCAAAAGTTTACCTACAATTCACGTTAAGCTAATGGGCCTATAATTACTAGGTACCGTGCGGTCGCCTTTTTTAAAAATGGGCGTGACGTTGGCTAATTTGGTCTTCAGGAATAATCCCCGTTTCGAGTGACTGATTAAAAATCTTCGTTAAGGGGCCTACAATAACGTCTTTCAAATCTTTCAAATGTCTGGGATAAAAAGCGTCAGGGCCTGGAGCCTTGCTAACTTTCAGACTATCGATATAATGCGCAATCTCACCCTCGTAAACGGTTATTTCATCCAAAATAGTCTCGCTACTAAATGGAACGATATCGTCCACGTCAGGGACATTATTTACGTCTTCTACGATAAAAACTGTCGCAAAAAAGTTATTGAAAATACCCGCCATCGCCTGAGCGTCAGAAGCCAAAGCGCCGTTAACATCCACTAGAGGACCTATGTTATCTTTTATCGGCTTACGATTATTGACATAATCAAAAAACTTTTTTGGATTATGTTTACTATCTGCAGGTATAAGTATCTCTAAATTACGCTTAGCATTCCTAACTGATCTTTTAACCTGATGTCTAAGCTCGATATATCTATTAAAGTTAGCTGCCGTGCCATTGCGCTTAAGTCTATACGTTCTGTTACGCTCGTTTATGAACTCGTCTATTTCCCTAGTCCACCACTTGGGCCTACCATGATTTCTAGCGCGCTTGGGCCTACGAGGAATAAACTCCCTTTCAATATTCACAAAACTTTCTTTAAACGCCTCCCAATGCAAATTTGTGTCATTACCCATAAATAAGTTATCCCAGTCCACTACTCTCACCCTATCCGCAAAACTATCAAAATTAGCCCTACGAAAATCAGGGACTTCTATTACGTTACTATCCTTAGTGTTTTCTATCGATAACTTAAACCTAAGAATTTGATGATCACTACATCCTAAACTCTCGCCTACTTCTAAACTATCGACTATATTTTCGCCGTTCGTCGTCATCACCAAATCTAAAATATTGTTACCGCGCGTTGGTTCGGTAACTATCTGTCGTAAAAAATTATCTTCCACGAACTCAATCTCAAACCCTCCTCATTACCAGTAAAAGTCTCGTAATTAACATTATGGCAGTTAAAGTCACCGACAATTATACTATTCCGATTGTCAATAAAGTTACCAAGTGAGTAAAATCTAGTATCGGTATCAAAGGGTTGAACGGGAGGTCTATAAACAACAACAAAATTAAAACTAATACTACGCGCCCTAACTTCAACGCATATCGCATTAATTGCTGCCGGAAAATCTATCTTAACCTCGATAGCCCTAAGGGAATTACGAATGTACAGCAAAACGCCGCCACCAAACCTATGGGGGGGAGGGGGGTTATCTCAAAAACGAGTCATTTCCGACGGTTTTGAAGGTCAGATTCGTTCAAAACACATCAAAAACCATAGGAAAAACAAATTTCACCTTCAAAATTGACCTAACCTAACCTATCCTAACCTAACCTAACCTAAAAGAAAAATAGGAATTACCTTATTCACGTGCAGGGGCAGGCTGAGGCTCTTCCTGGAGTAGATTTCGCTTGTCTTTAACTGAAAAAATGAATAAATACCTTGCCAGGTATTGGTATAGATATTTTGACCGAATACCTGGCCTCTTAACCCATTCCTTTAAATCCCGCCAAAATCTTTCGATATTGTGTGTGTGAATTTCGATATTCTCGTTATCCACAAAATTTTTAGAATGAATAATAACAAAATGCTTGTAACCTAAATCACTTATAGTCTTGTAGGCAGCCCAGGAATCACTATAAATCACAGAGCCAGGCCTAATGTACTTCTGAATGCGTGGAATGAGTGTTCCATTCCAATAGCAAAGTAATTCAAATTCGAAATGGATGGAGCGCAGTGATTGGGCAGACATGCAACAGTCACACAAACGAACGCACAAACGAACGTACGAACACACAAACGAACGTATGAACACACAAACGAACGTACGAACATGCACTAGATACACACCAAAAAAATGTTTATATCTCGAAAACGAAGCATTTGCGAGACGGAAACGCTATAGAAGGAAAGTGTCTTAGAATTAAAAAATCTACTTAATGAACATATAATAATTGCTGGACGTTAGACGGGTGTAATACTATAATAATACCCACGTTCCTTTCCAAATGGGCGAAAGGGTTCGAAACCTCGATAGCTGGGGGGGATTCCTATTACCTAACGTACGCGGCCTAGCTCCACCCTTAACTTCTCTAAATCCCTCCCCATCTACTACTCTCGGACCAACCTTAACTCCGTCCTCAACTCTATCCAACCTTCCCGACAAGCTACCTAAACTAGAAACTAGTTTACGCACCTCACCCTTCAAATTACTAACGTCTTTAACGTTAGTATTGGTTCGGCTTTCGTCAACCGTAGCCCTACCCCTGCCCTCATCAAGCGTTGCAAGTCTCTCCGTTAACTCACGTACACTGCGTTTTATGTCAACTATTTCCTCCATTAACTCGCAAAAGAAAAACTGATCTCTCGGTAATCGCCATAGGACTGCCGTTATAATCTTTAAATTCCGAATACCACCGGTTTACCCTACACCTAACACACGACACTTTCTGCGACGGCATCACGCAGTTAAAAATTAGTTTATAACCGTCACAAGTTCAAATTAAATTAAGCCGGCACGCTATGAAAACTTCTAAATCGCTAAAAACCACTAATATTCAATTACTTAACTATAACAATGTGAATATAAACGCAAGTATATAAAATTAAAAACTTCCCAAAAGTAAAATTCTTAGCAATATACAAAAGTAGATGCAATATCAGAGAGCTCAGGAAATGCGTCCGTTCAGTACAGAGTCTGGCCGACGAATCATGATAATGATAATGACAATGATAAAGTTTATTGGCAGGAGACAAATCCCATTAAAAAGCACAATATTCATCAAGGTACTAGACGATACAACTAATTAAACAATAAATTTAAAAACAAAAGAAACGATTACGGTAATAAAGAAATAACAGTGATATACATAATCACTCTAAATAGAAGTAAACGTTTCGTTAGACGTTTCATTGCCCCAATTTTGTGAATTTTAAAATGTGTAATGCATTACACATTTCACAGTAATTAAACCTTTGTTAGACGTTTTAGTAAGTCAGTTGAAATGTCTAATTTGTCCCAGTTTTTTAAAAATTGAAAAGACTAATCTGAAATGTCTAATGAAATGTCTGACAATGAAATGTCTAATGCATGAAAGTTTAAGTATAAGTTTAAGTTTATATAAAAAGAATTGCTTCAGAGCATTAGTCTTAAAAAGTTTGACTTTCAGCTTATATCTATTTCGGATCACCTGAAGATCAGGGCCCCCAGCCTTCTCTAGTTAGCCTTATAAGGCTAACTAACGAAAATATCCCGACCTAACCTAACCAATCGTTAGATCAACTGTACGCCCTTGACGAATGGTTAGGTTAGGTCGTGATATTTTCGTTAGTTAGCCTTATAAAGCTAACTAAAGAAGGCTGGGGGCCCTGATCTTCAGGTGATCCTCTATTTCTTCTTGTAATTCACTTTGTATTTAGAAATATTCACAAACGTCTACAAAACGTTTACGGAGATTCTGTTGTTGATCGAAGCACAGTTGGACGCTGGTCTGAACGTGTGAGAACATCGGAGAGAGGGAGAGCCAGCCTCGATGATAAGCCACGCAGCGGTCGCCCGGCATCGGCTGTGACATCTCACACTGTGCAACGTGCTAACAGCATCATTCGATCAAATCGGCGCGTCACATACAAGGAGCTATCACTGGAGCTATGAATTAGTGAAGGAAGTGTGAATACGATAATTCAGCAACTGGGATACTCAAAAGTGTGTTCACGGTTTGTTCCTCGCCAACTGACTGAAGATCATAAAGCCCAAAGAAAAGAAATTGCTTCTGAGTCGTTGGTTCGATACGAGACAGAAGAGGATGACTTCCTTTCACGAATTGTGACTAGGGATGAGACTTGGGTACACCACTTTGAACCTGAAACAAAACACCAGTCCATGGAGTGGCATCACGCAGACTCCCCACGCAAGAAAAAGTTCAAAATGGCTCCCTCTGCAGGAAAGGTTATGGCCACCATCTTCTGGGATATGAAAGGGGTGATTCTGGTGGACATTATGAAGAAAGGACAAACAATCAACTCAGAGGCATATATTGCTACCCTACAGAGACTCCAGAGACGTATAAAGCTAGTTCGACTGGAGAAAAAACTGGAAGACGTCCTTCTTTTGTACGATAACGCAAGACCACACAACAGTTTGCAAACAAGAGAGGCCATCACAAAAATGCGCTTGACTGTGTTACCACACCCTCCATACAGCCCGGATCTGGCACCTTCAGCCTTCCATTTGTTTGTGCCAATGAAGGATGATATTCGTGGAAGAAAGTTTCAGAGTGACGATGAGGTTGATTAGGAGGTTAAGAGGTGGCTCCAGGGAACCCTGCGGACTTTTACCAGCAAGGAATAAAGGCCCTTGTTTCGAGGTGGAGGAAAACCGTAGAAAAGGATGGAGACTATGTGGAAAAATAAAAACTTGTAAAAAAGGTATGTAACTATACTTGTGTGCAATATTTCTGGAACTTACAAGGAAACTTGGAAAGGAAAAAAAAAGGTGGAGCAAAATATATTGAGTGGCCCTCGTAGTTTAAATTCATACTTAATTTATTAATTGACTTTCGATTTTTGGTTAGTTATAAATATTAGATATTCGATAATATTAGATATTCGATAATATTAGATATTAGATAATATTATTTTGCAATTATAATTTTTGTACATACACTCTTTCTTTGGACGAGTTTTCTCCACACAACTGTGTGTTACCAGGATGCTGGACGGGGACCCAACTCGTCTTGCATCCCACCAACCACTTTCCCCAACCAACACCCTTTGTAAAGTAGTGTGCTTACTGCTTATGACATTATGTATTGAAGCATGAACAATTAATTATACAAATTAGGGTGTCCCACTTATGACCTTTTTTTTTTCAGATCCATTGAACATACCTTTTTCCTGTTAGAAATGGTTCACGTTTACTAAATATATCAAAAAAAGATTCAATTTAACAATTTTGGGGTCCCCGACCCACCCCCGAAAATGGGCCCCCTGAAAATGCTAGAAATACCCATTTTTTTGTATTGTAATCAACCTATTGTGTCCCACTTATGGCTTTTTTTTCAGATTTATTGAACATAGCTTTTTTCCTATTAGAAATGGTCCACTTATACTAAATATATCAGAAAAAGATTCAATTTCAATATGATATGGGTTAAGGTACAGTAAAAGGCATTTGATCAGGTTAGTGGGGCTCAAATTTTCAACTGAGAAAAGGACTTTTTTTATTTTAGCTAAGAAAGGCGCAATAGCAAGAGTTTATTGTGGAATTAACCATTTTGTGATTTTTTTCAGGTATTTAGATAATAAAATATGTTTAATTATGAGGTATTGTAAGAATGAATAAAAATAAAGCTGTATTAAGAAACAATCCAACAAACTTCGACTCTTTGCTTGGTGCATTAAAGGATGATCTAAGTGGCCAAGAGGGATGCATGCTGCCATCAAAAGGAGAAGTTTTGAAGCATTTTTTCTACCCCAGAAAGAAACAAATGCAAGGCCCTAATATTTCCAAAGAGTAAAACATTTTAAATGTTTTGAAAAAAGTTCAAACAACTTGGGAAAAGGGGGACATTCCATCAAAGGATGTCGTAAGACATAAAACCCCACGAACCATGCTACTAAACTTGATAAAAGTACATGAAACAGTAATAAAGAGCAAAAAAGCTAAATGTTATGAAACCAAAAAACAAAGTTACTTGGGTCAATTGAATGATCTGTTTGATATTTCTACAAAAAACGTATTTCATGAGATAAGGACGGATTCCCTAAGCACTCAGGAACAAATTAAAGAGGACATAAATTTCCTAGAAGACCAAAGAGGGGAGAAGAAGATGTGTCTTGGCTCTTTAGATAACGCTTATGTGTCAAAAGTGCAAAGGAAAGAAGTAAGCAAGTGGGAACGAAAAGCATTGGAAAAGAGATCAGGCAATCTAACCATCACTGAGAGTGATGACACAGATAATTCTTCGGGTGAAGAATATTCTCCAGAATCCCATCCAGGCCCATCAAAACCAAGACCAAGTAGTTTGCTTCAATCAACACTAGTATCAAATACAGCAGATCATCTTGGACTCTCCATAAGGCAACGTACAGTTTTTGCATCAGTTGTCGCCGCAGAGTGCGGCAAAAACATAGAAGAAATGAGCATATCCAAAACTACTTCAGCTCGAGCAGCTACAATATCAAATAAAAGAACGTGGCAGGACATCCAAGGTGATTTCGTTCCTCCTCAGTATGTTCTGATCCATTGGGATAGCAAAATGATCTGTAATTTATCAGGTGGAAAGGAGGAAAGATTGACAATACTAGTTACTGGGGAAAATGATTTTGAGAAATTACTCTCCGTAGCAAAAATCAAAGACAGTACCGGATCAGTTCAAGCAACAAGCTGTTTGAAACCACCTCAGCTAGAAGACAATGTGTATGAGCTAGTATTTGATATAACTGCCTCAAACACCGGCTAGAAAAAATGTGCATGCCAAAAGGTGGAAGAACTTCTTAGAAAAAAATTGCTGTGGATGGCATGCCGTCATCATATTTATGAGAGGATTTTGGTTACTCTCTACATCAGAATATTTGGCAAAACTAATTCACCTGGAAATGAAGCCTTCAAGAACTTTAGAGAAAGTGTTTGTAAAAATATTGACACTAAACTGCCTCACAGACACCTTGAAATAAAAGATAGGTATTTAAGAGATATGAGAAAATCCAGCATCAGCTTCATGAATGATATTCTTAACCAAAAGAGTTCCCTTCCTCGCGATGATTATAGAGAATTGACAAAGACACTTCTCCTCATTCTGAATGAAGTGCCTTCCAGAGGAATTCATTGGATTAAGCCAGGAGCCTTCCAGGAGCTGGCTACGATGATGTCACATTCAAAAACTTGAAAGATTTTGTCAGTTTACATCCCTTTTTTACGGAAAATATTAGTTGTCCTGTACTAAATCATCCGACGCTCCTGTAAATGATCTTAGATTCTACAATGAATTAATAAAATACAAAAAAATAGACAGTGGAGTTGCCGAATCTGCCCTAACCATTTTTCGAGGTCATTATTGGTACTTGACTGAAGAGTTCGTCCCCATGGCTTTGTTTGGCTCTGTTAATAATGAAGAAAAGGTTAAGATGGGCAAAGAATTAACAAAATATGATCCTCCTCAAGAGTTCACACCAGGTCAGCCTATCTTCCCTATTCTGAAGCAGGGTGTCAGACTTCATCGCCTCATAGATCCAAGATCTTGGTACCTATTCAGACTTCTCAACTAATCTAGGGAATGGATTAAAAAACCCATATCATTATGGGAAGAAGATGACGATTTTAAAAGAATGAGGGGCCTTATTTCGTCTGCCAAAGTAGTAAATGACACGGCAGAGCATGGCGTCAAGCTCATGCAAGATTTTCATGGGCATTGTAAGGATGAAAGTGAGTTTCAACAACTTTTGCAGGTCGTTGAACAAAATAGACATGCAATCCCAAACATAACGAAGAAAAATTTGGTCACTGCTCTGAGGTTAAAATGTAAATAAGTTTATTTGTTTTTGTTTTTTATTTTAAGCTTTGTTTCATGCGAATAAAAGTTTGTTCATTGCTTTAAGTGCAAAAGGTTCCTAAGATTACTTTCTTTTGTTTTAACCTTTATTTTCTTATGTTATTGTAAAGATCTTTTTTTGTTATTTTTGAGAAATAAATTTAAAAAAACGATGGGGCTTTGTTAACATTGTCTAAACCTTAATGTATTTTAATTTATATAATTTTAACCTAATGTTAACCAAGTTGTTCCCACTTCGATTCGATAAGATGAATAAAGTTCTTACTCGTATTATCCTTTCAAGGCCCATAGCAGCAGAGCTGCATTGGGATGATGCTCTAGCGGGGGCGGTAACACCCTACTACTGTTTCATGTACCTTACTGAATAAAGCTTCGAATTACCTTTCTTTTGATATGAAATATGTTGATATTTGACAAACATTTTGTTCATTTAGGTTGATTACAATACAAAAAATGGGTATTTCTAACATTTTTAGGGAGGCCCATTTTCGGGGGTAGGTCGGGGACCTCAAAATTGTTAAATTGAATCTTTTTTTTATTTATTTAGTAAAAGTGAACCATTTCTAATAGGAAAAAAGATATGTTCAATGGATCTGAAAAAAACGTCAAGTGGAACAGTGGAACACCCTAATACAAATACACAACAAACAGTGCCAGTTACATTGAAGATCAAATGATTTTCAATATTTGAACTGAATGAGGGGAAAATTGTGCTTCAAAAATAGCAATTTAGTAAATAGTACACACCCGCAACATCCGCGTCCCACAGGTACGGATGCGGATGTAGATTCGGATGTTGAATTTTATGCGGATGCTGATGCGGATGTGACATACATCACTAGTAAGCAGCGACATCCATAAACCATCCAATGCAAGAGTTCCTTTCTTGTTTGTACTTTGGTCTTGTAGACCCTCTCTTTCATAAGGTCCCTATAAAAAGAAATCGGTACTTATAGGTTATCTCCCCCCCCACCACCACCACCACCAATTTTGACAGAATATTTTCGTTAAAACTAACGAAAATATCACGACTTAACCTAACCAATTATTTATCAAGGGCGCACAGTTGATCTATTATTAATTATAACATTGTTTGTTTCTGGAATATATTTACTATTTACTAATAGATCAACTGTACGCCCTTGATAATTGGTTAGGTTAAGTCGTGATATTTTCGTTAGTTTTAACGAAAATATTCTGTTAAAATTGGTAGGGGGTAGATAACCTACAAGTACCTAGTATAATTGTCGGGGACTTTAACTGCCCTAATGTTAATTACGAGACTTTTACTGGTAATGAGGAGGGTTTGAGATTGATTGAGTTCATGGAAGATAATTTTTTACGACATATGGTTACCGAACCAACGCGCGGTGACAATATTTTAGATTTGGTGATGACGAACGGCGAAAATATAGTCGAGGGTTTAGAAGTAGGCGTTGGTTTAGGATGTAGTGATCATCAAATTCTTAGGTTTATGTTATTGATAGAAAACACTAAGGATAGTAACGTAATAGAAGTCCCTGATTTTCGTAGGGCCAATTTTGATAGTTTTGCGGGTAGGATGAGAGTAGTGGACTGGGATAACTTATTTATGGGTAATGACACAAATTTGCATTGGGAGGCATTTAAAGAAAGTTTTAAGAATATTGAAAGGGAGTTTATTCTTCGTAGGCCCAAGCGCGCTAGAAATCATGGTAGGCCCAAGTGGTGGACTAGGGAAATAGGCGAGTTCATAAACGAGCGTAATAGAGCGTATAGACTTAATAAGCGCAATGGCACGGCAGCTAACTTTAATAGACATATCAAGCTTAGACGTCAGGTTAAAAGATCAGTTAGGAATGCTAAGCGTAATTTAGAGATACTTATAGCTGCGGATAGTAAACATAATCCAAAAAAGTTTTTTGAATACGTCAATAATCGTAAGCCGATAAAAGATAACATAGGTCCTCTAGTGGATGTTAACGGCGCTTTGGCTTCTGACGCTCAGGCGATGGTGGGTATTTTCAATAACTTTTTTGCGACAGTTTTTACTGTAGAAGACGTAAATAATGTCCCCGACGTGGACGATATCGTTTCATTTAGTAGCGAGACTATTTTGGATGAAATAACCGTTTACGAGGGTGAGATTACGCATTATATCGATTAGCTAAAAGTTAGCTAAAAGTAAAACCTGACGCTTTTTATCCCAGACATTTGAAAGATTTGAAAGACGTTATTGTAGGCCCCTTAACGAAGATTTTTAATCAGTCACTCGAAACGGGGATTATCCCTGAAGACTTTAAATTAGCTAACGTCACGCCCATTTTTAAAAAGGGCGACCGCACAGTAGCTAGCAATTATAGGCCCATTAGCTTAACGTCAATTGTCAGTAACCTATTGGAATCGGTAGTTAGGGATCGTATCATCGATCACTTAGAAAGTCAAGATTTGATTAATTGTAGTCAGCATGGGTTTCGACGCCATAGATCTTGTTTAACTAATTTGTTAGAATTTTATAACGAAATAGTGCGCGAATACGATAGGCATAGAGCGGCTGACGTTATTTATTAGATTTTAAAAAGGCGTTCGATACAGTTCCGCATAGAAGATTAATTGCGAAAGTTAAAGCGCACGGTATACGTGGTCAGGTTGCTAACTGGTTAGAGGAATGGCTTCGTGCTAGGAGACAGAGGGTCGTTGTTAATGGTAGTGAATCGGGGTGGTTGGATGTAGGTGGTGGCGTCCCACAGGGTTCAGTGTTAGGCCCATTGCTATTTGTGATCTATATTAACGACATAGATGTAGGATTGACTAGTAACGTGTCAAAATTCGCGGACGATACTAAAATAGGCGGTAAGGGTGTTAACGAGGACGATAGAAATAGGCTCCAAGACGATGTAAATAGGATTATGGAGTGGACAGATAAGTGGCAGATGCAATTTAACGTAGACAAATGTAAAGTCTTGTATATAGGTTCTCGTAACAATAATTACACGTACACGATGGATGATAGAGAGTAGCGAGCGTTGACGAGGAAGTAGATTTAGGCGTACGCGTATCTAAGGATTTAAAAGTTAGGAACCAGTGCCTGGAGTCTTGCGCAAAAGATAATAGGATGTTAGGCTTCATAGCGCGTAATTTCGAATTTAAATCGAAGAATATTATATTGCCCCTTTACAAGTCCCTAGTCAGGCTTTATTTAGAATATGCCGTTCAGTTTTGGTGCCCGTATTTGCGTGAGGATATTGATAGGTTAGAAAGGGTTCAACGTCGCGCCACGAAACTAATTCCGTTATTGTGCAACAAGCCTTATGAAGATAGAATTAAAGAGTTAGACTTGCATTCACTCGAAACTAGGAGATTAAGGGGGGAGCTTATTGGAGTTTACAAAATCGTTTATAACATCGATAACGTAAATTTTGACAAACTGTTCACTTTCGATAATAGCAATACTCGTAATAATGGATTTAAGTTGCGTTACTAATATCGCTAAAAACTTCTTTACGTTTAAAGTAATTGATAAATGGAATAATCTTCCCGCGTCAGTCGTGAACTCTACCAGCGTTAATATGTTTAAGAACCGTTTAGATAAGCATTTTAAAAATATTAACGTTTAAAATAAAATAAACAATTAGCAACAGGAGCTCTGGGGGTGGTGGTCGAGGATGAGTCTGTTGACGATTAATGCCAACTTGTGACATGCCAGCGTGTGATGCCAGCAATAAAATAAAAAAAAAGACCAACACGAACGTAGATGTAGCTCGTAGCGTAAACTAACCCACTTTTTGTTATACTCTACCTACCTTTTTTTTATCCTCTCCTTACTTGCATGTCTGTAGTTTGCATGGTATGACAGTGAGTTAAGACTGTGTTTGCATGGTTTGTAAGCGTTCTTATTTTACTTCTTTTCATTTTTCACCCCTCTCCTATTCTCTTCGACTATTTTTCCGACTTGTCAGCAGTGGCCGGCGGATGATGATGGGGAGCCTTTCTTTCTCTTTTTCTGAATGAATGTTAACCCACGAATGATAGGTTTTGCTACTTACTTAACCCCCTCCTCTTTCCTTTCTCTCGGGCTAACCTTAGAGTGGATCTTAGGGTCTTTGTTAGCCTTAGCTTCTGTAGATCTGTAGATCGCTAAACAGTATGCGATTAAGAATTTGGCAATGCATAACCATCCACTGGCAAAATTGAACACGTTTATCGTAATCATCCGGTTGAAGAGCTTGCACACGTTGCAAATGATAGTGATACAAACCCTCATCATGTATGGTTCGCCATACACGCGATGCAGATTCACCAATTCGTCTAGAAATCCTTCGAACACTGGTAGTTGGGCTACGTTGTACCAGTTCCAGTACGCTCCTCCACAGCAACGGGCCGTCGTGCTACATGTTCTTGGTTACGTGGATCAATCGTCCCTGTTTCCCTTACTCTCTGGGTATGTGTCACTAAACATTTGCCTGTTCGGTATTCGGCGGTTTGGAAAATGTCTTCGATATTCCTCAACTGCCACTCTGCTGTTACCATCACAGAATCCATAAATGAAATGGATATCAGTGTCCATTTCATTTATGGATTCTGTGATGGTAACAGCAGAGTGGCAGTTGAGGAATATCGAAGACATTTTCCAAACTGTTGATTCATTTTGATTGTTCACCTTAGCGCAACATAGTGTCTCGTACCACAGATCAGAACTAACTGAAAGGAAAAAAAACTGAGGATTAGTAGTGGTAACTTCGTTAACCACAAGTAGGAATTTGTTGTTTGCACATCTTAAAACGTCCGTAGCTCCGCAACGGTTGGAAATAGCACCCATGTTGTATTAACTTTTTTACTCGATATCACCCCCGAAATCATCCCCCAAAGTATGGCAGACCAGTTGTGAAACACCTTATTATATATTGCTAGTATATTCTTTTGAATAAATTCCTCGTCGGAATGGAGCCCTGTCTTATATTTTTGTGGGGAACCCAGAATTGCTCCCACCGGCACTGACCTAACCTACCAAGTCCTACATTTGCAAACCAAATTTATTTTACTTGTTCATAAACTGTAACTCAGGTATTCTGTTCCCTGATTAGTTATTTCACCCCGACCTATAAATTAAATGATTAGACTTTTACCTACCTTAAGCTGCGCATTACATATTTTCCCCATCCGTCCTAAAGTTTTTCCTAACTCAACACAAACGAACTTATGCCCAGACCTACTAAACATGTCCCTCCCTGTTAACTCATCACTATCCATTCTATCCACTATTTCTAACTGGTTTTTTTTTCCAGATCAAAGATTTCCTAAGAACTTAAAAAAGACCCATTCACCCAACAATTACGCTTACAATATTATACAGTGATTGAAAGTTGAGTCATTTGTGTTACTCGCATGCAAATTCCAATCAAACAGAAGGACAAAATTGTAACAATACCGTACAACATGGACCTGGCCTAATTTACATTAGTTTAACCCAACCTAACCTCACCTGCAATCTAAGTTATTTTTATCATTACCTGGCTTATTTACTATATCTAACCTAATTGTGACCTAGCCTAACTTTTCCGCACTTCACTTCTCCTAAACTATTTTTTACCAAATTTAAATTTTCACTTCTTCACATCAGATTACTTCTACCTAACCCAACATATACTAACCTCTCAACGTTTAATTTATTCTATCTTAGGCTCAACTACACCATCTGTAAACACACCTAGCCTATTTTCACATAACTCTTAAGTCTATCTAGACTCTAGAGGTATGGCCACATCACAGCACCGCTAACCGTAAGATCAGCGAGATTAAGCGTCGGCAGATCTCTTCAACAGCTAGTCCTACCTAACTTATCCTATCCTAAATTAACTTAACATAAGTAACCTAGACTATTCTAACCTAACCTAGTTGATCCAGCCTATCCTAACTATCCTTAGCATGCCTTTACAAAAGACCAGATTAGATCTAACACGAACTGTTATAGAGAAATCAGTTTAAATAAACTAAAAATAACTTAGCCTAACTTAAACAGTCTAGGATCTTTTCCGTTTGACTGCCGCCATTGAAACATAAGAGGTGAGTGCCCCCAGCCTTCTTTACTTAGCCTTATAAGGCTAACTAACGAAAATATCACGACCTAACCTAACCAATCGTTAGGTCAACTGTACGACCTTGACGATTGGTTAGGTTAGGTCGTGATATTTTTGTTAGTTAGCCTTATAAAGCTAACTAAAGAAGGCTGGAGGCCCTGATCTTCAGGTGATCCCCTTATTTTTCTGAGTACACGATTAAAACTTAAAAATTAATCATGGATCTTGAAAGTAATTAAAATTGTTTATATGAAACAAAACTTGAAGGGGAAATTAAGAAAAGCTTTTTTATAAAGTAACTTATTTTGTATCATCAAGACATTTCAGTTAAAATACAAAATACAAAAAGTTTAATTATGTTTCAATGGCGGCAGTCAAACGGAAAAGATCCAACAGTCTATCCTAACCTAATCTAACTTACATTAACAATCAGAATCTAATCTTATGAATCCAAAATTAATCTAAGCTAGCCTCTCCCATTCTTTAGTAACATAAGCTATCCTATTTTAACCTACCCTAAACTAGCAGAGACAAATACAAAATGTCAGGAAAATTTTGACAATATGATCGGACATGAGGATTATGTAAGCGAAAAAGGAGAGATAATTTTGATGTAGACACACATACAGAAACAAATATTTTCAATCGTCCTTCATCTCACCAACGAAAATATTTGTTAAATTGGAAATTTGTAAAATATGACTTCTATTTGCTTGAAAGTCACGTGTGAATGACATAACTGATTGGAAGTTGGTTGAATGCATAATATTTGTAAGAGTAACTTCCTCTATGAATGGTTATTTTGAGGTTTTTAACAGAATTTGTTCTAAGAAATGAAAAATAGTTAAAAATAATAGATTTCAAGGAGCGTTGCTATAATGTTTAAACTTAGAAATGTAGTCCCTAAACAGGTTTTATTGACTCTTTATCATACTCTTGTTCTTCCTTATATAACGTACTGCACTCTTGTTTGGGGAAACTCCACTAAGAACGCATTAAACGGTATCTTTGTCATCCAAAAAAGAGCAATGAGGTTATTATCTGATGCTGATTTCCTTGATCACTCTAGTGCATTATTTAAAGAGCTAAACCTACTAAAGCTCAATAATGTAATCAAACTGGCACATTTTATTTTTATTTACAAGTGTAAGAACAAAATCATTAATTTACAATGAGTAAATAGATATTGATCAAAGCTTGTTATAACTTATACCTCAATTTAGATTGTCTTCATCTCAAAAACTATCTATTTTCATTGGATTGAAACTATGGAATGATTTAAATGCTGATATAAAAAAATATTGTGAGTGTAAATGTATTTAAAACCAAGTTGAAATCCCAATTAATAATGGCATACTAACAAAAATCTAGGATTAATGTCCATTACTATTGTTTATTCATTTCGCGTGTATAATCTAGTATTAAAGACATTTCTTGCGATTGTTCAATTCTTATCTC
Organism: Bathynomus jamesi; assembly: GCA_023014485.1. Lineage (NCBI taxonomy): Eukaryota > Metazoa > Arthropoda > Malacostraca > Isopoda > Cirolanidae > Bathynomus > Bathynomus jamesi. The sequence goes on from JAJOZX010002280.1 coordinate 68,207, forward strand.
TCATGTATAATATTGGTTTCTTTGTATGGTATTGGTATAATACCTTCAATAGTAACTTTGTATTTGTCGTATCAGTAATGATAATTTAGGATTAATACATACTTTAACTATTAATAATACTTATTTATTTATTTATTTATTTATTATTAATTAATAATAACTAGCTGTTTATTTTTAATAAGAGCCCAGTAAAGCCTAAAGCTTAAGGGCCAAATTAAATAAAATAAATAGTCCAGCTTCACAATTATTTATGTTATTGTAAATTGTAAAACCAATTATTTATTAATATAATAAAGGACAAGTAAACATGGAGTTCAAAGCTTCACGATTATATTAATTGTTTATCTTTATGAACACAGACATTGCATTATAATTACCTGTATGTCAATGACTGCACATTCAATTGTCCTTTAAATATATACTGTATGTCTGTGTTATATGTTGTTGGACTCGGTTGTCCCCCCTCCACCCACCTTCCCCAGTTGGGGTACCTTGACTATCAGCCGCCTGTGAGAGGAGGAACATTACATATGCGGGCAACTGTACGTCTCCATGCCCAAGAGAATCAACTCTGTGATACGCTCTGCGCACTCAGAAGGGCCCCGGCCACGGAAGCATTAATCATTCCATGGGAAATCACATAAGTACTGCCTAAGGGCCTCTCAATCAGCTGCGCTGTAGTGCCAAAGGCGTCTCCTCTTTGGAGGATCGAAAGGCCGAATTGGAGGGATAGGACAGGAAATAGGATATAAGATTGTGATCGGAGGAGCCCAACGGAGAAAAAGTTTCACAGAGTAGAGGAAGGATGAGAAGGAAGAAATAAATCCAGAATGTTGGGCCTATCTCCAAGGCGATCGGAGATACGAGTAGGGTGCTGTACAATCTGCTCTAGGTCATTTAGGATAGAAAGTTGTAAGCTAGTTCACCAGGGATGTCAGTGAAATGGGAGGAAAGCCAAAGGTGGTGGTGAACACTGAAATCTCCTAAAATGAAACCTCCTAACTATGCAACAGAAATTCGAGTCCGACTAAATTCCGGCTTCCATTTCTTACTCGTATGACTTTTCCTTTCTCTTAACATCCCCACGAATGAAGCGGGGGGGTCCATAAATGTAAAAAAACTGCCAGATATAATTTAATATGCTTTTTATATGTCACCGCGAGGAACTTAAACAACATTAAAATGCTCTTACCAGAAAAGCTTTATAAAACAAAAATAAGAGCAAGAACGTTTTTGAAAATACAAATTTGAACCCGAAGAGCTTTCTCATGTTCACCCATTTATGTCTTTCGACAAACTTGTTTCATTGTTAAACAAATGTGGTTTCAACCCGAATATTAAATGTTGAAAGTGTTCATAATCCATTTGAATGAGGTAAAACAGTGAAACATTAATTAATTCTGAACATTTTGAAGATTCAAGTTAAAAATAAAACATTTATTTCACAATAAAAAATAAAAACATTAAAAAGAAAGTTTCTTCTTCAAATTTCTTTGTGTGAATTCCTTTCGGGTCAATGTAAAGATAACGATAATTGAGAAGTAATTCCACTTTACGCTTTTCTGGATTTATCTGGATTGGACACAAGAATGTCGCGACACAAAATAAATCCATTTTGAAATTTTGAGTACCATATTTTTCCTCGTTTATTTTTGTTGTTCATTTGTTTCTCGTTTTATTATTTTTTCATCTATTTTATTTTATAGGAAAAGTTCATGCAGACGAATATACGTTATGAGAAAAAAGGGATTAATAGGTGTAATGAGTAAATGAGTAATGAGTATATATTAATCTGGGAACTCTATATATATAGATATATATATATATATTAGTGTGTGTGTGTGTGTATCATATATATATATATATTATATATATTATATATATATATATATGATGAATAAAACCACGAAGGAAAGGAAACACAGAATGGTGCTCAAGCGCATTCGTCTAATGACATCCTCAGGAACACTGAAGTACATAAAGAGTTACAGCCTATATATACTGTAGGTTACAAAATATATATATATTATATATATATATAAACGGAGAAATAAAAAAAATTAAAGGATTGTTGGAGGAGCATACAAATTTGTAAGGAAAAAATACCGATTTTAGCACTTTGCCCGAATCCAACACAAGATCAAATGAATTGTTTCCAACCATTGTTATAGTTAATTAAAAAAATAATAAATTGAAAATAAAAATAAAACTTGTAAGAGGAGCATACAAATTTATACTGGAAATCTGCCCAGGTTTTAGCACTCTGCCCTTCTTGTGTAAGTCCGATATATATAAAAATAAATTGAAAAATAAAAGTTATTAGAGAAGCATACAAGTTTACCAAAGGTTTAGCACTCTAACCCTTCTTGTCTAAATCTGTTCTGAACGAATTCAAAACAACGGGATCGAGTTGAAAAGACCTTTGCTTATGTTGAAGTTATTTGTAAGTTGGATAATGGCAGACTCAAGAATATTTCTATTAACAATGTTGCTTGACTGCTAGAGTGAAACAAAACTGAAGCATTATTCCAATCAATACAGTGGGATAACTCTGACAAATGGACAAAAAGGGCACTGGACGACTGTCCCGTTCTAACGGAATATTGATGCTGTTTTACACGTGTGTGAAAATCCTTTCCCGTCTGACCTATGTAAAAGGAATCACATTGTTTACAACCAATTTTATAGATAATGCCTGAATTATTGGTAGGGCTATTTTTTACTGATATTTTCACAATATTGTTATATGAAAATACTACATTAATATCCAAAAGTTTAAGTACATTAGCAATGCCTAAAGCCAGGAAAAATGGAAGTACTAAAATATTCTTTGACAAAGTACGAGTGTTATTATTCACACGATAGAAGGTTCGTTTTGCCTTGTTGAGACAAGATTCCATAAACGCAGGTGGGTAACACAAATCACTTCCAATACCGTTGATTTTTTTCAATTCGGCATCGATGTGTTCCGGACTGACGATCCTAAGGGCGAGGAGAAACACTGAAGGTCATTTTCGAGGTCAAACTGTGCAAAAAATTATATTTTCTAATTTTAATTTAAAAAAAATATATATTCTGAGCCAATTGGTTTGACCAAATGTTTCATTTTGCCACACTCAGTGATAAAGAAGTATGATGACACGCTTATTCCATCCGAATTACCAACTCAAGGTCAAATTCAAGTTAATCACGACCGAAATTGTGCTAAAAATTTGTGATTTTTTATTTTAATTGGCGAAAAAAAACATTGAGCAAGTCTGTTTGTCAAAATTTATTTTAACATGATTAGTGCCTAATAAGTCTGATGGCATGAATTAAGTACTCACAGTAACAGAATTATCACAACTAAATCACAAAGCAGTAAATATAGCCCCATAACTATACAGTTTACACACTAGTAACATCTACAAGTTCACGTTTCTTGATGAACTTAAGAACAGAGTTATTAGTTCCTTACAGCACATTCCAGCTTCTCTCGATTTCAGCCGGGAAGAGAGACATAGATCTACTGTCCAGCTGGGTTACAGCAACCGCTGTCGTCACAACCACAAGCTGTCGTACACTTCATCCTTTTCCTGAAGCAGTTGCATCTAGCTGTCTTGCACTTTTTCTTGCAACCACAAAACAACAAGCTCCAGGCAGGCTTCAGGGATTGGAGGAAGTCTTGTCCACACTGGTAGGAGCCTCCCATCTTCCAACTTCCAGCTGAAGTGTCCACCGGATCTTCAACATCTACGTGCTCTTTGTCAGCCTGGAGCCATATTTTGTCCTGATAGTTTGCCAGCTTGGCGTGGAGCTCCAGGGCATCCTTTGTTGGTGGGAGCATTTCCAGAGTCTTCTTGGCCTTCCCAAAAGGTGAACCCTGGCGTCATCAACTGTGTGTTGTTCCGGGTGCCATACAAATGACACACAAACTTCTCAACATCTGAGATATCCCTATCTCGACCAATGGCGTGCAGCAGGAGTGGGTGGTCACTGAATACCTTCCAACACTTCTTTTTCCATGACCACTGAAGGACGAGACTGTGTCACACCCCGTCAAAGCGTGGAAGCTGACCAGGTTGTCCCTGACTGGGGCGACAAACTCTTGAATACATCGTGCACGGGGTAACATTTTCAGTTCTTGGCCGTTCCGCACAGCATCCACACTTCAGCGACCTTGGTGCAAACGAAGTGAATCAGCAGCACCATTACATCAGTATCTCTGCACACTACCAGTATTCGTTCATAGCCCTGGGACGCTGCATCACATGAGTGAAGGATGAGCCTGGTGTCCGCCTCTTCATGGTTGCTATGCAGTGGAATGTCATGTCGCCTGGTTGACCGTACTTCAGTGGCTTCAGAGAAGCCACCCCCTGTCACCAGCTGACATCTTTCTTGAAGATCTCTGCCCTTCTCAGTGATGACGTTAGACAGAACAAGGCTAGGTCAGCCTTGTTTGTATCCAGGGCCATGAAGTTTTTCCACACTTCAGGCAGTGGAACTTGTGGGCCATCAATGACTTTCCGAATCGGTTTCTTCTTGCTTGCACGCTGTGTCCTTGTAACTGCTTTGATCGATCCTTCCCCTGCGTACCGATCAAAGATGACATTAACTCTTGTTGTGTGTTCATTGAAATAACTCGTCACGGCCTTGAAGAACACTTCAGCATAGTCGCCGAATGTCCGACAGCCCCCAGGCTTGCCAAGAGCTTGGATGAGTGCATGGCCATCTATCATCACACAGGTATTCAGATCAGAGGTTGGAACCTTTTAACTTATGGTCTGCTGAGCCATCAGGATGTTCATCAGCTCAGACTTCGATGTCGAATTCATCTCTCCTCCTGCCTTCGCCAAACTAAATGGGAATGGGGACAGTTCATGCTTCAAGACGTTGACCATCTCCACCATGCGACCTGCGGTCGCGGCATTCAAGAGCCGCTGTAGTAGCTTTTTGTCAGCTTTGATGGTCTTCTGCATGTTCTGCTTGGTGGAAACTGTAGCTTTGTACACATCAGCGAAGGTTTTCGACCGATGTTTCTTCATCGTTTCATGGAAGCCTACTATCTGTTCAATCAGTCTCTCCTTCATGAAGCCGATTACATGCTGCTTTCCTCGATCCTGAGCTGTCAGCAGGTTCTGCACAACATCTGTGGGTGCAGTGTCTTTGGTTGCCAGTGAAACAAGTGGGATGTTAGCGGCGGCATCTGCATCTCCTGCTTCACTCACTTGAACTCTGAAGACGTCAAACTGCTTCAACTGCTGAACTAGCTTCATGAAATCATGAGCGTCACGCCTAACTGTCAACTCGAGTGAAGGAGGCTTCCCCATCATCATCTTGAAGATTGAAGAGGCATCTTGTGTCTTGAGAGATACGTGACCGTTCTGACCATGTGATGCAGAACCTGTCTCTTGCTTGGTCATTCTTTGTGATGCCGATGATACCATTGTGCATCTTGCATGTACGATTTATCCATTCGGTTGCCTGATCAGCTGGAACTTGGTTGAAGTGCTTCGCCGTCCTCTTGACGACAAAGTTCCCATTACAGAACTCTGAATGAACTTCTGGTGTTGACTTCTCAAGACCTCTCATATCAGCCAAGTAGACCGGCCCCCAGCGTGCATAGTTTGTGTGGTCATAGATAGTTAGCCAAGGCAGTATTGCAGCAAAGGCTTCTATGTGGAGACTCCACATGCCATCTCTCTGAGCTCTGATGAAGGCCAGTAGGATCTCTACCATTTCCATGTACAGTAGGATGACCACAGCATGAAGTTGGGATTTTCAGAGTGCTGGTCATTGAATTCCTCCATGAGAGTGTGGAATTTCTCATCTGCCAAAACGTCTGAGAATGTCAACAGCATCGGGCATCTCATCTATGTCAGCTCTGTTTTTGAAAAGCGAAGCAACATTGAGGGCACGCTATTTGACGTTCTCATCTCCGTTGCCAGGTGAAGCCAGCCATGACTCAAACATCTGCCACTTGGTGCGCCACAGTGCCTCATACGTCAGCTGGTGACCTCTCACAGCTCGGTAGTAGGCCTTGCCGTCCAGCATTGTCTCACTGGTGTTAGCCGCGTACTCACATGCCTCTGTCCATAAATCATCAAGTCCCACACTTTCTATGTGTTGACCAATGGCTTTCAGAAAGTTGAAGCAGATATGGAGGCCTCCCATGAGCAAGACCACGTTGGCAAATTTCGAGTTTGCCCAGACTAGTTCCTTACCCCTGCTGTACAGAGGCTGATCAGCAGTGATGATGGTGTACTTCTGGCTGACATACTCAGAAATAGCCATGAAGCGATTGATGACGGTGGTCATGGTGTCATTGTCATCTGCTGGTGCCTGCAGGATTGGCAACATCCCGGCGGTCGTTACTGGTGGATCCGCAGTGCTGACAGATTGATTGAATGCTCCCCAGCTTGGAACGGATATCGCTTCATCATGGATGCATAACACCACCCAGGCCAAGTCCTTGGCACGTGCCCGTCCCTTTCAGGTTCATGTGACAAGTCGTCTATGTCAGTCTCATAGCCAGGAGGAGATGGCCTCCTGCCAGATGGGAGGGTAGCCTGGTCCAGCCTTTGGAACTCCTGTAGGTTATCAGGTTTGATAGATTTCGATCGCTTCTGCTTGCCACCCTTTTGGCCATGATTCTGCTGTGGAGGGGACCTCTCTGCCATACCATCAGTTGAGTGATGTGGAAGGTGCTCTTCCCGTCTAAGGTTGACTCCAAGACATTTATGTTGTCACAGAGCAGTGAATCATTCTCTCTTTGACGATGGTGTCAGGGATGTAGACACATCCATTCTCAGCATACCTCTCCAGGATGTTCTGAGCGATGGTGGTGTCTATCCTTCTTACAGTTTCGATACCAATAGTGTGATTTGCCGCGTTGAACAGATCTAGGAGTGCTTCTGAGCGGGTGGCTTGGTGCAAAGTAAGACCCAAGCCCACATGCTTTGGTGTTAACTTTCGTCGGTTGGAGACTGCATAGCAGCGCCGGCATTAGGATATTTCGGGCCCTGTGCAGAGTATACTGTACGGGCCCCCCATGACACAAGTCAAATTGTTTTACATTCTAATCATTTTATTTTAGTAGATTGTTAACAAGTACAACAAGTAAAATTTAACTATACAAGTGCACCTGTAACAGAATACCAACAGACCAACAGCCTTTACTATTATTACTACTTATTACTTTATTATTATCAAATATTTAAACTATCATAAGAGGTTTCAACCAGCGCCGGCCTTAGGATATTTAATTAGGAATAGGATAATTCAATTTAATTAGGATAAAAAAAAATTACATTAATTTACACCAATTTTGGCACTCTGACGTCGATGGTAAATTTCTGTGAAATTTTCGGGCCCCCCTAAGTTACGGGCCCTGTGCGACCGCACGGTTCGCACACCCCTAAGGCCGGCACTTTGCATAGACTATGTCCTGGGCAATGCCACACACACTCTCCTTCACTTTCTGGTCCTCTTCACTTCCCTCATCCACAGCATCCATTCCCCGAAAGAGCAATCGTAGAAACAGGTACAGACTGTCGGGTATGACGCGATCAACATGTTCCTGATCAAGACCTTGCCATGTCTCGGAGTGTCCAGGAGTTTCAAGAAGATCTTGTCGAACCTTCAGAGCCACGTGTACCATATCTTGGAATATGCTGCTCGTGGCACACATGCGGACATCAGCATCTTCATCTTCAGTAGACTCTGACTCAGAGGTGACAGGACCTTGTTCACAAGACTTAGCCAGTGCATTGGAGATGATGAAATCTGAGCTCTCTCCAGGGTAAATCAGCAGCGGGCCCCTTGACAATGGGCGTACATAGCTGGCGTTTGATCCAAGCAGCCTTTGAACATCTTCGTAGAACGTTGTTCTCCTGGAGTATTTCACGGTGATGCCGGTGTCATTACAAATACTCTCGTATCCCAGACGTCTCCCATGTCGTATACGTGACCACGAGACAGGCATACTATCAAGTCTTTACACAGCTTCGTCATGCACTCATTTTCAGGCCCTTGCAGCTCCTCTGACACCGCTTGTTTTCTAGTACGTCTCTCAAATGTCACCAAACATCCCAGATGATAGCAGCCTTCAACTGCAATCACATCATTCACCGCTGACAACGGTATGCTCATGACAGGGTCGTGTTTGGCACGCTGGATCAAGTCATCTGACTTCTCCATTGTCTCCACCCTGTGCAGTTTCTTTGTGGTCCTCTTTTGGCAAAACATGCAGAGGGTCCAGTCAATCACTGGTGTTGAACGTCTACGCTTTGGGGGAAAAGCCTGAGAGCCTGCACTTTTTGTGGTCGCCGATGCACCCATGGTCTGCTGCTGACTTCGCAGCCTTTGAGTTCGCCTTGAGAGGTGAATAAAGAGTAGCATAATTTATGCCACTTGAGTTCCAATGCATTGAAATCATCCTTGGAATGACTTTCCAGTCTTTGTAAAACATCAAGATAGTAGGTATCTCCCAGGTTCTTTCTCTCATCGCCCACAGTCATAGTTCTTGCTTTTCCTTCTGCAGATGCTGTGCGCAGGTCACCTGCGCTGCTTTGGCAGAAGAAGCAACAATCCTCACTAACATCCTGACGTTTCCTCTTGCGCTTGATGACAGCTACAGGGTCCATTGCTGATGAGCTCCCTATCTGCAAAGACAAGTGGGAATGGCAGTATGTATTAGCCACAGATACAGGGTGACCCAGGAGGAAATGTCAAGAATGCACCATTTGACTATTTGGGTATTTCTAAGTAGAAAGTATTATATCGACATGTGCCTGATTCCCAACCGTTACCGAGATACAGGCCTCTACGGTTTCCGGGAAGGTGGATTGGACGTTGAGGACCTGTGGCATGGCCCCCTCGTTCGCCTGACTTATCTCCGCTAGATTTTTTTGTCTGGGGGTTCTTGAAGAGTAACGTTTATCAGCGGGGTAAGCCCGAAACTAGGGAGCAGTTGGTTGCACGTATACAGGATGCGTTCATAAACCTCAGAAATGAACTTCCGCGTTTTCCTTGGCAAGACTCGATGGATCGGAGGCTCGCCGCGTGCACTGAAGAAGGAGGGGGGTCACTTTGAAACCATTCTGCAATAAGTGCAATAGTGTACTGTATGTTTGTACTTTTTGTAAACCACAAGTGTCATTAAATAGTATCTAAGATCTAAGATCGCCTTCTTATTATGTTTTAATTACCCAAATGTAGAGGCCTGTATCTCGGTAACGGTTGGGAATCAGACCCATATCGATATAATACTTTCTACTTAGAAATACCCAAAGAGTGAAATGGTGCATTCTTGACATTTCCTCCTTGGACACACTGTATATTGAAACAATTCTAAACATACCTATCCTTTAGCAGTATTATTATTATCATTTTACCAGCTGGCACTGTCTGCACTCTTTTAATTGCATATATGAAACCAATGTCTGGCCAGCCAGTGCAGTGAAAATATTCAACATGTGAAAGTATGCTATTACTTGTACTATGGTAGTAGTAGGCACATGCGCACCTCACCCAGTATGCTAAATGTAGTTTTAATGGAAATAAAGACATCCAGAGTCATAGTTACATTCAATTATTATCCATAAAATCACAAAATATGCTTTATGTGCTAATGATACACCTTTAAATATGTTACATAGAGCCACCACTGAAATGCAAAAATTCGGAATTTTTCAGAATTTGACTTTTGTAACCTTGTATGGGACCTTCAAATCCAAAATTGAGAGTGGCATCCACCCACATCTTGTTTGGCATCCTCAATACTACTTATCTAAGGTGGGTGCCTGCTATTAACAAAAACGCCGTTAAGTTTTCTCTAGACGACTTTTCAATTTTTGCCGGCCCACTATATTGAACTTCAATAGTTTGTATGGTAAATAAAACTCTTTGAGTTCTTCTTTATTTGTATATCTTGCTTTTCTCTGTAGCTTTGTTAGTTTTTTGTAATAAATGTTTAAATCGGGAAGATCATTTTTAATCACCCTGTATATAAACTGAGTTACATTGTGTATATCCGATCGAATACACACAGCCAACAGCATTATCTGGTCTATTCTTTCTTAGACAAGATTTAACCGTATTATTATACTTAAAGACTACGTTGATACCAATTGTTTTAAGGAAGGTCGGAAGATATTTAAAATTAACATGGTAAGGTACGCTACAGATATTTTATGATCAAATTAATTTACAATTACACTATTATAATACCTATTCTTGGCTTTCCTAAGGCAGTTATCTAGGAATGAAATAGGATAACATAATTTAGTACCAATATTTTAAATACAGCAAACCCTCGTCCAACGCATGTTTGTTCAGCGCGACTTTGCTTATACATACACGGAAAAATAAATGCAAACAATTATTTGCTGAAAGCGGGAAATTTGATTATACACGGTCCGCCAAACACGCTCTAATACAGTAGTACTGTACGCGTGCCAATGCGCGCTCTAGTGTTTTCTCCTACACTCTCCAACACTCCCGCATCTCCCTCTCTCTCGCGTCACCCCTCGCATCACCCTTTGTCTCAGTCCCGCTATCGCGTTAAGTTCAGTGAAGTTGTGTTGGATTATTTTTGTCGTATTTTGCCGTTGTTTTGCTATTACCCTTAGAAAGCAGTATGGCACCAAAACGTAAAGCATTTGCAAGTGATAGTGAAGAGAAGAAAAGTCGTAAGGTTATGACATTAGCCGAGAAAATAAAGATTCTAGATAAGTTGCGTGGTGGTATGAGCATAACATCACTTGGCCGCGAGTATCACGTGAATGAGTCTACCATACGCACCATCCGAAAGAGTGAAGAAAAGATGCATGCTATTTTCATTTAATATATTTTTATTTATCATGTGTAAATATCATTATGTTTATGATTTTATTATGTTCTTATTCCATATACAATATAGATAGGGAAATTCATTTATGTGTGAGTAAAAAATCTACTTATCTAAGTATTAATGGGAGACTACGCGGCCGCGTTTACGTAGCCTCATTTATCCGATAAGGTATTGGGTTTGTCCAACGCGGATTTATCTAACGCGCCGTTCTCGAGGAACCTAACCCCCGCATTGAACGAGAGTTTTCTTATTTTAACTGTGAAAAAAAAAATAAAAAATTTTATACCAACGTTTATGCTCTTTTTTATTGAGGGACAAGGGGCCCCCCCCCCAAACTTGATGAAATTCTTGTTGAACATGAAATGAGATTCGAAGGTTGAATGGACGGATGCTGAGAGAGGCGAAAGTCGGACGGAGGTCGAGCGAGGTTGAGGGGTCGCCGTCGAGTGTGGCAGAGCGGAGCGGAGTTTCAGTGACGAAGGTCGGAGAGGAGAGTGAAGTGAGGTCGGAGAGCGATCTGAGCGAGACCAAATTGGTGACTATGCTTTTCAATGCAAATATACGAGGGCCACTCAATATATTTTGCCCCACCTTTTTTTTTTCTTTCCAAGTTTCCTTGTAAGTCCCAGAAATTTTGTACACAAGTAGTTACATGCCTTTTTTACAAGTTTTTATTTTTCCACATAGTCTCCATCCTTTTCTACGGCTTTCCTCCAACTCGAAACGAGGGCCTTTATTCCTTGCTGGTAAAGTCCACTGGGTTCCGCTGGAGCCACCTCTTAACCTCCTCAACAACCTCATCGTCACTTTGAAACTTTCTTCCATGAATATCATCCTTCATTGGCACAAACAAATGGAAGTCTGAAGGTGCCACATCCGGGTTGTATGGAGGGTGGGTTAACACAGTCAAGCGCATTTTTGTAATGGCCTCTCTTGTTTGCAAACTGTTGTGTGGTGTTGCGTTATCGTGCAAAAGAAGGACGTCTTCCACTTTTCTCTCCGGTCGAACTCGCTTTATACGTCTCTGGAGTCTCTGGAGTCTCTGTAGGGTAGCAATATATGCCTCTGAGTTGATTGTTTGTCTTTTCTTCATAATGTCCACCAGAATCCCCCTTTCAAGTCCCAGAAGATGGTGGCCATAACCTTTCCTGCAAAGGGAGCCATTTTGAACTTTTCCTTGCGTGGTGATTCTGCGTGATGCCACTCCATGGATTGGCGTTTTGTTTCAGGTTCAAAGTGGTGTACCCAAGTCTTATCCCAAGTCACAATTCGTGAAACGAAGTCATCCCCTTCTGTCTCGTATCGAACCAACGACTCAGAAGCAATTTCTTTTCTTTGGGCTTTGTGATCTTCAGTCAGTTTGCGAGGTAGAAACCGTGAACACACTTTTGAGTATCCCAGTTGCTGAATTATCGTATTCACATTTGCTTCACTAATTCCTAGCTCCAGTGATATCTCCTTTATGTGACGCGCCGATTTGATCGAATGATGCTATTAGAACGTTGCACAGTGTGAGATGTCACAGCCGATACTGGGCGACTGCTGCGTGGCTCATCATCGAGGCTGGCTCTCCTTCTCTCCGATGATCTCACACCTTCAGACCAGCGTCCAACTGTGCTTCGATCAACAGCAGCATCTCCGTAAACGTTTTGTAGACGTTTGTGAATATTTCCAACCGTTTCCTTCTCTGCGGTTAAGAACTCGATAACAGCTGTTTACGACGCACATCACTGTCAGACGCCATTTTCGAAACTGCGTTAACCATCGGTTTTATACAAGGGCGTTTAAAAGCGGTTTTATACAAGGAGGGGAGGTTCAAACTGGAAAAAATCCGGTTATGTGAAACCCAGAAAGTTCACACTTACGGCCCAAAAGACATTTCAGCTCCATGCCCTATTATTGGTTTCCAGACTTTTGACTCACCCTGTGTGTGTGTGTGTGTGTGTGTGTGTGTGTGTGTATATAATTAAAAATTACAAAATGTATTATTATTATTATTATTATTATTATTATTATTATTATCATTATTATTAATTTAAGGAGTCGAAATCCAACCTCGGTAAGAAAATGGTATCTGGTAATTGGATAATTACGAGATACTACTACTAATAATAATAAATTAATTTAATTTATTGTTCTATTCCTATATGTACAGGATAGAAATATAGTTTGTAATATTCGATGAATTTATATTTCATTTTTTCTGGAAGCTTCATGATATGTTAGTTTTTTGTTTGTTTTTTGTCATCGATCAATGTTTCCTGATGTATGTGTGTAATTGTCTTGTGTCAAAATGGTGTCGGGTTTGTGAAGCTAATATTTTGTTTTAGATGATTTCTGGAGTAGTATTATCGAAAATTTTATACATATGATAAAGAGTGTTTAGTTTCTAAATTTCTGCTATTTTTGAGAATTTTTAAATGATGGAACATTATGTCAGTATTTTCATTACGCTTATTCGAGTTATAGTTTTTGCTAATTATTATTATTATTTAGTTATTTTTTCTTTTTTCATTACCAACCTACATTAACCCTTTCATGCCTGATTTGTTTAAATGATTCATGCTAAAAACAAAATTAGGTTATTCTGCATAGACTAAAATCACGTTAAATTTTATGGTCGCATTTGGGGCCATATGGCATGAAACTGTTATACAGGGTGAGCGAAAAGTCCCTGTGCACCTGCAAGAAGTGTAGTGAACCTGTACCTGCACTATGTTGGAAGTGGAAGGTGCACAGGGACTTTTCGCTCACCCGGTATATTGTCGTGCACTTCCATAAACGATAATGCAGCATTATAGATGTGGGTATACCGGAATGTTAGTATATAAATCAAAGAACTTGTTATGGAAGTGCTCCATCTACTTTTGTAATTAATTATGTACGAGACTTTGGCTGCCCTGCGTCCAGGGTAATTTCCAGAAGTTTGTCAGAATGCACCTGTTTTATAGCGATCGAATTTATATTTAGGCTTAAGGGAGTCCATCGTTTTCATTTTATGGATGACTATATATATATATATATATATATATATATATATATATATATATATGTTTGGTTGCAAAATCCAAAGTTATGGTCAGATTTCAATATCTTTTTCACACCCCACAGTTAAGTAAATTTCCTATACGGTGAGCAGATTTTAAAGAAAACTAATGAAAATTATGGATTTATTGAACATTTCTTTATGCCACTGGAAATTCTCCATTTACACTTCTACTGCATTGTCAGGTTGGGCAAAAAAAAAAGGGAGAACTTTTAAATCCACATCTCGGCAAATACGGTACATAGAACCATGAAATTTTAGTATGTTAGTACTACGTAATTTTATGGTTTGTATGCCATCTTTTAGCATTTTAGCTGAGAAATTGGATTTATGGCGAATATTCCAGAAAAATCTTGCGATAATTAAAGTGATTTTAATTAACGTAAGCCAACTGCAGGAGGTTTGGACAAGCTTCTCAAGAAAATCGATAAAACAAGAGATGCTAAAAGATGGCATACAAACCATAAATTTACCTAGTACTAACATACTAAAATTTCATGGTTCTTTATACCATATTTGCCGAGATATGAAGGATTTAAACGGTCTCCCTTTTTTTTTTGCCAACCCGAGAATGCAGTAGTAGTGTAAATGGAGAATTTCCAGTGGCATAAAGAAATGTTCAATAAATCCGTAATTTTCATTAGTTTCCTTTGAAATCCGCTCACCGTATAGGAAATTTACTTAGTTGTGGGGTGTGAAAAAAATATTGAAATCTGACCCTAACTTTGCATTTTACAGCCAAAATTCGAGGTCTCCCTTTTTTTTTTGCCCACCCGATATATATCAGCTGGGTATACTTAAGTTAAGGATAGTTTGTTGGCATTAAACCACAGATAAATTCATTGCAATTATTGGTAGTTGTTTGGAGTGGCAGTGAGTTCTTGTTGGGACTAATCATTGCTGTGTCATCTGCATGCTGCTAACAGGACGAATTATTAAGTGATCGGTGGAAGTCATTTATGTAAAGGAAGAACAGGATACGTACCGAAATGCTCCCTTAAGGCACTTCATGGGATATGCAGCTTGTCTATGAAATATGAGAATCACGCACTAAATATAGTCCTGTTACTCAAGTATGAGGGGAATCATCTTGAGGGTAGTACCTTCAGGGTGTAATGTTCAAGGATTTTAGGAGTATGTCATGAAGTCTGTGTCAAAGGCTTGAACCAGATCAAGTAGAATGATTACACTGGTCAACACTCATTTTATTGCCAATCATATTAGAGTGATTTTGGGGTAGCTTTGTGGTGCTGATTCCGAATATGACATCGGTTTTGCTAGATTGGCTCTAATTTATGAGATAATTGGTACCCCATTGAAACACGTAAAAATGCAAAAAATTTAATATTCAGGCGGAGCCTACTTACAAATCGCATTGAAATTGTCTCAAATCATACAAAAGTAAACACATGAAATACATAATGGCATTTTATTCGGTCTCACCATCTAGAATGTTCCGGTAGTTTCCCATATGTACGCGTTATGGTTACGTTTCCTATTAATTGAGGGTATTCATTATCTCAAGAACTAGAGCCAAATCGGAAAAACTACTTTCATTTTGGAATTCAGCAACCCCAAAATACCCTAAATTCGTACGAATTTCCTTGGCAACGAAAAAAAAATGTTTTTTTGTTGACCTGTGTTATTGGTGTCTTTTACAGACTGCTGTTAAGTTTTCCTTAAATTTTTCGTGCGTTTTTTTATATAGGAAGTCATATTGCAGTTTCTGTATCATTTTGTTGTCGTATATATATATACAGGGTGAGTCAAAAGTAGCGCCCGATTTCTGTTTTTTTCGGCTGCAATTGTGCATCGATCACGAGGGAGGGCACTTTGAAAATTGCAAGTAAAACAGCTTGGTACAGTTCCGTAATAATTTTCCCCCGAATAAATGGTTAGATAAACATGTCATTCATTTATTTCTACCTTCTTGTACACTGTAATACAAATGGCAAACAAACAATCAACTGACAGAAATCGGGCGCTACTTTTGACTCACCCTATATATTACTTTCGCGTATATATTTTATTGTTGGTTGGAAGGACAGAGATGGGTCTGTAGTTTGAAAGGAAAGATTTATCACCTAATTTAAAAATAATGTACACTCTAGTCTTCTTAACCCTCTACCGCCGAATGGATCGAATACGTGCCGTTTCAAATACGCGCATTTAAATTTAACCCTACAAAAAAGTTCGGCGTTAATGCCCGCCCGCCCGGGCAGAGCTGGGCACTTGCGGTTTTTTTTGCGGTACTGCGGTACTGCGGTACTACCGTGTTGGTCGGTACCGCGGAAAGTACCGCGGGAAATTTGAATGCGGTAGCGGTACTGCTGTACTTTCAGCGATCCTTTGCGGTACTGCGTTATGCGGTACCGGTTTGGTAGTGCGGTAGTAGTACCGCAGTACCGCAGTACCGCAAAAAAACGCGCAAAAAAACGCAAGTGCCCAGCTCTGTTTAAAATAATAAAATAAAATAATCAACTTAATGGGTTAAAGCAACCTACGAAGATACCCCTTTCAATGGATTAGTAGTATAAGCACATCGATTATGAATGGAAACGAGGAGAAAATAAGGGTTAGGAGGAGGGGGAGTGCCAAAAGGGGAAAGGAGGATAGGGAAAATAGGAGAGTGACAAGAGGGGAAAAAAAGCGGAAAAAGGAGGGAAAAGAGTGGAAAGGGGGGAAGGGGAAAAGCAAAATTTTAATCACAGCTGTGTAAACAATGAGTTTGGTAAAGGGAATGATGTAAAATAAAGAGGATGGTCATAAAGGAAAATGGTTGAGTGTAATGGAGAAGTGTGGGACGGGTCTGATTAAAGAAGATAAGAATAAATATAAGGTAAAAAATGAAAATAAAAATAAAAACGCCTGTGCGCATGCATCATTCTATGAACTTCTCCCATCTATGAACGCCTCATAATTATATATATATATATATATATATATATATATATATATATATATATATATATATATATATATAAATGAATAATTCCTGTATGATCTTATATTTAATTATTGATTTTTACATAGGGAGTTATTTGTTGTTAAATTCATACACACATACGTTCACATGTATTTTTTTTATCTTTTTTTTTTAAATTAAGTAATTTCTCGCAATCTCATGTTTATACGAGTGTTCGAATTTTGCTGACCGCAGCGGAAGCGAAATGTACTTATAAATTTATGTTTGTTAATAATATTAGTATTTTTTTTTTATTATTATTATTTTGTCATTGGGATAAATTTTAAAGTTGCTTCCTATTTTTGCCAAATAATAGGTGACGTATTCTTTTTTTAATCATTTTTTAGATTAGATGCATTCTCTTTTCGTTATAAAAGATGGAGTCATGTTTTGCCTTAAATCTTTAATTTTTATCTTAATATAAGAATGCATGATTCAATTTCCGTTTCTAATTAACGCGGCGGATCAGGAAAACAACAGATCTGAAAATACGCGGTTTAAGCTAAAAATATGGCTTCCTCTTCCTATATCCTTGTTTATGTTTAGCCAGTGTCACAACAAAAAAAATTACTTTATTTTTAACTATAATGCAAAAATAATACAGCCTTTCAACATTTAATAATGATGATGTTAGTAGAAACGGGCTATATAAACCCCAGTAAAGTTATCCATATCCATTCAGAAGTCAATTCAGAGGCTGAGCACTACCTGTAAATATTAGTAGTAAAGTACAGTAAGAAGTCGTCTTTATTTTCTCCTTCGCGTCTTACTCTCTTCAGAAAACTTAGTCATTAAACCTTCCCGATCCATTATAAGAAGAATCGAGGAACTTAGAAAGAGCTTAGTCTTAAACAGAGCGAAACAATTTCCCGATACAAGAAGCATCAGGAAATCTTCAGCAAAGTTAGTAAGTTTCCAAGAAGTCCTCCGAGCCACTACAGAAGAACTCGGAGAGTATTATAGAAGACACTATTGTAAGTAATATCCGTTGCTGCCTCCTAAACCATAACCCCCGTCGATTCCGAACCAACCCAGGGCCATAGACGGAGGGGTTAACATATATGTGGGATGAATTTCACAATTAAACACGTGAAATGAATGAATGATGCAAACCCACACGGAAAAATAAAAATTATTCTAAGGCCTTTCTTGTATTCAGAAGTACACCTCATCAGGGAATGAAGAGAGAAGGCGAGATGACGAAAATATATTCATATGTACAACGAGACAGAAAAATAAAAAGATTAGCACATGATTAACAAGAGTTAGAGGCAAAAGGTATTTTAACAGGATATTGTCAATTTTATACATTCCTGCACTGTTATTGAAATTATTTTTTAAAAGGATAAATGCACATTCTAGAATATTCCTAGTACTGATACAGTACTGTCCTTAATATTTGCATCAATATCTGCATCAATATTATGAACAGCAAGGGAGCTAATACTGCCCTTTGTAGGACAGAGTTCACGACTTCCGAGACTTCCGATTTAATTCCGTTTACCACCACTCTTTGTGTTCTTTGCGTCAAGAAATTAAATATCCACCTTCCTAGCTTTCCAGTAATTCCGGTATTCTTAAGTTTGTGTGCTATGATTCTATGGTCACATTTATCGAAGGCTTTAGCAAAGTCCGTATATATTACATCTATGTTTTGTCCTCTCCACAATGTTTCTAATATTTTCTCTTGGTGGTCTAGTAGCTGTGATAGGCATGATCTTCCATCCCTGAAGCCATGTTGATTTGGGTTGTATAAGTCTTTTTCTTGTAGGTAGTAGGTACTTTTGCCTCTAATTATACGTTCAAAACATTTTATAAGGTGTGAGGTGAGAGCCACTGGCCGATAATTCTTGGGCATTGCTCTGTTACCACCTTTAAATAGGGGTGCAATGTTCGCGTTCTTTAAGGGGAGTGGAATTTGTCCTGTGTCGAGTGATTTCCTCCATAGTAAGTATCGCAGTTTGGCAATACTCTCTTTGCATTTCTTCAGAAACGTGGCACTCCATGTGTCTGGCCCTGGCGCTGAATTGTTTCGCCTCTGTGATAAGGCCGTAATTACATCTCCTTCCGTGAACTCGAAGTCCATCAGTAGGTTTGTGTTGGAATTTGTTCTTCGTTGATTTGTATCTATGTTGAAAATTTCGTCTGGGTTTTCCACTTCCATCTCGGACTTAGGGGTACTGAACACAGAGTTAAATTACACATCATATATATTATATATATATATATATTAGGCAGGGTCGAAAATGGTAAATTTTTTTATTTCTTAAAAAGTACACTATGTGAGAAGTTTCACTTTATCATCTTAACAAAATATTAAAAAATCAAGCATGCCATATCCTACTACCCCTATCACATGCCCCTCTTCCCTTTTTTACCCTCATATTTGCATATATTTAAATGGGAAAAAATGTTATTTCTTAAAAAGTACACTATGTGAGAAGGTTTTTTATCACTTTAACAAAATATTAAAAAATCAAGTATGTTCTACCCTATAACCCCTATCACATGCCCCTCCTCCCTTTTTTACCTTCATATTTGCATATGTTTAATGTTGTTATATGTTACATGATAAGTTGTTTGTTTACTGCTTGATATTTTTATATTTCAGATAAACAGAAATAATTTTTCAGATAAATAGAAATAATTTGAATTTGCTTTAATTATAATTTGAATTATCATAAATTATAAATTACGTATAATTTGATTTTACTTCTGAATATAAACTATGACTACTAGAAGCAAGTCCTCAAATGCAGCCTTTGGATATCCTACGGAATTCCCAGCAGCCATGACTCCTTCAAAAGCAGATGTTGTGAGACACTACCTTTTTGTGCGCCGTCGTGAAGAAGCTAAATCAAAAGGATCAGCAACTGCTAATGATTGTTACAGGGTTGTTGTAAAAGATATTGAAGACATTTGGATGAAATTTTCTTTTCCTACGATTAACACCAAAGGTATCTATCTTAAAGTCAGTCGACTAATAAAAGAAACCTCAAAATTGAAGAAGGAGCCGTTACATAGAAGAAATGAAAGTTTTGCCTTAAAAGTAGCTCAGTATGATGAAATGTTTGATATATCTTCTTGTGAATGCTATGATAAGGGAATTGATAGGAAATCTTGCAGGTGTAAGGAAAAATACCAATGAAGAATGGGAGTCTTTTGTGGGTCAAACACAAAGAAAAAATCAGGATATAGATTATGAGGCCGATTTAGAATTGACTGAGAATATTTTGAACAGGCACTCCTATAAAAACCTAACATTAACAGCAGATCGTTATCGTGTAAGTTGTACAGCTGCAGCTGCAATAGTCAATGCAGCTTTAAAAGATATGGGATCCTTAACACCAACATGCTTGACAGAAAGAAATTAGAAAGAGAAAGAAATCGCATGGATGAAACAAATAATTTTAGGTCTAAATCCAAAAATCTGAAGGTGGAGTGCCTTGGATTTGATGGAAGGAAAGATAACACATTAACTAAAAGTGGAAAGATAAAAGAAGAACACTATGTTGTTGTGAAAGAACCTGGAAGCATCTATGTAGACCATGTCACACCAGATAATGGAACTGCTTGCTGCATAGCAGAAGAGTTGACAACTATTATTACAGACTCGAACAGCACAGATACTATCAAAGCTTTACTGTGCGATGGTACTCCTGTAAATACAGGAAAAATTGGTGGAACCATAAAAACTGGTTGAAATTCATCTTAACAGACCAGTGCAGTGGTTGGTGTGCTTCTTGCATTTGAATGAGCTGCATTTTATGCACATCTACAAAGTCATTGATGGTAAAACAACAGGTCCAAATACTTTTGTGGGTTCAATTGGGAATAAACTGAAAACAGATTTAACAAAATTGGAGGTAGTCAAATATTCTCGCGTAAAGGAAAACATTAAAGAAATTCCAGCAAGTGTTGTGAAGGAGCTAAGCAGTGATCAAAGGTATCTCTATGATATGTGTCTGGCAGTGCAAACTGGAGACACTTCTCAAGATCTGTCCACTCGATCCCTAAGTACCCTTCACCATGCTCGCTGGCTAACTCTAGCCAATAGGGTCCTTCGATTATATATCTCAACGCCAAATCCCGATAAAAACCTTCAAGATATAGTCAAGATTATGCAGTTCTATGCTCCAGGGTGGTTTTGGATAAAATCTCATCCTAATGCATATAACTTTTGGCATTTAATGTGCTTGCTTCGAAATTAGATGAACAACATGATCAATCATAGAACCAGTATTAAAGAATAACGCCTACTTTTCCCACCCAGAAAATATACTCATATCAATGGTAACTGACAAGAGACTAGAAATTAGGGAGCAAGCTATTCAGAAAATCATCCTTTCAAGAACAGGATTTTCAGGTACCAGAAACTTTGAGTTGCCTCGAACCCTCAATTTCCAATCTACTGACTACACCAAGATGATCGATTGGCAAAAAGAGATCATTACTCCTTCACCGCTGCTAAACAATTTTAGCGACGATGAGCTACTACAGGCTCAAAGTGTGGAAAGGGCAGTGAACCTAGTAACAAAGGCATCTCAGGGAAGAATAGGATATGACAACCGTCAAAAGTTTATCTTAAACTCATTAGAATCAAGGCGAAAACTGCCCAAGTTTGAATGGAAGGCCCAATGGAATGAGTAAGAAACATATGAAATAAAATTTCCTAATGCTATTGAAAATTTCTTCCCTTTTGATGTGATAAGGAACAATGAAAAAGTGAATTGAATTTTAGTACATTTATTATGCCTCTAATTTTTCTTCTGAATATATTGTTGTACTTAATTAATTTTCCTAATACTGTACATTATTAAATAAAATATACGTTAATAAAAATTTATGTCATTAAAAAACATGAATGTAGAGTAAGTCTCATATAAATGGAATCTTCTTCAATATAGGTAAAAAGTGAAAAATTGTGCCAGGGGTAGGAGGCTTTAAACAGCGAAAATAATTTATGAGGGGGTTCCTGTGTTTCATTCAAACCCCTCACAGTATGTACCTTTTAAACATAAAATTTCGACCCTGCCTATATATATAAATATATATATATATATATATATATATATATATATATCTATATATATATATATAAATTAATTATATTTATTATATATATATATATATATATATATGTTAAACACAGACCGTGCATGGAACAAGGAACTCTTCTGGGAAAATTAAATCCACTATAGTCCGAATAAGTAATGGTAAATGACAAATACCATAGTTTTTTTCCTTTTTCATGATTTTAGCCCGACGTGGGCAACGGGTCTCTCGCAAAGAGATCCCATAAATATAGCTTCCCTCACCAGCTATCTGCAAAGCAGACAGGATCCAGCTTTGGGACGTGGATCTAGGGTTTAAAGCAAGCCTAGATCCCTACACTCAGAACCTCTATATAAGTCAAAGACTCATTGCATTCACGTCGTGTTGAATAAATCAAAGAAAAAGGGGGTAACTATTGTATTTTTAGCCAAAAAAACCAAAACTTAAACCTCAACCGGGACATTGAGCGTCCACTTTTCAAGGCACGAAACACGTCCGTTTAGTATACACAAACTCAGAATGGTTCCCTGAGAACATTATATGTTAAACACAGACCGTGCATGGAACAAGGAACTCTTCTGGGAAAATTTAATTTTCCCAGAAGAGTTCCTTGTTCCATGCACGGTCTGTGTAACATATAATGTTCTCAGGGAACCATTCTGAGTTTGTGTATATATATATATATATATATATATTACTGTAAATAAATTAATTTATATATATATATATATATATATATATGTATATATATATATATATATATATATATATATGCTAACCCCTCCGTCTATGGCCTTCGGTGGTTCGAAGTTGACGGGGGTTCTGGTTAGGTGGCAGCAACGGATTTGTTACTCTGCTACCGTATAGGAAATTGAAGAAGTTTCTCTTATACTACTCTCCGATTTCTTCTTGTAGTGGATCGGAGGATTCTGTGAGGCTTACTAAATTCCATGAAGGTTCCCCGATTCTTCTTATAACGTATCGGGAAATTATTTTTCCCTATTTAAGACTAAGTTCTCTGAAGAGAGCAAGGCTCCAAGGAGAAGATAAAGACTTTTCTTACGGTAATTTACTGCTAAAATGTTACAGGTAATGCTCAGCTTCTAAGTTAGATCAGTCTAGTCAGAATGAATATTGGAGAAATTTTATGAGCTTTTATACTGAACTTCCTTCCTACTGACGTCATTATTATTTAATGCTGATGTCTTTTTTTAATTATTATTATTATTATTATTATTCTCAATAGGCTGATTTACTTTACAAAACATTTAAAGACAGAACAAATATTTTTGCTGAAGCAATGTCTAAACTGCTAAGCAAGAGGAAGCTATATTTTTATTTTAAACCGCATCTTGACAGATCTGATGTTATCATGATCTACCGAGTTAACTAAAAATGGAAATTGAAATATGCCTTCCCATCACGAATTACAAACAAACATGCACATGGGCAAAAATGATAGGCTTAAGATTAAAAATTAAACATTGAGCAGGACATGAAGAGAGAATGTACACAGAAAATGAACAAGATTACATTATTAAGCTAAGTCTACGAAAATGATTAAGTTGTTTAAACAGAAATAGTTAACCAATTATAAAATAGAAAGCAAATCAAAAATGTATCCAAACTTGTGTCAGCGTTGTACGATTTTGGGTTTTATACAAAATGATTAAATAGTTTACAAGGAAATCACCAATTAAAAAATAGGAAGCAAATCAAAATTTTATCCAAACTCGTGTCATACGATTTTGGACTTGATATGTCAAAATTAATATATGAATAAGAATATAAGGCTTATATAAATAAACGCAGTATACGAATGAACATCAGAATTATATGAATGAAGGGATTATTCATTGTTAATTTTTACAGGGCTCTGCCCTCTAGAATGATATGAATACAATAATATAACATCCTAACTAATTCTACCTTGATGGTAACAAATGGTTTTTTTATAATATAGATTTATATACACAACATAAGTCGGGGTGGTTAAGTTACAATGCACAGTAATTAGAAAATCAAATCCTCAACACGACACTTGCTTAGAGAGTTATTAATGAACGAAGGACCTGAGTCGAACCGGCTGCCCAAAGGGCGAGGCACGCACTCGCAAGAGGGGTGAGGCTTCGACTGCCCTCGCAAAATGTTTGCACTTTGCCCTGGAGAAACTCCCATGGTGCCACGTTTACAAAAGATTCTTAATGTTGCAAAGGTTGTCTAACAATGATATTAGCAAAGGAATTTATATAATTTTGGTTCTACACTTAACTCCTTTATGTGGTTTATATTAGCCGAAAAGAACACTTAGAATTTAGGAATCTCTGTTTAAGATTATAGATTTCTTAAAGTTAAGAAAGAGTCCAGATGATCCACTGGGGCATCGAGGCGAGTTATAAAATATTAAAAATTCAAAGATTAATACTTTAATTTATGCAAACAGAATAAAAGGATTCATACGTTAATTTAGACAAACAACGATATTGTTAAATTTTACAAAAATTTGTTTTCCTGTGGAAAACCTTCTCCACATGGTTCCCTTCCCAGAGTTGGAACTAGGGGGTTAGTTTGAATATCCTCTCAAACAACAGCCATTGGATGTAGTGTTATATGGCGACAAAGAATAGTTAAAGAAATAGTTGGGTGTAATGTTCCATAAGGAAAAAAGAAATAAGTAAAATAGATCTACTTCCTACTTAATCCATTATATTTATCAGTTACGTTTTACACTAAAATCGATACTTATGCACTACTGAACACTTATAGTTAACGGTCACTTGTGTGTCCTTGAGCACTTTGAGTCTGATTTGTCTAGGTTCACTTTTTACACTGGTCTAAGTTCACCGTGTGCATACATTTTTAAATCAAACGCGATTTTTATCAACTTTATGAGAACAAAATTTGAGAGAAATAATTTCAATAAACTATTGGAAAAGTAATTAAGTGAAATTGATAAGATTTCTGCAAGGTTTTGAACGGATATGGGTCGTTTGAGAACTTTTTAGAACTTTGGAATTGACTAAACTCTATAGCGTGGAAGGTATAAAATTTCAAGGTATTGTGCAGTGAAAGGTTTACGTGTGGACATTGCTCAAGTTTTTTGGATGCACGCATTGGTGGCTAATTGCCTCCGCTATCAATCATTCCACGTCTCGAGCGTATTTCAATAAATTAGTACGTAGAGCATGAATGCATGGATATCGCCTGAACTGGAAATACGGTTAAAGAAACAATTTTTAAATGGGATAAACCGATGTTATGATTACTGTTCTTCGTTTCGTGTATTCGGTCCTTTTGGAGCTATGCGAGTGACCTTAGTGATAGAAGTTCCGCTTCTGAAATCAAAGTGGCAGATGGCTCCAGAAAATTGTGACCAATCGAATATTCAGGAACAGGCAGGAGTCTGAACGAATGGGGCCAATCTTGGAGATAGCCTTGAAGGGCGATGGACTATCGGGCTGCGAGATAATAGGGATAGAGAAGGGTAAGAAAGGACTTGAAACACAGATTAAGATGACAAGAATGAAGAAAGCCGGTGAATTCTGAACATAAGTATTCCCAGAAGCTGTTTTATGGTAGTAGAAAGGAACATTTAGAGGAGGAGAAGGAAGATTATGGTCAATGCCGAGGTTCTTGTCCCGTGGTTTGAACTGAGGAAGGGCCAACAAGGAGACAGGATAAAAATTAGTATTCTGTTTCATCGGACGGGAAACAGGAGGAAGATAAGTCTTCTGTTTAGCGGGAGAAAGAGAAGACTTTCTGCAGGTGTCTGAAATGATACTGCAAAATTTCGATTCCCAAACCTTCTGATTAGAAAGTACAGAATCGAATGAACGTTGTCCTGTAGAGCAATGCAAAGATGCGTCACTCCTTTAGGTGGGAAGAGAAGAGTGGCAATTCTCTTCCGAATTCGTCAAAGACGCGTTGGCGCGTGGCAAGATTTGAACCTCATTAAGACAATGAGATTCGAGGTCATAAGCCGAGCTTGCATCATATCCGAGGGACAAAGGCGAGTTCTCCGTGCCGTCACGTAAATTAGCGAAAGAAGGGGGATCCCTCGGAAAATTCCCCTCATCGAGAACTTCCTTCGTGATGTCTGGGACAGTTTCTTCATAGAGCGCTTCCGTCGTGGGGTTTGAGACAGCCTCTTCATAGGACACTTCTCTCGTCTTACTGAGGGCACCCAGCGTATCGTGCATGCTACACAAACTAACTGGATGGACAAGTGTATTCCGCGCTTGCCTTTCCGTACGAATAACTTCCGACGGCGGAGTAGGTTCGGGTTCGCTCCCGGCACCTGTAGGCTTAGTCTCGGAATTGGGTGGAAAATCCTCTACCTTTGAAAACATAATCAAGTCATCTCCCTTAAATAGGGATTTAAGCGAAATGACCAAACCGGAACTCAAAGGAGATGAGTCTTCAGATTTATTTGGAATAACCGAAACTCTGGGAACTTCCCATCACGAATTACAAACAAACATGCACATGGGCAAAAATGATAGGCTTAAGATTAAAAATTAAACGTTAAACAGGACATGACTTCTTCTTTTACAACGAAGAGAGAATGTATACAGAAAATGAACAAGATTACATTATTAAGTTAAGTCTACGAAAATGATTAAGTTGTTTAAACAGAAATAGTTAACCAATTATAAAATAGAAAGCAAATAAAAAATGTATCCAAACTTGTGTCAGCGTTGTACGATTTTGGGTTTTATACAAAATGATAAAGTAGTTTACAAGGAAACTATGGAAAAACTATATATGCTTACAACATGGTATCGTATGTGGTACCTTTACTTCTTAATTAAATATAAATTATTAATTAATTGAATTAAATATCTAGACAAAATTGTCTCGGGATTAGCGGCATAGCCTATTGGGAATGAAATAATTGCCATACATACATAGAACCCCAAATGTAGGCATTGAATCTGCATGACAACAAGAAAACCAAATTTATTATTTCCTATTCAAAATTCTCCATTGCTGACTCGTGAAAATTACTTCGAGAGAAGAGTCAACGAACTTTGCAAATTCAGCAAATAATAAAATACGAAGATTTATATGAGCGGCTCGCTCGGAGCTTGCTTATGTTACAGCGATGCTTTAAGCAAGGACGATGTCCTTTATCTTCCTATAAGTTCTGAGTGAAATCCTCTTAATATAAAACCTAATAACTATAAAAAGGATAGGCCTATTCCTTCAGGTATTTAAATGTAGTGACTGCCAATATTAATTACATCAAAACAACTCGTTGTGTAACTCCATCGTACCGCGGCCCTACATCGAAAAACATCGTCGCGTCCTACGAACAGAAACGAGGCTCAACGAAATAATAAGGTAAGGCAATTTCTCTCTTTACCATTAAGCAGCGCAAATACCGTAGGCAAATAAACATAAAGAGGTCCTTTGAAGACCTACACATACATAACTCTCTCACGAAAAAAACGTACTGTACCTTGTGGTACTGAGCTACGTACTTCCGATTCTGATGATGATATACCTTAAATTTTGACGACCTGTAGACCTTCTCTGAGGAAGTTGTAAATCCATTTTCCCCACTTTGCCTGTTATTCCCATATATTTCATTTTATATGCTATTATACTATGATCACATTTGTCGAAAGCTTTAGCAAAATCCGTGTATATGACATTGTAGTTGTCATTGTTATATTGTTATAGGATATTGTTGTAGTGCTCTTTTTCCACTTTGCCTGTATTCCCATATATTTCATTTTATATGCTATTATACCATGATCACATTTGTCGAAATCTTTAGCAAAATCCGTGTAGTTGTCATTGTTAGATTGTTATAGGATATTGTTGTAGTGCTCTATTATACCATGATCACATTTGTCGAAATCTTTAGCAAAATCCGTGTAGTTGTCATTGTTATATTGTTATAGGATATTGTTGTAGTGCTCTATTAGTTGTGATGGTATGATCTATCTGACCGGGCTGATTTTCGTTGAATCTTTCCAGTGTCTCCAAGAAATCGTAAATTTTCTCTCTAACTATTATTCCAAATACTTTGGTGAGGTGGGACGTCAATGACACTGGTCTATATTTCTTTGCTTGAGATCTGTCCCCTCTTTTATATATAGGGACAATGTTTGCTCTTTTCAAGATGCTCGGTATTTCCCCAGTGTCTAGGGATCTTCTCCCCAGTATAAAGGTGTAGCTATTTAATTTTTACAGATTTTAATCAATAATGCATTCCAGTTGTCCAGACCTGCAGCCGAATGTGGTTTCATTTGTCCTATAGCTCTCGCAATTTCTCTTCAAAGACTGCATCTATGTCAGGTATCGCTTTGTCACTTTTTGGGGTACTGAAAACTGATTCATACTAGGCTCTCAATGTTTCAGATATTTCGTTTAGATCGTCGGTTAGTTCATTATTTCTCTTCCTTAAGAACCCAATAGCGGGGAGCGTTTTTGTTTTCCTTTTCGTACATCTATAGATGTAAATAAATCTCCGAGAGAATTAACAGATTTTTACATAAGTGGAAAATCGGTAAAGACCACGAACGGAGGAGAAGTCACATTTATGAACCTTAATCTCGTATACCTTCTAAAGAAATTCAGAGACTGAAATTTTTATTTACTTTGAAGGATTATCAAAATCGGGAGATTAAAAGAGTGCGAGATGGACAAACACGTTAATATACAAATTGATCGATGACAATTTCTATAATCTTTGATTGTTAATCAGGTGTAATAAATATGATATGAAGGATATATCTTAAAATAAAATGATTATTAATTAGGTGGTATAACTATCGTATGAAGGATATATCTTAAAATTAATGAACCATGGGGTTCCTGAAATGAATAAGAAACATATGGGAAGGTCGTTTTGGGACCTTTTTTTTTCCTTCTTATTTCATTATTAGGTCAATAAATATATGATACAGGATACAGCAAAGGTTCCAGATGGGTAAAGAAGGACTACACATAATAAAAATAAACGGTGCTACTAAAGCGTGATTCCTACCTCGATTCGGCGGTCTACCTTTTAATTATAGCTTCTTACCTTGTTTACTAATTGCTTGTTTACATTCCAATGTCCATCGCCCTTGACGATTGATTAGGTTTAGTCATGATATTTTCGTTAGTTTTAACGAAAATATCGTGACTAAACCTAACCAATCGTAGGTAGACCACATAGTATAGTAGCACCGAAACTATTTTTTAAAGAAATAAAATTGAATAATAAATAGCATTTTATATTTATTATATTTTCATTTATACCTTGGATAGGAATCACACTCTACAGTACTGTAGTTTCGAACCAAAACGGGTAGGAATCACCCTATAGTATCGAAGTCACCGGTAGGAATCACGCTATAGTAGCACCAAATAAACAAATAAAAGATGAAAATAAAGGAAAACATTACTCAAATATTAGAGCAGAAATTGAGTTACAGTTGCCTGAATTAGATAATACTGTCGCATTATTAATAACACCGGTCTACAGCCAAAATGCTTCGGAAATAAAAGTAGTCAATCTTTACTAATTTTGGGTCACTGAATACGAAAATGATGCCTAAAATTGCCAATTGGCTCTATTTATAAAGATATCAGGCAGCCCTGCACCCTACTAACTGGACTGCATCTGTCGCGTAATATGTAGACGCCTGTGACACATCGACGCATTGACTCTACTGCGCATGCGCGTAGTTATATATTTTTTTTAATAAATTAATGTAAATATATACATATATATATAATAAAATGTAATTTTAAACTTATCTATTACATTATGTATTTGTAAATTATTTATTAAAAAAATAGATTGGATCATTTTAACATATTGCTTCCCATAATGTTTTTGATATTAATATAAATGGAATACTAACCTAACTTAAGCCTTACCTAATTTAAAATTATTAAAATGCAATGTAATTACATTCATTTATTAAAAAAAAAAAAATATAACTACGCGCATGCGCAGTAGAGTCAAGGCGTCGATGTGTCACAGGCGTCTACATATTACGCCACAGCATCAGTTCATTCGCGGAAGTCATACAGTGCACCCTTGTCAAACTCTTTTTAGTGTTTGCTTTCGAAACTGAATTTTTTTCAGCCTAATTTGAACAAAGATGCCTCGTAATTGCGTGAACAGTGTAGATAACTTCTGTTATGTTTGTGGAGAATTGACTTTTGCATCACAAAAGCGTGCTATAACCGCCGTGATTAGGAAAGCCTATCACCTTTATTTTGGCTGTAAGATTGGAGATCAGGACAAGAGCTGGGCCCCACACATATGCTGCAATACTTGTGCAACAAACCTTCGCCAGTGGTTGAATCGGAAAAGGAAATCTATGCCTTTTGCAGTGCCAATGGTGTGGAGGGAACCAACAGATCATATCAGCAATTGTTACTTCTGCATGGTGCCTCCAGTCAAGAAAGGTATTTGCAAGAAGAAAAAGTGGATTTTACAATATCCGAATATACCCTCTGCTATACGCCCGGTACCTCACGGCGAAGGACTATCCGTTCCTGAGCCCCCACACTCATTCTCCCTGGAGTCAGAGGACGAGGAGAATGAAGGAACCTGCGAAACTTGTAAGCCTTCAACTTCACAAGACCTTGAATTTGTTTATAACTTGACATCTTCTAAACCGCACATGATAACTCAAAATGAATTAAACGACCTTATCAGAGATTTAGAACTGCCAAAGAGTAAGGCAGAGCTGTTGGGATCCAGATTGCAGCAGTGGAATCTCCTCGCTGAAAATGTTAGAGTGTGTAAATTTCGTGACCGTCAAAAAGATTTTGTCCCATTTTTCATCATGGAAGGTGACCTTGTAGCTTGCAACGACATCGATGGTCTGATGGCAGCTCTCAACATTATTCACAATCCTGATGAGTGGAGACTGTTCATTGATTCATCGAAGTTGAGTCTAAAAGCTGTTTTGTTGCATGTTGGCAACGTATTGCCATCAATTCCAGTTGGTCATGCAGTCCACATGAAGGAAACATAAGACAAGATGATGCGGTAACTTGATAACTGCATAAACTATGACAAACATCAGTGGCAGGTTTGTGGTGATTGACAAGTTGATTCGACTGCAGTCGGTGCAGACACAATATAGAAAATTTTCTAAGTCACTTCAAAAGATGGACCATGGTTATAATAGATTGGCCAATCAGATTAAATATATCTTCGTAACACGATTAGGTCAGACGGCAGGCTAACTCTGGCGAGGCTCTAACATTAAACTTTTGCCGGCAGGCTATCTCTAGGCGAGGCTCTAACAATGATAATGTAGCATATAAATTAAAATAACAAAAGAAAGTTAACAAACTTGTTCGTATAATGTAATAAACATAAAATGCAGACATAAGTATTGCGTAATCGATGCTGATGCACAAAAGCACTTTACTTAACGATTTTCTTGACGGAAATGACAAATAAAAAAAAAAATCTATTTCCGGAGATAAAAGGTGTTCGAATGTTAATATAAATAGACCGGATGATGACTCATAGTAAAGATATAATTAAATGGGAAGACACCGGATGAGGATTCGAACAAGTGAATAGTATACATATATATGACTCATAGGATATTCAGTTAATTCGACGCCATTTTGTTGCTGCGGAGCAATCGACAAGGTAATACTAAGCTGTCGATCGCACAAAAATCAGTTTAGGGGCCACCTAATATGAAGTTGCGTGGACACCTAGAAATTGATAGTAGAGACACGGGATTACGGGGACAGGGGGACGGGGTAAAGGTGAACATGAAAATATAAATAAAATAATAAATAAATATATTAAATAAATAAAATAATAAATAAATTAAATAATACATAATTAAAGATAATAAAATAAAATGTGAGAATACGTAATGAAAATCGATGGAAGACAATCCTGATTTCGCTTAGCTGTTCATTGATTCATCGAAGTTGAGTCTAAAAGCTGTTTTGTTGCATGTTGGCAACGTATTGCCATCAATTCCAGTTGGTCATGCAGTCCACATGAAGGAAACATATGACAAGATGAGTTTGCAACTTTAGA
Organism: Bathynomus jamesi; assembly: GCA_023014485.1. Lineage (NCBI taxonomy): Eukaryota > Metazoa > Arthropoda > Malacostraca > Isopoda > Cirolanidae > Bathynomus > Bathynomus jamesi. The sequence goes on from JAJOZX010002280.1 coordinate 100,131, forward strand.
ACTGCATAAACTATGACAAACATCAGTGGCAGGTTTGTGGTGACTGACAAGTTGTAGACAGATGTTCGACTACAGATGAGATACACAAAGTATAATAGATTATCTATATAAATGTGATACATGGGCTATAAATTTTAGTGACCTTGTAACTAGATACTGTTTTACCGGCATTTTCTCTAACTCTGGCGAGGCTCTAACTCTGTGAGACGGCCATGAGATGAATGTCAGATATATATATTTTATTTATATATGCTATATGAGAGAAATGTAATTAGATACGTTGCGGGGGTAAACAACGAAGAGCATGAACTAAATGTAAAACTGAAAAGAGAGGAAAGAAATTAGATACGTCGAGTGGGTCGACCAACGGATAGAATAATTTCTAAAAATAGAATGGAGACTGACGTCATTGCTTAATATATCCTTGTTTGTTGTGAAACAATTCACGGTAATACTAGCGTGAATTTCACAACAAAATGTATGGAATAAATTTTTTTTATTTTTGATTCTTTTATTGTTTAATACCATACGATTTAACATAAAAAGTAATCTTATTAACATAGGTAAAAGCAAATTCATTTTGAAAGGCTACTTCAGGAGTAAATTTACCAACATATAATCTACCTAAAACCTTAGACAAATCATTAGTAGATATCTTTATAACAGAACGAGGGAATTGAGCGGTAACAGAGTTACCTAACTCACAACCAGTATTAATCCTACGATACATTCTAAAACCTTTAAAAGGATCAAACCAATGAGTTCTAGGATGAGCCATAACTTGCTCAACACTATGAGTAGTATCAGTATTAGGCTCCCAAAGAGCAACATGGGGAACAATCAAATATTGGGCAGGGGAAATACCTACATTAGGAGCTTTATCAACAGGATCTTTCCTACGAGTAAATGAGTCCTCAAAATTAATAACATAACCAGAAGTATTCATCATAGGAACAGACTGAATAGATACCTCCGTAACCCTATAATAATTAAAATTTAAAATAGTATTCTTAGAGGCATCAGGCAATAAAGATAAACTTAAATTATAAAAGCCATCAGTATTAACTCCCAAGGTATTTTTATCAACATATACAAATTTCATTGATGCACTGAAAAGCCTCCTCTTAAAGCGTCTTCGAAATCTGAGAAGACGAAAAGAACGAGCACCTCTACGAGAACAACGATGACGTAATTGACCTTGACGATACATCTTGAAAATTATATTGAGCAAAGATAAATACAACTACACTCTGGAAAGGCAAAAAACAAATGAAGTGTTAGGATGGAAAAGCTCTATTTATAGATTCTGATTACGTCATGTTAGGTAGAGAATCCTGATTTCGCTTAGCTGTTCATTGATTAATCGAAGTTGAGTCTAAAAGCTGTTTTGTTGCATGTTGGCAACGTATTGCCATCAATTTCAGTTGGTCATGCAGTCCACATGAAGGAAACATATGACAAGATGAGTTTGCAACTTTAGAACTGCATAAACTATGACAAACATCAGTGGCAGGTTTGTGGTGACTGACAAGTTGTAGACAGATGTTGTTGCTATCGTGCTTGGACTGCAGCCGTGCTACACTAAGTACTGCTGTTTTCTGTGTGAATGGGATAGTCGGGCTAGGACTTCTCATTACATCAAGAAGGATTGGCCACTCCGACACTCATTGGAACCTGGACAAAAAAATTTTCAGTATCCTCCACTTATAGAATCGAGCAAGATTTTGTTACCACCCTTACACATCAAACTGGGCGTCATGAAAAATTTTGTTAAGGCTATGGATAAAACGGGGCAGCTTTTAAGTACCTCGATGGTAAAGTCCCAAAGCTCAGTGAAGCAAAAATCAAGGAGGGTGTATTTGTTGGTCCACAGATCCGCGAGCTTCTTAGAGATGAGGAGTTCGACCGTATCCTAGGTGGCGAGGAGAAGACAGCGTGGAATGCTTTCCGGTTAGTAGCAACCAATTTTCTCGGAAATACCAAAGCTGACAATTACAGGGAGCTGGTGGAAAACCTGCTGTTGTCCTATCAAAAAATGGGCTGCAATATGTCTTTAAAGATACATTTCCTCCATTCGCACCTGGAATTTTTTCCGGCCAACTGCGGAGCAGTCAGCGATGAACATGGTGAACATTTCCACCAGGATATCTCAGCGATGGAGAAACGCTACCAGGGGAAATGGAGTCCATCATTGTTAGCAGACTACTGCTGGACAATAACAAAAGATGCTCCAGAAGTTGAATACAAGAGAAAAGCAAAGAAGCGACGGGTTGAATCAATATAAGTGACTGCATTATACAGGTATGTTACTAATATATGGTATACATATACGCAAAATGTGTAACTTAAATTTTCTTGGAAACTGTAGCCAATCGACTGTTTTTATGGTCATATTCGTTTTCAGCACCCCAAAATCCATAACAGGAAACACATTTTATCTCCGAAGCACAAACTTTTTCAAAATTTTTAGACCAGTGTAATAACATACTCGTATATTGGTTCAATAGTTAGAGTTATCTAAAAATGTGGCAGTACTACTACTACTACTACTACTACTACTACTAATAGTAATAATAATAATAAATAATGACACTAACAGTTCATAGTGCTGACTAGTATGTGATAAGGAGTAATTTGATTAGTGGATCACGAAGTAGGTATTACCTACATTAGTAACAATAATAATAACAGCAATAATAATCATCATAATAATAATAATAATAATAGTAATAATAATAATAATAATAATAATAATTATTATTATTATTATTATTATTATTATTATTATTATTATATTATAACAGTACTGATTACAATAAAGTGACAATACTGGTAATTTTACCCTTAAGAGCCAATAAATAGTTAATACTTGTATTCGGTAATAATATTAATATTGAAATAAGGTAATGACAGTGCTCGTACTATTAACGGTTAAACGAAACATATACAGTATTTTAATGGGATTCCACCAATCTTTCACTGTTAGGTGGGGCAATGTACTATCCGAGTGTTTTGGCTCCTCTTGCGGGGTGAGACAAGGCTCCTTGCTCTCCCCTATGCTGTTTAATGTGTATCGACGGATTAATTGCTTCACTTAATGAGGCAACAGTGGGATGTTGTATAGATAACACAAGGATAAATAACTTAGTTTATGCCGATGATGTGTTAATAAGTCCCTCTGTTAAAGGTCTGGATCGGCTACTAAAAGTGTGCGAAGTGTATTCGCAGAAACATGATATTCTTTTTAATGTTACAAAAATTAAGGTATGCAAGTTCATCCTAAAAGCTGTAATTATAATCAGCCAGCTGATATAAGGTTTAAAATGAATGGTGAAGTAATTGAGGAAGTACAAGAGTTTAAGTATTTGGGTCAAACTATTACCAGCTACTTGAGTAATGACTCGGATATAAGAAAACAATCTCGAAGCCTGTGTGCTAAAGCGAATATGACCATAAGGAACTTTCGATTCTGAACAAGTGAAGCTAAAGACACTCTCTTTCGTACTTTCTGCAGTAATATATACGGACAGCAACTTTGGGTGAATTATAAAAAAGGTTCTGTCAGAACCCTAAATTTGCTGTACAACATGTCTTTTAGACTCTTACATAAATTACACCCCACCGAGATGCTCAGCTTCGCAAATGTTTGCTACCCGTAATGTCCCGAACTTCCCGGAGGTGACAAGACGTGCTCAATACAGTCTGATGCAAAGAATTAAAAAATCAGCCAACCCGATTATCCAAGCTATCCTGTCATTGTATTAATAATATTTGTCATATGGACTATAGTCTGCGAATAAACCTTTTCATTTAATTTCATTCATTTCTTCATATGCAGTCCTGTATGGTTATGGAGGTTTCTATAAGATAAAGGGAAATAAGTATAGGATTCTGGGGTAAGAATTACCTGAGTTAAATAAGGAGTTGACCCTGTACTTCGCGGAAATAGTTACTTAAATGTTTCGCTATTTATCTGTCGTCTTTGACCTGTATGCCAAATTTTTTTTCACATAAATAACTCCGTTGAGTGGAAATAATGCGGGTGCTTTTTTTTTTTTTAATTTTAGAACTTTTAAAAAAAATCATGCTTAAATTCTGTAAGATATTCATTCACGTAAACACTAGGCTTTTTTTTTTATATATGGTACACTGAGGCACAATTTCCTTCTTTACGTCGGCGCTCTTTGTACTGAACTTAATCGGCCCTTTTGAGGTTTGATTTGGCCTCCCTAATCTGGATGCTTCACAAATCATATCTTGACTAACGGGATAGTTGAGTTGGGTCTGGAGAGTCCCAACAACTATCCTTTTGTAGTCTTCGCCCTGGACTTTAGCAGGGAGAGAGGGACCACTAACAACCATCTTATTAGTGTGCTTATCCTGGAGATGTTCTAGCTTAGAGTACTGATCGTTTTGTTTCTGTTCCATATGAGCCATTTTTTGCTTTAATTTGATATCCTCTTGTTTAAGTTCGGCGATCTCTGCGTCCTTTCTTTAGAGGGCATCGTTAAGTGAATCATTGCTTAGGATTGCCGTCAGGAGTTTGACGATGGTCTTTTCCTCTGTGGTGATCGTCGGCAAAACGGAAACTGCTTCTCGATGATAATGTGGATGCAACACTGCTGTTTCGGGAGGTGTAGTTTTCTTGTTTCTTCTGTGGGAGTGTTCTTCCACTGTCGAGGGGCCAGGAGAGGCTTTCAGGATATTCGTTTCAGAATGATTAATGTTTTCTTTGTTGGTAGCCTTTGTCGATAATGAATTTCTTGTATTTTTTGTGTTTCTTTTGTTTTTTCTTCTACGTGGCATGATGGAGAGTGACTCTCCGTCGGGGATTCAAAAAAGGGGATGTGGCAATCACGATGTTAATCGGAATGTAATCAATCACTAGACCGGAGAGGCTGTGATTCTCTGAACTTACCGTAGTTTTGATCGAAGTGTAGGATCGGGAGCCTATGAGCTATATAGGCGCTATGTGGCAGAACGTGAGAAGAACACGTCTGCTCTGCTCGGAGGTCGGGACAATAATAATAATAATAATAGTAATTATTATTATTATTATTATTATTATTACTAGCAATTTTTAAAGAGCAGTTATTCTGTCACCTCTCCTTGTAATCTAAATATGTAATGAATATTCAGACAGACTCTTGATACATACTTTTAAGCGTCTTCATTAGTTTGTCTTACAAAACAAAACAAAGACAAAATTTTTATTTAGACGGAATACATTACATAATGTATACCTCACAGCCATATAGGTTTACACAATGTTGGCATTAACATTTAATTTTGCATTTTAGTGGCAAGTAGTTTAATCAAAGCATTCTTATCTGAATATGCCGTTGGGAAGCATGAATGAGAGCTTTGTAGGCAAAATTCTTTGAGATTTTCTTTAATTTTTACAATAGAAAATAAGAAAATAAATATAAATAATAAAAATAAAATAAAGTTGCTTTTGTTATTACAAGTTAAAATTGAGATAATCTTACAAATAATAGAATAAAAGAAGTGGAAAACAATATGGTAAACAATACATGTTGAAATACCAATAATTAATTTCTATTAATATCGCAAATGAGAAATGGTACAACCTTGATGAAATAGAAATATAGATAAATGAGGCACATTATATATACGGCATAATATTAGGGAACTTTCAAAATACAATATATATAAATTGCGATTTCAACCGATTTAAGACTGTGATTTTGCATATATAATTGGCCTGTGTAATTTTTGTAAAAGGGACTGCGATTTTTTATTTAGTAACATTTACAAGTTGCAGTACACACACACACACACACACACACATACAAACACGAACATATATATATATATATATATATATATATATTAACCAGCTATTTTGCGTAATGGCTGAAGATTTGATTTTAGTAATTTCGCGAAATGACCAAGTGAAACAGCCATTTCACGAAATGACTAAAAGTTTCAGCCATTACGCGAAATGGCTGGTTACACACTTTGACTGTAACATATATACAACTGAAATCACATTAATAGGAGTTAATAAAGTGTTGCTTTAGTGATTTACGAAATTAAATTATTGATGGTGTTTGTCTAACATTTATAGGTATAAAGTTCCAGATGTCTGCTCCTTTGTAGAAGAGAGCATTTCCTATAGCTTGCATTATATTATGAGTATGGTTAGTCTGACTGTAGGGGTAGTCGCCCTGTGTATGGGCGAAGTATAGGTTCTGTTATTAGCAACTTTGTACGTACTGATACCGATAGTTATTGAGCTTTAGGATATTTAAATCTCTGCATATAAACGATCGTGTACTCAAGTATGCTTTTAAATCTATATGTTCAAAGATTAAGAATCATGAAAATGTTACACCCAACTGTAAAGTAGAAACAAAAAATCCTAAATGATCTTAAGGCTCTGTATATCAAGTATAGAAAGCCTCATACATTAAACGGGTCATTATTTTTGGAAAGAATTGCTTGTATGATACGAATCAATGAGGATGTAACTATTTCCACCTTTATTTGTGAGTTTACTCAACTAACAAACAAATAATTTCTTAACATGTTGTTGTTGTTGTTGTTGTTGTTTAGCCGATCAGCCCACCCTGATCGAGCAAGCCGGCGGCACGCAGGTAACCGATCGCCCTCTTCGGAGTGGACCAGAGGTTCAGCGCACTAGTGATGTTGTGTTGTGTTCGTTGTTGTGCTAGAGCGCTACAGTCTGTCATAATGTGTTCAATTGTTTGTGGTGTGTCGTGGCACAGGTGACAGGTGTCGTCTATGGAGTTGTCTAGTCTGTGTTTTATGTTAGTAAGTTGGGGTGATGTCCACATAGGAATCATGCTAAGTTAACTCGATCCGATCTGCTCAGGCTGATCTCTGACCTGTTAATGGGTGGCGGCTTCGCACCTAGGACCGCATTCGGACCGAGTCGTGTCAGTGCTTTGTGGGTTAGGTGTGTGTGTATGTGTTTTCTGTACTGTGTGATGTCTGTGGGGCGTGGTATGGAATGAAGTATTTGGTTATAATGTCTCTCTGGTGTTACCTTAATGGTGCGAGGTGTCGGTGCATGATTGTACATGTAGTGGCAAGGGTGTTGTGGGTTAGTTGTCGCTGCTGCCATGAATTGTGTTCCCCTCATGTCTAAATGTTCCCTAACTTTCAGTATTTTTGTTTCTGTGTGCAGGTGTTCTATTGGTGTTGTTTGAGTGCATCCTGTAATGATACGAAGTGCGTTGTTTTGTATTGTCTGTAAGGTGTTTATGTGTGTGTTTGAGATAATGGGTGCTCAGCATGGGCTAGCATAGTCCATAACTGAGCGAATATATTGTTTGTATATGAGCGATGTTGTTTCCTGCTGGTGTCCAAAGTTTGTGCCTGTTAGTACCCTAAGCGTGTTAAGTCTTGACGTACATTTGTTTTTAATATCCTGAATGTGGTTTGCAAAAGATAATGATGTGTTGTATGTGACCCCAAGTATTTTGGTCCTGTGAGTGTGTGGAATGTTGATGTTGTTTAGTGTAAGCTGTGGAATTACATGATGTTCTTTTGTGTTGCTTGTAAGCAAGGTGATGGTTGATTTTGTGGGCGCTACTTTGAGTCTATTGTGCGTGAGCCAGTCTTGTATACTTTTTATGTATGTTTGTAGGTTATTTGTAGCGGTGTCGATGATAATGTAAGCTTGTTATCTATTGGTGTTGGAATGTCATGCATGCATAAGTTGAAGAGTGTTGGTGAGAGAACAGAGCCTTGAGGGACCCCGTTCGGAAAAAGCTTGTTTTTGGATGACTTGCCATTAAACGTGACATGTGAGTATCTTCCTGAAAGATAGTTGCTCAGCCACCTTTTGGTGTTATTGTGCAGGTTTGTGTTGAGTATTTTGTTTATGAGAGGGAAGCGTGGGATAGCATCAAATGCTTTACTAATGTCTATTGTTGCTAATAGTGTACGTTGAGCTGGTCGTCTGGAGTTGATGCCATCCATGATGTGCTGCCTGAGGTTAATGAGTAATGTCGTGGTTGAGTGGTGAGGTCTGAATCCATGTTGAGTAGGCGATAGTGGAATGTGTGGGTTGGTGATTTGTAAGATTAGTCTTTCTGTTACTTTGGAAGGTGTGCATAGTAAAGTAATGGGTCTATAGGAAGCTGGTTCTGTTGGATTTTTGTTTGGTTTGAGTAGTGTAATAATTTTACCTTGTTTCCATATGTCAGGAATAATACAGTGTTGGTATGAATATGTGCTGATATTTGTGAGAGCTAGTATTCCTTGTGGGCCCAAGTGTTTAAGGTGCATGTTAGATATGTTGTCTGGTCCAGTAGCCTTTGAATTCTTAATGTTTTTGATGATCTTGGTGGTCTGGTCTGTATTGAAAGGTGTAATGGTTGTGTCGAGTCTGTAGGTTTTCTTGTGTCTGGCTGTTTGTCTGTCTGCATGTTTCTGGTTGTTGTCTCTGTTTAAGTGACTTATCTTTGCGTACTGATTAACTAGAATGTTAGCTTGTTGTGTGTGTGTTGGGATATTATTTTGGCTGCGACAGATAGCCGCGTGTGAGGTGTGAATGCCGCTGTTAGAGTGGGTAATGCCGTTTATAGTCTTGTATAGCCTGGATGTATCTGTGGAGTGGTTTAATGTTGTTATGAATTCCCTGAATGTTTGTTTGTTTTTTGTTGTTTATTTCTGTGTTGAGCTGTTGTATCTGCTGTTTTATGACTTCTGTGTGTGGGGTTTGTGTGTTATATTTGAGGTTGTTACGTTGCCTTATAAGGTGGGCTATTTCTTTAGTGTAATTTGGGTTGTATTTCCTAATGTTGCCCTTCGGTATGTATTTGTTTGCATTATTGATGATCTGATTAAGTGTCTTGAGTGTTGTATTGATGTTTATGATGGGTGTGCTGTTTAATGTGGTGAATTGTTCCTCAGTCTGTATTTTGAACTGTTCCCAATCAACTTTCTTGTAATTTCTGTAAGTGTGCCTAAGGCTGTTGGGGCAGAGTGTAGAATGTGTTGTAATGATGATGGGCAGGTGGTCTGATGACAGTTGTTTTTCTGTTCTCCATTGTGTATGTGTTGCTAGTGAGGGGGAACAGAACGTTATGTGTGGGGAGGAGTTTGAGTATCCTGCTTGATGTGGTATGTGTGTATGTTCTTCTGTTGTATTGTTAAGAATGAAGAGGCTGTTTAGTTGTGTGGCTATGTTGGCGCCTCTGGTGTTGCTTTGGTTGTGCAGGTACCAACTAGTGTCTTTGGCGTTGAAGTCTCCTCCTAAGATTACATTAGTGAGAGAGGCCAGATTGTGTAACTGTGGATTGTAATTGGCTGGCACCTGAGGTGAACTATCTGGTGGGATGTAAATGTTGATTAGTGTGGTGTTGTGTTTTGCGCGTGTTTTAATGTTAACTGCCTGTATTTCTATCGTGTTATCTGCTTGGATTGTGTTTGTAATGTTTTGGGTAGCATCATTTATTAACATGTTAATAAATACTGTGTGTATATGTGATATATTATTATTTCTAAAAAAATTGCGTATATTAAATATTTTTGAAATTATTTGTAAGTGAACTATATTAAAAAAAGACAAATTGTGTGCAGATGTCTTTCTATTTAACCCTTATTCATTTTTAAATTATGTCGCTGTGCGTGCACACATGTTCAGCGTTAGTGCATAAATAGAAGCGCTTGGTGACATTGAATGGGTTTTATTTTTCTGCGCAATAGCACTATAGTTAATGGGATTCTTTTCATGGTAAACTTCTATGAGTTATAAAAAAGAGTGGTAACAACTACCTCCTACACCATATAAATTGCCTAAGTGATGCAGGTTTCGACGTACACTTTGAACATTTTTTATCTGTATAATGGTGCCCGTTAAAGTCGATAGTATGACGTCACACATATATAATTGGGGTATAGCGAATCCCTCACATTTTTATTTTAATTTATATATATATATATATATATATATATATATATTATATATATATATGTGTGTGTGTGTGTGTGTGTGTGTTGTAAAAATGAACAATGAATAAGCTCTTTATTCATATAATTCTGATGTTCATTCGTATACTTCGTATATTTATATAAGCCTTATATTCTTATACCTATATTAATTTTGACATATCAAGTCCAAAATCGTATGACACGAGTTTGGATAAAATTTTGATTTGCTTTCTATTTTTTAATTGGTGAATTATTTCTATGAAAAAACTATATAGGGCTATGGGTTGATTGCCTCATACCCTCATCCGTTGGAAATTTCCAGCAGATTAAAGTGGAGAGTTAATGACAAAAGCCCTACTGGCCCCACTCCTGTTCATTATCATGCTAACAAACATAGACAGCGGAGTAAACAGCAACAGTATAGTAACATCCTTTGCAGACGATACAAAGATCAGCAGAAAAATCAGCGACGTAAATTAAGTGGAGGCCTTGCAGAGGGACACGAACAAAATATACAAATGGTCTTTTGACAACAACGTGACATTTAACACCGAGAAATTTCAGCTCTTGAGATATGGTAGAAATGAGAAACTTAAACAGGCTGCATGTTATGCTCCAGATAGACAAGAAATTCAGTGAAACACGAAAGCGATCGATTTAGGGGTAATAATGACCGATGATGCGAAATTCGAACACAAAATCAGATAGCTATAAATGAAGCAAACAGAGTCGCGGGACAGGTACTAAGAATTCAAAAGAAGGGAAAGGATTGTAATGATTCTCCTGCTAAAAACACTGATTATACCAAAGCTTGAATACTGCTCTGTGTTGACGTCCCCATATAAAAAGGAAGAAACTAATAGACTAGAAGAAACTCAGAGACTTTTCACAGCCAAGATTGATGGTTGCAAAGAGCTCAACTACTGGGAAAGACTACATAAACTAAATATGTCCTCCTTGGAAAGAAGAAGAGAGAGGTACACCCTAATCTACACATAGAAAATGATCGAAAAACTGGTACCAAACCTCAAACTAAGCCCAATTACTATTCAAACAACACTGGAAAATAGGAAAGGCAGGATGTGTAGTGTTCCCAAATTAAAGGCCCGACAAGGGGCCTCTTCAACACTGAAGGAAAATAGCTTGGTTGTCAGGGGGCCAAGACTTTTTAACCAGATTCCAAAGGACCTCAGAAACGTTACAGGGGTCAAAGTTGAAGTCTTCAAGAGAAGACTAGATGCCTGGCTCAGGACGGTACCAGATGAGCCGGATGTACCTGGTTATGTACAGTGGAGTGCGCAAGAAAGCAACTCGCTCCTCCACCAAGCCAGACCTAGAGGTGGGGCCACCAGCGTATATGTATGTTAGTTTATTTTTCCCCTACCTCACAACTCGGAAGTCAAATTGTATGCTATACATGTTGCCAATGAGCGCCCGTTATAAAACTGTTCTCTTATATTTTCTTCATAAACTAATTAAGTGTAAGGTTTTCTTTCTCTCTTTCAGATTTTATTGTTTTATTCATGCACTCATTCATCCAAATCCACTCTCTATCGCACATTCTTAAAATTCCAACACGTTCCCATCCCCTTGGGTCGACCGATTTAATAGGTACCAATTTCATTGATAAAGATTCAAAATACCTATCTATTAACGACCTCAACACAAAGATACATTACTTTTAATTAAAAAAGATTCCCATATAATTAGTAATTAGTAATTACACTCATGGAAACCATCATACAGACCTGTATAAACATTTTTTTCCTTTAGAGGGCTATACATTTTTTGACACTTTCCGCACAGAAAGAAGAGGGGGGCGGCATTCGCATTTACATAGAAAATACCATAAAATGCACAAAAATTCACCGACTTTGTACAATAGAACCCCACATTGAAACATGTACAGTAAAATTACCTTTGATAAAACCTCTCTCAACATACTGGCAACATACAGACCACTTAAGGGTAATGCAAATAGCTACATTAATACCTTACAGGATCAAATCGGACATGAAACCCAAAGAGCTCACGCTCTTTCATCCTTGGGACTTTAATATAGACTTAATGAAAATAGAGACAGCCTGCATTGCCAAATCATTACACTGGCCAACAAAATGAAACTTTTTTTTCTCATCACAAACATGGTCACACTTTTCTTAATGCATTTTTCGCGCTGATTCCGAATCTGGTTTTATTTTGTTTTCTAGCACGTATAGTTATATAGATACACTGGTTTTGATATTTTTAAGTTTTTGATATTGCTATAAGAAAATTTATGGATGTATAGATCACACTTAGGAATGCTAAACAACAAATACATCATATACCTTATTCAATGTACTTATAAATAAAGAATATATACATTATTTTATTAAAAGCGCTGTGAGTGTGATTTCCTTTTGTAAATTTGGCCTGGATTGTCACGATACAGCATCCAACAATGGTCCGCCATCATGCTTTCATCCCAATATCCTTGGTAGCGATTCTCCATCATCTGAATATCTTGATGGAAGCGCTCTCCTTGCTCGTCACTCACTGCACCAAAGTTTTCAGGAAAGAAATCTAAGTGGGAATGCAGGAAGTGAATTTTTAACGACATTCGACACTCCATTTCTTTGAAGGCATCAAGGAGGTTCTTGACTCCATCCTTATACGCAGGTGACTTGTTGCTTCCAAGAAAGTTTTCACATATCCATTTGAACGCCAGCCAAGCCTTCAATTCCAGCGGACTTAGGACTTTTTCAAATTCAGTGTCACTCAAAACCTCCCTTATTTGTGGCCCAACAAAAATTCCTTCCTTCAATTTTGCTGCAGTAACCTTCGGAAATTTCCTTGAAAGGTATTGGAACCCTTCAGAATTGACTTTACCCATTGCTTTAACAAAATTCTTCATTAAACCAAGTTTAATGTGAAGAGGTGGCAGATAGATCTTTTGAGGATCCACTAAAGGGACAGACTGGACATTGCTTATCCCTGGGACATATGTATACCTAAGTGGCCAGTCACTTTTGGTGTAATGTTCTATAGTGGCGCGACTGTGCCACAGGCAAAGGAAAACAACAAAATTTTGTGAATCCTGACTGCATACCCATAAGCATTCCTATAACTTTTAGATCTCCACAAACATTCCATTGATGACTGTCGTATTTGATTGCCTTAAGTAGTATATCCATATTGTCATATGTCTCTCTTAGATGGACGGAATGGGCAATGGGGATGGATGGCATTATATTACCATTATGCAAAAGAACTGCTTTCAGGCTTCTCTGCGACGAATCAATAAAGAGGCGCCACTCAGATGCCACATACGTCTGAGATATGGCTGTAAATAGTCCATTGATGTCATGGCAATAACAGAGAGGACCGTCTACTGAAAAGAATGCTGTTAATTCAAAATTCCGCTTTCGGTAGTAACTAATACGAACATTGTTCTCAAGTAAATTGTTCTCCTTTAGTCTTGAGGCGAGAAGCTCTGATTTCTCTTTAGACAGCGATAAGTCTCTAACGAGATCATTCAACTGTCATTGGGTTAACTTTTTAGGCTCTAAATGTCTACCTTCAAAAGTGTACTCTGGTTCTGTAGATGGTTCGGAAACGCCAGTTGCACCTTCATCACTTTCCATGTCATCTATGATAGAATCTAGCCTATCACTTGGGGGAATTGGAATGGGCAATGTTTCATCATGTTTTACTGGTCTACGTGCTGAATCCAAGTTTGGATATACAATCTGGTGTTTGTTTTTGGCAGAAAACCCCATTAAGTTCACACTACAAAAATAACAGTCTTCATGATGATCTCTCGGCTCCCTCCATATCATGGGTATGGCAAATGGCATTGAAGCTTTCTTTTTGTTAAGCCAATCACGTAATCCATTTGAACAGCCAGAACAGATTTGATGTGGCGCCCATGGTTTATCTTGGTCACCTAGATGGCAACCAAAGTATAGCTTGTATATTTTCTTAATGTCGGTTGTAATACTTCGTCGCTGTGTTTTAGTTGTCAACTGGCCGCATACGAAACAGAACTTGTCGGGGTCATTCTTACATTGTCGAGGCATGTTGACTGACCTGAGCAAACTATAAATTAAAAAAAATGTACACCAACTTGACACAACAAGTTCTTGGACTGGACTGATCTTTTGACACACAAAGCACGGCGTTGTTGCCTGAATCACAATGCTGCTAGACGTAAAAGCTCACACCTGAAATAAATAAGATGTATAATTAAGATAATTGAAATAAATAAGATGAATAAACTAAAAAAACACAATAAAATAAACACAATCAAATGTTGAAATATTAGTATTTTGCCTATTTAAAATGGTTAAATCTGTGTAGTTATATATATGCCTTCATCTTGAAAACTATACGTGCTAGAAAAAATCTGAATGCAGTTTTGGAATCAGCATGAAAAATGCTATCCAGCCACCACAAATTTTACTCTGATGAAAAATCTTTGTTGACCAGTGTTGTGGAACACGATGCTCAGTCAAGGATATAGACCTACGTAACAAGGTCAACACACCTTACCTTAACAAATCTTCTCTTATCGACCACATATAGTCAGATATAGACCCACACTACTGTACAGGGTGTCCCAGAAGTCTGGACTCATAGGGAAGATAGACATTATATTTTTAAAGTGAAGCAAACACATTTCTAATGTCAATTTTACATATTTCAGGAAAGAAAATACCCTGATGTTCAGTATACCAATCAAGAGAAGCTGGAACTGGTATTGCTACATGTTTCCGGAAAAAGCCAAAAGGAGGCATGTTCGTGAAATAATTAACATGCTTCCCCCTGGCTTTTTTTGGAAATATTAAGCAATACCAGTTCCACCTTCTCTTCATTGGTATACTGAACATCAGGGTATTTTCTTTCCTGAAATATGTAAAACTGACATTAGAAATGTGTTTGTTTCACTTTAAAAATATAATGTCTATTTTCCCTATAAGTCCAGACTTCTAGGATACCCTGTACATACAGGACACAGGGCTACTCCTTGTAGGCATTGGCGGATCTAGCCCCCATGTTTGGGATGGGCCAAATCTAAACATTTTTCACTGACCTTACAATTATGAGATGGATATATATATATATATATATATATATATATATATAACTTGATTGAAGGGTTTGTTTTTAGGGAAACTTATCTTAGCGAGGAGTAAGAGGACGAAGAGATGGTATGTACATGTTTATTTACAAACGTTTCGGAAATTTTCGTTTTCCCTCATCAGTGTTAAAATTATAAAAGCAGATAAAAAATTAATAAATATAATGAACGGAAACTTATACAATATATTTAAATAAACGTGATATTAATGGTGTTCAGGTAATTAAAATTAAAAATAAAATAATATGAAATAGAAAAGTGATCAGTCGTCAAATATAAAGTAAAGGGTAAGGGGACTAATTGAGCAAAGGGTTGGGAATGAATGGTTGTTGGAAGGGGTCCATATTAGAAGAGTTGGGACCAGACGGAGCGATGGTGAATTTCTTCTCAGTAGTAGGATATGGCAGTTTATTTGGCTGTGTTTAAGTTAAAGGCAGAACTGTAGTCGTTGAGAGTTGGTTTAATACTGAGAATGTGTAGGGACTCCAGAATGCGGAGGTCGGTTAGATGGTTGGTTGTGTTGATAATTTTGAAATTGGAGGGAAGTAGTGGGTGGTTGTGAAGGTGGCAGTGATCTCATGCCGCCGGAGAACATTTTCAGCACTTGGCGTAGTTAATTAAATTTTATATGCAAACAACTCGCTATAACATTTTGATCACTTAGATTACTAATTTACCTTTCATTGGCAATTGCTATAACAATATATTGTTTGGGTTTTTTTTAAATTATAAAATATATGATGCTATAAAGAGTATGTAGTTTTTTTGGGACACCCTGTATATATATATATATATATATATTATATATAACTGCAGACACGCAGTATAATTAACGTAAAGAACGACGCTTGTATAGGAGATATTCCGCGCAAGACGAGAGAGAGAACGAAACAAATGAAAAAATGAGGTAACCACCCGGGAATCGAACCCGGGATCTTCCGATTGCCGGTCAGATGCGATAACCATTACACCATGGGCCTCACTCTTCCAAATGCCGTAATTCTTCTACATACTCGCAGAAACCAATGCCCCAAGAGGGCACCTCTCGCATGCCGTAACATTATATACATTTAACTGCAAACACGCAGTATAATTAACGTAAAGAACGACGCTTGTATAGGAGATATTCCGCGCAAGACGAGAGAGAGAGAACGAAACAAATGAAAAAATGAGGTGTATATATATATATATATATATATATACAGCGTGGCGCAAAAGTCGCGCATCATAGGAATTTTCAGTGTTGACTTATTTTTTCTTTTAGGTAGGGGGTGGCTGCGAAATTAACAATAGACGAGAGGGTGAGCTTGGTTTTAATGCATGGATTAATTTCGCAGCGATCTCCTACCTAAAAGAAAAAATAATATATTATAATTAACACTGAAAATTCCTATGATGAGCGACTTTTGCGCCACCCTGTATATATATGTGTGTTGTGTGTGTGTGTGTGGTGTATATATATATATATATAGTTGTTAGTTAGTTAGTTATTTGTATACTTAGTTTTCCTTCCACCCGAATTCATCTGACGAAGGTCAAGCGTACCCACCTTAAACCTAGAGCTTAATGTGGAATTCAAACCAGAACTTACAAAGTCCTTGTCCGAACTCGATCTCCACCATGCATATTATATATATATACATATATATATATATATATATATAATATATTAACTGCAAAACGACACACAGTGTGTGGTATATAATGTAAAGAACGACGCTCTTTGGAAGAGTGTCCGAAGAAGAAGAGCGGAGAAAACGAGTAATGAAAAGTGAGGAAATTTAAAGATAAGTGAAAGTTTTAAAACAAAGATGAGAGAATCCGAGTGAAAATTCTTCAATATTTTTACACGCTAACAAATACTTCCAACTTGGGGTTTAAGGCAAGATAAACATCTAGTATCTTTTTCAAGGGTTCGACCGGATTACTTTGAACTACGCTGGCTGACAATCCATTCCACAAATTAACTATCCGATTGAAGAAATGTTTATCTTAATTAGAATTAAAATGTTTACCCACTAATTTGGAATCATTACCGCGAGTTCTATCTGCATTTGTGAAAGTGAAATATTTTTCGGCGTCGACATTATCAAAACTTTTAATCATTTTAAATACTTGGATTAAATCTCCTCGAATTCGCCTTTTTACAAGTGTCAAGGAGAATACTTAATAGTTCATCAAATTTAAATTTTATGCTTCGAATGTTAGTGTAAAATATATTTATTATAAAATTTTGAGTATTGCAGTAGAATCTCGAGGCTCTTCGCGAAGGCAGGCGCTCACTGTCAAGAAAATTTATGTTAGACTTACATACGTAGGAGTTTCGCCGTTTTTAGCCTGAAAAACCACCGCAGAGCTATGTAATAATCTAATAGTCTAAGAGCTGCTCCCACGCTATTCAGGCGAAGACAATTACGTAAAAATAAATCCTTTTTATTATCAAAATGACACCACAAATTGACGAGTTCATCATTTTCCTGTTGACAAAGAGACTTAAGTATATTCTTCATGTAGGTAGCTCTGCTGAAAAAGTCGTCGGATCCTGCTATTGTAGGAAGAATTCCTGAAAAAATTAATTAATTAGTCCTATCCTTTAGAGTTAGCCGCTTGTATTTCTCTATTAACATCTCTGACCTGGAAATCTTAACATCGTTAGTCCCAACATGCAACATAAATGTTGTATTTCCATCAGCATCTTTACCAAACTCGTCTATGGAGTCCGTGATGTCGTCAACACGGGCTCTAGGATAGCAGTACAGTACCTCCTTCTCCGAGATGGGTTAGTGCCGCAAAACTCCTGTAATTGCCCTTGAATAATGGAATCGCTAATATATATATATATATATAATATATATATAATATATATATATGAAAATTATTTCACGAAAGTAACACGTGAAAAATATTTATGATGAATAAAACCACGAAGGAAAGGAAACACAGAATGGTGCTCAGGCACTTTCGTCTAATGACATCCTCAGGAACACTGAGGTGTTCCTGAGGATATCATTAGACGAAAGCGCTTGAGCACCATTCTGTGTTTCCTTTCCTTCGAAGTTTTATTCATCATATATATATATATATGCATATAACTGCAATGACCGCGCAGTATATAAATGAATAGAAACGACATAAGTGTTAAGGAACGTTTCTGCACACGAGGAGGAGAGATAACGAATAATGAAAAATGAGGCGAACCGCCCGGGAATCGAACCCAGGGCCTTCCAATTGCCGGCAATTGGAAGGCCCTGGGTTCGATTCCCGGGCGGTTCGCCTCATTTTTCATTATTCGTTATCTCTCCTCCTCGTGTGCAGAAACGTTCCTTAACACTTATGTCGTTTCTATTCATATATATATATATATATATATATGGGAATGAACTCATGGTTCCCTGAGTTTTTTATGATACACACAGACCGTGCATGGAACAAGGAACTCTTCTGGGATAATTAAATCCACTATAGTCCGAATAAGTAATGGTAAATGACAAATACCATAGTTTTTCTTTTTCATGATGCAAGCCCGACGTGGGCAACGGGTCTCTCGCAAAGAGGTCCCATAAATATAGCTTCCCTCACCAGCTATCTGCAAAGCAGACAGGATCCAGCTTTGGGACATGGATCTAGGGTTTAAAGCAGCCTAGCCCCACTACATGCACGGTCTGTGTGTATCATAAAAAACTCAGGGAACCATTCTGAGTTCATTCCCATCATGAAACGGACATGTTATGTGCCTTGAAATGTGGACGCTCAATTCTGCCAGTTGAGGTTTAAGTTTTGGTTTTGGCTAAAAATATAATAGTTACCCCTTTTCTTTGATTTATTCAATCCGACGTGAATGCAACGAGTCTTTTACTTATATTGAGGTTCTAAATGTAGTGGGGCTAGGCTGCTTTAAACCCTAGATCCATGTCCCAAAGCTGGATCCTGTCTGCTTTGCAGATAGCTGGTGAGGGAAGCTATATTTAGGGGACCTCTTTGCGAGAGACCCGTTGCCCACGTCGGGCTTGCATCATGAAAAAGAAAAACTATGGTATTTGTCATTTACCATTACTTATTCGGACTATAGTGGATTTAATTATCCCAGAAGAGTTCCTTGTTCCATGCACGGTCTGTGTGTATCATATATATATATATTTTTTTTTTTTTTTTTTTTTTTAAGTTCGGGAAGAACGATTCGCCTCTATTTAAAAGGGCATATCTCGGCGGAAAAACAAAGAAAAAGTGAGAGGAAAGACAAAGGAAAAAGAAAGGGTGGAGGGGACAGTCGAAGTGGAAAAAGACCAAGGATGACAAGGACTGCAGGGTCGAGCCCCATCATCCTTGGGTGCTAGGGCCGGGAGGGCGCACGTGAAACCTCCAGGAACAAGCACGTACAAACGAGCACAAAGAGCACTCAAGAGCACGAGCTTAGAACCCCCTTGCGGGGATATATATATATATATATATATATATATATATATTCCAAATTTCATATATGGATCTAAATAGCCGAAAGTTGATGACTTCATTTTTTGAATAATCAGGATTAGGGCATGGTTGGTTCTGATTAATCAGTTGTTGTTGTTGTTGTTGTTGGTTAGCCGATCAGCCCACCCTGATCGAGCAAGCCGGCGGCACGCAGGTAACCGATCGCCCTCTCCAGAGTGGACCAGAGGTTCAGCGCACTAATGATGTTGTGTTGTGTTCTATGTTGTGCTACAGCACTACAGTCTGTCATAATGTGTTCAATTGTTTGTGATGTGTCCTAGCACAGGTGGCAGGTGTCGTCTGTGGCGTTGCCAAGTCTGTGTTTATATGTCTGTAAGTTGGGGTGATGTCCACATCGGAATTGTACTAAGTTAACTCAATCCGATCTGCTCAGGCTGGTCTCTGACCTGTCAATGGGTGGCGGCTTCGCACCTAAGACCGTATTCGTACCGAGTCGTGTCAGTGCTTTGTGGGTTAGGTTTGTGTGTGTGTGTTTTCTGTACTGTGTGATATCTGTGGGGCATGGTATGGAATGGAGTATTTGGTTATAATGTCTCTCCGGTGTTACCTTAATGGTGCGAGGTGTTGGTGCATGATTGTACATGTAGTGGCCAGGGTGTTGTGGGTTAGTTGTCGCTGCTGCCATGAATTGTGTTTCCCTCATGTCTAAATGTTCTCTAACTTTCAGTATTTTTGTTCTGTGTGCAGGTGTTCTATTGGTGTTGTTTGAGTACATCCTGTAATGACACGAAGTGCGTTGTTTTATATGGTCTGTAAGGTGTTTATGTGTGTGTTTGAGATAATGGGTGCCCAGCATGGCTAGGATAGTCCATAACTGAGCGAATATATTGTTTGTATAGAGTGATGTTGTTTCCTGCTGGTGTCCAAAGTTTGTGCCTGTTAGTACCCTAAGTGTGTTAAGTCTTGACGTACATTTATTTTTAATGTCCTGAATGTGGTTTGCAAAAGATAATGAAGTGTTGTATGTGACCCCAAGTATTTTGGTTCTGTGAACGTGTGGAATGTTGGTGTTGCTTAGTGTAATCTGTGGAGTTATCTGGTGTTCTTTTGTGTTGCTTGTTAGCAAGGTGATGGTTGATTTTGTGGGCGCTACTTTGAGTCTATTGTGTGTGTGTGCCAGTCTTGTATACTGTTTATGTATGTTTGTAGATTATTTGTAGCGGTGTCAATGTTGTTGTGGGTGGATGTTAGAGTGATGTCATCTGCATTTGATGATAAGGTAAGCTTGTTATCTATAGGTGTTGGAATGTCATACGTGTATAAGTTGAACAGTGTTGGTGAGAGAACAGAGCCTTGAGGGACCCCGTTCGGAAAAAGCTTGTTTTTGGATGACTTGCCATTAAATGTGACATGTGCGTATCTTCCTGAAAGTTAGTTGCTCAGCCACCTCTTGATGTTATTGTGCATGTTTGTGTTGCGTATTTTGTTTATGAGAGGGAAGCGTGGGATAGCATCAAATGCTTTACTAATGTCTATTGTTGCTAATAGGTTACGTTGAGCTGGTCATCTGGAGTTGATGCCATCCATGATGTGCTGCGTGAGGTTAGTGAGTAATGTCGTGGTTGAGTGATGAGGTCTGAATCCATGTTGAGTATGTGTGGGTTGGTGATTTGTAAGATTAGTCTTTCTGTTACTTTGGAAGATGTGCATAGTAAAGTAATGGGTCTATAGGAAGCTGGTTCTGTTGGATTTTTGTTTGGTTTGAGTAGTGTAATAATTTTACCTTGTTTAATCAGTTAATCAGTTAATCATTGTTTCGAATTTAATCATTAATTAGTCAAAAAATATTTTAGGAAATGATGGGAAATGATTAATTTTTCTCGTAATTTCACCATCATTTTACCTCAAATTTTCTAATGTATCATTTGAATTTGGCACCTTTTTGAATATATAAACTGTCTAATCTGCCCATGCCTGATTTCTTGAACTAAAGCAAACTAAATGTTTGAGCAAAATGTTTTCTTCGGTCTTATCTCACGCAACAGAAACAATAAAGCTCTTTCTTACTTTTCAGAAGTATTCATTTTTTAATCATTTTTAATCAGTTAATCATTGGTTAATTAGAAAAGTTCATCATTCATCACTTTTTTCTAAAAATGATTAATTAACCATGCTCTAACCATGATCCATGTATGAAATTTGGACTGTCAAAAAACTGGTGGCCCAGAAGCTCCCCAGTTTTTTTTTTTTTGTTAAAATAAACTTTACGTTATGTTAAAAAATACTTAAAAGTGAGTTATTTAAATTAGTGGAAAATTTTCTTTGCTTAAGAAAGAGAGCCAACAGCAAAATTCTGGAATTGAATAGGCTGTAGGCTAACCATTTCAGTAGCCTAGGCCTCCCCCCACCCTATATTTCCCTTTGAAATCTTTTTCTTTTAGACCATTTGTCTTTAACGGTAATTACTTCTAAATAGGCTAACCAACCATAATCTTACCCAGGCCTAGATGCATATGTTTGTGATAAAGCCAGCCTGGAAAACTTGGTATAACGTGCGGCGAACAATGGTTATTTTTTCCTCATTTTTTATACGTTGAGATTTTAAGGTATTCAATTTTTCTAATGGTTAATATTTTTAACAATAAGTTGATTGTTTTCAAAAGGATTTTATCAGTAGTGTTTAAACAAAGAAAATTGTACAGTTTTTATTTACTCGTCAAACTTGTTTTTGCTCATGAAATTCATAAGAATTAAATTGCTTGAGGAATTAAGAAATTTTGTTGAATAACATTAAAAAAAGTTTGCTTTCGAAACGACATTTTTAGGATTATTTTTATAGAAAATTCACATACCAAAATTCATTCTATTGATTCAAATTCAAATAAAAAAAGCGTGTTCAAAAAGGCAGTTTTCTCAGCAAACTTTTTAAATTTGATCAAAAGATTCTGGTTCTCAGCGTATAACTTTTATGTATTCGCTGGTTGGTTGCCTTAGAAACATCGTGACAAAAAATGAAAATCAACGTAAGAAACCTTGATAAAATGAAATATTAATAAGAGTGAAAGTAACATTATTAATTTAGTTTTCGCTTTCAATTGACTTTATGGTCAATTTATTACTGTCAATGTGTCACACAAACAAACATCTTCAAGTTTTCTGAAAAACTCATAAATTTTAAATTTTCTCTTCCTTTTTCTTATAATTGAAAAAAACTGGATGACATTTTGAATTAAATTAATTTTTGGACGAGAGGAAACCTCTAAAATTTTAAAATAAATGTTTATGTTTTATAATTTCCTATTTTGGATAATGTCTTTATATAGACGACATACCATAAACACGAGAAAATATTAAATTTTAAACGGTATCAAAGTTCTTTGATACAAAGCTTGATAAAGATTTATGTTATGATTTATGATAAAGATTAATGCTTGATAAATGATTTATGATCATATTTTTTTATTTAACCAATCTATAAAAAAATTTCAGAGTATTGCAGTATTGCACAACCTCAGAAGTTTTGTACCACACGATGATACAACATTTTACTTACGCTGTATCACACTCTCGTACTTCCTTTTATATTTGTGGTAAATGCGACACCACCATCACGGTGAATAATATCATTTTTCTTCAGAAATGAACTACTGTATAAGAACAACAGCTAATGTCGAATGCTATGTATGCACGTGCGTGCAAATGTTATTTCAAAGAGCTAAAACTATTGAAAGCTAAGGATATTATCAAATGGGTACGTGCATTATTTATTTACAAATGTTTACATACAGATATCTCTATTTCGAAACAAATACTTATAATACTTAATTACAAATGCAGAATTTCAGTCTTACCCAACACGTGATAGTAACTAACAAGCCTTTCCTAAATACAGGATGACGTCATCCCAAAATTGTCATATTTCTTGGACTGAAAATATGGCACAATATAAAAGAAAACCTTTTAAACAGATTTGAAATTTAAACTATAAATAAATCTATACTATAAAAAGTCAGTCCAGTCCATCTGTCCGTCCGTCTGTAGACACCATGTATTTACCATTAAACGATTCTGAACATAGAAATAAATGCGCTTTGCTTTCTTTCAACTGTTTACTCTAGTCAGCGCGTTAAGATTTTCATTGTTGCGTTCTTTTCAATTATTCGGTCAATGAAACTACAGAAAAGAACGCAACAATGAAAATCTTAAGTTTCACATCCGAACTCATTGTATTAAGATTTGTGAAGCTTAAGATTTTCGTGGCTGCGTTCTTTTGACCGAAAGCTATTGACTCCCAAGTAATTGGAGGTCTGCGTCCCCCACTATTACTGAGACCGAAGGCCAAGCACCGCGGGTCTAGCTAAAGTGGGTCCTACGGGCCCACTTTAGCTAGTACTTATAAATCAGCCTTGATTTCGAAATACTAATGAAGGTTCTTTTTAATTTTCATTCCCACTCTGTACAAAAACTTTATATAGGCTACTATCATACATAGTTAATTCAATTTTTTTTTGTATTGTTTACTAATCTCATAATATCTGATTATATACGTGGTATATGTGTATCTCTCTCTCTCTCTCTCTCTCTCTCTCTCTCTCTCTCTCTCTCTCTCATATATATATATATATATATACACTGGCCTCCCACCTCTTATATTATATTACAATATCCATCCATCCACCGTGTTCTGCCTATCAGGCAGGTCCAACTCATGTGTCCCGCCAAAGTGTTCTATCCTGAGCTATCCTTTTCATCTCATGGTAGCTCCTGCCTGCCTTCAAATCATCCAGCATTGCTTTCCTTTTCCTTCCCCTCGGCCTTCTACCTTCATATCTACCCTCTATCACCTCCTTCAACAATCCTTCTCCTCTCAACACATGTCCGATCCATTTCTTCTGTCTTTCTCTTTTTCCCTTAATGAATCTTCTTTCCACCCTCACCTGTTGCAGTACTTCCTCATTACATTGGTGTTCCCTTCAGCTTATCTTTAGCATTCTTCTCCAAATCCACATTTCAAAACTTTCCAGGAGTTTCTTTTCAGTTGTTTTCAGTGTCCATGTTTCTGCTCTATACAGTACCACACTCTATATCAAGCTTTTTACTAACCTTTTCTTCAGTTTCAAGTTGAGTTTACCTGTAAGTAGTCTTTTCTCTCTCTCAAAAACTACCTTACCCATACCAATTCTAGATCTTACTCCCTTGTTGCAATCTCCATTGTTGGTTAATAAACTTCCAAGATATTTAAACTGTTCAACTTCTTCTAAGGTCCGATTTCCTATCGTTAGGTTCATTTGTGCTCCTTTCCTTCTTGCAATTTTCATTACCTTTGTCTTGGTCTCATTAATTCTCATTCCGAATTCTTCGCCGTTGTTGTCAAGCTACTGACCAATCTTTGCAGTCCTTCCTCAGTACTACAAACAAATGCTTTGTCATCTGCAAACCTTACAGATTTGACCAATTTACCCCCCCCCCCACTCTGATTCCCTCTTCCAGATCTGAGAGTGCTTCTATTATAATTGCTTCCGCATAGATGTTAAATAACACGGGGGACAGGAAGCCTCCTTGCCTGACCCCTCTCCCAATCAATCCAGGCTCCGATTCTCCTCCTGCAACTCTAACATTCACAGTCTGCCCAAGATATAGATTTTTTATCAGCCTACGGTCCCTCCAGTCAACATTAATATTCTTCAATATTACCATTAGTTTCCTCCATTGGACTCTGTCAAAAGCTTTTTCAAAGTCAATAAAACAAACAAACATTTCCTGATCATGTTCCAGCACTCTCTCCCATCATTCTCATAATACCAATAGCTTCTCTTGTTCTGCATTTTGACCTAAATCCAAATTGATCCTCTCCAATATACTGCTCAGCTCTGTTCGTTAGTCTTCTGGTTAGTATCCTTAGCATTATTTTTGATGCATGGCTGACCAAGCTTTTGGTTCGAAATTCTGAACACTTGGTGGCTCCCGGTTATTATATATTACAATATAATATACAATTAAATAGTTTGTGCTCACCACCACAAGACGTGAAGATCATCCGCTCCTGAAGACTGTAACCCCTTCTTCTGCTAACATTGCGAGCCGGGGATGTAAACACGGCGCCCAATCACGATGAACTCGGTGAAATGATCACGGATAAGTGCACAATGGTCATAATTAGTAAAACAAGGTTAACTGTATTCACGGTTGAGTGAAGCACGGATAACCGCGTGAGTAAATATTTATTTATAGTTTATAAATTGCATCAATGTAAACTGACTGATATGTTTCTTATACATTTTCCATTGATGAGGTCACACAAAAATTGTTTTTATTTAATTTAAACAAAGAATTTGTTTTGAGTTTATACTAAGAAAATACTTTTCAAATTTCTTAAACCCAGTTTTGTTGAAACTGAACTTAATAAATGATGTTACTTCAAAATATATTTGGTTTATATTAAACACAATTAATGGTATATTTACTTGAAATTGAGTTTCACATCATGTTATACACTTGAAACTGGTTACTTCCAAGTAAATACAAATATTATTCTTGTGTGTGTGTAATGAACCAAATTTAGGGTCATTTTAACATATTGCTTCCCAGGAACCTCTCTTTAACATATTGCTTCCCAGTGTTCATCACTTTAACAAATTGCTTCCCAATATTTAGGATAAGGAGTACGATAAAAAATGTTCGCTTTAATAAAGTAGAGGTATAAAAAGTAAATCATAACATGTTAAAATGTTAGATTGAAAGTAAGTTTATTAGAATTGTTGCGCTATATGGTCACACAAAGTAAAAAATGGATTTCGGAAGAATCGGTCACGCCACATCATTTGCATCATTTGCCACAAGTACGAGCTGAATAGCTCGTTTTTGCATCCTTTCATTTTCTTTATATATTTAATGTAGGTCAACTGAATGCCCGGTTAGGTCAACTGAATGCCCGGTTAGGTCAACTGTACGCCATTGACGATTGGTTAGGTTAAGTTGTGATATTTTCGTTAAAACTAACGAAAATATCACGACTTAACCTAACCAATCATCAAAGGCGTACAGTTGACCTAACTGGGCATTCAGTTAACCTATATTAAATATATAAAGAATGCCCGGTTAGGGTATTTATAGCTTTGTTTACGGTCGGTAGGTTATCTCCTAGATTACCAACCTCTTTCTAACCAACCAACCTTTCTCTTTTTAACATATTGCTTCCCAGTGTTAATCACTTTAACATATTGCTTCCCAGGAGGGATCACTTTAACATATTGCTTCCCGAATGCTTTGGGAAGCAATATGTTAAAGTGATCCCAAATTTATCTTAACGTAACATTATTTGTTTAGTTCAATTTTAACAAAACTGGGTTTGATAATTGTGATTACATACATTGTTTATCTAAACTCCAAACAAAGGTTTTAAATTAAGAAAAAAAAATTCTTGAGTGTTTATTTATTTATTAATTTATTTATTTATTATTTATTTATTATCCAGTATGTGTGTGTTGTCAATAAAGTTATCATTCAGTATGTGTGTGTGTGTGTGTGTGTGTTGTCAATAAAGTTAAATGAAAAAAGGAAGGTTTTGTTCCCTCAAATAAACACAAACAAACAAACCTTTGTTTATAAAACGTTTTAAAATGTCTAAGTTTACCCATAACTTTGAACGAGAACGCAGGATGTGCCTCCACGAGTGTTTCATACCTGGGATGGAGTTCCCGGGATCTTGGGAAATAAAACTTTTGGTTTTTCGGGAAATGAAATTTAAAATTTTGGGAAAAAACGGAAAATTATGGAAATTAAAAAAAGAAAACTGCCACAAATAATAAAGCTGATGGTGAACCTTTTCGCTGTATAATATCACAACACTCTGTCATTCTCTTCATATTTTAAAATGTTTTTGAGTGTGTGTCGCTTTAAAACATTGGGTCTTTTCCGTTTGGAGCCCACCACCAGATTGTTTTGAAAATAGCACCAGTAGTGCATTTTGACCCTCTGAATACGAAAATAAATTCTTTTTTTGGAGAAATGCCAACATTTTGCATTAATAGGGCAATAAAAATGCAAAAAAGATTACATGATATTTATTATGCAAAATAAGTTACATGATATATATATATTATATATTATATATATATATAATATATATATGAAAAATTATTTCACGAAAGTGACACGTGAAAAGTATTTATGATGAATAAAACCACGAAGGAAAAAGAAACACAAAGGGGTGCTCAAGCGCTTTCGTCTAATGACATCCTCAGGAACACTGGAGTGAAAGGACAGATCAAGGCAATATATAGGTTACAAAATAAACATACATACATACATATTCACATATATATACATATATATATATATACATATATATATATATATATAAATATATACATATATATAGTAAGCATAGAAAAAATTGTGGGAGGAGCCAACATTTATATGGTCACAGAAGAATAAAGAAATAAAAATAAATATAAATATAAATTGAGAAAAATTAATTACAAAATAGTGCCTTAGTGATATATATGTCACAGCCTAAATAATCATAAAGAAATAAACAGGAAAATAAAAAAAAACCATAAATACATATACATACATATATATATATATATATATATACATATATATACACATATATATATATATATATATATATAAAGACACTTTTAGCACTTTGGCCGACCTTCCATATAATTCAAATGGCTTTTTTATGGAACAGGTCACAAAAGAATAAAGAAATAAAAATAAATATAAATATTGTAAGTGGAGTCTACCAATTCAAGCTCAAGAGGGAGGTTTTACAATCGATTTAATAGATGCTGCCAAATTGATATATGTCACATTATTAAAAAATAAAAATTGAAAGATAAATTTTAAGAGAGGCACACCAATTTATAAGGGAAAAATTACCACATATGCATATTATAGTCACAAACGAATACAAAATACAAGTAAATATAAATTGGAAAACAAAATGATCCCTAGATGATATATAAAGAACAATAAAATATATATACAACATATTTACGGTATATATACGAAATATAAACGCAATATATACAGAATATATATATATATATATATATGCATAAGGGAAAAAAAATTACCAAATTTGTTTTTATAATTATTGTCTGAGAAAACGGTAGGTCGCAAAAGAATAAAGAAATAAAATAAATATAACTTGAAAAAATTACAAATAATACACGTACACATATATACCCGCATACCCAAATATATATACATATACACACATATATACAAACACACACACACACACACACACATATATATATATATTATATACAAGCTTGACCTTCACGAAATGAGAAATCATCCCGCAGAACCTTTGTGAGGTTGTAAGGTAAGGTAAGGTACATACACATATACATATATATATATATATTTAACTGCATACATACATACATACATACATATACACACATACATACATACATATACACACATATACATACAAACACATTTAACTGCAATGACCACACACATACGCACATACACATACATACATACACATACACTCATACAGCAAAAAATTGAAAAATAAAATAAAATGCTTCTTAGGCATTGCTAATGTACTTAAACTTTTGGATATCAGTGTAGTTTTTTCATATAACAATATTGTGAAAAACATCATAGTAAAAAATAGCCCTACCAATAATTTAGGCATTATCTATAAAATTGGGTGTAAGCAATGTGATTCCTTTTACATAGGTCAGACGGGAAAGGATTTGCAAACGCGTGTAAAACAGCATCAATATTCCGTTAGAACGGGACAGTTGTCCAGTGCCCTTTTTGTCCATTTGTCAGAGTTATCCCATTGTATTGATTGGAATAATGTTTCAGTTTTGTTTCACTCTAGCAACATTGTTAATAGAAATATTCTTGAGTCGGCTATAATTCAACTTACAAATAACCTTAACATGAGTAAAGGTCTGTTTCAACTTGATCCCGTTGCTCTGAATTCCTTCAGAATGGATTTAAACAAAAAGGGCAGGTTGTTAAATCTTTGGTAAAAAATTGTTTTTGTCTGTTGTTTCCCTTACAATTTTATTTTTCAATTTTTTGCTGTATGAGTGTATGTGTATGTATGTATGTGTATGTGCGTATGTGTGTGGTCATTGCAGTTAAATGTGTTTGTATGTATATGTGTGTATATGTATGTATGTATGTGTGTATATGTATGTATGTATGTATGTATGCAGTTAAATATATATATATATATATGTATATGTGTATGTACCTTACCTTACCTTACAACCTCACAAAGGTTCTGCGGGATGATTTCTCATTTCGTGAAGGTCAAGCTTGTATATATATATATATATATATGTGTGTGTGTGTGTGTGTGTGTGTTTGTATATATGTGTGTATGTATATATATATTTGGGTATGCGGGTATATATGTGTACGTGTATTATTTGTAATTTTTTCAAGTTATATTTATTTTTATTTCTTTATTCTTTTGCGACCTACCGTTTTCTCAGACAATAATTATAAAACAAATTTGGTAATTTTTTTTCCCTTATGCATATATATATATATATATATATATTCTGTATATATTGCGTTTATATTTCGTATATATACCGTAAATATGTTGTATATATATTTTATTGTTCTTTATATATCATCTAGGGATCATTTTGTTTTCCAATTTATATTTACTTGTATTTTTGTATTCGTTTGTGACTATAATATGCATATGTGGTAATTTTTCCCTTATAAATTGGTGTGCCTCTCTTAAAATTTATCTTTCAATTTTTATTTTTTAATAATGTGACATATATATCAATTTGGCAGCATCTATTAAATCGATTGTAAAACCTCCCTCTTGAGCTTGAATTGGTAGACTCCACTTACAATATTTATATTTATTTTTATTTCTTTATTTTTTGTGACCTGTTCCATAAAAAAGCCATTTGAATTTATATGGAAGGTCGGCCAAAGTGCTAAAAGTGTCTTTATATATATATATATATATATATATATATGTGTATATATATGTATATATATATATAATGTATGTATATGTATTTATGGTTTTTTTTTATTTTCCTGTTTATTTCTTTATGATTATTTAGGCTGTGACATATATATCACTAAGGCACTATTTTGTAATTAATTTTTTCTCAATTTATATTTATATTTATTTTTATTTCTTTATTCTTCTGTGACCATATAAATGTTGGCTCCTCCCACAATTTTTCTATGCTTACTATATATATGTATATATTTATATATATATATATATATGTATATATATATATATGATATATGTGAATATGTATGTATGTATGTTTATTTTTGTAACCTATATATTGCCTTGATCTGTCCTTTCACTCCAGTGTTCCTGAGGATGTCATTAGACGAAAGCGCTTGAGCACCCCTTTGTGTTTCTTTTCCTTCGTGGTTTTATTCATCATATATATATATATATATCATGTAACTTATTTTGCATAATAAATATCATGTAATCTTTTTTGCATTTTTATTGCCCTATTAATGCAAAATGTTGGCATTTCTCCAAAAAAAGAATTTATTTTCGTATTCAGAGGGTCAAAATGCACTACTGGTGCTATTTTCAAAACAATCTGGTGGTGGGCTCCAAACGGAAAAGACCCAATGTTTTAAAGCGACACACACTCAAAAACATTTTAAAATATGAAGAGAATGACAGAGTGTTGTGATATTATACAGCGAAAAGGTTCACCATCAGCTTTATTATTTGTGGCAGTTTTCTTTTTTTAATTTCCATAATTTTCCGTTTTTTCCCAAAATTTTAAATTTCATTTCCCGAAAACCAAAAGTTTTATTTCCCAAGATCCCGGGAACTCCATCCCAGGTATGAAACACTCGTGGAGGCACATCCTGCGTTCTCGTTCAAAGTTATGGGTAAACTTAGACATTTTAAAACGTTTTATAAACAAAGGTTTGTTTGTTTGTGTTTATTTGAGGGAACAAAACCTTCCTTTTTTCATTTAACTTTATTGACAACACACACACACACACACACACACATAGTGAATAATAACTTTATTGACAACACACACATAGTGGATAATAAATAAATAATAAATAAATAAAATTAATAAATAAATAAACACTCAAGAATTTTTTTTTTCTTAATTTAAAACCTTTGTTTGGAGTTTAGATAAACAATGTATGTAATCACAATTATCAAACCCAGTTTTGTTAAAATTGAACTAAACAAACAATGTTACGTTAAGATAAATTTGGGATCACTTTAAGATATTGCTTCCCAAAGCATTCGGGAAGCAATATGTTAAAGTGATCCCTCCTGGGAAGCAATATGTTAAAGTGATTAACACTGGGAAGCAATATGTTAAAAAGAGAAAGGTTGGTTGGTTCGAAAGAGGTTGGTAATCTAGGAGATAACCCACCGACCGTAAACGAAGCTATAAATGCCCTAACCGGGCATTCTTTATATACTTAATGTAGGTTAACTGAGTGCCCGGTTAGGTCAACTGTACGCCCTTGATGATTGGTTAGGTTAAGTCGTGATATTTTCGTTAGTTTTAACTAAAATATCACAACTTAACTTAACCAATCGTCAAGGGCGTACAGTTGACCTAACCGGGCATTCAGTTGACCTAACCGGGCATTCAGTTAACCCACATTAAATATATAAAGAAAATGAAAGGATGCAAAAAGGAGCTACTCAACTCGTACTTGTGGCAAATGATGTGGCGTGACCGATTGTTCCGAAATCCATTTTTTACTTTGTGTGACCATATAGCGCAACAATTCTAATAAATTTACTTTCAATCTAATGTTTTAACATGTTATGATTTACTTTTTATGCCTTTACTTTATTAAAGCGAACTTTTTTTATCGTACTCCTTATCCTAAATATTGGGAAGCAATATATTAAAGTGATATACACTGGGAAGCAATATGTTAAAGAGAGGTTCCTGGGAAGCAGTATGTTAAAGTGATCCTAAATTTGGTTCATTACACAGACACACAAGAATAATATTCGTATTTACTTGGAAGTAACCAGTTTCAAGTGTTGAACATGATGTGAAGCTAACATATACCATTAATTGTGTGTAATATAAACCAAATATATTTTGAAGTAACATTATTTATTAAGTTCAGTTTCAACAAAACTGGGTTTAAGAAATTTGAACAGTACTTTATTAGTATAAACTCAAAACAAATTCTTTTTTTAAATTAAATAAAAACAATTTTTGTGTGACCTCATCAATGAAAAATGTATAACAAACATATCAGTCAGTTTACATTGATGCAATTTATAGACTATAAATAAATATTTACTCACGCGGTTATCCGTGCTTCACTCAACCGTGAATACAGTTAACCTTGTTTTACTAATTATGACCATTGTGCACTTATCCGTGATCATTTCACCGAGTTCATCGTGATTGGGCGCCGTGTTTACATCCCCGGCTCGCAATGTTAGCAGAAACGACAAATTAAATGTACGAAATTCAAACGTTAAAGGGTTGTAACGTTTTCATTATTCATTTATCAGAAAAAAATTATATATTTTTTAAATCAGCGTAAAAAAGTACACATGAGATGGTAATAATTAATTTTAATTCTAGTGGTGGGCACCAAACGGAAAAGATCCAAAACATTTTGTGGAAGGCACTTTGTGTTTTTCAAAATAACGGATCTTTTCGGTTTGACAGCCTGTAATATTTTTGGACGTTTTCCAGTATCTGTATCGTTTTCTACAGTACATTACATACAGCATAGTAAACATTTTTAGATTGAAATTATTTATTCAAGGACCATTCGGAAATGCATTTTAACATTTGTAAGAAAAGATCTTATTTTCGTGTCTGCGACGCCATACAAACTCACAGAGATAAGAGTCCACCATATTGCGGTTTGTTCCACTGTGCAGCTTGTTTTGTCGTTTAAAGACGTTCCAGGTGCTCTCTATCTGCTGAGTGTGGGCACCGGTCGCTGGATCGACAAAATTTTCATTGTGATTTATAGTGTAGTGACGAAAGTTATAATGTGGGATTTTATCAATTTGATCGTAAGATTTCCACATATCACTAATAATAGTAGATCCAGGCAGAATGTTGGCTTTTATGCAACTTTCTAGTGTTTCTTTGCTTCTGTTAGGCACAGCATAGAGGAAAACTTCTCAAGTTTCCCTGCAAACTCCTCCAAAAATCCATTGTTGTGGGAGCGATCTTCCTCGATTGTACTTCCGTTTTGATAAGAGGGTTTCGTCGATCTCAACAGTGTGATTAGGCCCACCAATTTTCTTTGGATTCTTCAAAATGTCGTTTGCGCATACCTGTAAAACAGAAGGTTAGGTTAGGTTAGGTTAGGTTAGGTTAGGTTATCAAGAACTTACCTCTCTTAAAAAGTTGTTATAATCGACGGCGGTTGTATGACCAATCAAAAATAAATGAAAAACGGTACACAAACTGGAAAAGGTCCATATTTTTTAACATTACTTGTTTTTTATTGTCCAGTTTTAATCGAGGATTTCAAAAATAACATTCATGTTTTAGAGAAACAAATAGTGAGGCAGTTACGTGCAATTTAACAAATTTAAAATATACAGTATATTTTTAAACCGTATTGGGATTCTTTTGGTTTGACGGCCGGCGGAAAAACACGAGTCATGGCTACGGGACCGTCAAATTCTAGACTCTACCAACTAGTTAGGTTAACTGAATGCCCAGTTAGGTTAACAGAATGCTCGGTTAGGTCAACTGTACGCCCTTGACGATTGGTTAGGTTAAGTCATGATATTTTCGTTAGTTTACTGTCAAAACAAACGAAAATATCATGACTTAACCTAACCAATCGTCATGAGCGTACAGTTGACCCAAAACTTTCAGGGATTTTGGAATCTTAAAGCGTATATGATATTCTGCAAACTAAAATGTATAACTGCTTCACTATTTGTTTCTCTAAAACATGAATGTTATTTTTGAAATCCTCGATTAAAACTGAACAATAAAAAACAAGTAATGTTAAAAAATATTAGGCTCTTTTCCGTTCTACCCCAGCAACAAAAAATGAAATTATATATTATTTTCTACTGTAGTTTTACTTGCTGAATTCAATAATATATATCTTATTTTGGAGAAATTAATGGAGCTATTGAAGAATAGGGACCCCAGCCTTCTTTAGTTAGGCTTATAAGGCTAACTAACGAAAATATCACGACCTGACCTAACCAATCGTTAGGTTAACTGTACGCCCTTGACGATTGGTTAGGTTAGGTCATGATATTTTCCTTAGCTAGCCTTATAAAGCTAACTAAAGAAGGCTGGGATCCCTATTCTTCAATAGCTCCAAATTAATAACAAAAGAGCTATAGTCCATTTATTTTATTTAAAAGTAGAGATTGCATTTAAGATTTCAATAAAAATGTCCTTTCCTTTTTGTCTTCTCCTCCACAGACATTCACATAAATAAGAATCTATCATATTTCTAGATGTTCCCCAATGTCTCTCGTTCCTTTGTTTAGCTAAATCAACTGTACGCCCTTGACGATTGGTTAGGTTAGGCCGTGATATTTTCGTTAGTTAGCCTTATAAGGTTAACTAAAGAAGGCTGGGGTAGAACGTTATTTCTTAACTATGTTTATGAAATTCCATTTATCATCCATAACAATATCTACAAAAGAGAGAAAAAAATTAATAATTATAACCATAACTAATTAAAGCACGAATACTTTCTCCAAAATAAAATATATATATTATTGAATTCAGCTGGGGTAGAACGGAAAAGATCCAAATATTACAGGCCGTCAAACCGAAAAGATCCGAAATAACTATAGGATTGCGCTGAAAATGTAATATGTTGTAGAATCTAATGAATAATGAATGCGTACCAAGTTTCAAGTCGGTCAGGTAAGTAGTTTTTTTTAGTTTGGGGGAGGGGAGTTTTGAAGCCTGAAGCTATTTTCCGTTTCATTTCGTTTCGTTTCGTTCTGAATGAATTAAGGAAGAGAAAAATTAAAGTAGTATTTGCGAAAATATGAAAAGCGACTCGAAAAAAGAATTCTTGAATGACGTCAAAAAAATTGGTTATCCTTTTCAGGTTAGGCTTAATTATTAACATTTAATATTTTATTCAACATTTATTTATTTAACTTCTTTGAAATTTAGTTGAAGTAAATGTAACTTGTAAAATTAATCAATACATCAACTAAAGAAAGATTCGGTTGTTCTTCTCACATATTATAGTTATACTATGTACAATCATTTTGTAAATAATTTCAAATTTGAAGGCAAAAGTTAAAAGTTAATGATAAAAAAACGAAAAATATTTAGTGGCAGATCTTAGAAAGAAAACTCGTTATGAGATTTAATATTGTTTTGCAGATTCAGTTACCACATGTCACTCATACACTGATAATAAAATTTTTATCGAGATTATAAACCGTCAGTCATCAAAACACTCCTGATGATTAATTTGTATTCAAAATCATGAACAGTGACTCATGAGGGACTCTTGATGATTCATCTCATTTTATATACAGGGTGTTAGCAAATTATGTTTCATAAATTAGTATACATATTCAGGACGTCAAAATGAACAAAAAAGTCTCTATGAACGTAAATCCGCAATCGCTTCGTTTCCGAGATACATTGCTTTTTTGCCGAGCACGATCCAATTAAAATGATTTGGGTTCACGAAAAAGAATGTACTGGTAAAACTTGTAATGATATAAGAGAAGACTTTGCAATGCGTTTTAATAAAACAGCTTTGACTTAGGCAAATTTACGTAAACTGGAGAAAAAACATTCACAACCGGATCTGTTTTAGATATCAAACGATGTGAGAGACTGCAGAAATATGCGGACATTACCGCTCGTTTAAAGGAGTCGCTTCTTCAGCCACCCAAAAAATCAACTAAGAAACGATCTACTGAATTCAGTATTGCAAGAACTTCTACTGCGACGTTTGATGAAGAAGGAAGGCTACCATAAGTATCATCTGATGATGATATGAACATACTGCGGCAGTCATGTCAAATTTTATTACATGAATTTCTAACCTTAACTTCTCGTCGAAACATTATGTTCACTGACGAATGTGCCGTATATGTTAGCACGAGGTTTTGGAATGTTTATTTCTGAGCGAAAGAAAATCCCCATTTCTTTGAAGAAATAACACAACACCCTTCCCATGTTATGATGTGAGCTGGTGTAACCCGTGAACTGATTATTGGTCCACATTTTTTCGATGTGAGTGTGACTGGTCAAAGTTATCTGGCGATGTTGTCTCATTGGTTAATTCCTGAACTTGAGAAAGTGGACCTTGTAAACAATGTTACTTTACAACAAGACGGTGTACGAGCCCATTATGCTATTAACGTGCGTAATTTTCTCAACAACCAATTTCCAGTGTGGATTGGGCGAGGAGGCTCTCTCAACTGGTCTCCTAGAAGTCCCTACCTCACAACTTGTGATAACTGGTTGTAGTTATTTTTGAGGAACAAACTTCCACATCCGCATGCACTCACTCTGTTGAAGATTTAAAAATGGAAATTCTTCACGTATTTATTCTCAGCCATTACGCCTGAAATGCTTCGAAAAGCTTCACGACGCACTTGGCGTCGAATGCAATTATGCGCTGATCACGACGGTATCCATACAGACCAATTGGACGAATAAGCAGCAAGATATCTTTTAATTTAATTTCAATTTCATTTGTAATAAAATGTTTTAAAAGTTAAAGCCCATTCTTTTATCAACCATTCTATATGACCC
Organism: Bathynomus jamesi; assembly: GCA_023014485.1. NCBI lineage: Eukaryota > Metazoa > Arthropoda > Malacostraca > Isopoda > Cirolanidae > Bathynomus > Bathynomus jamesi. The sequence goes on from JAJOZX010002280.1 coordinate 137,346, forward strand.
GATCGCGACTTTTGGCCATCCCTATACATATATTTATTATACATATGATAGTGCGACAGTTAATGCGTTCCTAAGCATACGTAGGTTAGTAGAATAATATAAAAAAATGGCTTTATACTACCCATATAAAAATATGTCATCGAATTTAACAACTTACCCCTACCACCACACCACGGGGCAACAAGAAACAATAATAATATCAATATTACAATTTAGTATTATATTTATACTTGTTGATGACGCACCTCAGGTACTACAGGACGCATATATATATATACACACGTATATGTGACAGGCACATGTACGTACATACAATCATACATACATAGAATAGAACTGCCATTAGCAGGCAAATTTTATCGTTTATTGGCCTAACTAATAATAATAATAATAACAATAATAGTTCCGAAATTCTCTCTCTCTTCTCTCTCTCTCTCTCATATATATATATATATATATATATATAGAGAGAGAGAGAGAGAGAGAGAGAGAGAGAGAGAGAGAGAGTTACAAGGAGTTACAAGGAAAAGAAGTACCTCAAAAGGCCTTGCGGCCCATACCCAGGAGGTACCAATGGCAACGGGTGCCACGGAAAATTTTCTACACACTCAAATAGTGTGCAAGATTTGGTCTAACTTTTTCTTGAACTGATCCACAGAGGAACTGTTCACAACTTCCGAAGGTAACCTGTTCCATGTGTCACAGATCTTATACGTAAAGTAATTCCCACACACACTAGTCCTAAACCTTTTCAAATCCAACTTCCAACCATTGTTACGAGTTGGGTTATCATTTAAACTAAACATACTTCTAAAATCGACATCGTTGAACCCGCGTAAGAGCTTGAAAACCTCGATCAGTTGACCGCGCAGCCTCCGAGTTTCAAGCGAAAACAAGTTCAGGGCGCGTAACCGTCGATTGTAACCCATATGCCTAACGGAAGGGATTAACTTCGTGGCCCTCGCCTGCACTCGCTCCAGCCTCTCAATATCTTTCCTGAGGGTGGGCGACCAGAACTGCACAGCATACTCCAGGTGCGGCCGAACAAGGGAATTGTACAGTGAGAGCACAATCTCCTTGTTCCGAAACTGAAATTGCCTCCTGATATAACCCAATAGTTTCTGGGCTTTCTTTTCCACCTCTACACACTGTTTCGTAAACTTAAGGTCGCTGCTAATTAGCACACCCAAGTCCTTTTCTAAATCAGTCACCTCGATATTACTACCCAACATCGAGTAGTCCGACTTGGGATTGGCGTAGCCAATGTGCATCACTTTGCATTTACCCAAGTTAAACGGCATTTGCCATTTTTCGGACCACTCTCCTATCCTACCTAGGTCCGCACGCAGTTCCTCGATCGCTTCGGGCGTCCCAACATTGGCCCCAAGCTTGGTGTCATCAGCGAATTTGGCGATCCGACTGACGATGCCACCGTCGATATCATTTATGTAAATGATAAACAACAGTGGCCCCAAAACGGAACCCTGAGGAACCCCACTAGTGACCGAGGCCCAACCCGAACTAGCATCTTTAATTACCACCCTCTGCCGCCTATTTCTCAGCCAGTTTTCAATCCACCTACCTATTTCCCCACCGATACCCAGCGCGCGCACTTTCGCCATTAGCCGGCGGTGAGGTACCTTATCAAAGGCTTTCTGAAAGTCGAGATAAAGTATATCAATCGCCCTACTCTTATCGTACTCACTCAACATGACGTGGAAAAACTCGAGCAAGTTGGTGAGACACGACCTATGCCGTCTAAACCCATGTTGGGAGTCCCCAAGCAGCTTGTAGGAATCCAAATGGTTAACGATCCTATCAGCTATTATCCCTTCTAATAATTTACCTACAACTGAAGTGAGACTAATGGGACGATAGTTCCCTGGACTTTCGTGATCCCCTTTCTTAAAGATAGGGGTCACGTTGGCTTCCCTCCAGTCACCAAGCACCTGGCCCATCTCCAACGATTTGTTGAAGACTGTAGCCAGGTGGGGAGCCACCTGGTCGCGCACTTCTCGCAACACTCTGGGGAGAAACTGGTCTGGCCCAGGAGCCTTAAACGCGCTCAGTTTGTCTATTCTAGCGGCAACGACTGTCGCGGTACATCGAACACTATCCAGGCCAGCACCTTCGTGCCTCACGCCTGGCTCGGGGATGACGCGGGTATCCTCCCTGGTGAACACTCCCGCAAAGTACTCATTAAGCACATTAGCGATGTCCGTCGGGCTTTCTACTATTAACATAACTGAAGAACTCCTTAGGGTTCCCCTTGCAGAGGCTTGCCACCCGTATTCTTCGTTACGTTTCGCTAGCCTAACCTTCGCCTTCACTTCCCTACACAGGCGGACATACGCTTCAGTGTTCTCGTGGGAACGATTGGCCTTCGCCCTCCTATACGCTACTTTCCTATTTCGGATAGCCGAAGCGATGTCACGATTGAACTACCTAGGCTGCGTTGAAGCAGGGGTGACCGGTTTTGAGGGTATGGCAGCAGACTGCAGCACCATAAACTCGTCCCGGAATGCACTCCACACTCCCTCAACATCGCCGCCAACCTCTAACCCCATCTCTCCTACGCTATCCCTGAGGCTAACAAAGTTCGCCCGCCGGAGATCGAGCTTACTGCCTCTCGAGTTACTACGCTTCACCCGAGGGACGCACACACGGAACCTAATAAGACCGTGATCACTCCCGCCCAATGATTCGTCAACGGTGATGCCAGTGACGAGGTTGTCTTCGGTCGTGAATACTAAGTCTAGAACGCTTTCGCCTCGTGTAGGCTCGTTGACCCACTGAGTGAGGAAGTTCTCATCAGCAAAGTCAACTAGCCTCCTCCCTTCAGCATCGGCAGTCCTGTTTTCCCACTTCATGCCGCGACATTTGAAGTCTCCTAAAACTACACACACCCTATCCCCTAGCAGGCTACTGAGTTCGGTGTACAGGGCTGTATCCTCCACGAGGAGGAGATGCGGAGGTCTGTACACCAAGATTAACCTATAGTTCGTCCCTCCCACGTTCAGATCGACGCCAAGCAGCTCCCGTTCCGACCGGAACTGGCAGTCAACCGGACTCAACGTGTTCTGACGTATATTAGTACCCCACCCCCTCCCCACGGGTGCGGTCTTTGCGAAACATTCTATACCCGGGAATTTCGAACTCCCCAACGTAGTCCCTACGATCAGTATGAATCCAGGACTCGGTGATAGCAACGATATCCTGGTATTCTGATGCTAAGAGCGCCCGTAGCTCGCCAAACTTGTTCCTGATCGACCTAGCATTAAAAAGCATTGCACGGAGGGAGCCTCCCCTATTCTGACCGCCCCCTAGCACGACCCGTTTCCCGAACAGCCAGGGCTGTCGGGAGTTGAAGAGCCCCTCACTAACAAGGGGACAATCTCCGCAGGAGCCTGAGCCCCCTCCAACGTTGAAGGAGAGTCACTACCTGCTGTTGGAGGGGGACTAACTACTGGGGGAGGGGGACTACCTGCTGTTGGAGGGGGACTACCTGCTGTTGGAGGGGGACTACCTGCTGGGGGAGGGGGACTAACTGCTGGGGGAGGGGGACTAACTGCTGGGGGAGGGGGACTAACTGCTGGGGTAGTAGGTTTAACTGTTTGGGGAGCAGGATCAATTGCTGGTTTGGGGGGTCCTAGTTTAAAAAGATTATACAAATTAATGTTCAGCAAATCACCATACTTCTTTTTCCCCTTCTGGTTAAAATGTATCCCGTCCGAACCAAAGTATTCCCCAATTCCGTAGAATGTAGGCCAAAAATCAACAAACTTTAGGCCTTTATCATCACACATGCGTTTAACTCTTTTATTTATGCTAATGGCTTTACTTAGAGTATAGTCACTAGCACGCATTCGAGGGAGAATTCCTACGACCATACCCATGTCTGTCCTATCCCTAACCTTGTCAGTTAGGTTCTTAAATTCTTTTATAATGGGCTCTGTCTGCCCTCCTGTCCCTCCCAGAAAAATGTCATTGCCACCAACATGGACAATGATAGGGCAACTCTTATTCTTGATATTAATTTTGCCTAATTCCCTATTAATTATCTGGCTTGTGGCACCCGGAAAACATCGGAGCTTTCTCTTGGTCGCCCGTCTTGCTCCGAAAAAGTCCCCTTGATTCCTTACCATAGAATCCCCAATTAAAAAGGATTCATCCTCCTCATCAGCAAGTAAGTGAAACTTATTTTTGATGGTAATGGGTTCCAAATCCTTATGTTTTGGTTTTGGTTTGGAGGGTCTTATTTTTTACCAATTTGAATTCTTGTTCCTCCGTTCTATTTTCCGGAATAGTCACCGTGTTTTCCAAGCGTGCCACGCTTTGTTCTAGATGCTTAATCTTACAGTTTAAATCTGCTGGTGTGTTTTTAGTTTGATCTTGTCCACTGGGTTGGATTTTGGATTTCCAGTGCGACGACCCTAGCTTCAAGCTTTTTTACTAATTCCTTTAGAGAGAGAGAGAGAGAGAGAGAGAGAGAGAGAGAGAGAGAGAGAGAGAGAGAGAGAGAGAGAGAGAGAGAGAGAGGTCTTTGTGCAACTTTAAATATTAATAATGTACCCACGATAGAAACAAACTGTAAACAGCATATCTACAGAAGCTAAGGCTAACAAAGACCCTAAGATCCACTCTAAGGTTAGCCCGGGAGAAAGGAAAGAGTAGGGGGTTAAGAGAAGAGAAGAGAATAAGGGGTTAAGTAAGGAGGAATACCTATCACTCGTGGGTTAACATTCATTCAGAAAAAGAGAAAAGGACTCACCATCATCATCCGCCGGCCACTGCCGACAAGTCAGAAAAATAGTCGAAGAAAATAGGAGAGGGGTGAAAGATGAAAAGAAGTAAAATAAGAACGCCTACAAACCATGCAACACAGTCTTAACTCACTGTCATACCATGCAAACTACAAACATGCAAGAAAAGAGAGTTACAGACGTGCAAAGTAAGGAGAGGATAAGAAAAAAAAATAGGTAAAGTTAAACAAAAAATGGGTTAGTTTACGCTACGAGCTACATCTACGTTCGTGTTAGTCTAATTTTTTTTTTTAATAATTTTATTGCTGGCATCACACGCTGGCATGTCACAAGCTGGCATTTATCGTCAACAGACTCATCCTCGACCACCACCACCAGAGCTCCTGTTGCTAATTGTATTTTTATTTTAAACAACGTTAATATTTTTAAAATGTCTGTCAAGACGGTTCTTAAACACATTAACGCTGGTAGAGTTCACGACGGGCGCGGTAAGATTATTCCATTTATCAATTACTTTAAACGTAAAGAAGTTTTAGCGATTTAGTAATGAAACGTCGGTGCTCTTCCAATACGTGCTCTACCGTAAAATTTACATTCCAATATGTGCTAACTAACGAAAATATCACGACCTAACCTAACCAATCGTTAGGTCAATTGTACGCCCTTGACGATTGGTTAGGTTAGGTCGTGATATTTTCGTTAGTTAGCACATATTGGAATGTAAATTTTACGGTAGAGCACGTATTGGAAGAGCACCTGAAACGTCTGCCACGCAACTTAAATCCGTTATTACGAGTATTACTATTATCGAAAGTGAACAATTTGTCAAAGTTTACGTTATCGATGTTATTAACGATTTTCAAAACTTCAATAAGCTCCACCCTTAATCTCCTAGTTTCGAGTGAATACAGGTTCAACTAACTCTTTAAACCTATCTTCATAAGGCTTGTTGCGCAATGACGGAATTAGTTTCGTGGCACGACGCTGAACCCTTTCTAACCTATCAATATCCTCACGCAAGTACGGGCACCTAAACTGAACGGCATATTCTAAATGAGGCCTGACTAGGGACTTGTAAAGGGGCAATATAATATCCTTCGATTTAAATTCGAAATTACCCGCTATGAAGCCTAACATCCTATTAGCTTTTGCGCAAGACTCCAGGCACTGGTTCCTAACCTTTAAATCCTTAGATACGCGTACGCCTAAATCTACTTCCTCGTCAACGCTCGCCAACTCCCTATCATCCATCGTGTACGTGTAATTATTGTTACGAGAACCTACATGCAAAACTTTACATTTGTCTACGTTAAATTGCATCTGCCACTTACCCGTCCACTCCATAATCCTATTTACATCGTGTTGGAGCCTATTTCTATCGTCCTCGTTAACAACCTTACCGCATATTTTAGTATCGTCCGCGAATTTTGACACGTTACTAGTCAATCCTACATCTATGTCGTTAATGTAAATTACGAATAGCAATGGGCCTAACACTGAACCGTGTGGGACACCGCTACCTACATCCAACCACCCCGATTCACTACCATTAACCGTTCGCTACCTGACCGCGTATACCGTGCGCTTTGACCTTCGCAATTAATCTCCTATGCGGAACTGTATCGAACGCCTTTTTAAAATCTAAATAAATAACGTCAGCCGCTCTATGCCTATCGTATTCGCGCACTATTTCGTTATAAAATTCTAACAAATTAGTTAAAAAAGATCTATGGCGTCGAAACCCATGCTGACTACTATTAATCAAATCTCTACTTTCTAAGTGATCGATGATACGATCCCTAACTACGGATTCCAAAAGTTTACCTACAATTGACGTTAAGCTAATGGGCCTATAATTACTAGGTACCGTGCGGTCGCCTTTTTTAAAAATGGGCGTGACGTTAGCTAATTTGAAGTCTTCAGGAATAATCCCCGTTTCGAGTGACTGATTAAAATCTTCGTTAAGGGGCCTACGATAACGTCTTTCAAATCTTTCAAATGTCTGGGATAATAAGCGTCAGGGCCTGGAGCCTTGCTAACTTTTAACCTATCGATATAATGCGCAATCTCAGCCTCGTAAACGGTTATTTCATCCAAAATAGTCTCGCTACTAAATGGAACGATATCGTCCACGTCGGGGACATTATTTACGTCTTCTACGGTAAAAACTGTCGCAAAAAAGTTATTGAACATACCCGCCATCGCCTGAGCGTCAGAAGCCAAAGCGCCATTAACATCCACTAGAGGGCCTATGTTATCTTTTATCGGCTTACGATTATTGACGTATTCAAAAAACTTTTTTGGATTATGTTTACTATCCGCAGCTATAAGTATCTCTAAATTACGCTTGGCATTCCTAACTGATCTTTTAACCTGACGTCTAAGCTCGATATATTTATTAAAGTTAGCTGCCGTGACATTGCGCTTATTAAGTCTATACGCTCTATTACGCTCGTTTATGAACTCGCCTATTTCCCTAGTCCACCACTTGGGCCTACCATGATTTCTAGCGCGCTTGGGCCTACGAGGAATAAACTCCCTTTCAATATTCCTAAAACTTTCTTTAAACGCCACCCAATGCAAATTTGTGTCAATACCCATAAATAAGTTATCCCAGTCCACTACTCTCATCCTATTCGCAAAACTATCAAAATTAGTCCTACGAAAATCAGGGACTTCTATTACGTTACTATCCTTAGTGTTTTCTATCGATAACTTAAACCAAAGAATTTGATGATCACTACATCCTAAACTCTCGCCTACTTCTAAACCTTCGATTATATTCTCGCCGTTCGTCATCACCAAATCTAAAATATTGTCTCCGCACGTTGGTTCGGTAACTATCTGTCGTAAAAAGTTATCTTCCATAAACTCAATCAATCTCAAACCCTCCTCATTACCAGTAAAATTCTCATAATTAACATTAGGGCAGTTAAAGTCTCCGACAATTATACTATTCCGATTGTCAATAAAATTACCAAGAAGTGAGTAAAATCTAGTATCTGTATCGAGGGGTTGAACGGGAGGTCTATAAACAACAACAAAATTAAAACTAATACTACGCGCCCTAACTTCAACACATATCGCATTAATTGCTGCCGGAAAATCTAACTTAACCTCGATAGCCCAAAGGGAATTACGAATGTACAGCAAAACACCGCCACCAAACCTATGTAACTTATCATTAGTAAAGAGTTTAAAACCCGGTATATCAAGTTCCCCCAACAAGTCCCGAGTCACGGTATTTAACCAAGTTTCAGTGATAGCAACTATATCGTAGTTGCCGGAATAAATTATAGCCTTAAATTCATTTAATTTATTTCTAATACTATGCGCGTTACAATAAAAGACGTTTAAGTTATTTTTTTCCACGGGCCCGCGTTTTAAACTATTTTTCACGTCGGGCCCGCGTTCCCCGGACCCACAACGTTTAAAAAAGGCTTCGACCTATACAGCTTTCGCACGTTTTCGTCTATTAACCTACCTAGCCTAGCATTACCTATTTCATTAAAATGCACCCCATCTTTTATAAAAAGACTAGGATCACTGAATTCGGACCACAGCTTTGCGAAGGGTACATTTTCCTCAGCACATCTCTTCTAATTTATTGTTCAAAAATATTGTTTTTGACGTAATCCTAAGACCCAAACCGTGCCTAGGGGTAATACCTAGAACTAAACACCTATCTGACCTCGCCTTCAGGGACCTAATTAACCCCTATATCTCTCCAAAAGGTCAGGCACTCTCGTATCGGGCCTATACGAGTCGTTGCCTCCTACCATCGTCACCAACATTGAGTGACGGGAGGCAACGTCAATCCTATCCACTTCGTCTCTAACTCTGTCAACCCTGGCCCCTGGGAGACAGACCCTCCTCCTCTTGGTTGGATGCCGTTCAACGAACTCTTTGTCCATGTGGCGCACTAAAGAGTCCCCAATTAAAATAGTTTCCCCCTCATTCACGTCCCTTTCCAAATGGGCGAAAGGGTTCGAAACCTCGATAGGGGGGGGGATTCCTATCACCTAACGTACGCGGCCTAGCTCCACCCTTAACTTCTCTAAATCCTCTCGCTATCTACTACTCTCGGACCAACCTTAACTCTTCCTCAACTCTATCCAACCTTCCCGACAAGCTACCTAAACTAGAAACTAGGTTACGCACCTCACCCTTCAAATTACTAACGTCTTCAACGTTAGTATTGGTTCGGCTTTCGTCAACCGTAGCCCTACCCCTGCCCTCATCAAGCGTTGCAAGTCTTCCGTTACCTCACGTACACTGCGTTTTATGTCAACTATTCCTCCATTAACTCGCAAAAGAAACAAACTGATCTCTCGGTAATCGCCATAGGACCGCCGTTATAATCTTTAAATTCCGAATACCACCGGTTTACCCTACACCTAACACACGACGCTTTCTGCGACGGCATCGCGCAGTTAAAAATTAGTTTAAACCGTCACAGTAAGTTAAATTAAGCCGGCACGCTATGAAAACTTCTAAATCGCTAAAAACAACTAATATTCAATTACTTAACTATAACAACGTGAATATAAACGCAAGTATATAAAATTCAAAACTTTCCAAAAGTAAAATTCTCAGCAATATGCAAAAGTAGATGCAATATCAGAGAGCTCAGGAAATGCGTCCGTTCGTACAGAGTTGGCTGAAACCATAATTTATAATTATCAAAACTTTCAACATACTACATTGCACATTTCTAGGCCGCAACATAACCGCCATCTTTCTATATATGATACATCGTTCAATCCGATTTTCCAAAAAGTTAAAAATATTTTCCAGTTGCTACTGAGTGGTTTCATGAAATTTCATTTGCGATCCTGGTCATAAGTTCTTCCGTTCATAAGTTATCTGGAGGACAGGGAAACCTCACGAAGTCTGGCAACATGAAAGAGACTACCAATAATCAATTTCTGGTGCGCTATCAGAAAGCCATGCATCATTGGACTTTTTTTTATGTGTGTGTGTGTGTGTGTGTGTGTGTGTGTGTGAAGAACCAATAGCCAATGTGAACGTTACCTTGCAATGTTGCAGAATTTCTATATTCCCGAACTAAGACGATTAAATTTCTCAGAATGCCCCTTCTTTCAGCAAGACCGTACTATATGCGACTATGCTTCAACGTGCGACAGTTCTTGAATGAAGTCTTCCCAACCAAGTGGATCGGTAAAGGTAGACCAATTGTTTGGCCACCTCATTCACCTGACCCATCCTCATTTGACTACTTTTAAGGACCATGTTAAAAGTGTTGTTTACCCATCAAAACCACATTCTTTGGATGAACTTAAGGCCACGATCACAAATGCAATTCATGAAATGACTCAGCAGCAACTGGAGGATGTTTTCAAACAACTGCAAAATCGGATTAAACGATGTATCGAGAAAGATGGCAGTTATGTTGAGGCCTACAAATTTGTAATGCAGTGTGTTAAAAAATGTAATAATTATGATTCCATATGCAATTTACGGTTTGTTTATATCACGTGGACATCAAAAGTTATTAAAGTTTAAAGTTGCCAAGGACTTTAGTCAATATCTTTATTTATATACCTTACCTTACAACCTTACAAAGGTTCCGCGCGATGATTTCTCATTTCGCGAAGGTCAAGCTTGTCGCCCCTCCTCTCGAGTTGGCCTGGTGAAGTAGTGAGTTGGATTCTTGCGCTCTCCACCTCACATAGCCAGGTACGCCCGGCTCATCGGGGATTGTTCTGAGCCAGGCGTCTAGTCTTCTTTTGAAGATTTCCACTGCAACTCCCTTCGTGTTTCTTAGGTCTTTGGGCAACTGATTAAACAGTTTTGGTCCTCTCACTACAAAACTATTTTCTTTCAGGGTTAAGGATGTTCCCTGTCTCGCCTTCAATTTGGGAATACGACACAGTCTACCGCTTCTACTTTCCATATATATATATATATATATATATATATATATATATGCTGCAAACCCACAAGGAAAACGATTCTAAGTTCTTTCGTGTATTCAGAGCTACACCTCGTCAGGGAGGTGTAGCTCTGAATACACGAAAGGCCTTGGAATCGTTTTTCTTTTTCTTTGTGGGTTTGCAGCATTCATTCATTTCACGTGTTTAATTGTGAAATTCATCCATATATATATATATATATATATACTGTTAAGATTGTCTGCCGTCTATCTAAAATTACTCGCTGTGAATTTTGTCCTTCGTTCTCTCCTCCGTCTATGTATTTCGTAATTGTTCCTTGAGGAAGTCATAAAAGTGTGTTAATCCATTTGAATTACATACTAATTAATTTACTTGAGCGAAAGAAGAATAAAAATGAGATGTAATCTCTCAAACGAGAGCGGACAATTTTGAAAAGGTATCGGAGAAATATTTAAAATAAAAATTAAAGATAAATTAACTGAAATTCTGAAACTTTATTAATATAAAATGACCCTCAGTATTTGCCAATATTTTAACTATTCCTTAAAATATATAAAAATATTCATCGCAGCCCGTATATTAGATAGTGAACACTTTACATTGACATAACCCCTTATTCATTTTAGCAGTGTTAAAACTCGAATCGAATTAAGTATATGTTGGATAAAAAGCTAATTTTCGCACCTTTTTATGCTAAAAAGCTTTAAAATTGTTGGTTGTTTCAGGATTAGGCATTGAAAGATTCAAGATTCATGATGTCACTCAGGATTTTATAACTTGTTCTGATTTATGGATTTACCTTGATTTTTATTCCAAAGAAAATATGAGAAGTAGAGTCAAAAGAGACATTCTACCCAGTTATATTGTTTATATTAAACGAGGAGTATCTGATCTCCTAAAGATTTAGGTTATATACGTAAATGAATCCATGAAAATTATCTTAAACGTCGTTTACAGATATAATTTTATTTATTTAAGTTATTTATTACTTCATACAGTTCCATCTTCCAAAGTACTTCCACTCCTTTGTTAGTTCAACACCCAAATATTTAAATTCTTCAACAGCCTGTAGATTTTCTTCATTCTCCAAAATATTGCATGCTGCCTCTTCTTCTCATTCAGCGACAAGGCGATTACTTTTATTTACTTTCACTTATAATAAATAATCTTCTGTGAAAAACGTCAATAAAATTTGTCGCTTTTCTTTAATTTATTCTTTAATTCACTCAGAAGCATCACGTCACCAGCATACATCATATGTGACAGTGGACACGCATTCTCTTCAAAATTTGGATTTTCTGCTCTCTCTATAGCATTCTTGCTTTCATATTATGCATTACCTATCCATATACACATTACCTTCAACAAAAACAACTCATTCCTTCCTCTTCTCGTAACATTCTTGGTGTTTCCTTTTCTCGTGATCTTTCCTGGAAAGATCACGTATATTCTCTTTCCAAAACAGCTTCTAAGAGGTTAGGTGTGCTGTACTGCCTCCACGGTTTATTCACCCCCACTCAGTTGCTGTCTCTGTATAGGGGTCTTGTTCCCCCCTGTATGGAGTATGCTTCTCATGTGTGAGGTGGCTCAACCCACAGAGCAGTACTTCACCGTGTGGAATCAGAAGCTTTTCGTCTCATCAATTCCTCGCTTCTTACTGATTATCTTCAATCTCTATCTCTTCGCCGCAATGTTACCTCACTCTCTCTTTACTATCGCTATTAAAAGGACATTGCTCTTCTGAACTCTCCAACTGCATGCCTCCTCCTTTAAGGATAGCACGCAGTACCAGACTTTCTACACTTTCTCATTCCTTTTCTGTCCATTGTGTCCAACTATCTAACGCAATGATTAATCGGTATTTTCAATCTTTCCTCTACTCAACCAGTCAACTCTGGAGCAATCTTCCTCAGTCCACCTTTCCTCCTGTCTATGACCTCCCATCTTTCAAACGTAGAGTGTCTAGACATCTGGAAATCCCCGGACCTTGATTTTGGCTCTCTTCTTCTTCTATGGTAGGGGATCGCTTTTGCGGGCATATGCCCTTGGCCCCTCCTTCCTGCATAAAAAAACAGCCATGGCGACATTAACACCAAACCAGTCTCTCATCTCACACTTAACCCTTACGCAAGCACTACTACCCATATAAAAATATTTCATCGAATTTAACAACTTTCTACTAACACCACACAACGAGGCACATCTATTAATTTCAGTGATGTAAGTCTCGAGATCGGTCTCGGTCTCGAGACCGATCTCGAGACCCAATTTGCAGATCTCGATCTCGATCTCGGTCTCCGCTATTTAGATCTCGGTCTCGATCTCGGTCTCGACAGACGCGGTCTCGGTTTTTCTCCCCGAGACCTTTCGAGACCTCTCGAGACCGTAGTGAAAAATACATGTTATTGGCATACTCATGATGGTGGCTTGGTTGAACAGACACAATTCAGAATGTTTATGAAAGTTTGTAAAAGTAAGGGACTCTAGGTATTCACTAATCAGTCACCCTGTTTTGAGTTGCCACGTTTGTCTTGCGGGAGGGGTGTGGGTCTGGATTTTTTTAGGTTAGCGCTACAAAAAAATTTGGCCCCCCCGCCCCCGTCAGATTAATTTTATTGAAAATGGAAACACTAAATAGAGAATTATATATATTATATATATAAGTATATATTATAAGGCCACTTAGTTTCGCCAAACAGCGTGTCAACCTCTGTGGCGTGATAAAAACGATTATCCTCCCATCCAATATGTATTTGAAAAAATAAAATGCTTCACACAAAAATAATGCAAGAAATACAGCGTAAAGAAAACAGTACCGATAAATTCAATAAAGCATAGAGTAACTCGACAACCCTTCACATCACTTATATTTACAACGTACCGATTCGTAGAACAAATCGCAATTGCCAATTGTAAATGTTAAAAAATGACGTCATCAATGATGTCACGGCGGAACTTTTATCACGCCACACCTCCCCTTAAGCTGAATTTATTTTGTTTCCTAATCAGTTTTTGGCACGTGCTGTTAGTGACAGTGTGTAGTTTAGTTTTGTATTCCATTTTATTAACTGTGTAGTGTATTCAGTTTGACTTATAGATTTGTAAATAATCATACTAAAATATGTCTGATCGGTCAGCCGTTATAATTTTTGACTATAAAAATCACAAAGACAATGTTGGAAAAAGTGATGGCCACAAAAAAAAAAACATGGCATTTTGCAAATTTTGTGGCATTTCCATAACTGATATTAGTGGAACGACTTCAGCGTTCACCCGCCATCTTCAACGTAAACATCAAAAGAGGTTAGTTTTTCCAATCCTAAAAACTGAAATATAGTTTTACTTGCCTACTGTGTATATGTTGAAAAATATAGATTATAGGTGTAGTAGCATCTCCTATGAACAAAAAAATTTTGTAAAAAATAATAACAATGATTTTCTTTCCTGAGCCATTTAATTTATTTTCATTTAATCAAGATTTAATTAAATTTTTTAAAATTTAATTTAATTTAATTTAATTTAATCAAGAAACAACTTAGCCAAATTCACTCACGCTTCTTTGGAAGTGAATGTAGGCCTATGTATTTGTGCATGTGTAATTAATATGGTATATATATGATACATTGGTTGTTTATAAATACTGTATGTTAGAATAGGTTCACCCCTATAAATCATTATTCTAGCCTAAAAAAACGACTTACGAACGTCCTTCTGGAACCAATTATGTTCGTAAGTAGCCTCGGGGACTTACTGTATAAAGTTCATCGGCCCTCAGGCCCGTTATCTAACATTATTCATACAGGCTACTTCATAGTTCACACGTTCTTAGGTATGAGGAGTATCTGAAAAGTCGGACCAGTACTGCAGTGGGGACAAATCAACCAACAATTACAGACTTTGTGTCAGATTCGACCACAACTCATGATGGTGGCTTGAAGTTATTTCATTCCGAGCATCCAAGACAGAAGGCCATTAACGATGCAATAGTAAAGCATCTCATTGTTGGATGTACTTTGCCCATTTCCCTGGTTGAGCAGACACACTTCAGAGAGTTTATGAAAGTTTGTGAAAGTAGGTGAGTAGTGAGTACCGAGACTGAGTACATTTCGATTTTTGTTGTAATGAGAAATACTGAATTATATATCGTGAGACTCATCTGTGTTATTGTTATTTCAAATGAGTGTATTTCCATTTATTAAAATATTTTAACTTTAAAGACTATGTGGAAAAAATGGTTTAAAATGTTTTTACTGCTTTATCCATAATTCAGGTACCAACCAATGGCGAGGTCATCTGTGACAAATTTGAAGCTGCCAGAACTGTGTGCATCTGGAAAAAAGGAGTTGTTAAAAATGCTTCAGCTGCAAGTAGCTGTTCCCCTTACAATGGACATATGGTCAGACAGAAGGATGCGATCCTTTCTTGGAGTGACCGCACATGTTATTGGTAAGGTTACACCTTATTTTATAATTAATTTGTTATTTATCACTCCTTAAAAGTTAAAACCATTTTTATTAAATTTTTATATTTTCATAGTCCATAAGAAGCGTGATTGATAATGCGCTGTTTCTTTGAATTATTAGATCCAGCTGACCAGCATCTTAAGTCAGCACTGTTAACGTGCAAAAGATTCACCGGCTCCCACACAGAAGAGAAAATAAGCAGTGCCCTGGAAGAAATTTTAGAGATTTTCATATCAAGGATAAAGTAAAATATGTAATTACCGATAATGCGGCTAATATGAAAAAAGCCTTCAAGGTAGTTCCCTGATAAGGCTAATGTTGAAGATTTTGAATATGAAGTTCATGACCAAGAGCTGGACTCAGCTGACGAGCTCGATGACGAATCGCTATGGGAAGATGTGCACAAAGAAGATGCTGACACGGTCAGCGACTTATTGGCCATGTATGCAAGAACGAGACTTTCCTGTTTCGCACATACTCTCCAGCTTGTGATAGAAGATGGACTGAAGGAATTGAAGGGCACATGCATAGGAGTAATATTCAAGGCCAGAAAAATTTCGTCTCTGCTACACAAAAGCACCGTTTTTAAAGAAAAGTATGGCATTCTATTATCAAACATAATCTATATTTAGCATAAGCTTTACAATTTAATTGCTCGACAGCTACGCTATGTTTGCAAATCATTTTGTTCTCACAGATTTGAACACGTCTTTGGGAGCAATCGTTCTATTCCAGTAGCAAATGCTACGAAGTGGAATTCCATCTATCATCAGTTGGCTTCTCTTTCTTCTTTGGATTTTAAGAAGCTCTTCGACATTTGTGATGGAGAGTTCAAGAACTTCAATATTTCAGCAATTACTTCCAGGGAATGGAGCTTTATGACTGAACTATGCTCAGTACTGGCTCCATTTGCAGAAGCAACATTGATAACCCAAGGTAAATACTAAATACCACTATTATGCAATATATCATAGGTCGTTTCTAAGAAAAGGATGAAGCAAAGAAATTTCAGCGCGGTGAAAAGTTTTGTTTAACATACTTATTTACTATCTTTACTATTTTAGAAGTCACTCAAATGGTTTACTTGTTATGATTAGGTTCATTTAATGAGCTATGTTGTTTCTCAGTGTCTTCGTGCGCACTGCGTGTGCGCGGTGCGCGCGCGCACACACACACACACACACACGCACGCACGCACACACACACACACACACACACACATATATATATATATTATATATATATATATATATATATCATATGTCTGTGTTTTCAGGAGACTTGACTTGTACGATCAGCATGGTTATTCCTACTCTACTGGACCTCCATAACCATCTTATGAAATTAAGAGTAACCACCAGGCACTGCAAGCAGTTAATCGACAAGCTGACCGAAGGAATTATTCGTCGCTTTAAAGGGGTATTCGTCACATGCAAGATGACTGAAAAGGACGGCGCTGATGAAGTTCCCTTGCCATTTGCTAATAGCATCTATCCAATTGCAACATTACTTGACCCACAGTTTGGTCTACAGTGGGTGGACATTGAAGTACGAGCTGATAAAGATATTAAAGTAGAACTTAAAGAGGAAATAAAAGGTATGTTATAATTTCATTATAAATTTTTAAAATTATCACAGAATTCATCATACCGGTATATTTTTTATCATTAAAATTCATTAATTATAGATCTCTTTGGGCTGAGTGGATGTTGAATTAATGTCATATATATATATAATATATATATGATGAATAAAACCAAGAAGGAAAGGAAACACAGAATGAGGATGTCATTAGACGAAAGCGCTTGAGCACCATTCTGTGTTTCCTTTCCTTCGTGGTTTTATTCATCATAAATATTTTTCACGTGTTACTTTCGTGAAATAATTTTCATATATATATATATATATATATATATATATATACATATATATATATATATTATTTAGACCTTATGCTAATTGCCATGCCTCTGTTTATAGTACCGATATGTCAATTTATTTTTCATAGAAATGGTGTTGGAAAAATGCTATACAGGAAACAAGCACGGAGAATGAGCAGATACAGAGACAGCGCTCATTCTCACAGCAGCGATGACGAAATAAAACAGAGTCAAACCAAAGTTCCGAGACTAATGGCAAAATATCAAAGCTATCGGTCCAAGCAGAAGAACGTTGAAACTGGGAAGATTTTGAACCGCAGGGAACAGTTGCGGCGGTACCTCTTAGAGATCGATGAATCTCATATTTTAGACAACTGCTCTCCAATAAAGTTTTGGCACCAGAAAAGGGATAAATTCCCATCACTGGCCAATATTGCCACGACTGTTTTAACAGTCCCTGCCTCTAGTGTTCCAATTGAGCGTGTATTTAGCCATGGAGGCATAATAATGAGGCCCCACAGAAGTCGAACTTCAGCAGATCTTCTGAGCATGCTGATGTTCCTTAAGTGTAACGAGCACCTATCATGCTTTAAATAAATGCACAAGTCAAACTGGGTAGTGGGTACGTTCATTAAATCTTCTGTAACAGATATAAAAGAAGTAAATAAATAAAAAGTACGTGTATATATATTCATTTGTTAATTTATAGGCTACACTTTTTGCATTCAACACACTACATCTGAGAAAGTAGTTATTAGTTTATTAATATACTTAACATAGTCTAATTTCTATAGTAGTGTAAAACAAATTGAAAGGGCATGATCTTGGTCTCGATCTCGATCTCGGTCTCGAATTTTAAGGGTCTCGATCTCGAAAGGTAGATCTCGATCTCGAACCTTTGATCTCGGTCTCGATCTTGGTCTCACAGGATCAGGTCTCGGTCTCGGTCTCAGTCTCGGACTTGGTGGTCTCGGCTACATCAGTGATTCATTTATCATCATATCTCTACTGTATATACAGTCTGGGTGGTGTTGAAAAATCGAATTAAATATATTTTAATGGGCTATAATATCATTTTCACATTTCTTTTAGTATCTTTATTCATTATATGAAATATGAGCTCAATATTTTTATATTTAGGGGGTGCCGCATTCCCCTTGAATCTATTCTACAAGATACATGAATGAATTTCTTGAAAGATAAATTGAAATTATAATTTATTGAAATAAATCACAACATTTAACTAAAATATGACCGAAAATGCTTTGGAAAATGGCAAACATCCAAGTAATGAAAAAATTAAACATATAAACGAAAAATCCTTTAATGTAATAATGTACCCTTTACAAATGACTTTGTTGCACTGGGAAACTGTTTACGGTGTTGTGTGACGACCTGTAGTAATGCTCTTTTTGAGACTCGTCTTTGGTCAGGATATTGTTATATTCTTGAGTAAGTGCTATCTTTCGTTCTGCAATGTCGTTGACAACACTTAGACCTGAAATAAGATTCTGCCCCTTAACATACTCAGATTTTTGCGGCCAGGTCTCAGGATCTTTCTCAAAGAAGACTGTTGAAATGTTTAAGATCCGAATGAATCGTATCGTCTTCCTTGTCACTAACTCTGAAATTGTTATGGTAGGAACCTTCTCTAGAGAAATTTCTGGCCGAATAGGAGGTCTGTCGGTAGATACGGAATTCTTTTTAAAAGCCTGAACCATCTGCCTCTTGACAGTAAAGTCTATAGAGTCGTCGAAGAAAGACAATCCAATATTCTCCTCGTTCAAGTACCATGTGTGGCGAAGCAGTGCTGTTGTAGTAACTCTTGCAACGTCATGGTCAATATCATAGTACTTGACCAAAGCTTTCAGCGTTTTCAAGTCATTATTAGGGGACTGAATCGTGTTTGCTACGGTAAACCAAGCACGCACATAAACAAGAGCAGTAAAGACATTCAGCGCTCGGAGGTCTTTGAGCTAACGAGGCGTCACATTAAATTGGTTTCGGAGAAGGAGCACCTTGAGACCATAAATAGCTTTAGCCATCCACCGAGCTCTGTGGACAGCACCAGGGGCATTAATTCGGATGACTCCACGAGGAGGAACTTCTCCTAAGTAGATCAACACACTAACTCTAAGAACTCACAGTAGTCGGCTCGAGGATGGTTTTGATTCAAGACCGGTCACAAATTTCACTGCCTCATTCTTCAGCTGGATGTTAACTAGTATCGTATAATGCGATTAGTTTCCCCGTCAGTACTTGCATTGCTTATTTGCTTATTCTTTTGGGCACAATGGATGGCCAGGTCATCTTAAAGCGTTTAAAAAGTTGAACTGTTGGTCCTGAGGAGGAACTCATCACTCGATTAAATACATTTGAAAAAAACGCCTCATGGATATGATGTCTGCAGGCAAAATGAAGGAGATCTTTTCCAAGTTTTTGCTCTATGAGAACAGCAGCACCAGAGCGTCGCCCAGAGTTACTAGCTGTTGTATCAAAAGACATGGCAACTATGTGGTCTTCTAGTTCCCACTCTGAGTGATTCAACCACTGCTCGTGCCATAGTTTCTACCCTTCCATTTTGAAATTTTGGAACATTGAGAAGTTCTCAATGCCTAGAACGGAGACAACAGTCGGGGGACGTTCGACCATTATAGATTTCCCGGAGATATCTTCCATTTGCTTTGAGTCCCAATCAAACCACAATCGGAACGGACGAATCAAGATTTGTCTTAGCATCAGTAATCTGCTGTTCCCTATGCTTAATTCGGCTGCGACTAATAGTTCATCTGTTTATAGCCATTTTCGATGGATCATGACCCATGGCTTTGGAGAAGGATGCCAATGTATAGACAGCATTTCGATCCGATGCCTTCGTTCTGTCCAATGCAGCAGAGTTCTGAAGTAATTACATTTGTGGGTCTACGGCACTTGGTAGGCAGAGAAGTGCTAAAAGCTTCTTCGTCAGATGAACTGGTGGAGTCAGTTTCACTGAAATCCGAGAGGTGAGAGACTGTGTCCTTAGAATGCAATTATTTCGCAGCCTTTTCATTTCGTGCATTTGCTGCGGTCTCTCTTTCCAGCTTTCGCTTTTCCTTCTTCGCCAGACTGACATCTGCACATCCCATAGAAGTTGATGCCCTTCCTTCACACAACTGGGCCTGAAGGAATTCTCTCTCTTCAGGGATTTTGATCATGTCTTCCGCATATTGATGAGATATATCGAATGTATTTGATAAATCCTCAATAAAAGCCACCTCCTTAGCTTTCTGAATAGCTCCTCCACGCTTGGTGCCTTTCTGAAGGGTTTTTCATCGTCCATGAAGTCTCTCCAGCCTTTGAATGGCGTGCTTCATTTGCGTCGTTGGGATGTGTACCTTTACCCAGAACATAAACACTCGCTCTAGGGTGGCTTTGGCACTTTCACGAATTGTCTTTTTCATATTTTTGTGATAGTGAAAAAATCTACGAATAACATCTTGCGAAGGGAGACGAGCACCTAGAATTTTGTCTGAAGGACTTCCAACAAAATAAATTTCTGTTTGTGACCTTGTACACACTGCCATTATTACAAAATATCATATAAATCTGAAAATAAAACACGAAAATTAATAATATTCACATGTTATTAAAATAAAGGTGAATAAAATTATACAATTCAATACCTTCGACAAATAAGTAAAGATTGCAGTGCAGAAGTGCAGTTTCGCCTCACAGCTCATACTGAATAAAAGTATAGAATAGAATAGAATAACCTTTATTAATAATAATAAAATAAATAAGTTTTTTCAATTTACAATGACATGAATAATTGTGAACCTCGACTATTTATTTTATTTAATTTGGCCCTTAAGCTTTAGGCTTTACTGGGCTCTTATTAAAAATAAGCAGCTAGTTGTTATAAATTAATAATAATAAATAAATAAATAAGTAAATAAGTATTATTAATAGTTAAAACATGTATTACAATATTAAACAATATTAATGGACAATATTAAACAATATTAGTGGACATTAATCCTAGATTTTTGTTAGTATGCTATTATTAATCGGGATTTCAACTTGGTTTTAAACAAATTTACATTCAATATTTTTTATATCGGCATGCAAGTCATTCCATAGTTTCAACCCAATGAAAATGGGTAGTTTTTGAGATGAAGACAATCTAAATTGAGGTATACAGTAACAAGCTTTGATCTATTTCTGGTCTGATACGAGTGGATTTCTTGATGAGTTACAAAACATCTATTTACCCATTGCAAATTAATGATTTTGTTCTTACACTTGTAAATAAAAATAAAATGTGCCAGTTTGGTTATATCGTTGAGCTTTAGTAAGTTTAGCTCTTTAAATAATGCACTAGAGTGATCAAGGAAATCAGCATCAGATAATAACCTTATTGCTCGTTTTTGGATGACAAAGATACCATTTAATGCGTTGTTAGCAGCGGAGTTTCCCCAAACAAGGGTGCAGTATGTTATATAAGGAAGAACAAGAGTATGATAAAGAGTCAATAAAACTTGTTTAGGGACTACATTTCTAAGTTTAAACATTATAGCAACGCTCCTTGAAATCTTTTTCGCGATATAATTTACATGATCACTCCATTGCAAATTTTTATCTAGCATTACACCAAGAAATTTTGTTACAGTACATTTCTTTATGTCGATTTCATTAACATTAAGTTCATCAAGATATACATTTCTTTTATAGTAAAAATCATGAAATTTGTTTTACTGGTATTTAGGAAGAGTTTATTGGTGGTCAACCATTTCATTACACTGATGAATTCTGAATGAAATATATTCTTAGCTGTATTAACATCTTTGCAAGAAAAAGAGACAGTTGTATCATCTGCAAACATTATGAAGTTCAGTATATTAGATGAACGTGGAAGGTCATTTATATATAATAAAAATAACAGTGGACCCAGAACTAAGCCCTGTGGCACACCATGTTTGACAAGCGCTTTAGTTGAGCAAACCTTATTTACTGATACAAAATGATATCTATTGGACAAATAACTTTTAAACCAATCACTGATTGCTCCTCTAAAGCCGTAACAATATAATTTATTAAGTAAAATATTATGGTCTATTACATCAAACGCCTTACTTAAATCCATAAATAATGATATCATTATTTCTTTGTTCTCCTTAGCTATATTTACATTTTCCGTAAGATTTAGAATAGCCATTTCCGTTGTTTTATTATTACAGAAGGCATATTGATTTGGAGATAATAAATTGTAGGATTCTAAATATCGCTGCATTCTACTTTTTACAATTTTTTCAAAAACTTTGCTGAACACAGATAATGAACACACCGGCCTGTAATTTGTTGCTAGTGTAGGATCACCCCCTTTAAAAAGGGATGTTATACAACCATTTTTAGCATTGATGGGAATATTCCTTTGTAAATACTTTTGATTGATAACTTTAGCCAAAGTTACAGATATCTTATCTTTAACAAGTTTCAATATAGGTACAGGAATGTTATGAATGTTATTTTTTGTATTTTTTAATTTACCAATAATATTCTGGATCTCAGTAGAGGTAGCAGGAACAAAAGAAAATGAATTTAGTGGGCTGGATGGCATACATTCTAGAGGTGAGTGATCATTATTTATTAATTGTGCGTGAAGCTTATCCGCTATTGAAGTAAAGTGTGCATTTAAAGAGTCTGCAACAGCAGTATCATCAGTAATTTCTTTATTATCAACATTTAATTTCTCTATTGAATTTTTCTTAATTTGTTTAACGAGAAGATTGTTTATGGTTGTCCAGGTGTTTTTCATGTCTCCTTTATGTTTGGAAAATTGATTGTTATAATAGTTATATTTTGCAATTTTGATTAATTTAGTTAATTTGTTTCTGTATTGAGTATATTGTATTTTAGGAATTTTGCTCTGCAATTGCAATTTGAATAATTTATCTCTGTTCTTTATTGAAGTGATAATTCCTGGAGTGATCCATGGATTTGCGACACTTTTGGGGCGAAACTGTTTTTCTCCTTAAAGGAAAGCAAATATTAAAAATATTGAATAAGTTGTCATAGAAGAACTGAAATATATGATCTGGGTCATTTAAAGGTTCGTCACAGTAAAGTCGAGTATTTTCTACAGCCCCAATAAATTTTCTTTTGTTAACCTCTGAGAATATTCTGTAATCAATAGTTGTTTTGTCCGCAGCCTGAACAATGTTATTGAATATAGCATAAGTAGGAAAATGATCACTGATGTTAGTGGTTATAATTCCAGAATTTACGAGAGCATTGCTATTTACAAATATATTAATTTCATTGCAAACATTTGATCAACACAGCCTCTTCCTTCTCTAAGCCAACTTGTTCATCTGCAGCCAACAAATTAATAGTGTTTTTTCTACTCCCTCTCTCTACATATACTATATATCAACACTATTCCAGATACAGTAATCCCCCGATTTACGCGGTAGATGCATTTCTGAACCTCTGGCGTAAAGTGGGGGAACTATAACATATAATTCGATGAGCTAAGTACGGGCTCCCCCAAGCCCAAGACACCCCAAAAATTAAATAAAATAAAATAAAATACAATAACAATAATAACAATAATAATAATAATAATAATTATGTGCCCAAAAAAATAATATTAATTAAATAAACAAATAAATACATAAACTCATCTGTAAAACAAAGGAAAAATTAGTAATAACATGTAATAAATAAAAAATAACACTTACCATTAGGGTCGCTTGGAGTTGGCTTCTTAACCACCAGTGCCTCAGCTCCGTCGTCGCGTTTTTCTATGTTTTTTAAAAAATTTTAGTCATTTAAAAAAATTAATAGTTTTTGGACCGCGTTAATCCGAAACCGCGCAAATGGGGGGCGCGTAAATCTGGGGGGTTACTGTACTTTTCCTGCTTTGTTTAAAAGAATTATACGGTACCCCTGTAATTTTTATACTCACTTCTTTCAGTTTTATTTCTTTATATACAGCGGCACAATTACAGCTTTTGTCCGATCACCTGGAACACACCCATTTTCCCACGCGTTTTCTACTTACCTTCCACAGCCATGCACGCACAATTGGACGCTTGGAAGTAAAAGTGATTCAAGTGCATTTTTTACCAATATTTTCTTTTGCCAAAACGTGACTCAGCGTGCCGAGTGCTTGCTCTCAAAGTGACTCAAATGACTCAAAGTGACTCAACTCTCACTTCTGGGAAGAAGAAAACCGTGATCAAAGGTGACTCCAGTACTTGAATCACTTCTTGAGTTTTGGCGTTCTGAGTACACCTGAATCACTTTCACTTCCAAGCACTCAATTCTATGTCCACCTTTAATCATTTCGTTACACATTCCATCAATTCCTGTTTAACTGTCTCAATGCCCTCGGTAGGACGAAAGACGTAATTATTCAAAGTATTTTAATATCATCCTTGTTAAGGGCTACGTCGTGGCCAGTGTCGTAACAGCTCTTCTCGTCGATCAGCGAAGTTAAGCGACACTGGGTCTGGGTAGTAGTTGGCTGGGAGACCATTGTTGTGTCGGCAAATTTGCGTGCCGAAATATCTTACGAGAATAGGAGCAGAAATTTTAGTTTTAAGATTTTGTTGTTTAAATATCTAAAGCAAGGTAGTTTAGAGGATGGTTATTGAAGAATATCAATAGGTTTCTTGTTACAGGGTTAAAAATAAAAATGTTTCACAGTGTTTAACGTTCGTTCGATTTTTATTTTTGTATTCTCACGGTAAGAATATAACCCAGGACAGCCTCGCGGTAGAGATTTATGGTAGGGTCGAGGAGCGGGCCTAGCTTCAAAGAGAGGGGAAAACAAGCTGGCAGGGTGCAGATGTAAAATGGTTTGTTTTCTCTTCGCTTCGTGGTTAAACTTTTGTGAGACAGACTTCGAATCCACTTGTTAAATTGGACCATGACGTTGGTCATAAATTTGAGAAACTAAGTGGCTTCGAAGAAAGAACTTTATTTTAAGTTGATTTTAAGGAAAAGGAGGAGCTTTGTTTTTGGAAGGGGATGTCAATGTCCAATCAAAGGACAATGATTCTTATAACACCCAGTGAGGGAAAAGAAAAGCTCCTTCTTTCCTTATGTATGGATGAAAGCTTTCGTAGGGACGACCTTATGCAATGAAAATCCCGAAATTCTGTTCCCTCCTTCACCAAGTCCCGCAAATGAGGCGGGATGCTGCAGAGGGGTCGACCGTAGGTCAATCCTGAACCGTTGTTCAAACTCAACAAAAAAAACAAAAATAACAATATATATACACACACACACACACACACACACACACACACACACACACACACACGGATAAAAATTGTGTTCACGTCAGAAATAAGTAAATACAGAATATGAAACATAACGGCATTAACATCTAAATTAGTTGCCACGGAAATTTGAGCTTGATTATTTATTATTTCATTTCCTGGTAGTAGTAAAATGATTCATGCGAACTAGGTCTGAAATATATTAAAGGGCTTCGATTATATAGTGCAAAGTTATATTGTAATTATGTATCTATGAATTATGACAAATAAAATATTGCAAAATTGTTTGCACATCATGACGAGTGTTATATAGATATGTTTTCTAATATATAAAATATATCAAAGCCCTGTAGCTATGTTTCCTTTAATATTGTACTGCATAACCCAATGCTGCACTGTTTTCTTATGTACTTCAAACCGTTGAGCTTCATCCTGCAGGGATGATCCGGCTTTAATCATTTCTACGTGCCTCCCTGCATCCCTTGCGTTGTTGGATGTTGAATACTTTCTCTCTCCATGCTTGATCGTTGACAGACTGAATGCTTTCATAAATAAGACTTACTAGAAATCACCTTTTACGTCATCGCCTCTCTATCATTCGAATGATTTAGTGAACATTATATAATTTGTTTTGCAGTATACTGTAAGGAGGAATTTCAGCAAGGACTCATTTGTAAGAATACTTCCGTTTCTGACGTACATTTTGCTTTATTATGCATTCTATACAATGTATTATATACATTGTCGTTTTACATTTCAAAGTCACTCACCGATGGTGTAACACGCATGGTCACCTTCATTTGAAATATGTGAAGCACTTCAGTGGCTGCCATATTTGATTGTGGGACCCTGTGCGAGACAGATTTGGGGTTTCCATTTCCGACACAAACCTAGTTTGATTATATACCGGTACCGGTTTGATTATATACCTACTGACCGGGCTAAAATGTGATTCAAACTGAAGTCTCTACAGTAGATAATGAAGGCACGTAACAGCATTTAAGTGAACACATCATACAAACGAAACATTCATCAAAATAGCAAACATTGAGACGGGCGTAAATACTTTCAAATGTATAAAAATTACATGCAGCTCTCTTCCTAATTTGTAATTAAATACAAAATTACAGCTAAAAAGAATGTAATTAAATTCTAAATACATTATGTGAAAATGCATTTAAAATTTAAATACATCATGATAGATAATCTTAACTCGCATGACAGGTTTACAACACAAGCTTACAACTTCAGTTAATATTAAAAAAATTCATATACAACTACAACTAAAATTTTAAACTTTTTCTTTCTTGTTTTAAGACTATCAAACTCATCAATCATTTTTGGAATGTCCACTTTACGTGCTTATTTATTCTCTTTTGAGAGAACAGCCAATCCCGAAAGTCTGTCTCACATCATAGTATTTCTAAGATATGTCTTCATCAGCTTGAGTTTGGAAAATGACCGTTCGGCTGTTGCGACGCGCGACGGTACGGTAACGGGTAGAGTAAGAAATAGCATAAAAGTTATGTAGATATCATGGAAACTTGGCAAAAGGGTGTGATTTTTAATTACAAACATAGCTGCCAAATCAAAGACAGATGATATTTCTTTTATTTCCTCTTTGAACAGTGAATGAAAGGTCAATAACTGATTTGAAAATCCGTCAGAAAGATCCTCTGAAGACATGTTTCACAAAGATGCCGCTGCTTGATAAGGTGGTACTATTCAAAGTCAGATATTGAGGTGATAGACAGCGAAAGCTTCTTGTTACTAATTCGATATCATTGAAACGGCGTTCCAATTGTGAAGTGATGATGTCAATGCAGCATTAAACACATTTACTTGAAATCGCTTGCCAGGATCTGTGAGTCGGTGATCAGTTGCCTATTCATCGAATCGTCGAGAAACTTTGCTAACTCTTTTCTGTTGAAATTCTTCATTCACACCCCAGACTCGACCAAGATTGACGGCCTCCCTTAACTTCTTCAAAAGATTTACGGACTGATTTCATCTTGTTGATCGATTGCTTGAGCATTTCTGAGGCATCGGAAAGAGCTTGCTCTTCTTTTTGGAGCAATTGTGAGACTGGATTAATTATGTTGTGAGCCTTATTTTGATACGCTTTATTAAAGCGCTTTAAGGTTTTCCACCAATGTTTATATCATGGCCAGAATTCTATGTAACATCTTTGTATGGTTATACGCCCTTTTTATACGAAGGTTAAAAACTTCTCCAAATTAGGCGAAAGTGAGAATCTTAATTACATTGAAATAAAGCTTTTGAACTAATGACATACGCATATAAATATTTTTTCACCAATATAATTTATTTTATAGATACAAAGTATATTTTTTTATGTCGAGGGCTTGGTGGGCCCCTGTGCACCACACACCCTGCACACCCTATATGGCCGCCAGTGAAGCATTTGCAATTTGGAAAAGATACCCTTTACTCTCTGTGTACATAAAATCTGAAGAAATACTATCTACATTATTACATTTATGTACACGTAATATTAGTATCTACACTTTACGAAAAAGTATAAAAATTCATTTCAAGGTCACACACACAGTGGCGTACAAAGGGGGGTGCGAAGGGGGCGGTCTGCCCCGGGTGACAGCCAGGAGGGGGGTGCCATCGGGAGAGTTGAAATACCAGTACAAGTTTTCAACCCAAATGAAAAATTCGCTAAAGTAAGAACAAAAATTTTAAAATGTTCAAACTATTACAACAGCTTAATGTTAATTTCCACTATAAAATATAGTTTTATTTTTATTGGCAATACAAAATTTACAAACGAAAAATTAAATATTTGACAAAAATTACATCGAAAGGCGAACGTTTGTTGACGTTTCAGTCATCAGTTTTTTTAGCATAGCCAGCTGGCTGCAAATTACATTCCAAGTCTTGTTCACTTGACACTGTGACTCCACATACATGAGGTATGTTTCATTAAATAATTATGATAAAGCATAAAGTGCTGGTGTTTATAACAATATCATGGTGCTTATACCAGTGTCCAGTAATTTTTGACAATGTGGTATCATAGTGATGTTTAAGTGTTTATAAATTAATTAATGATAATTAATAATGATAATAATAATGATAATTAATTGTCTCTGCTTGTCTGGGTTGATAATCTGATAACTCAATGGGTATCTGTTTGGAAAAAAGTTTGAGAACAACTTTTTGAAGCTTTTCTGTTGTAATAATTTTTTTTTACTTCTTTATTTACTGAATATACTGTTAATTTTCATTTTGTCAGTGGTCTAGTTATTTGTGAGTAATGCTCATAGTTTTCTGCTTTTTTAGGAGTCGTGTTTGCAATTAACGCCCCCCCCCCCTCAAAAAATAATAATAATAATAATAATCACAGACAATTTGTTCAGTTAATATATTTCAAGTCATAATAGTTCATGCTTGTTATGCATGTTCATGCTTTATACCTTTTGATTTTAAAATTTTGCAGAAAACATCCACTATGAAGCGAAATCGACCCAGTGGATTCCAACAAAGAAAAATGAAGAAGGCAAGAGAAGAGGTGGCTCAGGCAATGTCCGGATCAATTTTGAAGTATGTGACGCCTTCAACATCAAGTGCAATAGGAGAAAGTCCTGAAGATATTCAGCCTGGTGAATCTGAAGGGCAAATACAAGAAGCATCTTCACAAGAGGATTCAAATGAGAGAGAGCAAGGATTGGAGGATGGCAATTCATCTTCTAAAAGCAGTGAAACTGATGAAGAGGAAGGAGACGTCAGCAGAAGTCCACACCAACAGGAGGAAGACTCTGATGAAGAAGAGGAGACGGATATATTTTCAATTTATTCTGATGTCGCTGCTTGGCCAATCCCGGTTCCAAATGACTTGAGAGTTGATCTTATTAAGAGGGGAAGTGAACCCTTCCAAAACAGGGATGGACCTTTCAGTTCAATTCAAAGACAACCTTGAACCTTACCTTATGTTGTTTCGTGTGTTGGTCTCTCTTCACACGGAGGTCAAGCTGGTGGCCCCACCTCTAGGTCTGGCCTGGTGGAGGAGCGAGTTACTTTCTTGCGCTCTCCACCGTACATAGCCAGGCACGCCCGGCTCATCTGGTACTGTCCTGAGCCAGGCATCCAGTCTTTTCTTGAAGACTTCAACTTTGACCCCCCGTTACGTTTCTGAGGTCCTTAGGAAGCTGGTTGAAAAGTCTTGGCCCCCTGACAACCAAGCTATTTTCCTTCAGGGTTGAGGAGGTCCCTTGTCGTGCTTTTAATTTGGGAACACTACACATTCTGCCTTTCCTATTTTCCAGTGTTGTTTGAATGGTAATTGGGTTTAGTTTTAGGTTTGGTACCAGTTTTTCGATCATTTTCCATATGTAGATTATGATGTACCTCTCTCTTCTTCTTTCCAGTGAGTACAGATTTAGTTTACGTAGTCTTTCCCAGTAGTTGAGTTCTTTGCAGCCATCAATCTTGGCTGTGAAATGCCTTTTGCGTTTCTTCTAGTTTATTAGTTTCTTCCTTTTTATATGGGGACGTCAAAACTGAGCAGTATTCAAGTTTTGGTATAATCAGTGTTTTTAGCAGGGGAATCATTACTGTCCTGTCCCTTCTCTTGAACGTTCTTAGAACCGTCCGGCGACTCTTTTTGCTTTATTTTCGCTATCTGATTTTGTGTTTCGAATTTCGCATCATCTGTCATTATTATCCCGAGATCAATCGCTTTCATGCTTCTCTGAATTTCCTGTCTATCTGGAGCATAATATGCAGTCTGTTTAAGTTCTTCTTTTCTACCATATCTCAAGAGCTGAAATTTCTCGGCGTTGAATGACATGTTGTTGTCTTCTGACCATTTGTATATTTTGTTCGTGTCCCTCTGCAAGGCCTCCACGTCATGTACATCGCTGATTTTTCTGCTGATCTTTGTATCGTCTGCAAAGGATGTTACTATACTATTGCTGTTTACTCCGCTGTCTATGTCTGTTAGCATGATAATGAACAGGAGTGGGGCCAGTACTGTCCCTTGTGGTACTGAGCTGCGTACTTCCGATTCTGATGATGATATACTTTGAATTTTGACGACCTGCAGACGATCACTAAGGAAGTTGTAGATCCATTTTCCCACTTTGCCTGTTATTCCCATGTCTTTAATTTTATGTCCTATTATACCATGGTCACATTTATCGAAAGCTTTAGCAAAATCTGTGTATATAACATCGTAGTTTGTCATTGCCTTCCAATGCATCTAGGATATTGTTGTAGTGCTCTATTAGTTGTGATAGGCATGATCTACCTGATCGGAATCCATGCTGATTTTCGTTGAATCTTTCCCGTGTCTCCAGGAAATCATAAATTTTCTGTCTAACTATTCTTTCAAATACTTTGGTGAGGTGGGACGTCAATGACACTGGTCTATAGTTCTTCGCTTGAGATCTGTCCCTCCTTTATATATAGGGACAATGTTTGCTCTTTTCAAGATGCTCGGTATTTCCCCAGTGTCTAGGGATCTTCTCCATATCCAGTATAAAGGTGTAGCTATTTCATTTTTCAGTTTTTAATCAATAATGCGTTCCAATTGTCCGGACCTGCAGCTGAATGTAGTTTCATTTGTTCTATAGCTCTCGCTACATCTTCTGGTGTAAACTCAAAGTCTGTTATATACTCTCCTTGCAATTCCTCTTCAAAGAATGCATTTATGTCAGGTATCGCTTTGTCACTTTTTGGGGTACTGAAAACTGATTCATATTGAGCTCTCAATGTATCAGATATTTCTTTTGGATCGTCGGTTAGTTCATTATTTCCCGTCCTTAAGGGCCAATAGCGGCGCGCGTTTTGTTTTCCTTTTGCATAGCTATAGAAGTATTTTGGATTTTCCTTTATTGCTTCTACCGCCTTTTCCTCTTCCCTCTCTGTATGGTCCTTAATCAGGGCTTGTATTTCCTATCGATACCCTCCAGTTTTTTCTTTTATTATTTCCTGCCATTATCTCCGCAGTTTCCTAACTTCGCCTCCACCTCTTTCTTTTGCGGAATAGTCTTCTCTTTTGCCTTTCTAGCCAGCTCCTCTTTCCTTTTGGCTGTGATTTCGGAGCATATTTTCTAAAATTCTCAGCGTTTTTCCTCCAAAGTTGTTAGCATTTCTTCCGTTGTTTTATTCTCGAAAATTGTTCTCCATTCTATTTGGGCCATATGCGATCTGATTGCTTCCCAATTTATAGTCTTCGAGTTTAAGTTAAAGGCCCCGAATTTACTTCTTTCCACAATATGTGTATGTCTTCTAATGCTGCCATCATATTTGTTGATATCTCGATTAAGTTGTGGTCTGAGATAATGGTTGGGGTTATTTTTATATCAGCAATCAAGTTCGTGTTATTCGTGAATACCAGATCCAGGCAGTTATTTTTTCTGGTATTTTCGGTTATCTCCTGTGTCAGCATAAACTCGTTTGTGAGAGCCATCAACATCAACATCAACAAGGAGAGAAATCCAAAGGGAAGAGTCGACAGCTGACCACTGCATGGTTCTATAAGGCTCTGCCAATGGCGAGAAAGTTTTGAGAACATGGATGGGTTACTCTCCATCAAAAGAAAGTTTGTTTTGCAGACTGTTTGCTCTTGATGACAAAGGAAATGGAACAGCCAGCTTTGCCATTGGGTTTCAAGCTTGGTGGAAGCTAAACTCAAAGGTGTCTGACCATGAGGCTTCTGAGCAGCATCTCTCATGCCTGGAGAAATGGAAGACCTTGGGAGCAGGGTTGAAGCTTCAAATAACCATTGATCAAGTTCATCAAGCAACAATGGACAAGGAGAGAAAGAAATGGAGGGATATTTTACATCGCCTCTTGGACGTAACCTTGTTTCTGGCTTACCAGAATCTTCTTTTTCGTGGTCACAAAGAGGACATGTCATCAGCAAACAAAGGAAACTTCATGGAATTGGTAGAGTTGCTGTCAAATTATGATCCAGTTTTGAAAGAACATTTTGTAAGGATTAAGCATTCTGTTCCATCTGGGAGGAGAGTGGCTTCGTATTTATCTTCAAAGATTCAGAATGAGTTCATTTGTCTTTTGGGGAATTACGTCAAAGAGAAAATAGTGGCTGATATCAAGAAAGCAAAGTATTTTGGGATTCTTTTTGACAGCACTCCTGATATGTCCCACACTGATCAGATGTGTGAAGTGATCAGATATGTCCATATTGAATGTGACAAAGTTCAAGTAAAGGAATCATTCTTGGGCTTCTTCCCTATTGCCGGAAAGACTGCTGCTGAGCTCACAGGGGATATCCTGAGACATCTGGAGAGAGATGGACTGGACATAAACCTGTGCCGTGGTCAAGGATATGACAACGCTACAACTATGGCTGGGATTCATGGTGGTGTTCAATCAAAGATCAGAGGGATTAATCCCAAGGCTTTGTTTGTGCCTTGTGCAAATCATTCTCTGAACCTTTGCGGAGTGCACTCATTTGGAAGCGTTTCTTCATGTGTGACTTTTTTTGGAACCTTCTAGAGTTTATTCCTTCTTTTCAGTCTCAACTCATCGATGAGAAGTGCTGATGGAGAATGTAGGCATGACAGTCAAAAGACTTTCCCAGACAAGATGGAGTGCTCATTATGACGCTGTGAAACCAGTGAAGGCAAATTTTGAAAAGCTGACCTCAACCCTTGAAGTACTGTGCGATCCCAAAGAAAATGTGGACACAATAGGATCAACTCAGATTTTGCTGTCTGCTGTATGTGATTTCTCTTTTTTGAGTTACCTTTCTTTCTGGTGTGAAGTCCTGGAAGAAATTAACCTCACACAAAAGTATTTGCAAACAGTTGGAATCAGCCTTGAAAAGTGCATTGTGAAGCTCCAAGCTCTAAAACTGTTTCTTGAAGATCAGCGCAATGAAACTGTGGAGAGGGCCATTCATTATGCAACTACAAAGTGTGAGGAAATGGACATTTCTATGGAGAGAAGAGGAAGAGTAAAGCTCCGAAAAAGGATGCCAGGAGAGATGGCAAAGGATGCTGGTCTCACATTGCCAGAGGAAGTAAAAAGGGCTATGTTTGAATGTCTTGATCGCTTTCATCAAGAATTGGAGATTCGTTTTAAAGCAATGGATCAAATTCTGTCAATCTTCGCTGTTATTCAGCCAAACACTTTGATTGTTGCAACAAGAAGAACTTCGGAAGTATATTCCAAATTTGACTCAGATTTTCGATGAATTCTCTGATGAAGATATCAGTGTGGAAATTGGACGACTTCGGAGGCATTTGGAAGCTGCCAAAATCAGCACTGAAGAGGCAAAGAAATGGACAGCATTGCAGTTTCTGGAGTTTATTGTGAAATGGGATTTTTGTGAATCTTTGCCAAGCTTGTCACAGTGTTTGAGATTCTTTTTGACTGTCTGTGTGTCTATTGCTTCATGTGAAAGAAGTTTTTCCAAATTGAAATTGATAAACAATTTCTTTCGCTCGACCATGAGTCAGACAAGATTGACAAATGTGGCTTTACTTTCAATTGAACATGAATATGCAAAGAAGGTGAATTTTGATGAAGTCATTGATCAATTTGCAGAAATTAAGGCTCGAAAGCAGAGACTGTGAATCCTCTCTATTTACCTTTGAAGAATAGGCTGAGCGTTGAGACTGGATTTCCTGTGTTTTTTGTATAAAATAAAATGCAGTATTACCTGTTCACTGAATTTTTAATGTCCTGCATTTTTCTTATTTCCAATTTGCTTATGACAGTACTGTACTGTTTAAAAATCTACTTGCAACATAATATATTTTTCTGTGTTTAAATCTTAAAATTATATATGGGGGATGCCAAAGGAAGGATCCGCCCTGGGTGCCAAATACTTTAGGTACGCCCCTGCACACACATATTATAGTGGTAAAGTGCTTAATGAAATCAGCATATTTTAGATAGTTAATTTTAAAATGGGAACTTAATTACGATGGTAAAAATGGCAGTAGTGAACTTCTAGGTCATCAGTAGGAGCTAATAAAGTTTTTTTGTGATTTGCGAACAGACATGGGGCTGATTACAAAATTTGATTATGATTTGATTATGATTAGTGGGGTGCGAATTTTTTGATTTTGATTTGATTATGATTAGTGGATTTGCAAAAATGTTGATTATGAATTGATTATGATTAGTGGGCTCGAAAAATTTATGATTATGATTTCATTATGATTAACACTTTTTATTATGATTAGATTATGATTACATGGCTTAAAAATGTTGATTAAAATTTGAATTTGTTTGCCACAGTTAAATATGATTAAATTATGATTACCATGTCAGATATTGATTATGTGTATTTAAATATGGAATCACGAGTAATAGCATACAAGCAAAATATGTTAATGAATAAATGTACACTGTATACAGCAGTATTCTAGTATATGTACTATATTTTACACTCAAAAAGTCACAAAAGAAAACATCTTAAGTAAAATTATTCTTCCATCATTATCACATGGTGAAGTTACAATGAACGATTGATATGTTTATTACATTTTACATAATACACTTTAATCATTGAATAATCACTGATTATAACATTCATAATTTTGATTATGATTTGATTATGATTATAATATTTTCTAAAAATTTTATTATGATTTGATTATGATTATATATAGTTTCTAATTTTGATTATGAATTGATTATGATTGCATAATCCCCATCATAGATTATGATTATTTGATTATAATTAATAATCATCCCCATGTCTGTTTGCGAAATACATTTAATGATAAAGCCTGCCTGCATTTCCTGCAGTTTCCATTGTATAGTGTGGTTTGCGTATAACGTCCCTGGGCAATCTGGTGTTATAATGGTGGTGTGTTTGATTGAGAGTGATTGCTCTTTGAATGGGTGATGTATGTTGATTTTTATTGATAACTTTGAGCATATTGACAGCAACATTGAATATGTAGAGGTCATTTAGTTTTAAAATATTTAACTCTGTAAACATTGGGGAAGTGTGACTTTGTCTATTGTCATTATTCGAAAGAGTTCGAGGACATTTTTTATGAATTACTTCCAAAGGATGTTTTATATATTTCTTTGAGATACCCCATGTTGTAATACAATAAAATAAATGTGGATGGATGAAGAAATAATATAGGGTAAGGAGTGC
The DNA here is from genome assembly GCA_023014485.1 of Bathynomus jamesi. NCBI lineage: Eukaryota > Metazoa > Arthropoda > Malacostraca > Isopoda > Cirolanidae > Bathynomus > Bathynomus jamesi. The sequence continues at coordinate 172,760 of JAJOZX010002280.1, forward strand.
GTTTTGAGGAAGGGTCTTTTTTTAGTTTAAATAGTATGAATACAACTTGATATTTTGGATTTGATATATTGTACATGACTTTTGAAATTTAGTTTTTCATCTAAATTAATGCCAAGTACTTTAATCTCATTCACCTTTGCAAAAGTAGCATTGCCAATTTTTATTTGACAGTTTGTATTAATGTGTTTTGTGGTAATAATCATATAAGATGACTTTGTAGGTTCAATTGAAGTTTATTAGCATACATCCATTTATATGCATTTTCTAACTGCCTGTTCGTTAATCAGAATGTCTGAGTTATAATGGGAAGAAGTAAATGTGGTATCATGGTGTAGTAATGCTTAGTTAAGAATATAAATTTCTGTTTTGTTTAATTAAGATAATGTTTAATGTAAATCATTTACTAATAATTATGAGATTACGAGAAAGCATGTTTGTTAGATTGTAAATTGTTTAAAATGGGTACAGTTGGCAGTACTGAATGGAGCCCAAAGGAGCGGACTGTATACCCATGAGGGAGCAGTCTTGAGGCGGACGCGATACGCGTAAGATTTAGAGCTATGTGATCTTAAAGTCAAATTGTTTTGTGTTCCTCTCCGACCTAAATTATTATATAGAAATTTCATACTCGCATACCCCTAATTAACTAAACCATTTTCGAAATTACTAAAACGTAATAAGTGTTAATAAAGAGTATTAATATACCTCCCCCCTCCCCCTTCGTTTTGTAACGGTTTTAGAGTCAGAACTCGGCGTGGCTACTGGAAACTATACGATACGGCGAAAATGAGTAAAGAGAGAGTAAAGATAAATGAAATAGTGAGTAGAGAAAGAAAGTGATAAATGAAGCAAAGAGCCGATAGAGAATAGATAGTAAAGTAGAAAGAAGCGTAAATAATGAGAAGAAAGTAAATTAATAAAGTCGAACACTACATCTGGTGGCGAACACTACATCTGGTGGCTAGCGGTGGTCTTACATCATATTTTGTGAGGCTTACCCACGTGATTTAGTATTTCGATTAAAATTCTTAAAACCCGGTATAATAACCAATAGCGTTAATGAATATTTTATTTCGATTATTAAAATATCTAAATGCAAAGTTTACCCCGTTTGCAGGCAAATTTCGATTTTCATGCCTTAAAATTTCATTGTAAATAAAATTCAAGATGGCGCTTCGCTTTCGCATCCTGATAGCGTCCCTGACAAACTTCGCGCCTAAAAATTTAATTTTTCGTGGGAGTTCGTTGGATTCTGAAATTCATCGTCCAGTTCCGTTACTTTTCGCAGTCTAGTGACTCAAAATTTCTTTTAGTCGCGGTACAGAGTCGGTAGGAAAATTTGTCTGACTCAATATTGCGAGTCATTATTACGTTAAATTTCGTTCATTTCGGTTGGAGAGGGCATAGTTTGAAAATTATCGTGCTGCCTGAAGACTCAAATTTTCTTTTCTTTCGTCTCTTCTACTGTATGCCTCTTTCAGCTTACCTTTTTACTTTGTTTAAAATTTTTGAAATTAGTAGTAATTGTGATATAATAGCGATTAATATAGAAAAAAATTTGTACGTAAGTGAATTGTTAGTTTAAATACAGTGATACACGTTTTATATGGTCTTTAAAAATGTTTTAGCGAAAATTTGTACCGATTCAAAAACATTTCATGAACATGAGAAATTTTCTGGGTTTCATTAGCAGATTTTTGATTATATTTCGATTGCCTGTATATAATAATAGGATTATTTTGTTTATATAGATTTACGGGCTTTTTGCTTCGCTCGCTTCGCGCTATATAGGTTAAGTTACAGTTAATTGACAGTCGAAAGGTAATCTTAAACATATTAAATTTGTCAGATTATAAGTCGCCGTATAGGATTGTGTTAAATTTCAAAATAAGCAGAATTCGTTTAACTGAAATAGAGAAATTGTGTTGTAAAATTTTTTATAAGTTTTTTTTGGATTTTTATATACTCATTAATTATATACTCATTAATTATATACTTACTTATTAACTAATACGTATTTATTGGTTATATATATAATTACATATATTTATATACTCAAACTTTGGTAGGTAAGCTGATTATTTTTTTCTCCTCTCTTTCTTTCGTTCATTTCACGACAATTCCGACATATTTGGTAAAATGGCTATTGTATTGTACTGAGGGATTTCTTGTAGGCCTATCGTAAAATATTGTTCGGAGATTAACCGTTATTACGGTATGTCTATGGAGTAGTAAATTCTTAGTTATTTAACAAAATTTTATTTGATGCAACATAAATAATCATAGGATTTTCCTTAAGCACAAATGTTATGAATTAAATTCTTAATTGTTCTTTCCACACGTAACATTAAATTTATTAATTATAGACTTGAAACTACGGCAGTGATGTTTATTTTTATTTTGTGGGCCTATATACTGTAAGTGTGGATTACGTTGGCGTGTCTTAAATTTTAGAACACATATTTTACATTTTTTGAATAATTTTTTTAGTATTTTTTGAATAACCTTTATTAGTAATAAAATAAATACACTAGTCTTTTTACAATTTACAATTTTTCAATGTGTTTACTGAGTTAAAAATTGTGTTGGGTTTGAAAGGATGTCTTTTTGTAGGCCTATCGTAAAATATTGTTCGAATATTGGTTATCACTATTGTATGTGTATTGAGTATTAAATTATAGTATCTTTTAAATTATTATAGAGTTTCTTCAATAGTTATTTTACAAAATTTTTAATTGATTTAACATAAATAATAATAGAATTTTCTTTAATAAGCACAAAGGTTATGCATTAAATTCTAAATAGTTCTTTCCGCGCATAGCATGGAATTTATTAAATATAGGCCTAAAAGTGCAGCAGTAAAATTTTATTTTTATTTTGCGGCCAATGTGAGTTACGGTACACATTTTACTAAATCTCGATATTATAATTTTTTGAATTACAGAAATTTGTGAGCAAATTCTTTCATATATTTTCCTTACGTTTTATAAATTCATTCAATAATCAATTTATTTGTACAGGTAGGCCGATTTTTATTTTTCTTTCCAGTTCAATGACAATGGTAAAATTTTTAGTTCAAATTTAGATTGTATTCTAAAAAGGATGTTTTAATTTGATATTTTAATTTGGAATTAGAAATGAAAAATGTCTTTTTTTTAGTTCGAGCGTTTGCATGGAAAATATTACGAAATTATGTTAGGATATAATGCAGTTTCATTCGGTTGTAGGGATATTTGTATAGAGGTTCGCTTACAAACAAAGCGACCGCTCTCAATTAGGAAATGTTTTAGTTTTGTTTACAGTGGATTGTGTGTAATTTAGTGCATATATCTATTCTTATTTAGTATAACTAAAATTTGTAGTTTCACTTGGAAACGATAAATTACTGAGATTTTTGTGATTTGCAAACCATACTGGGGTTTCTGTTGAAGGAGAGAGTTGTATCTCAGATGTAATTTGCGAATTGCGAGTTCAATTCATGATGAAATTTGACGTTTCAAGTTGGAATTACTGTATTAAAGAATTTTTGGTAGTAATATTTAAATTTTTTTTACTTTTTAATAACTGTTTAGAAAATTATTATTGTTTAAACCTTCAGTCGGAGTTAACTAATGCATTTGAAACATTGACTCAAGTGTACACTCGGAAATGGAGCCTTATAGATAGCCAGTAACGTTTTTGTGGCGTCTGTGTGCTCCTCCTCAAAGCAAGAGGGTTCATGATTGTCAGAGAATGGATGACATGAAGTTTCTGGGGTTCATTTTTGTCTTTTGTATTTAGAGGTATTGAGGTGATTTCTGACGTAGTTTGAACAATAATAATTCTTAAATTATACTAACAGTTACTATGTATGGGCGCTTTTATATTTATACTGTACAATTTTGTTTAGCGTTTTATGACTTTTTTTATCTTCTCTGCTGTAACTGCCATAAGTGACCTTATTGGTAGCTAGATTGATTAAATTTTTGCGAAATTTTTAATTTTTTTCCGTGAATTTGGCCAGAGCAAATGTGTAGTTATTGTTTCGAAGTGAACTGTCGAGAAAATTCGATAAATTAAAATGAAATGATAAGCAGTACAGAAACGTTTCGAATAAACTTTTTTTTTCAAAATTGCAAAGGCTCAGTTTGGGTCAACCAAGTTGAATCCGAGTTCCATCAAGTGAGTTTAGTCGACCGGATAGGTGATCGATCACCAATGAGAGAGAGAGAAGAGAAACCAGAATGCGCATGGACTTGGCGCAGGATGGTTTCGAGAAGAGAGAGAGAGGAACCGAATGCGCATGGACTTGGCGCAGGACAGTTTCGGAAGAGAAGAGAAATTTACGTGTGCAGGGTCTTGGCACACGAAAGTTTCGATCGAAGATGGTCTACTGGTATTTTTCGGGCAGTAGCTGGTCACGTTGCTCGAATGCTTCGCTAAATATGTGTCACAGCGCGCGGTAGACAAGCCACGAGAGCTTGAACGGGTGCCTACGACTGTACTGTCCATACAGACATACAGTAGGTTCGTTGGGAAACGGCCTACGGCGGAGTCATCGTTTGATTGTTGCCAGTAGAAGAGTCTTTCAGCTGGACGTAGGAAGAGCAGCGTTCACCGACAAAGTGGAGATGAGACAAGGCGAGTTTCTTCATCGACTTCTAGAATTGCAAATTCCGTCCAATTCCAGCGCGTGGTCCCGCTTTCAGATATCTCCCCCCCTGATCCTTTTAGAATTGGACGTCTCTTGTTTTTTTTTTCGCCATTGGAGAGAGAGCGGAACCATTATAGCGTGCTGCCCTGTTGCATATTGATTGATGCAATCCCTTGCATTCTAGCGAAGTGAGCAGGAGAGCTGCGATTGAAAATTGAAATCCGTTGTCAGCGTGCGGAGTGTCATCTAAACAACGTCCAGCAAATTAAGTACTGATTATTGTGTAATGAAATTATAAGTGAAAAGGGTGCGATTATTGCCCATAATTGTTGTGTTTTTCGTGAAATAGTATGTGCGCTCTTGGTCAGTATTTTATGTAAACTTTTTCTTATTTTTTTCTATGTTGCCCTGATAGTAACTGTATAACTATACAAATAATTGTTTCAAATGTAAAGCGATCGTTGATGAGAAATCGCGGGAATAGATTGTGAACTTGAGATTTGTGTGGCCACTGTAAGAAAATTTTCCGTTATTTTTTTGGCATGTATAGATTAGTTACAGGTTGTAATTTAATTATTAGAGTGAAATGTTATTTTATGCAAATGTGAAAATTATAAAGTTTTCGGTTTTTATAATATGATACAATATATGTATGGGAATTGTCATTCTATTATTTCTTGTCTATTTCTAAACTTTGAATTTGTTAAGAAAAAAAAAAAAAAAAAAAAAAATTGCAAAATATATAAGTTTGTTGAATAAATTTATTGACATTGTTAAACGATATTAATAAGTTTTCTAATGGAAAAACTTATTTTCAAGGGGGTGATGCGAGTGTAGTAATGCTTAGTTAAATATAAATTTCTGTTTTGTTTAATTAAGATAATGTTTAATGTAAATCATTTACTAAAATTGTGATGATTACGAGAAAGCATGTTTGTTAGATTGTAAATTGTTTAAAATGGTACAGTTGGCAGTACTGAAGGGAGCCCAAAGGAGCGGACTGTATACCCATGAGGGAGCAGTCTTGAGGCACGCGATACGCGTAAGATTTAGAGCATGTGATCTTAAAGTCAAATTGTTTTGTGTTCCTCTCCGACCTAAATTATTATATATAAATTTCATACTCGCATACCCCTAATTAACTAAACCATTTTCGAAATTATAAAACGTAATAAGTGTTAATAAAGAGTATTAATATACCTCCCCCTTCCCTTTGTTTTGTAACGGTTTTAGAGTCAGAACTCGGCGTGGCTACCGGAAACTATACGATACGGCGAAAATGAGTAAAGAGAGAGTAAAGATAAATGAAATAGTGAGTAGAGAAAAAGTGATAAATGAAGCAAAGAGCCGATAGAGAATAGATAGTAAAGTAGAAAGAAGCGTAAATAATGAAGAAAGTAAATTAATAAAGTCGAACACTACGTACATCTGGTGGCGAACACTACAGTACGCACTACGCAGTTCAGTGTGGTTGAGAAATGAAAATTGTTGACGTGAATTAGAAATAGTAATGGACCAAGAATAGATCTTTGTGAAACTCCACTAATTAGCATCGCCTTGTCGGGTAAATTATATTATTTATCTTTTAATCTGATGTACTGATGGCGATTTGACATACTGTATATGACTTGAACGAATCAAGGATATTTCCTCTTATTCTGTATATGTGAAATTTATTCAATAATATTTCATGCGAAAATGTATCAAATGCTTTTGATAAGTTGAGGAAGATAAACGCAGTATGTTTTTGTGTTTAAGTACTGATAAACTTTTTCTAATAGCATGTTTATAGCATCTTCCCTTGTACTGTATGTCCATCTCTAAACCCAAATTGTGTTTTAGTTAAAATATCATATTTGATTACGAATTTAGTAAGTTTATTGTACACAATTTTTTTTCAAATACTTCACTTAAAGCTGGCAATACGGAAATGGAGTAATAATTGGATGGGGTGTTTCAGTGGAGCGGATATGTGAAAAAAGATGTTCACCTCCGGCAGAAAGCTTGAAATTTGGTATATAGGGGTTTTGATTTATGTTGATTAAAAAAAAAAATGGTACACATTTGATATGAACAACACCTTCAAAAAAGCGAAAGCCTAAATTTTGTTAGTGGACTGGACGCTATCGTGAACGCTGTAGTGTTTTACAATGATGTGAGATTTGGGTGGGTGGCATTTGAACATGGTAAACACTTTCGGTACATTGCTATACACACCATCTCAGCCAGCTTAGGATTCAAAAGGACTTTTATTCTTGCATGCAGTGATAGGATGTGACACGGTGTCTTCAATGTGTGGCATAGAAAAGAGGACTGTATGGGAAGTGTGGAGGTCTGCGGCAAGTTTTGGAGCTTTGTTCAGCAGACTTTCTCAACCATTACGAGGAATTGATCCCAATGATATGAAAGAACTTGAGAGATTTGTGGTCCTCCTCTACAGTCGAGTGTCAAGTCTGAAGAGTGTCAGACTGTACTGACTACCGACTATTTACCCGCTAGTCGATACATCTCTAATATATATATATATATATATATATATATATATATATATATATATAATACAGGGTGTCCCATAAGTCCGGTCTCATAGAAAAATTTAATTTAAAATAAATTTTCCTATGAGGCCGGACTTATGGGACACTTTATATATATATATATATATATATATATATACTGTGTGTGTGTATATATATATATATATATATATATATATATGAAAATTATTTCACGAAAGTAACACGTGAAAAATATTTATGATGAAAAAAACAACGAAGGAAAGGAAACACACGCTTGTTAAAAAGAGTGTCCGCACAAGAGGAGAGAAGAAAACGAGCAATGAAAAATGAGGCATCTCCCGGGAATCGAACCCGGGATCATCCGATTGCCGGTCAGATATGCTAACCATTACACCAAGAGCCTCCACGAATCAAACCTCGTAATTCTCCCACCTACCTACTAGCGGAATCAAATGCCTTTTGAGGGGGTACCTTCTCATGCCGTATATAATATATATTATATATATATATATATTTATTTATTTTAACTGCAAACGACACAGTATATATAAAAGAACGACGCTTGTTAGAAGAGTGTCCGCACAAGAGGAGAGGAGAAAACGAGCAATGAATAGTGAGGCACCTCCCGGGTTACGAGGTTTGATTCGTGGAGGCTCTTGGTGTAATGGTTAGCATATCTGACCGTCAATCGGATGAACCCGGGTTCGATTCCCGGGAGGTGCCTCATTTTTCATTGCTCGTTTTCTCCTCTCCTCTTGTTCGGACACTCTTCTAACAATCGTCGTTCTTTACATTATATATACACTGTGTGTCGTTTGCAGTTAAAATGTGAGTGTGTGTGTGTGTATATATATATATATATATATATATATACAGAGAGAGAGAGAGAGAGAGATTTGTGCTCCTCTCTACAGTCGAGTGTTAATGTTCTGGAGCGCTGGCCAGTTGTATATTTTCTGTGAAATATATGCTGTTATGAAAGGAGGTATTTTCTGAACATTCAAAAAAACACTGCACAATTTCGAGATTCTTTGTTGATACTGAAAATAAATTCACTTTAAAAAGATTATTGACATATTGGCTTATGTGGACTTTTTTGTATGGGTAGAGCCTGAGAATTACCTACCAAGTGAAAACACACCCAAAAATTGTGTTCGATATAATGGAATCATAGTGAAGCGTAGCAACATTTTGCAGCCGTCTGTGTCGGTCACGATAAAGATAAATATCGTCAATTTTGAGTGAGATACAATGCTTGGATGAACTGTCTACCAATTTTTTTGGAATTACCATATATCAAAACCCCAATATACCAAATTTCATGCTTTATGCCGGATGTGAACATCTTGGGCCTTTTTGTTCACATATCCGCCCCACTATTTGGGTTTCCCGACTTAAATACAGGGCATACTCTGGCTTATTTTAGACTGTCAGGGAATATACCAAGAGTTACTGATTCATTCATTAGCTTACTGAATATATACTGAAAAGTATACAAATTAGTACTGCAATTTCATCAGATACTAATTTGTATATTTTTACCGAGATCGTATTGATGTCAGAATCTTTATTTTTTAGATTCTTTATTGCTAGAGAGATATCGTATGGTAGGATTGGATCAAAGAAAACTGAATTTGGATTTGGTTGTGGCATGTATTTTCGGTTGTGAGCGTCTGTAATGGGATCGAGGGTGCAGTATTAGAACCGATATTTGCAAAGAAGTTCTCTAATAAATTGGCTGTCTCTTGGGTCACTGTAGGAATTTCCGCCTTGTATGAGGGAGGACATGGGATTTGTCTTAACTTCTTTGTATTAATTAACTCTTTCTGAGTGTTCCATAGCCTTTTTGGATTGGATTTTTTTTCATCAATTTTTTAACAATAATGATCTGGTTTTGCTTTTGTAATAACTGCATTATGTCTGTTACAGTAATTTTTTAATGTCTGTTTCGTAATAATATCAGTTTTCCATAATTTAAAGAGTGTTTGCTTTGTAATGCTCACAATGAGTGCTGGTGTGATTCATTGGTTGTTTTATTTAGTTTCAAATATTACTTTTGATTTAAGAGGAAAGCTTATGTTGAATATATCCATTAGTGTGTCTGAGAATGCTTGAAATTTTATTCCAATATCATGGTTACTTTTGGTTAATCTAGTCCAGTCAAAAGCTATTATTTCTCTCAGGAATGGGTGATTAGCATGGTGTATTTAGGCAAGTGATCCGTGATATTTAATATAATTATACCTGAGATGCGGTCAAGCGGGGACCGCACCAAGTTCTGATCTAGCAGAGTCGAATTTATAATGTCATTGTGAAGGCTAGTTGACTTTTTTAATAGCTAATTTGAAACCACTCGCAGTCATGATGTTGTAAAGGAAGCTTGGGTTATTATTTGAATGTTCCTTTGTAACATTAATAGTTAAATCTCCTGCAATAACCCAATTATTAATAATATAATTGGAGGTTAGAATTCTATCGACATTTGCAACAAAAGTTAGTACGTTACCACTTGATGGTCGGTAAATGCCTAAAATTGAATATTGGGTGTTGTGAATAAACATGTCAACTGCAAGTGTTTCTGAGGTATTGTTTATTTTACTCTTTTACTCTTGTAGTTTGAATCTGCAAATACACTTACACCTCCCCCCCCTATTGTTAGTCCTACATACATTGTAACTTGTGTACCCTGAAATGTTAAAAAATCTTCCTATTTTCATTCAATTAACCAGGTTTTTGTTAATATAATGCATGTAAATTTATGTTGTAATAATTTTAGGTTAGCTGCCAATTCTTCAAAGTGGTTTGGAAGACTACGAATTAATAATTTTAGGAAAGACAGGTTGCCATTGTTCTACAGGCATACCCCGCATAATACGGATTCGTTCAATGCTGATTCGCCATAACGCTGATAAAACCTTGACACCATTTTCTGAACAGCGATGCTTCAGATTCGTTCTTGTACGTTTTTGTAGCAAACATTTTTTGACAAAAATGCATTTTTTAACGTTGAATGGCACAAAGTTAATTTTAAAAATAAGCGCGATTTTAACAAAATTTAGAAAATATCAACATATTTTTTTCCAAAATTAAACGGGTTAATTTTTAACTGATAATTAAGCATACAATATACAATGATAAATAGGGAACAGCTTTTATCTGTTTGGCTTGAAGATTGTAATAAAAAAAGAATTCTGCGTAGCGAGATGACAATTCATTTGAAAGCGCTAACGTATGAAAAAACTTTTACTGTTGCTAGTCGCGGTCTCGCGGATGGTTTGACAGATTAAAAAAGAACGTAATAATGAGCGCACTTTTAGCTAAAAATTAAACATATTCGTAACTAAATTAGTTGCAGTTATTTCACAATTAAAACTAGTTCATTTTCACGCAAAAAGACAGTGTTTTTTCATATTTTTCTTTATCATTGACATCTGAGAACGAAACACTTTATTTCGCATTGATTACATTCCCCGATCAACGCTGATTCACATAATGCGGTACTTTCCGCGGACGAATTAACCGCGTTAATCGGGGTATTGCTGTATTTCTTGTTTAAAAAGTTGTCTACTGAGATATAATCAGAGTTGACAACGTTTTCAGATTCACTAATTTAATTTACAGTATTGAGAGTATTTAAATTGTTGATCATGATATGAAAAGTAGGGTAATATGGTAAAAGAAATAATAACAGGTTAGAAAAAATATATACAGCGCACACACACACACTATATATATATATATATATATATATATATATATATATATATATATATATATATGTATATGTGTGTATATATATATATCCAATTCTAATTCTCGCTCTTTCTGGCATCAGGCTAAGAACTTCTTCAACAACTTTACTTCCTCTTTTCCATTCCAACGGCTCAGTTGCCGTCTCTTCTCCTGACAAAGCTGAACTCTTCGCTCAAACGTTCGCTTACAAATCAACCCTGAATGATTCCGGTGCTGTTCCTCCATCTCCCCCCCCCCTCTGACTTTATTATGTCTGAAATTAGAATCTCTTCTAAAGATGTTTTTTCTGCCCTATCTGGACTCAACTCTAGGTAGGCGTATGGTCCTGATGGTGTTCCTCCTGTTGTTCTTCAGAACTGTGCTTCTGTGCTGACACCCTGCCTAGGCAAACTCTTTCGTCTTTGTCTCTCATCCGGTACTTTTCCTTAGTGCTGGAAGTTCGCTTCCATTCAGCCTGTCACAAAGAAGGGTGACCGCTCTCAACCCACCAACTATCGTCCAATTGCTATGATTTCTTGCCTTTCCAAAGTTTTCGAATCTATCCTGAATAGGAAGATTTTTAAACACCTTTCTTCTCACAATCTTCTTTCAGATCGTCAGTATGGATTCCGGAAGGGACGCTCTACCGGCGATCTTTGTGTAGATCTCTCTGACTTTTGGTCATCCTCCTTTCGGGAGTTCGGTGAAACTTTTGCTGTTGCGCTAGACATATCGAAAGCTTCTGATAGAGTCTGACACAACTCTTTAATTTCCAAACTGCCCTCCTTCGGTTTCTATCCTTCTATCTGTTCCTTCATCTCTAATTTCCTTTCTGGTCGATCTATAGCTGCAGTTGTAAATGGCCACTGTTCTTCTCCTAAAGCTATTAACAGTGTTATTCCTCAGGGTTCTGTCCTGTCACCCACTCTTTTCCTTTTATTTATTAATGATCTTTTAATTCGCACTTCCTTTCCTATTCACTCCTCTGCCGATGATTCCACTTTTCACTTCTCCACCCGCTTCCCAAAGCGTCCCTCTCAACAGTCACTCCATGATTCGCGTAGTACGGCTATGAAGTACCTGACCTCTGATCTTTCTGCTATCTCTCATTGGGACAGAGAAAACCTTGTGGCTTTCAGTGCCTCAAAATCTCAGTTCCTCCAGCTGTCTACTCGTCACTATCTTCCACATGACTATCCCCTTACCTTCAATAACACACAACTCAATCCTTCCTCTTCTCTTAACATTTTTAGCCCTTCCTTTTCTCGTGATCTTTCCTGGAAAGATCACATTTACCCTCTTTCTAAAACAGCTTTTAAGGGGTTAGGTGTGCTGTACCCCCTCCACAGTTTCATCACCCCAACTCAGTTGCTGTCTCTGTACAGGGGTCTTGTTCGCCCCTGTATGGAATATGTTTCTCATGTGTAGGATGGTCCAACCCACAGAGCCTGTACTTCACCGTGTGGAATCAAAGGCATTTTGTCTCATCAATTCCCCGCCTCTTACTGATTGTCTTCAATCTCTCTCTCTTCGCCGCAGTATTGCCTCACTCTATCTTTACTATTGCTATTATAACGGACATTGCTCTTCTGAACTCTCTAACTGCATGCCTCTTCCTTTAAGGAGAGCACGCAGTACCAGACTTTCTACACTTTCTCATTCCTTTTCTATCCAACTATCTAATGCAAGAGTTAATCGATATTTCCAGTCTTTCATCTACTCAACCGGTCAAGTCTGGAATAATCTTCCTCAATCCATCTTTCCTCCTGTCTATGATCTCTCATCTTTCAAACGCAGCGTGTCTAGGCATCTCGAAATCCCCAGACCTTGATTTTGGCTATCTTCTTCTTCTATGGGAGGGGCGCTTTTGCCGGCATTGCCCTTGGCCCCTCCTTCCTGCATAATATATATATATATATATATATACAAAATAGTATATGCAAAAAAATGTAAGAAAACTAAAATAAAAAGCGGTTGCAGTAAAGAAAGAATGTATATAAGAACTTAATATTATATATGCAATATGCATCCACAGTGAGGTTATACTGTAAAGTTGAAAGTTAGAAAATTATGCAATTATAAAAACTTAAAATTAAAAATTAAATTAAAAATTAGAAATTATATCATTATAAAATCTTCAAATTAACGATTGTAGAATTACAATTGTTTCGTAGGTACGATTTCTTTAATTCTGAAACAAAATTTCACGCTCGGACGTATCTAAAATGACAAATGAGTATAAAATAATAATAAATACACATAAATTACCACGATTGCTATGATGCAATATACGAGTACATCGGTAACGTTTTCATGGCAACTAATTTAGATGTTAATGTGTCATGTTTCTTATTCTGTATTTATTTATTTCTTTACATGGACATGATTTTTATATCCGTATATATCGGGTGGCCCAAATATAACGCCTTGAGATTTGAACATCAATAACTTTAAAAATATGCAGTTCACACTTTCAAAATTTACACAACTTTTATCTCAATCTATTGATAAGCTATCATAAAAATTTTAGACCTCTACATAAAATACTTTTTCCACAACTGAGGGAACAATGAGGTATGGTGAAAAAAACCAATATCATAAACTGAAAATTTTTTATTATTCACAGCTTATCAACAAATATGATCAATATGTTCGCCGTCCTGCTTCCAAACTAATCTTAACCTTTCCTTCCACGACATGATACATTTTCTGATTTCTGCTAATGTTATTTTTCTTTAATTGCATTTCTGTAAACTTTTCTGTTTGGCCTTCATAAATCTTCTCTGCTAGAGTTTTCCATATGCAATAATCCATGGGGTTGCAATCAGGTGATTGTGGGGGCCAGTCGTTTTTCCCAATGAAGTTGACTACATTCTGTTATAGATAATCCTCTGTGAACTTGCTAGTATGAGCTGTAGCACCATCTTGTTGGAGTATGAAATCATTTTCATAATACAGGCGCCGACAATCAGGCAAAAGATTCTCCTCTAAGAGTTTTACATAGGTTTCTGAATTAATTTTTTTTATTTTCTGAAGTTAAATTAATTTTCGTCTTTCCATTCCACGATACACCTGCTAATACCATGATTTTTTTAGAAAACCGACTTGTCTGGTGGTAAAGTCTCGATAGAGGAATGTCTTTCTTACGCCGACCATAAACAACATCGTTCCAGAAGGTTCGAGCAATCTCGATGGTGAAATCTTTTTCATCTGTAAAAACTATTTTTTAACATCATTGGACGAAAATCTATCAAGCAATTTTCTACAACGAATTTTTCTTTTACCTCTTACGTTGCTGTCACGTCTTGAAACACGGATCCTTTTAAATGCTTTAAGGCCTACTGTTCTCTGCATTCTTTGTGTGGAACTTCGACTGATACCTAAATTTCTTGTAATTTTCCTCTGAGAGCAGTGTGACCCAGGTCGATCCTCTTGAGATAGGCTCATCATTTCGATCATTGCTATATCTTAGGATCCTGACTGGCGATCCTAAGAGCTCGGAGAAACATTGAAGAAAATACGATATTGAAAGTGATCTGTGCTACCCACCTGCGTTTATGGAATCTTGTCTTAATAAGGCAAAACGAACCTTCTATCGTGTGCAAATTAACATTCGCACTTTGTCAAAGAATATTTTAGTACTTCCACTTTTCCCGGGCTTTTTAGGCATTGCTAATGTACTTAAACTTTTGGATATTAATGTAGTATTTTCATATAACAATATTGTGAAAAGTATCATAGTAAAAAATAGTCCTACCAATAATTCAGGCATTATCTATAAAATTGGTTGTAAACAATGTGATTCTTTTACATTGGTCAGACGGGAAAGGATTTGCACACGCGTGTAAAACAGCATCAATATTCCGTTAGAACGGGACAGTCGTCCAGTGCCCTTTTTGTCCATTTGTCAGAGTTATCCCATTATATTGATTGGAATAATGCTTCAGTTTTGTTTCACTCTAGCAACATTGTCAATAGAAATATTTTTCTGCTATTATTCAACTTACAAATAACTTTAACATGAGCAAAAGGTCTTTTTTAACTCGATCCCGTTGTTTTGAATTCGTTCAGAATGGATTTAGACAAGAAGGGTAGAGTGCTAAACCTTTGGTAATTTTCCCTTATAAATTTTTATGCTCCCCTTACAATTTTTATTTTTCAATTTATTTTTATTTTTTTATTTATTTATTTATTTTTGTGACCTATATATCATTCAGGCATTATCTATAAATTGGTTGTAAACAATCCATTTGATCTTGTGTTGAATTCGGGCAAAGTGCTAAAATTGGTAGTTTCCTCACAAATATATATATATATATATATATATATATATATATATAGTAACTCTTGAACTCTTTATTTACTTCAGTGTTCCTGAATTAGACGAAAGCGCTTGAGCACCACTCTGTGTTTCCTTTCCTTCGTGGTTTTATTCATCATAAATATTTTTCACGTGTTACTTTCGTGAAATAATTTTCATATACAGTATATATATAATATATATATATATATATATATATATATATATATATATATATATATATATATATATATATATATATATATATATAAAATAGTAGTAGTAGTGCGTAGCCGTATTAAAATTTTGTACGTGAAAAAGGATCCCAAAATTTAAAAACTATAAAGTAAAAATTAAACTTTGAAGTCTAAAAACATTAAGAACTTCGCATTAGGTAAACATTAAAAGCCACTCGGTCTTTCGGAGAGTTTATTTTCCTTCCTTACGGTGGCAAAAACAAGCTGAAAATGAAGGAGGACGAAGAGACAGCATTTGAAAAGGGTTACCATTCCTTAGGTAGGCAAAACTTATTCTGAAAGGATTTAAAAATCTATCCTGTTTGAAGAGATGGTAGACGAGCGGGGAAGGAGAGGATCAGTATGAAGTTGACCTTTGTCGAGATTAAAATTCTCCAATTAGGACGGATTCAATTAATTTTCTTTTATCTCTGTCAGATATTTTGAGGCGTAGTTGCACGTAGTCTTTAAGCGTAGATATTATGGCTATGTGATAGTACAAAGAGATCATCAAGGAAGAGATTCCATGGAAATAAAAGCACAGACCAAAATCCAAAGAACATCATCGTATTGCTCACTGAATGTCAAGTTCCTAAAGACCTAAAGACTCCCTTCCTGAAAATATAACAAAGGTAACAAGACTATCTTTCGCTACAAGAAATTTATGACAAAATAACCACGTCAATTCACATAGTAATAAGAGTGGCATAGTAATAACAGTGTTATTAGAGCAATACGAGTGGCATTTACAAAAACGCATGTAAAGATTGTAACAAATTCTGCATAGGTAAAACGAACAATTTCAGTGATAACAGCTATAAACATGGATACGACCTTCGAACAGAAAATAGCAACTCTGAGTTGGACTAGATAATCTGAATTAAATGCTGGTTATTAGCTCGAGTGCGGTAGGGTTAATACGTAGAACGCCTCTAGGGCGAAAGCCTCATGCGTTTTTTCGGTCGATAAAATATCTGTCAGGTTGTACTAACTTTCATCTCGTTGTATCGTAGTGGCTAGCGCCCTCACCTTCTACTCAAGAGGTGGTAGGTTCGAATCCTGGTGAGGTAATGCTGCATGTACTTGTACAGGGTGTAATTATTTTTACAAATCCACTTGAATTTTAATTGAATTTATAAAAATCATTCGTGGATGCCCTATATATACAAGTGGTGACAAAATAAACAGACCCCTTTGGATTTTCCATATTTTTTAATTGATAATGAAAGTCCATCAATAATAATAATACGTTTATTGAACCAATATATACAGTATATAGAATCGTGTTATTTTCCCGTTTGTGTTGTGTAAAGCTGACGCACGTTCTGGTATTCCAGTGATGATTTTTTGCATTTGTTCTTGAGAACAATCATCGTGCTGTCTATCTACTTTTTGTCAACCCTTTATATATAATATATATATATATGTATGTATATATATATATATAATGCACACCCACAATGAAAAATGAAAAGCGATTAAGGGAGAAGAAAATGAGAATGGGAAAACCTTCTCTCCTCTGTGAGATAATTTATATATGGAATTTTTTAAAGTAGAATTTTACCCACTATTGATTTTACCCACTATTGTTAATTTCAACCTTGCATGTACAGTATATAGATATGTATATAGATGATGTTTTGCGCCTTCGGCCTCATAATTTGGATGTTGATGAATTCCTCGATAGGCTCAATAATTTAGCCTGTAATTTATGTCTGTAAAATCTACTGCTGGTAATGACGAAAATGACGAGTACTTATCATTTCTTGATCTAAAAATTCAGAGATCCACAAATTAATTCAAATTTGAAGTTTCTCGCGAGCCTACTAATAATAACTTTTATGTTCACTTTTATTCTGATCATCACCCCTCGATAAAATCTTTAGTTTTTTCTTTTATATTTCTCAGAACATTACGAGTTGTTACTCCTGAGTTTATATACTCTGAATTATGCAATATTATGAACACTGATATTAAATTATATTATCCTTCTCCATTTTTAAAAATTGTTTAAGCAAACCTAAAAAGAGGTATTATAATAGAGTAATTCAAAGGGAATATGATTATGAAAATAGCCTCACCCTCCCTTACCATCTAAATTTTAAACATCTTCCGACCTTACTTAAAACAGTTGTAATTAACGTAGTCTTTAAGTATAAAAATACTGGCAAATCTCACTTAATAAAGAACAGCCCAGATATTACAGCTCTGTCTACTTGATTGGATGTAAACAATGTAACTCAATTTATATAGGTCAAACTAAGAAAACTTTAGACGTCAGAGTAAAACAGCACAAATAGGCGTACAGGACGGCAAATAATTGTAATGCATTGTTTAACCATATGTATACAGGTTCTCCGAGAAGTGGGGTGTAATTCTAAAAATAACCTATTTTAGTGGTTAGTATCGCTCACTACGAATCGACCGGTCCCGGGTCCGATTCCTGGCGATGCAGGCAGAAGCAAGAAGCTTGACCTTCGTCAAAATAAATAATTCGGGCGAAGCAAAACAAATAAGTAATTATAATTGCTTGATTAAAATAGGTTATTTTTTGAATTACACCACAATTCTCGGACAACCTGTAGATATAATCATAATATTAACTGGGAGAAATCTAAAGTTCTTGTTAAAAACAAAGATATAATTTAAAGAAACATTCTGGAATGTGCATTCATCTATTTTATAAATAATTTCAATAACAGTTCGGGAACGTATAAAATAGACCACATCTTGTTGAAATGTATTTTTCCTTTAATTCATACTTGTTAATTTTTTGCTAATCCCTACCAACTGTTTTATTTACGTTGTGTTGTACAGAGATATATATTTTTGGCTTCTTGCCGTTTCCTTTCATTCCCTGACGAGCTGTACTGTTAAATAAACGAAAAACATTAGAATCGCTTTTCATTTATCCTTGTAGGTGTGCATCACTTACTTATTTCACATGTCTAATTGTGAAATTCAACTATATAGATATATATATATATATATGTTAACCCTCCGTCGATGGCCTTGGGTGGTTCGAAGTTGACGGGGCTTCTGGTTAGCTGGCAGCAACGGATTTCTCACTCTGGGGTAGCGGATCCTATGTAGGGAATCGCAATAATTTCTTTTGTACTACACTCCGATTTCTTCTTGTAGCGGATCGGAGTACCCTATAAACACTTACGAGGTTATGGGTCGATTCCCCAATTCTTCTTGTAGCGTATCGGAGAAGTTTGTGTGGCAGTGCTGATCTGAGATTTAAGGCCTATTGATTTCTAACTTTACTGCTTCTTGAAGGTGCTGTGTTATTTTAAAACTAAATTCTCTTGAGGAGACAGCAGGGCTCAAAGGAAAAGACAAAGATATCTTTTTACTGAACTTTACTGAGTTTCTAAGTCCTCTGGGACAGATCAAACAGAACAACATTTGAGAAGTTACACTGGTTTATATACTATTTAAGCTACTGACGTCATTATTATTTAATTTGACTTGTTTTTTTTCCAATTTTTAAGAGGCTGAATTCCTTTGCTAATTCAAAAGAATTGTTTGGTGTATTATGTGGATCTTGTAGAAACTGATAAAGCAAAATATTTTGAAGATGAAGGCAAATTTCGCTTTAACAGCATATTGGCAAATCTAATGTTATCACGATTTGGGGTGTCAACTAAAATTAGAAATTAAAATACGCATTTTATTAAAATTAATTGTTTAAAATTTAAAATTAAATGCTGATTCAGGATATAACTTCATCTTTTATGATTTAAGAGAGAATATATAAAAAAAATTAACATTGCAGAATTTAACAAGATTACATGATTAACCTTAATAAGAAAAGCAACTAGGTAGATAAAAAAGAACGAATCATCAGGATATCATTCAATCGAAAATCACCTTAGCAAAAATTAAATAAAGAACAGAAAAAAATTAAAATTTTTAATTATTTTCCAAGTTTGCATGAATATTAAATACAGATGGAATGTCATGCGAGTTTGGACTTTATGAGCAAAATGAATGTTAGAATTATCATATACAGTAGCACCTCGCAATAACGGCGGGTTAGGGACTGGACCCCCGCCGTTAAGCGAATATCGCCGTTAAGCGAATTTCGCCATTAAGCGAATTACGGCCTTTTTTCCTCGTGGATGCATATAGCGACATATTACTACTATTATATATTAAGTGCGCAATAGCGCTAGACCTATAAAACAATGATACGAAGGCAAAATAAATACATTGTTTACCTTAAAATATATATTTCTTTACTTATAGTGAGAGACTATAAATTTAAAAATAAATATATTTATTGCATGGATGATGAAGGAGATGGCACATTTTCATCATCTGACTCTTCAACGAATCTTATTCGTTTTGGAGATGGTGACTTTGATGAAGAAGGTGTTTCAATTGAAGTTGATGGCAGGCTTTCTGTTTCTGTGGAAGGTTGCGACGGTACTTTAAATTTAGAGAGATGCTAAATGCACGAATGCTGTAAACAGACTGATGCTCCACAAAGAAAATGGCGCTTGGCGTACTTCTCGGACTCAGCTGTTGAGCGCGTGTTGCCGAAAACCCGCCAAAACAGCGAGTGCACATATGGAACATGAATATAATTTAAAAGCGCTGTTATAGCGAAACGCCGTTAAGCAAGGTGCCGTTATTGCGAGGTGCTACTGTATACATATATATATATTATATATATATATATATATATATATATATATATATATATATATATATACACACAGTGTGTGTATATATATATATATATATATATATATATATATATATGGGAATGAACTCAGAATGACTACCTGAGGTTTTTTATGATACACAGACCGTGCATGGAACAAGGAACTCTTCTAGGAAAATTAAATCCACTATAATCCGAATAAGTAATGGTAAATGACAAACACTATAGTTTTTTCTTTTTTTTTCATGATGTTAGCCCGACGTGGGCAACGGGTCACTCGCAAAGATGTCCCAAAAATATAGCTTCCCTCACCAGCTATCTACAAAGCAGATAGGATCCAGCTTTGGGACAGGATCTAGGGTTTAAAGCAGCCTAGCCCCGCTACATTTAGAACCTCAATATAAGCAAAAGACTCGCTGCCTTCACGTCGGATTGAATACATCAAAGAAAAAGGGGTAACTATTATATTTTTAGCCAAAAACCAAAACTTAAACCTCAACTGGCAGAATTGAGCGTCCACTTTTCAAGGCACATAACATGTCCGTTTCATGTAGTGTTTGTCATTTATCATTACTTATTCGGACCATAATGGATTTAATTTTCCTAGAAGAGTTCCTTGTTCCACGCACGGTCTGTGTGTATCATAAAAAACCTCAGGGAACCATTCTGAGTTCATTTCCATCATGAAACGGACATGCTATGTGCTTTGAAAAGTGTTGGCTAAAAATATAATAGTTACCCCTTTTTCTTTGATGTATTCAATCCGACGTGAAGGCAGCGAGTCTTTTGCTTATATTAAGGTTCCAAATGTAGCGGGGCTAGGTTGCTTTAAACCCTGGATCCTGTTCCAAAGCTGGATCCTATCTGCTTTGCAGATAGCTGGTGGGGGAAGCTATATTTTTGGGACCTCTTTGCGAGTGACCCGTTGCCCACGTCGGGCTAACATCATGAAAAATAAAAAACTATAGTGTTTGTCATTTACCATTACTTATTCGGACTATAGTGGATTTAATTTTCCTAGAAGAGTTCCTTGTTCCATGCACGGTCTGTGTGTATCATATATATATATATATATATATATATATATATTAGAGTGTCCCAATTTTTTTTGTTCCTGAAGTTTGTCATGCACACACCCTAATTTCTTCCACTCGTGAAAACATGCCAGCAAGATGAATTTCATTCGTGTTCTTTAATTTTAAGGGTCCCCTCAAACCATGTGTTACTATTGCTGAACGGCTACTCTCTACCTTATACTAATTGTAGCATTTCTTTTCAGGTTATGGATACAAGAAAGCAGGAGACTGTTGTGGTTGGTGGGGGTGTTGCGAAATGAACCCTGGAAATGCTGTCAACTCCCGACAGTGGGAGATGTTCTTCGACATCTGTTGTTCTTCACTCGGAAGAAAAAAACGTCCATGGCGGAAGCTGCCAATGTGGTAGCTGATGAGGTTATGGCGGATTGGCGGTGTGGGCTCGGGCATCTATTCCGACCTCCCACAAGCACAAGTGCGTCGAGAGGATCAAGGCCCTCTCCACGGACTACGAGAAGGTTGCCAGAAACCGAAACCGTGGGGGAGAGAAGCAACTGGAGCGGGAAAAGGGATTCCAAGCCAACCTGAATACACTGTTCGAAACAGCTCATGCCAACGCCATGAAACTCTCAAAGTCCCCGAAGATCGAGACTTTCTGAATGACCAGCGAACCGTGCGGAAGATGTACATCGGAGGAGAGGACCTGGAGTTTGCTCGCAGGGCGCGGAGCGGGAGAAACGCCGAGCAGCTGAAGAGAAGAGGAAGAAGAAAAGTCGCGAAGAGATGGACTCACTGCAAGCAAAAGGAACGGTGAAAAGTGGGTCTTCTTCTTCTTCGGAGTCCATGGCCGAAGCATCCAATGATGATGTCCAATATTCCTCTCCTGGTCCTTCGGCTCCTCGATCCGCTCCCAAGGACGGCCAGTGTCGGCAAGGAGGATCATCCAATATCCCAATTTTGCTGCAGCCCTGGATCGAACTGGAACCTCAGTACGCCAAGCGATGCACATTGTGGCTCCAGCACTCGCTGCCGCGGGAGTTGAATTATCCTCGGTCACCTTGTCCAAATCAAGTCTTCACCGTTCATGGCAGAAGTCCGGAGAACTTGGCAGCCGGAATCAAGACCGAGTTCAATCCTGATACGCCGCTTGTCGTCCACTTTGATGGCAAACTCCTCCCTGATTCGGATGGAGGGAAATCGGATCGCATACCAGTGCTGGTCAGCAGGAAGAATCTTGAGAAATTGTTGGCGATCCCAAAAATCCCTGACAGCACGGGACAGCGGATGGCTGGAGCTGTTCTGAAGGTGCTGGATGATTGGCCGCAAGTTCAACCATGGATTGCCGGTCTCTGCTTCGACACAACAGCGGCGAATACCGGTATTCACAGCGGCGCTTGTACGATTATCCAGGACCAAATGGACCGCCGCGTTCTTTTCCTGGCTTGCAGACACCACATGATGGAATTGGTAATCACCTCAGTCTTTGACCTGTTCTTCAGGTCTTCTGGCCCCGAAATTGCGCTGTTCGCTCGCTTCAAATCCCAAGGGAGTTCATCGACCAGAAGCAGGCTTCTCCGTTCAACGGCGATGGCCCAAGCGACATCCTTTCGGAATGGGTGGCGTTGAAAAAAGAGCAGATTGTCCACTTCATTGAAGACCAGCTTGAAGTTGGCCACCAAGAGACGATTACCGGGAGTTCCTGATCCTCGCTCTGGTCTTCCTCGATGGTCATGGCAAACGAGATCTCCAGTACAATCGTCCTGGAGCATACCACCGGGCCAGGTGGATGGCCAAAGGCATTTACTGTCTTAAGATGTTCATCTTCCGAAGCCAATTCCACCTGACCACTCACGAGGTCTAGTCACTACGCAAGATAAACGTCTTTGCCGTCACCATCTACCTCCAGAGTGGTTCGAGGCTCCATTGACGGCGGACGCGCCCGTCAATGACCTGGAGCTGTTGAGGACCTAGAGCGGTACAAGGCGGTGGATCATGATGTAGGTACCGCCGCATTGACGAAATTCCGGGGCCACCTCTGGTACCTAAGCGAAGATTTAGCCGGACTCGCTATGTTCTCCTCCAAAACCACCGATGCAGAGAAGATGGCCATGCTCCAAAACCTGCACAAGAAGACTGAAACCCAAAAGATCTGCGTTGGCTGGAGGGAAAGTGTCTTGACTGTGAGATGTCGGATTTGAGCACCTTGGTCACGAAAGGACTCAAAACCTTTTTCATTGCCTGAAGCTGCCAGTTCCAAAAACCCCCAAAGATCTCGAAGGATGTGCAGTGTGCACCATCGTTGAAGTCTGTGAATGATGCGGCAGAACGGGCGGTGAAACTGGCGGAAGATTTCAACAAGGGCCTGACAAAAAACGAGGAGGAACGGCAGCTCGTGTACCAAGTCGTCGAATACCACCGCCAGCAGTTCCCCTCAGCAGACAAAAAGGGTCCTCTGTCCCCCGAATGAAATGTGCCATTACGAAGAATTTCCATTTTCTTTAATTTAGTCATTAGAAAGAATTTACATTTCATTCTTCCATTCTAGAATGATTAATGCTGAGCATTACGTTTGTTCATATAGGGTTGAAAACAAGGTCAATGAGGGGACCTTACCTCCTAATAGGCCAATGAAATTTCGCCCATTTCTTCCTTTCTTCAAGTGTAATTAATTAAAGGGTGTGCGATTTGACTCTTGCAAATTTTTATTTTCACATGTGAGGCTGGGACACCCTAATATATATATATATATATAGTGACTACTGAAGTGACAGAGACATTTGCAAATACCTTAGCAATATTCCATCAACACAATTAGCGCGGGAATATCTCAAGACAACAACTCGATTTCGTTACAAGGAGTTCTGGACGCGGTTTGAGCTCGCTCTTCGAACACCAGCTTCGGTGACACGCAAACCATCGCAATGTAAACACCATTTGTGCAGGGCCCATTGGCACGGTGTCATTCACCTAACTCAGAGCTTTCCAAACTTTTCACGTTGGCGACACACTAATTAATTTTTGTTATCAAATATCAAATATCAGATAATTTTTCAGTAGGTGGTTTATCTTGTAGCCGATTTTGTTGATACAAAAATCAAAATTTTCAAAATACAAAAAAATTGAAAATAATTAACTAAGTTTGGCGACACACCTGGGAGGTATTGGCGACACACAGTTTGGAAAGCTCTGACCTAACTTTATATAAAGCCTCATCATTACCTCGCGCGTTATTAAATGTCAAGCCATTATAATATTTGAAAGCATTATTTCAAGTGTACACATTATTGCAACTGTAAACAACATATTTCTGTCTCATTCATAAATCATTTATTTTGAGTAATAAAGAAAGAAAACTCATTCTATCAATCAACCTAATTAATAACTTAATTAATAACATTCTTTGATCTAAAAGATCTGGTGACCTCGGCCTAAGCATTTATCATTAACACTCATCATGAACAATCAATTATAAACGTCATTCATTATAGTACAGATTACGCATTAAACTCATAACCATAAATTTGGTAACAATAAATTGGCCGGATCACTTTAACATATTGCTTCCCAAAGTATTCGGGAAGCAATATGTTAAAGTGATCCTCCTGGGAAGCAATATGTTAAAAAGAGAAAGGTTGGTTGGTCACTTTGTGTGACCATATAGCGCAACAATTCTAATAAATTTACTTTCAATCTAATTTTTAACATGTTATGATTTACTTTTTATGCCTTTGCTTTATTAAAGCGAACATTTTGCATCACTCGAAGATCCGTCACCCCAGCCTTTTTTAGTTAGTTTTATAAGGCTAACTAACGAAAATATCACGACCTAACCTAACCAATCGTCAAGGGCGTACAGTTGACCTAACGATTGGTTAAGTTAAGTCGTGATATTTTCGTTGGTTAGCCTTATAAAGCTAACTCAAAAAGGCTAGGGTGACGGATCTTCAGGTGATCCAACATTTTTTTATCGTACTCCTTATCCTAAATATTGGGAAGCAATATGTTAAAGTGATATACACTGGGAAGCAATATGTTAAAGAGAGGTTCCTGGGAAGCAATATGTTAAAGTGATCCAATTGGCCATTATAAATTGGTAACTATAAATTAGTCGTTACCAATTTATAATGGCCAATTTATTGTTCCCAAATTTATGGTTATGAGTTTAATGCTCAGCCGGAGTCAAAAAATGCAGTAGAACTGTAGAAACTCGATAATTTGAAATTCTTTATTTAAAAAAAATTATTTATCTTTAAATTCTAAAGCTAATAAACTTTTAATTTTAAAGTTTAAAAATTTAAAAAATCGATAACTACGAATAGACAAATATTGGACCCCTCAATATTTACGTGAGTAATAATCTTGTTGACTCGGGCTCCGGCGAATTTGCACGAGAAGCGTTGTATCGTATTCTTTATTTTATAACTTTTGCAAAGGACCTTTCTTATATGCATTTTGTTACACTGCAGTCACTCCCCTAATTGTGTATAAAGTGCATGCCATCATGTCTCTAATAATGTCTTAATTATTGAGAAAAAAACATTTCAACTCGGGCTCAAAGCGAAATGCTTGATAAAATCAAATTATTATTCTGGTGATATATTGCATTTGCACATGTCCACTGTTTCCATGCACGTCAAACTACCGGGATCGAACAGTAGCCATCGAATGCAAAGTTGACGGTGCAGGCCTATATTTTTTTTCATTGTGTAACCGTATACGTGTGACTAGAATTTTTGGAGCAAGTGTAGTTTACGTCCCCTGACGCAAAAGGGGACACAAACTACACTAGGATCTCTACGAGACATTTTTTAAATGAATCCATCAAATAAAATGTTAAAACTAACAAAAATATTACGACTTAACCTAACCAATCGTCATATATATATATATTATATATATATATATATATATATATATATATATAGTAAATACTCGATAAGTCGAACTATACGTATAGGGCTCTAGCCAGTCCGACTCATTGAAAAGTCCGACTCATCGCGAATTACCTTAATTACCCCCCCCCCCCCCCATTTACCTCTAAAGAGGCATAAATACTCTCTAACCTTTTAAGTTTGATTAGTGAGAGTCTAATACAATGTTCAAATAAACAAAATAACATTAAAAAACAATAAAACTTTGTTTCACTTACCGTTGCTGGAATTATTTTGAGCGCGAAACACAAAAAAATTTATTGTTTACCTTTTCGTACAATGCAGTATTAAAAAAACACTTCACTTAGTAAAAGAAACAAAATAATAATGGCACTTGACATAGGAAATAAAACACTTCTCTCAGTAAAATAAACAAAAGAATAATAGCACTTGACAGAGGACGAGTCCAACTCATCCCAAATTCCGACTCATCGAGTATTTACTGTATTATATATATATATATTGACGATTGGTTAGGTTAAGTCGTAATATTTTTGTTAGTTTCAACGTTTTATTTGATTAGGAAAACGCGGACAAAGTCGGGGAACGCAAACAACACTAGGGTAATGTAGAGGAATGTAAACTACACTAGGGTAGTGTAGGGGAACGTAAACTACACTAGGATAATGTAGGGGGACGTAAACTACACTAGGCACCACAGGGGGATGTAAACTACACTTGTTCCGAGTTTCTTTTATTAAATTACTCCTTACATTTAAGGATGACCTGAAGATCAGGGTCCCCAGCCTTCTTTAGTTAGCTTTATAAGGTTAACTAACGAAAATATCATGACCTAACCTAACCAATCGTCAAGGGCGTACAGTTGACCTAACGATTGGTTAGGTTAGGTCATGATATCAGAGAAAGTTAATGGAGTTCAAATGTTCTTTTCAAATTTGCGTGCTTTCAACAAATTTACATCTTCAAGCATGGAGGACATAGAAGAAACGCTGCAGAGCAAAAACAAATTATTAAGAATGGACGCCCAGTGCCAATTTTAAAAGATAAAGTGGGAAACGGGTTTTTTCAAAACAGTTCGTATAAACAAATTGATTGGTTATGTGGAAGTGCCAGTGATGAAAAACTATATTGTTCGTCTTGTTTACTTTTCTAGCCCAAAACAAAACAATCGTGGACAGATATTGGATATGCAAATTTTAAAAACATTTTAAGCGACAATCATTATCATGCATTCATGCTAAGTCATTAAGTCATTTGAGTAATTACAAATGTCTGAAAGCTTTTGGTAGAGTAAGTATAGAGTGTGCTAGTAATAATGCTGTTAAGCTCGAAAGAGAAAATCACAAGAAATTAGTAGAAGAAAATAGACAATATTTGAAGCTTTTAGCAAATACTGTTCTACATTTGTGTAAACAAGAACTTCCATTGCGTGGGCACAAAGAAGGAAACAGTAGCCTAAATAAAGGTAATTACCGAAAACCCTTGACCTATTTTGCTGAAATGCATAGCGTTTTTGCAACAAGGCTTTCTGCTAAAGAAGGCTCAAAACAATTTTCAGGAGTGTCAAGTGCAGTTCAGAATGACTTAATATTTTCAATCGATAAAGTAATTGACAACGTGATTCGTAATGAAATTGAAAATGTTCGGCTTATTTCAGTCCAAGCAGACGAAACAACAGATTGCTCGACATACGCACAACTTTCCATTGTAATTAGATATGTTTCTGGTCATAAAATTAATGAAAGATTCTTGGGATTTTATGATGTCAGCAATGATAAAAGTGCCACTAAGCTTGCTACCGTAATGTCAAACACACTAGACAGTCAGGGTTGCCACTGAAGTTTTCCAAATAGTATCAAATGAAGATGGTAAAACGTACCAAAAATCCTAAAATAGTACCAAATATTTAAAATGCATAGAACCAACCTACCTTTATTAGAATTCAGCCATTTCCATGTCTTTTAATCGCTCATTCATACACCATGCTTTGTTTGTTACTTTTTCAACCAGGCTTTGAGGGGGTTGCGATGTTTTACATTCAGTACCTTCTAACAAATTTTTGCTATGCAGTAACCCATTGAGTGTCTCTGTTTTAAGTCGAGACCTATTTTTTGTTTTAATATTGGTCACTCGCGAAAATATTCTTTCAGCAGCAGCAGATGAATGGGGTAAAGACATGAGGTTTAGCATCAATTCTGATAAAATTGGAAAACGTGGTTGGTCACCACATTCTTCCATAGAAATTGCATACCAATATTTCTCAGGTTCTTTTATCTTATCACATGAAGGTGGCTAGGGTGGCCATTTAAAAAGGAGGACACTGCGTATGTGGCTGTACGTTAACATATATATATTATATATATATATATATATATATATATATATATACAGGGTGGGCCGAAAGTCTGGATCCATAGGAAAATATTTATTTAATACATAAATTACAACAAATGGTAAATACTTAAAATGAATATCAACTTTAACTCGTAAATGCGCATCCGTGATACTGTACAGTGGTTCGTACTCCAGTATAAACAACAAATTATAACAATGCTCAAATTGGCGGCCTCTGACATCGAGACACTTAGGGATGGAATTTATGATTTTTAATAATTCTTCGAATTGACGTTCTCGAGATGCGTGTTTCATTTGATAATCTTCTTGTTGACTTTACTGGACTATTCGTTAAAGTTTCACATACCATTGCAGAGGTATTTTCATCAGTTGCAGTTTTTCGACGACCAGAACGCCGTCGATCATGTACACTTCCTGTTTCTTTGAAACGTTTAAACAACTTGCCAACAGTCGCATGTGTTACTGGATGCTTATCAGGATGATTTCTATTGAATTCGGTAGCAACTTCTCTGTGTGTAGCGCCCTGTCTTGCGTACATGAGCACAAGTTCTACCCGGTCTTCTGTTGTTAGATTCGAAGCCATTTCTGGGCTGAAATAAAAAAAGTACAGTATTTGAGTATTTATACTGGAGTACGAACTACTGTACAGTATCACGGATACGCATTTACGAGTTAAAGTTGATATTCATTTTAAGTATTTACCATTTGTTGTAATTTATGTATTAAAATAAATATTTTCCTATGGATCCAGACTTTCGGCCCACCCTGTATATGTTAACGTACGGCCACATACGCAGTGTCCTCCTTTTTGGAAATTTGGAAATGGCCACCCTAAGGACAGAGTGCTCAAAAGGCGGACTGTCCGCCTAAAGCCGGACGTCTGGCCACCCTAAAGGTGGCATATCATAAACAATTAATTCTCGCCATTCTTTGTTTAGTTCTTCATACTCTTCTTCACAAATGATATTGGGGAACTTTACTACTAAAGGAATTATAGAGCTAGGCTTTCCTTCACTCACATTTGAAGGATCTAGCGCTTGAAGTAATTCTAAATTAGTAAACATATTAGATGATATGAAACGCCTGTACATTTCCATTGATAAGGTTACATAAAAGTTTAAAGTTTTAAGTTGAAATTCATTAAGACAACGAACTGCCGCCAAATGAGTGATGAATCACACGTCACGGTATTTTTAAAATCGTATGAAATCGTTTTGCATGAGATTTTCAAAAGGCGCTAGATTAAAATAGTAAGCGCTAAAAAAAGAAAGTTAGGAGAAATATGAAGCTAGCTAAGTGCCTGGCATTCGTCTCTGTATAAAATCAAAGTGAATATGTAGTATTTCATTTAATAAAATGCTCAGATAGTACCAAATTTTATGAAAGTCGTACCAAAAGTACCAGAGAGAGTCGAAAGTACCAAATTTGGTACGTTAATACCAAATTTGGTACGTAGTACCAACTTCGGCAACCCTGAGTCTAGACTGTGACTAGAGTCATATAGAGGCTGACCATACGTACCGTTTTGAACGGGACAGTACCGTTTTGTATGGGTTTTTGTATGGGTTCTGTCAATGAAGAATAATTGTAAGCTCAATATGTTTATGTACTTACTTTTTCATGAATACAGAATATTACATAACCCCCGTCCCTTTTTTGCCATCCCAATGTCCCGTTTTTGTCTCAAGGAAATATGGTCAGCCTAGTCATATACTGTAGTGATGCTAAAAATAAGTTAATCTGCCAAACGTACGATGGGGCAGCGGTAATGGCAGGTCAGTTAAACGGGGTGCAAATGAAATTGAGAGAGCTGGGTTTTAAATATAGCTATTTCATCCACTGCTATGCATATAAATTAAATCTTTGGATCGCCTCGAGATCAGGGCCCCCAGCCTTCTTTAGTTAACCTTATAAGACTAACTAACGAAAATATCACGACTTAACCTAACCAATCGTTAAGTCAACTGTACGCCCTTGACGATTGGTTAGGTTAGGTCGTGATATTTTCGTTAGTTAGCCTTATAAAGCTAACTAAAGAAGGCTGGGGGCCCTGATCTTCAGGTGATCCGAATCTTGTGATAAGTAAGATATCAGAGAAAATTAATGGAGTGAAAATGTTCTTTTCAAATTTGCGTGCTTTCAACAAATTTACATCTTCAAGCACGAAGCGCAAAACTATTTTTAGAAATTTCAATATTAGCATCCCAAGCCTATGTGAAACTAGGTGGTGCTATAGAACTAGAAGTGTCAGCCGTAAAAAAAGCACATGAAGTTATGAAAGATGCATTTGAGAGTATTTTAGATGACAGTGCAAGATGGGATGAAGATACTGTACTGTTAATGAAGCTGAACGCCTACTTCTAAAATTAAATTATTTCACTTTCATGTTTTTTACGAACTGTTTTGAAATTATCTTGTCACAAGCAGGAAAACCATTCGATGTTTTACAATGGAAACAGCTTGACATGGAATTTGCTTGACAAAAAATAAACAACTTTATCAACTTCATTGAGGGTACACGTAATGATGCTTCGTACTGCAACATCTTCCAAGAAACAATGAGAAACATTGGAGAATCCAGAAGACCTGGATTCTCCCCCAAGAAAAAAAATTCGAGACAACAAAATGAACTATAAGGCGATATATTTTGAAATAACTGATAATATGCTCGTGTCGCTGAGGGAAAGATTTGACTGCATACGAGAATTCGCATTTTTTGAGTTGATTGATGTGGCGAAGTTTCGAGAACATAATGAAAACTTTCCAATGCACCACCTAAATAGTTTACGATTGAAATACCTACACATATTTGAAATAAAGTCTTTAGCCTGCGAGTTGAAATATACTTATCAGGACAATGAGTTCAGAAGTTATAAATCTGCAAATGCAATTTTACAACTATTTCATGAACTGGGGTTATTGACTGCAATGTCTGAACCTACTAAGCTAATTCAACTACTTCTTACGATACCCGTAACTTCTGCAACAACCGAAAGAAGTTTTTCTGCCCTCGACCGAGTGAAGTCATATTTAAAAAGTATAATGGCTCAAGAACGGCTGTCATCTCTAGCTCGAATATCAATTGAAAAAGAAATCATTATCGATTTAGAGCGGAAGAGGGAAATACATGACAGAATATTAGAAGAATTTGTTTTAAAACCAAGGCGTTTACATTTTATGTTCAAATAAGGTAAATATTTAGTTAATTTTTTAAAGTAGCTCAAGTTGTATTAACACGATCCTTGCAATAGGTGTGCAGAGTAGTAAATTGGAAACCTAGCCCGAGTACCATTAAAACCTTGGCGTCGCCACTGCATTATTATTTATTTTATTATCTATTACGAGTGAACTGTTTGAAGGCATTGGTCGCCGACCTAGCCCCGAAACCAGAATTTGGATCGCAGCCTAAAAAGGTTAAGAACCCCTGCTCTAGATGAATGAACAAACCCAGCAAAAGAAAGTAGCCGCTCCACTAGTGCTCCTGAAGGCAATGTAGTGTTGTACATTCTGAATACAGATTTGATCACTTTATGCTTATCGAGATTTGTTAACTTGGTGTCTAGGTCATTGGACATTGATGTGTTTCAGAACTAACATTTCAGGGGTTTCTTCCCCAAGCTAACTTAACATACTTTTTCGAAAGCAAAACAATTATCATTGTCAGAAAAGTGAGGTGAAGCATTTGCATTTGGTACTTGTATAGCAGAATCAAACATAGAGACAGACAGATATATATATATATATATATATATTATATATATATATATATATATAAGACGCGCGCGCGCGTGTGTGTGTGTGTGTGTGTGTGTGTGTGTGTGTGTGTTCCAGCCATAACTCCAAAATGGAAGCAATTATAAACATGAAACTACACACACATATTGATTAGGTCCCGAGGTTGTGCACCTGGGTGTTAATAAATTAAATAATTAATTTAAAAAAATTAAATGACGTCATCAAGATCATTACGTCATTACGTGAATATATATAAACCTTTGGTATTTTAAACCTTTGGTTAGCTTCCGCCCGAATTCTTCATTCTGACGAAGGTCAAGCTTTTCACTCCACCTTAGACCTATAGTCCAGGCAATTTGTAGTTAGACCTGGGCAAAATTGCTTCAGAAGCTTTCTAAACTGTTTCCAGCTCAGGAACCATTGCCGAATAACATATCCAAAATCCGACAAAATTGGACCCCGGGAACACCCCCAAAAATGAAATTCAAAATGGCGGACTGGATGTTTCCTACGAAAAAAAAATATATATAATTTACGCTTTTATTTATAGAGATACATTTGATGCTTTTTCTTTCAGTTGTAATGTTTTAAATAATTGAACAATATACAACACAACCAGTTATTACGCAAATATAATGTTATATAGCTTTTTACAGATTTTTATAATCAATAATACAACAATTATTTTTTTCCCAGTTTCAAGTTATGTTCATTACAGAAGAAGTGATACCTGGTCACAAACATACAGAAATTAATCCTCTTCATCACTATCATCGGATAGATTACCGGTACTTGGGTTGTTATCGCAACCACTGATTTGGCACTCGCCACAAGCGGCTGAACAGGGCATTCCATTACGCTTGCATCCACATCTTGAAGTAGCACATTTCGTCTTGCAGGAGCAGCGGATCATGTTGAGTAGATAATTTGGAGCTGGTGGCTTGTCGCAGGCTGTAGGGTAGTAGGAATTATTCTTTACATACCAACCCCACTGTTCTGCATCGATCTTCTCTTCTGTAGACTTCCAGATTAGTATTTGAAAGTATGTGCGAAAGCTGTGGTACTTTGTGGACGCATCGATAGGTGGCAAACATTCGGGTGTAACAAAAGATTTAG
The DNA here is from genome assembly GCA_023014485.1 of Bathynomus jamesi. NCBI lineage: Eukaryota > Metazoa > Arthropoda > Malacostraca > Isopoda > Cirolanidae > Bathynomus > Bathynomus jamesi. Next base: position 205,984 of record JAJOZX010002280.1, read on the forward strand.
CTGTAGCTACCTTTTCAACTAACATTCGATGACGTAGTGCGTTAGTGGATTCAAGTGTTTTGCAGCCATACAACAGAAGCATTGCCTTTCTTCCAGCGGCTTCAATGTCAGTGTTGGCAACAATCAGAACAGAATGTATTTGCAACTGAACGGAGTTCAGCCACCTTCATCAGTGTGTCGAATGCTTTGGCTTTACCGATCGAAAAAATTCTGGATGTGCTATCACAGCCCGTGAAAGCATGCACAAACAGGAGATACTTGCAGATGTCATTGCCTAACAATGATTGAATGCTGAGAATATCATACACAGGATTAGGAGATGGTCCCCGTCTTATATCGCTGCGATAGTACAACTTGAAACCACTATCCTTGGCATGGTACAGAAGGAGAATCAGCAAGTCGGTGTCTTCCCCTATTACTGTTGTAGTTGCATTTTCTGATGAGGAAACTGCTGCACGAACGATGTCCACATCAGCATCCCCATCTGCGTTGTGAACAGTACACCCGTGCTTCTTCAACATCTCACCTACGAGGGAAATAAATGCTTGCTTGTTGTTTTCATTAGCCAAGAAGTGTTCCTTCTGGCCAACAAACTTCATGCTTGGACTGAGATTCACATTTCTGCTTGTCTTGGTGCTGCGTCTTCTGTGGGTCATGTCCTTGATCGTAGGAGAGCTGCTGTAGCCATCAAAAACAATGATTGCTTTTCCATATGTTTTCAGAGTGAAATCAGCATATGAGTTGGCGATGCTGTCATATGTTTCATCTTGACGCCAGGAAACACGATGTAGTAGAGATCCACCATCCAATACGTACTGGTCTGTGCACTGAATTTCTTGAACTTCTTCCATGCGTAAAGTGTCAGTGTATTTGATTATTGCATGAGCTAGCTGAGACTTATCGGGTTTCCTCAAGATACTTCGTGATTCGAACAATGCAGGAGGATATGCACACAGTTCGTAACACATGACATCTTCAAGATTCATGTCTCCGCCAGTGGCAACAGTCATCATTCTCTGAAACAGTAGTGCAGGATCTACTTCTATATCTGAAGCATCAGTGATCACAACGGCAGAAGCAGATCCTAGTGTTTTCACTTTGTCAGATCTTTTGGCAGAATATGTAAAGGCTTGTTTCCCAATCATTTTACGACAATGTTCGTACCGATTGAATGCAATTGATGAACGTTAACTCCAGGATCAGCAGTTAGCCCTGTTATAATGTTGCAGAGACCCGAGGTAGAATGGAATGGGGATAAGGATTCCAGACGTTCAAGTACTTTCTTCATGTCATTACTGTCCCTGATTTGTCTGCTTCCCCTCATTTCCTTGTGCTGTTCACTACTTTCCAACAAAACTCTGGTGTATTCCTGCATTGCTAAGTTATAAGTGGAACACAGAGGCATAGAAAAGAGCCACGTTGTCCTTTGGATGTCTGTAAATCCACTTCCGCGTGTCAGTCCGCCTCTGCTTTTCAGGGAACGCATTAGTACTTGTTCTATCACCAGGTCTGTGCCGAGTCCGGCCCATAATCTGTCGCTTCTTCTTACCACAAACTTACCTTCCTGGAACATTTTGTTAACGGCTGGATTTTCAGAAGGCAAACTTAACATTTTCTGCAGGTACAAGTATATCGATTTCAGGTAATTGTGATGTCCGGCTGCTGCAATTATGGGGATGGTCTCCAGCATAACTTGCAAGTGCAAATCGCACGAGCCGGTTCTGTCTGCTGTTATCAAGGAACGTGCAATGTTGATCATTCGCTGATATTCCAACCAGAGTTGACTTGTTTGCGAAGTAGATTGTAGGTCAGTTTTCTTCGCATCCAAGTGGTAGCAATCTGAGACAATGCATTCGAAGATTCCACATCCTCAACTGATTGTTTGGCGGTCATAACATCGTCGAGCAGGTCACAAGCTTCCTTATGGAGGTCATGAGGAGTTCCATCTTCATTACGAGGGAAAACGTCTGCGACTAGTAAGGTACTAAGAGCTGCATCTACTATCATATGACCACGTATCGCTCTTGAAACATAATAACAGTTTTAAAGAAAATGACAAGCACAAATACGCAGATTTGATAGTGGGCAGTAGGAATTAAAGAGTTGTATATAATATAAGTTTATAAAGATGTAGCAATGTCCATTCTCACATACACTCCATACAGTATATTTTATTTACATTACGTGACGTCATAGTTTTACTAGCCGCCTAATACAATTTTTAGTGTCATATAGGTTAATTTAGAAACGAAAATGTGTTTTAAAACATTTTACTGATCAAGAAAAACGTCATAACTCTCTCTACAAAGCGAAATTAAAATTTATTGTATTTCGTAGGAAACTGCCAGTCCGCCATTTTGAATTTCATTTTTGGGGGTGTTCCCGGGGTCCAATTTTGTCGGATTTTGGATATGTTATTCGGCAATGGTTCCTGAGCTGGAAACAGTTTAGAAAGCTTCTGAAGCAATTTTGCCCGGGTTGAAGCTATTTTTGCTCTAGATTGCCTGGACTACTACAGTTTAACGTGGAATCCGAACCACGCCCCATCAGCAGCCCAGCGTCTTAACCACTAGGCCACCTAGGGTACCCATTTATCTACCAACCACTTTCTTTATTGTGTGGAAGGATGAACAGCTGGGTTTTGCTGCGCGACGGCTGCCGTCGGGTCTCGAACCCGGGGCCGATGGGTTCGTAGTCAGTGACGCTAACCACTACACCACCGAGGCGCATATATATATATATATATATCGAAACCTATGGTAAAATTATTAAATACCCGGTTAGATTCATTGAATGCCCGGTTAGGTCAACTGTGCGCCCTTGACGATTGGTTAGGTTAGGTTAGGTCCCGAGGTTGTTGTTGTTGTTGTTGTTGGTTAGCCGATCAGCCCACTCTGATCGAACAAGCCGGCGGCACGCAGGTAACCGATCGCCCTCTCCTGAGTGGACCAGAGGTTCAGCGCACAGTGATGTTTGTTGTTTCTGTGTTGTGCTAGAGCGCTACAGTCTGTCATAATGTGTTCAATTGTTTGTGGTGTGTCCTGGCACAGGTGACAGGTGTCGTCTGTGGAATTGTCTAGTCTGTGTTTATATGCCTGTAAGTTGGGGTGATGTCCACATCGGAATCGTGCTAATTTAACTCGATCCGATCTGCTCAGGCTGATCTCTGACCTGTTAATGAGTGGCGGCTTCGCACCTAGGACCGCATTCGGACCGAGTCGTGTCAGTGCTTTGTGGTTTAGGTGTGTGTGTGGTGTTTGTGTGTGTTTTCTGTTCTCTGTGATGTCTGTGGGGCGTGGTATGGAATGGAGTATTTGGTTATAATGTCTCTCTGGTGTTACCTTAATGTTGCGAGGTGTCGGTGCATGATTGTACATATAGTGGCAAGGGTGTTGTGGGTTAGTTGTCGCTGCTGCCATGAATTGTGTTCCCCTCATGTCTAAAGGTTCCCTTACTTTCAGTATTTTTGTTTCTGTATGCAGGTGTTCTATTGGTGTTGTTTGAGTGCATCCTGTAATGATACGAAGTGCGTTGTTTTGTACTGTCTGTAAGGTGTTTATGTGTGTGTTTGAGATAATAGGTGCCCAGCATGGGCTAGCATAGTCCATAACTGAGCGAATATATTGTTTGTATATGAGTAGGCTGACCATACGTACCGTTTTGAACGGGACAGTACCGTTTTGTATGGGTTTTTGTATGGGTTCTGTCACTGAAGAATAATTGTAAGCTCAATATGTTTATGTACTTACTTTTTCATGAATACAGAATATTACATAACCCCCGTCCCTTTTTTGCCATCCCAATGTCCCGTTTTTGTCTCAAGGAAATATGGTCAGCCTAGTCATATACTGTAGTGATGCTAAAAATAAGTTAATCTGCCAAACGTACGATGGGGCAGCGGTAATGGCAGGTCAGTTAAACGGGGTGCAAATGAAATTGAGAGAGCTGGGTTTTAATATAGCTATTTCATCCACTGCTATGCATATAAATTAAATCTTTGGATCACCTCGAGATCAGGGCCCCCAGCCTTCTTTAGTTAACCTTATAAGACTAACTAACGAAAATATCACGACTTAACCTAACCAATCGTTAAGTCAACTGTACGCCCTTGACGATTGGTTAGGTTAGGTCGTGATATTTTCGTTAGTTAGCCTTATAAAGCTAACTAAAGAAGGCTGGGGGCCCTGATCTTCAGGTGATCCGAATCTTGTGATAAGTAAGATATCAGAGAAAATTAATGGAGTGAAAATGTTCTTTTCAAATTTGCGTGCTTTCAACAAATTTACATCTTCAAGCACGAAGCGCAAAACTATTTTTAGAAATTTCAATATTAGCATCCCAAGCCTATGTGAAACTAGGTGGTGCTATAGAACTAGAAGTGTCAGCCGTAAAAAAAGCACATGAAGTTATGAAAGATGCATTTGAGAGTATTTTAGATGACAGTGCAAGATGGGATGAAGATACTGTACTGTTAATGAAGCTGAACGCCTACTTCTAAAATTAAATTATTTCACTTTCATGTTTTTACGAACTGTTTTGAAATTATCTTGTCACAAGCAGGAAAACCATTCGATGTTTTACAATGGAAACAGCTTGACATGGAATTTGCTTGACAAAAAATAAACAACTTTATCAACTTCATTGAGGGTACACGTAATGATGCTTCGTACTGCAACATCTTCCAAGAAACAATGAAAACATTGGAGAATCCAGAAGACCTGGATTCTCCCCCAAGAAAAAAAATTCGAGACAACAAAATGAACTATAAGGCGATATATTTTGAAATAACTGATAATATGCTCGTGTCGCTGAGGGAAAGATTTGACTGCATACGAGAATTCGCATTTTTTGAGTTGATTGATGTGGCGAAGTTTCGAGAACATAATGAAAACTTTCCAATGCACCACCTAAATAGTTTACGATTGAAATACCTACACATATTTGAAATAAAGTCTTTAGCCTGCGAGTTGAAATATACTTATCAGGACAATGAGTTCAGAAGTTATAAATCTGCAAATGCAATTTTACAACTATTTCATGAACTGGGGTTATTGACTGCAATGTCTGAACCTACTAAGCTAATTCAACTACTTCTTACGATACCCGTAACTTCTGCAACAACCGAAAGAAGTTTTTCTGCCCTCGACCGAGTGAAGTCATATTTAAAAAGTATAATGGCTCAAGAACGGCTGTCATCTCTAGCTCGAATATCAATTGAAAAAGAAATCATTATCGATTTAGAGCGGAAGAGGGAAATACATGACAGAATATTAGAAGAATTTGTTTTAAAACCAAGGCGTTTACATTTTATGTTCAAATAAGGTAAATATTTAGTTAATTTTTTAAAAGTAGCTCAAGTTGTATTAACACGATCCTTGCAATAGGTGTGCAGAGTAGTAAATTGGAAACCTAGCCCGAGTACCATTAAAACCTTGGCGTCGCCACTGCATTATTATTTATTTTATTATCTATTACGAGTGAACTGTTTGAAGGCATTGGTCGCCGACCTAGCCCGAAACCAGAATTTGGATCGCAGCCTAAAAAGGTTAAGAACCCCTGCTCTAGATGAATGAACAAACCCAGCAAAAGAAAGTAGCCGCTCCACTAGTGCTCCTGAAGGCAATGTAGTGTTGTACATTCTGAATACAGATTTGATCACTTTATGCTTATCGAGATTTGTTAACTTGGTGTCTAGGTCATTGGACATTGATGTGTTTCAGAACTAACATTTCAGGGGTTTCTTCCCCAAGCTAACTTAACATACTTTTTCGAAAGCAAAACAATTATCATTGTCAGAAAAGTGAGGTGAAGCATTTGCATTTGGTACTTGTATAGCAGAATCAAACATAGAGACAGACAGATATATATATATATAATATATATATATATATATATATAAAGACGCGCGCGCGCGCGCGTGTGTGTGTGTGTGTGTGTGTGTGTGTGTGTGTGTGTGTGTTCCAGCCATAACTCCAAAATGGAAGCAATTATAAACATGAAACTACACACACATATTGATTAGGTCCCGAGGTTGTGCACCTGGGTGTTAATAAATTAAATAATTAATTTAAAAAAATTAAATGACGTCATCAAGATCATTACGTCATTACGTGAATATATATAAACCTTTGGTATTTTAAACCTTTGGTTAGCTTCCGCCCGAATTCTTCATTCTGACGAAGGTCAAGCTTTTCACTCCACCTTAGACCTACAGTTTAACGTGGAATCCGAACCACGCCCCATCAGCAGCCCAGCGTCTTAACCACTAGGCCACCTAGGGTACCCATTTATCTACCAACCACTTTCTTTATTGTGTGGAAGGATGAACAGCTGGGTTTTGCTGCGCGACGGCTGCCGTCGGGTCTCGAACCCGGGGCCGATGGGTTCGTAGTCAGTGACGCTAACCACTACACCACCGAGGCGCATATATATATATATATATCGAAACCTATGGTAAAATTATTAAATACCCGGTTAGATTCATTGAATGCCCGGTTAGGTCAACTGTGCGCCCTTGACGATTGGTTAGGTTAGGTTAGGTCCCGAGGTTGTTGTTGTTGTTGTTGTTGGTTAGCCGATCAGCCCACTCTGATCGAACAAGCCGGCGGCACGCAGGTAACCGATCGCCCTCTCCTGAGTGGACCAGAGGTTCAGCGCACAGTGATGTTGTGTTGTGTTCTGTGTTGTGCTAGAGCGCTACAGTCTGTCATAATGTGTTCAATTGTTTGTGGTGTGTCCTGCACAGGTGACAGGTGTCGTCTGTGGAATTGTCTAGTCTGTGTTTATATGCCTGTAAGTTGGGGTGATGTCCACATCGGAATCGTGCTAATTTAACTCGATCCGATCTGCTCAGGCTGATCTCTGACCTGTTAATGAGTGGCGGCTTCGCACCTAGGACCGCATTCGGACCGAGTCGTGTCAGTGCTTTGTGGTTTAGGTGTGTGTGTGTGTGTGTGTGTGTTTTCTGTTCTCTGTGATGTCTGTGGGGCGTGGTATGGAATGGAGTATTTGGTTATAATGTCTCTCTGGTGTTACCTTAATGTTGCGAGGTGTCGGTGCATGATTGTACATATAGTGGCAAGGGTGTTGTGGGTTAGTTGTCGCTGCTGCCATGAATTGTGTTCCCCTCATGTCTAAAGGTTCCCTTACTTTCAGTATTTTTGTTTCTGTATGCAGGTGTTCTATTGGTGTTGTTTGAGTGCATCCTGTAATGATACGAAGTGCGTTGTTTTGTACTGTCTGTAAGGTGTTTATGTGTGTGTTTGAGATAATAGGTGCCCAGCATGGGCTAGCATAGTCCATAACTGAGCGAATATATTGTTTGTATATGAGTAGGCTGACCATACGTACCGTTTTGAACGGGACAGTACCGTTTTGTATGGGTTTTTGTATGGGTTCTGTCACTGAAGAATAATTGTAAGCTCAAGATGTTTATGTACTTACTTTTTCATGAATACAGAATATTATATAACCCCGTCCCTTTTTTTGCCATCCCAATGTCCCGTTTTTGTCTCAAGGAAATATGGTCAGCCTATATATGAGTGATGTTGTTTCCTGCTGGTGTCCAAAGTTTGTGCCTGTTAGTACCCTAAGCGTGTTAAGTCTTGACGTACATTTGTTTTTAATGTCCTGAATGTGGTTTGCAAAAGATAATGATGTGTTGTATGTGACCCCAAGTATTTTAGTCCTGTGAGTGTGTGGAATGTTGGTGTTGTTTAGTGTAAGCTGTGGAGTTATCTGGTGTTCTTTTGTGTTGCTTGTAAGCAAGGTGATGGTTGATTTTGTGGGCGCTACTTTGAGTCTGTTGTGTTTGTGTGCCAGTCTTGTATACTGTTTATGTATGTTTGTAGGTTATTTGTGGCGGTGTCGATGTTGTTGTGGGTGGATGTTAGAGTGATGTCATCTGCATATGATGATAAGGTAAGCTTGTTAGCTATGGGTGTTGGAATGTCATGTAAAGTTGAATAGTGTTGGTGAGAGAACAGAGCCTTGAGGGACCCCGTTCGGAAAAAGCTTGTTTTTGGATGACTTGCCATTAAATGTGACATGTGAGTATCTTCCTGAAAGATAATTGCTTTTTAAGTTTGTTGTTTATTTCTGTGTTGAGCTGTTGCATCTGCTGTTTTATGGCTTCTGTGTGTGTGGTGTTTATGTGTTATGTTTGAGGTTGTTACGTTGCATTATGAGTGGGCTATTTCTCTAGTGTAATTTGGGTTGTATTTCCTAATGTTGCCCTTGAGTATGTATTTGTTTGCATTATTGATGATCTGATTAAATGTATTGAGTGTTGTATTGATGTTTATGATGGGTGTGCTGTTTAAAGTGGTGAATTGTTCCTCGGTCTGTATTTTGAACTGTTCCCAATCAGCTTTCTTGTAGTTTCTGTAAGTGTGCCTAAGGCTGTTGGGGCAGAGTGTAGAACGTGTTGTAATGATGATGGGCAGGTGGTCTGATGACAGTTGTTTTTCTGTTCTCCAGTGTGTATGATTTGCTAGTGAGGGGAACAGAACGTTATGTCTGGGGAGGAGTTTGAGTATCCTGCTTGATGTGGTATATATGTGTAGGTTCTTCTGTGTTGTTAAGAATGAAGAGGCTGTTTAGTTGTGTGGCTATGTTGGCGCCTCTGGTGTTGTTTTGGTTGTGCAGGTACCAACTAGTGTCTTTAGCGTTGAAGTCTCCTCCTAAGATGACATTAGTGAGCGATGCCAAATTGTGTAACTGTGGATTGTAATTTGCTGGCACCTGAGGTGAACTATCTGGTGAAATGTAAATGTTGATGAGTGTGGTGTTGTGTTTTGCGCGTGTTTTAATGTTAACTGCCTGTATTTCTATCGTGTTATCTGCTTGGATTGTGTTTGTAATGTTTTGGGTAGCATCAGTGTAGCTAATGCTTTTACGTATGTAAGTGTTCCCAATCAGCTGTCTTGTAGTTTCTGTAAGTGTGCCGAAGGCTGTTAGGGGCAGAGTGTAGAACGTGTTGTAATGATGATGGGCAGGTGGTCTGATGACAGTTGTTGTCACCGAGGTTGTGCACCTGGGTGTTAATAAATTAAATAATTAATTTTAAAAAATTAAATGACGTCATCAAGATCATTACGTCACTACGTACATATACGAGGGTAATTCAATAAGTATACGCACTTTTTATTTTCACAATTTTATTTTCACATCTGATAGATTATAAACACATCACTTTTCAACATAGTCTCCCTGTTTCTCAATACACTTAGTCCAGCGATCTACGAGCTTCCCAATGCCATCACAAAAGAATGTTTTTGGTTGTGTGCGTAGCCAGTCATGCACAACCTCCTTCAGGTCATTATCACCTTGGAATCACTGACCTATCAAAGCGTCTTTTAGTGGTCCAAACAGGTAAAAATCCGAAGGTGCCAGGTCTGGACCGTAGGCTGGATGGTCGAGAACTTCAAATTTAAGTTCTTGAAGGCATTTTCTACTCTCTGCTCATAACCTAACCTAACCTAACCAACAGTGTCATTGTGGTTAAGTTAGGTTAGGAGCTAGAAGGTTCTACAGTATTAGAACAAGAGATTTTGCAAATACACCGACAAGATTATTGGTGATTTTGAAAATTTACCGATCTTTGTGTGTTTTTGCAAAATGATCAAACATTTAAGGTCATTTTGTAAAATTACTATTGTTTTTGTTTCTTTGCAAACTGACAGGAGAATTTTGCAAAAAGACCGATTTCTCAAAAAACCCGTAGCATATATATATATACTGTATATATATCGAAACCTATGGTAAAATTATTGAATACTGGTTAGGTTCATTGGATGCCCGGTTAGGTCAACTGTACGCACTTAACGATTGGTTAGGTTAAGTCGTGATATTTTCGTTAAAACGCGGGATATTTTTGCTACTCGCACGAAGGGCGGGTTCTCGGCTAGTATAAATATATATATATATATATATAAAATGCAATATCTGTAAATATAAATACAATAGTAGTAAGCTAATTTACCATGTAGGAAGTATGTATTGAGAATGTTGTGGCGTATAGTATGAATCCTTTGTTATCGCCCATGATGTGGTCCCACGTCCTCTTTAAAAAAATGTATTTGAAATATATGTATTTATAAATACCAGTTACTTTTGAAATGTATCTAAATATGTATTTAAATACTCGAAAACAAATGTATTTACAAATACAGTATTTAAATAAGTATTTGAGTATTGTTCCATGCACGGTCTTTGTGTATCATGAAAAAACCTCAGGTGACCATTCTGAGTTCAATCCCATTTATATATACACACAGTATATATGCAAAATTTAGTCCAACAAATAATGAATTTACTGGATATACATTAAAAGAGCAATATGAAAGAGAATGTATTTTATACTGGAAATAAATTTCATAGTATATGTAGAGTAAGGCAGTGTTCGAATTAGTAAAATGTAAAGAATACTATCTCATAAACACGATGAAAGTAGTTACGAGGCTAATTAAGGGCTCCTAAAGTACACTATATGACGGTAAGAAAAGGATTATTTGTGTAACTATTACCACGCCTCTCCTCTTTTAGTTCAGCAAGTTCTTTTAAGGCGTTTTTAATGCGTGCGACATGATTTTATCGTCGTTCTTTTTATCGCTTTTGATATCTCCTTAGGATCTCGTGAAAGATAGATAATGTCTTGTCCAACAATTTTTTCCTTGCAAAGTGAATCGCGCTGCGAACACCTATAGTACGAACACTCATCTTGAAAATACTTCTCAGTCCACGCTGCATGTTCTAAATTATTGTGCGTGAACCAGTATTAAGAAGGCACTTGTATATTCAACATACGTGTTACAGACTTTTTCACATGAATGCTGGATTTTAATGTTTAATCTAAACGTGTATGCACTTTGTCTACTTCTTGTACTTTACGCACACACCCTGTATACACTCTAAGCGTATACAGTAGACCCTCACTTCACACGGTTTCGTTTTAACACGGCTGGAAATTTGTGGCACAAAATTCTGTATAGCACAGTTCGTGTACAAAGAAGATCCCGTGCCCGCGACGAAAGCGCATACATCGGTGCGTATGTTTTGCCCATAATGTTTTGTCGTGGGGAGATGCGCCTCAGTTACTTCGTGGCTATCATCGTGGTTGGTCGTATGCATGTGGTTTGCGGTGGAGATTGATCCAGGCCTGGAGCGTAGTCTTCCCATGAGGAGTTAAGTTCAGTTAACGAGTATTTTTATAATACAGGGTTCTCTCAGGATGTTACCCCCTTGCGTAAAGGGAGGGTCTACTGCAGGGGTGCTCAGGACATCGATCACGATCGACCGGTAGACTGTTAATTCGTTTCAAGTAGACTGCAGAAATTTTTAAAACTTACCGTACGGTTAACCTAGGTTGACACCTCTCTAGGTAACGACAAAGAGAAAAATCGCATTGCTTACATTTGTTTTATGTTTGTATTTCTATTCCTGAAGCTGTCCTTTTTTTTTATTACCCATACACTCTGCACATGCTTTTACTCGTCCATTTATTTTTGTAATAATTATGCACTGATTTCGTTGAAACTATATCAGTTGTCAATGCTTACTTTCTTCTAACACGTTTCGCGAAGAGTATTGTTCAATGAGTTGCATCACAAATTCTTACGGTACAAAAGTTGTCGGTTTTATGCGCTGTTGGTGATGGAGATGATAAATTTGGCAACACCAGTCATTCGGCGAACTGGCAGCCGTTATTACAGAGTAGCAACTAGCCTGAAGGTTATTGCAGAAAACAAGTGTATGTGAGTGTACTAGATTTCTAAAATTCCAAACTTTTATAGAGAAAATTACTCCAAACGTAGGTTTCCATTGAAATTGTCAATAGAAATTTTAGTGGAGGGCTAATCATGAATGTCCGAACCAAGCAACAAAAAACAAAATCTTACCATTTTCACAATGAGTAGGAGAAAGATTATTTTTTCACAATGGTGAATCAAAGTACGTGTGTTTGAAAGTGTGTGTGTGTGTGTGTTTGATTTGCCATTCGATCGTAGCTCCTGCTAAGGAGGGATATCTTGATAGGCATTTCAAAACTGTTCCCAAGAAATATGAGACCGACTTTCCAGCCAAAAGTGAACTGCGCAGTAAGAAGATGAAGGAATTGAAGTCTCAACTTGCTGTCCAACAATCCATATTTACAGGCCCATCGAGAAATCAAAGGCAGCCACAATTGCAGCCTTCTGGGTGAGTCACGTGTTTGCAAGTGCAAGAAACCGTTCGAAGATGGAGACACAGTGAAAGCTGCATTTTTGGAGGCAGTAGACTCATTGTTTTATCATTTCAAAAATAATTCGGAAATAATTTCAGCTGTTAAAGAAATTCAGCTATCCAGATACACTGTTACGCAACGTTCAGAAGTGATGGGTGAGGGTCTAAGATATATGAACGCGTTTTCTTTTCACTTCAATATAATGAGTCGACAGATGCTATTGACACATCCCAGCTGTTCATTTTCATAAGAATGGTATTTAAAAATGTAACTGCTAAGGAGGAATTGCTTGAACTCATACCGTTGAAGGGAAAAACTCGAAGAGAGGACATTTCCCAGGCATTCAAAAACTTTTTTAATAATACTCACTTATCCATTAACAAACTTGTGTCCATTACCACCGATGGAGCTCGCCATGACTGGCCATATGTGTAGTTTCGTTGCTTTCTGCAAAAATGATAGTGATTTTCCTAACCTCGATTGTTATCATTGCATAATTCATCAACAGGTTATGTACAGTAAAATGCTGAATATGAAAAAAGTCATAGATATTGAGCTCAAGATTGTATGTTCTATTCGGGCAAGAAGTCTGCAAAGGCGTCTCTTTAGGTATCAACTGGAAGAACGCGAAGCAAAACACACAGACCTTTTGCTACACACTGATGTGAGATGTTTTAGTTGGGAAAATTTCTTTAGAGATTTAGAGATTTGTTGACCGAAATCAGGGAGTTTCTGGCCTCAAGAGGTGATGAATATTTGTAGTTGGAAGAAGTAGTGTGGTTATTAGATTTAGCTTTTTTGACTGATGTTACTGCTGAGCTGAACGAACTCAATTTAGAGCTTCGAGGAAAAGATAAAAATATTGTCCAAATGATTAGTTGAATTCCTTTAAGCAAAAATTAAAACTGTTCTTCTCACAACTGCAGCGACACAAACTGTGGCATTTCCCAAATATGATGTCAGAGCTAGAAAGACAGGAAAAAGAACCCACAAGTTTCGATGATGAACAGCCTCCTCATGGAGTTTGAGAGGCGCTTCCAAGACTTCGCAATGCTAGAACCTGTAGCAAGATTTGTGTGCTTTCCGTTTGATGCAGACGTAGATGTTAAAGAAATTGCATTAAAAATGGCAATATCGTTTCACATGGACACATCTTCACCGAACGTGAAGTTTTAACACCGCAAAGCGATCTTGAAATTAAATCAAAGACATCCGATAAAAAATTTTGGAATTTTCTTGTAAAGGAAAAAAATCAAATCTGAGAAAAAGTGTAATGCATTTGACAGCATTTTTATGGTTCCACGTACCTCTGTGAATCAACATTCTCAAACATGAAGATCATCAAGTCCAAGTACTAGTACACTATAACAGATAATCTATGGACGCCTGTTTGAGGCTTGTAGTCAGCAACTCTAATCCAAACTTTGCACAACTTGCTGACGTCATGCAGTGCAAATCATCTACGTCTATTTGAAGTCTGTTTTTATGTAAGAACCAAAGAATATCTTGTTATTATTATTATTATTATTATTACTATTATTATTATTATTACTATTATTACTTAAATAAATGTATTTTGCATGAATAAAAAAAAATTTTTTGGTGTGCAAGAAATTCTTTTTGTCAATTTTAGTGGTGGCAAATCGCGTTAGGATGAGGCTGGAAAAGTAGATCTGAGATACCTGACGTCTGAGCACCCCTGGAATAAATTTATGAAATCCTTATCGCGTGTTCCGTTAATTCATGATCCATATACTCTATCGTTTTAATGAAGCGTTCCCAAAAGCACAAGTTATCCATGAAGTAATATCGGTCATATATGCCGAGTAGGAGGAGGGGACTAGGGGCAAGGGGTTGAAAGGCAGCACTGGCACTGACGGGAAAGGTGCAGTCAGAAAGAGCTTTTTAATCCCTTTTGACCCCTTTATTAGTTTTTGTTTTTAATCTTTTTTAATCGCCAAAAGAAATACAGCAATAGAAAGGTGTTTTCCTAAATTTTTACCTTAAGTATAAAAACTATTCATATATATATAATATTCCTAACTCGCCAAATTCCCCCTACATTTTCGTACGTTAGCTCCTACATGTGATGTCTTATTTTTTTAAACTTTTAATCACTTTCGCTTGTGTTAAGGTGGGGAGGGATTCCATTAAAAAGTTTAGAGAATGCGCTTTTCTACTATATTTAATTATTTTTTTCGAATTTTACTCGCATTACGATTTTAATTAAACTCGAAATCAAACTATTACTATTTCATGCAACCTCAGGATTTTATACATCCAGTTTTTTTTTGCTTTAGGTTAAGTTAACGTAACCTAACGTATCTTAAAATATAGGCTAACCTATTTCTCTACCCTAAAATGTAAATGTTTTAATAAATTTATTACTTTCCAACCCCAAAAAGGGGGGGGGGAGGGAGGGGGGGGTCACAATCCGTTAAAAGGAAAAGATATATATATATATATATATATATATATATATATATATATACACTAAATATATGTAACATCTCTTTGCAGGATGGATGACGACGACTTCCTCCGTTTCCTTTTATCCTTCATTTTCGTCTGGCGCGAATTCTGTTATGACTTCCGCTATAATGTCGTCATCTGAGACTGGTTCCTTTGTAGGAGCTACGACATCCATTTCCAACCAGGCTTCCCAGTCATCTTTCGCCATGCCGTCGGGAGGCGACGCATCATCTTCAATCATTGATACCTCATTTTCGTCGATCTTCTTTAGAAGTCCTTTACGCCAACAGTTTTGAATTCGTTTCTCCTTCATTTCATGTCATGCTTGGATGATCATAATCATACTATCCAGAAGACTGAGCTTGTTAAAAAGAGCAATTGCTGACCCATCTTCTCTGTCGTCGAGTTCATTCAAAATCCTTTGAAGCATCTGCTGACGGGAGAGCGCTTTGAACGAACGGATGACACCTTGATCAAGCGGCTGAAGGATTGACGTGATATTTGCCACTAGCGAGAACAATAACGGACTGGCAAAACTTCAGTCAGCACCACCATTATATAGGCTAGGCTACCATTCACAACATGCTAGAATTTTCTGGAATATAATTCCAATAAACGGCTCGGTGATTCTAATAAACGGGAAATTTTGTACAGATTTAGATAGGAATAAATCGGTCCCAGTTAATTTGATTCCATAATGTAGGTGATTCTGTTATAAGTGATTCTACTAAACGGGGTTCACTGTATATATATATATATATATATACGCTCGTGTGTGTGTGTGTGTGTGTGTGTGTGTGTGTGTATCAAAGGTCCGATAGTCGTATGGTTTTTCGACTTCCTTTTTGCAAAATTATAAAAGTACTTTGAATTAACCTTTCCCGCTTTCTATAGCGTCATCGTCTTCTTTGTATGCTTTTCAATTAGTTCCTGTATGACGCAATCGATACTCTGCAGTTTATCATTTAATATTTTTCTGATGTTGTTATCTTTACAGTTACTTAATTTTGCAGTCACTCTTTTTCTCTTTCAGAACAATGACCTCTTTTGTCTCTCGAACCTGCTTCTCTTTCCTCTTTGTTGTATTTTTGGGACATGTCTTTCCACAATTTCCAGCGTCGTCTCCTCTAAGGTCATTAGCATCTCTTCCGTTGTCTTGGCCTTGAAGATTTTTTTTTCAATCTGTTACTTCCATGCTGGATGCAACACCTTCCTAGTTTATAGCTTTGGAGTGAAAATTAAAAATTTAGAATTTGCTTCTTTCTGTTGTTCGTGTTCTTTCCTTTCTTGTTGCTTTTATATTGGTTGTTATTTCAATAATGTTGTGATCCAATATTACAGTTGGGAATATTTCTACATTATCAATTAGGTTGCTGTTGTTTGTGAATACCAAATTTAGGCAGTGATTTTTTCGTGTGTTTTCTGTTCCTGGTTTTCCCGTGTAACCCCCCTTGTCCTGGTGTATACATATATTTTTCCTATCCTTTTTTATTTCATGAATGGAAAATTAAAATCACCACAGAGAAAAATATTTGGGGTTGGAGAGTGTAGATCTTTTACTCAGTTTCTTACCTCTGTAATGAAATAAAAATTTTGAGGTTGGCTACACATTCGACGTAGCTGTTTGAGTACTTATAGTCATTTCTGCCACATGCCTTTAACGTGTGTAAATAGCACATCCTCCTTTACGTCTCACTGTTCTGTCGGCTCGGAGGATGTTATAGTTGTCAATTTGTATTTCTTTTTTGTCAATACAGAACTCATAGTTTTCACAGTTCGCCTTGCAGTCCTTTAGATGGGTTTCCGTGAGGCATGCAAAATCTGCTCCGGTCTCTTGCATGAGTCCTTTCAGGTATAAAATTTTGTCCAGGGAATGGTTTGATTTAAGGCCCTGAATGTTGGCTAGGATTACACTGGCCAACAAATATTTTCCACCAGATATAATTATGGGTGGGCTAGATAGATGTTAGGACGCTATTCCAAATGTTTTCGGTTTTCCTCTCGCACGTCTAGTTTTCGAGATGAGACCGATCATAATATATATAATAAATAAAGGGTGATCCAGAGAAATGGGACCCAAAAGAAACCCCTGTAACTCTTAAAGTATAAGTCCTTTTATAAAATCATACGCATCATTCGAAAGAGGATAGTTACAAGTTTGTACAGGATTGTATAGGTTTTGACAATACAAGACAAGATAAGATACAAAACAAAATAAAAGTGTTAGTTAAAACTAACCCTTCAGGATGACTGCATGGACTGTGGAACAGCTGCGTTTCATAACTGAGCAATATTATGAGCATGGAAGAAGTGTAGTTTCAGCTCAAAGATCTTTCAAGACAAATTTTCAGATGTCAAAATCACCTTCTAAGAGCTGAAACTACACTTCTTCCATGCTCATAATATTGCTCAGTTATGAAACGCAGCTGTTCTACAGTCCATGCAGTCATCTTGAAGGGTTAGTTTTAACTAACACTTTTATTTGTTTTGTATCTTATCTTGTCTTGTATTGTCAAAACCTATACAATCCTGTACAAACTTGTAACTATCCTCTTTCGAATGATGCGTATGATTTTATAAAAGGACTTATACTTTAAGAGTTACAGGGGTTTCTTTTGGGTCCCATTTCTCTGGATCACCCTTTACTTCTGAATGCAATCAGGTATGATCAATATAAGTGGAAGATTTGTGGAGACCTAAAAGTGGTAGGACTTCTCCGGGGAATGCAGGGTGGCTTTACCAAGTACATGTGCTTTCTGTGTTTATGGGACAGTAGAGCAACACAGCAGCATTATGTATAGAAGGACTGGCCATCACGTGAAGCCTTTGTGCCAGGACAACGTAGTATGAAGTATGAGCCATTAGTTGATCAAGAAAGGATTATTTTGCCCCCTCTGCATATCAAACTAGGGTTGATAAAGAACTTTGTCAAAGCGCTTGACACAGCAGAAGCTGCATTCAAATATTTGCATTCGAAATTTCCTAGCGTTAGTGATGCGAAGATGAAAGAAGGTGTTTTTATTGGTCCCCAAATAAGAGTGCTTTTAAAGGATGAACAGTTTTTGAGCACTCTCAATGCAAAGGAACTAAGAGCCTGGAATTCTTTTAAGAATCTTTGTGACAACTTCTTAGGCTCAACAAAGTCCCCTCACTATGAAGCAATGGTCACCGAGCTGCTGGATGTATACCAACAACTTGGGGCTAGAATGTCTCCGAAGATCCATTTTTTGCACAGCCATCTGGACTTCTTTCCAGATAACCTTGGCTCAGTGTCAGATGAATACGGAGAGCGGTTTCATCAGGACATTGCAATGATGGGAAAAAACTACCAAGGACGATGGGACCCTTGCATGCTTAGTGACTTTTTGCTGGATGCTAAAACGGGAAGGCTCTACTGAGTATAGACGCAAATCCAAGAAAACTCACTTCTAAGAAAGTAGCAGTTGATATGTAATAATGCATGTGTACGTATCCTTTTTTGTTGTTCTGTTCTGTTCACTACAAATACAAATAAAAGTAGATTTATAAGTAGATTTTCAAAAATTTCTTCTCTCTGTGATACTGAACTTTCAAGTTTTGAGTGTATTCTGCCTGTAAACGTCTAAATAAGGGTTACAGATATCTAGATAACCTGACCCGATAGAGAAAAACTAATGTGATTTTCAGATTCAGCACTCCAAAATTAGTTTAGATTACCCATTAAATTGGGAGAAGCATAATTTTTTTTTTTTGGTAGACCAGTGTAATTAATTTGAACAAAAAGAGTATAATTTTCGAAGTTTACTGTAGTTTTAAGAGCGCCGCAAAAGTGACTCCTCCACAGAAGACGGAGAGAGCGAAAAACAAGGTCTCCAAGGCTCAATGATGCCTTTTTTTTTTAAATATAAATTTTGAAAAGGTTGTGTAGTGTGTAAGATGCATGTGTGTGTAGTGAGGAATAGAGGGAGATATGTGTGTTTCAGAGCATGCTGGACTGCTCACAGGGTAGATGAGACGAGGAAGAAGATCGGCTAAGGAGAACAGTGACAGGAGAAACGGGAGTTCCAGCACTCCCTGACTCCTGCCTAACATCCACCCCGGAGTACTTCCCTGGTCGATTGGGGTCTACGAGTGAAGTTTTACTTACGACTTATTGATTCAACCGTAATTTTATCGTTATTAACTAAATATAACAAATTAAATAGTAAATACTAAATATAGTATATAATATGATTAAGTGAATGGAATTGAATAACCTTTATTAATAATAAAATAAATACATTCGTTTTACAATTTATAATTACATAAATAATTGCGAAGCTCGACTATTTATTTTATTTAATTTGGCCCCTTAAGCTTTAGGCTTTAATGTGATTATTAATGATGAAGGAAAAGTTTAAGTTTATTTAAAGAAAGTTTGTAGTTAAAATATTGGTAATCAACTAACTAAATTCGGAAATGGTAGTTTTTAACTGTTAAACGTGAATTTTTAATGCATCAATATTCAAAATTAAAAGGAAAATATGATGAGTTTTAATAAGACAAAAATAAAATTAAATACGAATATAATATTTCATGAACCAAACCATAATTTAAATTGATTTATCGGGTAACAGTACTTTCAACCTCTATACGACACTTAACAAATTCAGACTGCCTTTCATTAAAGAGATCGTAAAAAAGGTCAAAGCGGGTTGGTTCGTTGAGTTTTTATTTTATTGTTATTGGAAGAAAAAATTTCCCAAATATATATATATATATATATATATTAATATTATATATATATTATATAATATATATATATATTATATATATATATATATATATATATATATATATATATGAGATCTTCTTGGTTTCATTCACTGCTGAATTTTTAAAAAAATTATATATTTTTTAGGTAATTTTTTGCGCAGAATTCAAATTTGGCCTTTTTTAAATGCGGAAATTAACCTAAACTAAGATATATAAACTGTAACCTAACTAAAATAGAAAGTAAACTATAATATTTTTAGAAATGAACAACTATCCGCAGCTATATGTACCCTAGGAATACATACACTACCCTCCCGTCGAACACCACCCACCGTTAATTCAACCATTAATTCAACAACCACAGTAGTATCAAAGGTAACTTCCCCAGTATTCCCAACGGGCTACCCAATAACACCGAAGAGGAACCGACCAGAAAATCGACCAGAAAACGTTCATTATCCAGGTAAACCGAGTTCCAAGATTTTTAACCCTGTAAATTTATTATATACAAATATACAAGGACTGTACACTGACCATGCAGACTGCAAATTACAATATTTGCACAATTTAACTCTGGAAACAAGAAAAGATATCATAATGCCTAACGGAGACACACACATATATATATATGCGAAAAAAGGTTGTAAAAGCTACATCGAAGACACTGAAATACAGTACAGAACTACAACGTATACAGAACGGATAGATTTGCTAGAAAAACAACAAATTCAAAATTCTTTTTTTACGAGAAAAATTAACCTAATCATTATGAACGTGGAAAGACAACCAAACATCACTAAAAGTAAATTCCAAGTCGTTACAAATGAGATGGAAAACATGTTAAAATCACTCAAAATTCCACCACCAAATAATTTAATTTGTGGGGCTTTTAACTTTCCATTCATAGCATGGAAGAAAAATGACGGTTATATATATGTTGAGAAGTTTTATGGTAAAATTACAAAAGATGATAGAACCCAGGTAATGTCATTAGATATTATGGAACATTATGCATTTACTCAAGAAATCTGTGAAGCGACTAGAAAAGAGAACGTTTTGGATTTAATTTTGACAAATAACAACGATATAATAATAAATAAAAAGGTAACACACAAATTTCTCTGACCACAACCTAATCGCTATGCAATTAAAGTCAGCAACCAGGGAACCAAATACTCATTCCAGAGAGTCAGAAGGAATATTTGAAGGTCTAAATATGAACTCAAAGAGAATTGATTGGGAAAGTGTAAATGAAGATTTAAAGAAAATAAATTGGGAATTGCTACTTCGCGAGAAGACTCCAGAGGAAATATCTATAACAGAAAATGAAACTAAACCCATACCGCTTAACCATGTTCCGAGGAAATGAAAAAGAAAACGCAACAAGCTCAGGAGAAAAACCAGGACATTATTTATAGGACGGAAACAAACTGTAAAATATCTCTACATATGCAGAACTAAAGCAAGAAGACTCAAACTAGATAAAAAAATGTGAAATAGAAATGGACCTAAAACAAACATTCAGCCACAAGACAAACGAGGAGGAAAACAAGGTAGCTGAAAACAAAAAATAACCCAAAATACTTTACGCGTTTGCGAAAAGAGAAATGTAATGTTAACAAAGCATTGGTCTGTTGAAAGATGCGGCGACCGAATACACAAATGGCACAGAAAAATGAGCGAACTACTTAAGGATAATTTAATTCTGTGTTTAGCACCCTTAATTAATTTCAAGAAAAAAGCAGGAAATCCAAACATATATACAAATCAGCCAAGAACAAGTTCGGACACAAATCCATTGATAGATTTAAAGTTCTTGGAAGGAGACATAATTGAGACTCAATTACAAATACGAGAAAATTCAGCACCACGGCCAGACACATGGAGTGCCACTTTCTGAAGAAATGTAAAGGAATGTAAAGCCTATATATGATACTTACTATGGAGAAAATCACTAGACACAGGACGAATTCCACTTCCATTAAAGAATACGAATATTGCCACCCTATTTAAAGGAGGTAACAGAGTAATACCTAAGAATTATATAGATGGCAAGTGAGCCATGAGAATTGAAAAGAGGAGGGAAAGGAGAAGTAAAGTTGTTGATGTTTTTGGCTCGGTGCCAGAAAGAGCAAGAAGAATTAGAATTGGATAGGTTTCCACATTTTTGTCTGATGAAGGAATTTTGGGGGAGTCAAAGAACAGATTTTGCAAGAATCCGGGCAGAAATATAAACAAAGTGATAGTCAGGAGTTGCATTGCGACGTTATCTTCTGAAAGACTCCTCTCTGTTGCGGATAGCATTAGAACAAGTAAAGTTAAACCATGGGTTTTTGTTTTTTTGCATTAGAGTGGGAAAAGAATGGGGAATGTACGCCTCCATGCCCGAGAGAATCACTTCCGTTATGTCGAGTTGCCCAGGCCACGGAAGCAGTAATCATTCCATGAGAAATCAAAGAAGTACTGCCTAAGGGCTTACCAATTGGCGGTGCCAAAGTGCCAAAGGCGCCTCCTTGTGGGAGAATCCAAAGGTCGAACTGGAACGATATGACAGGAAACAGATATAAGATTATAGTCGAAGGAATCCCAAAGGAGAGAAAAGTTGGATAGAGTGAGAAGGATGAGTGGCGAAAAATAAATCCAGAATATTGAGCCTATCTCAAAGGCAATCGGTGATACTAGTAGTAGGGCGGGTCGTACTCAGGTGACAACATGAATCTGAAGGAAATCCTACCATCAGGAGTGTCTAAATTATGTGTTTTTACATGGGGAATTCAAATATGAGCTTATTTTTTGGATAGGATAACTCTAACCTACATCATTTTGTATTTCTAAATTGCCAATTTTACCCTTTTGAACCCCTTTATAATATATTAAAAGATATAAGGTAAATCATTTATATTGACAAGGCCAAATCAACTTTACATATATTTATTAATAGGTGAACTGCATGTATATCACTGGATATAATTACAAAGATCATTCTCCTGACATCTTGAACTTTGCCAGGTTGCACAAATCCTGCTTTGACTCAGACTTGGACATCAGCTTCCTGCTGGTCTCCTGAGCCCTGATCCCTCCATCCCTCTTTTCCTGTGAGAAGTACTTAGCAGAAGCCTCAGTCACCATTTTAACAACCCTCTCAATGCTTTGTGTGTGGCAAGGCCAGTTGCGCACCTCCATGGGGGTGTTGATGAAGTTTTTCACCTCTGAGGTGCTTAGAGAGCAGGTGAGAGGTGGCTCTGACACACCTTCTGACCAGCTGATCAAGTCACCGATGCTGGAAGCATCACAATTGATGTCAGGTGTCCTTCTGCTCCTAACAGAGGAGTCCCCAGCTGAGTGTCCGGGTCCCCCTCTCCCTGATGGCCAGGATTCTCTCCACCCCTTCAATCCTCTCCTTCTGATCCTCAGAGCAGAGTAGTGTTTGGAGGATGACTTCACTGTGGGCATACCAAGCAGATCTTCTCACAGTTGGCATCACAATATCCAGCACCTCCTTTCTCGGGACTTGAGGCAGTCCAGCTGAAAGAGGATGTGCCTAAGCCCTTCGATCCATGAGTGCTTGACCTTCACGTTGAACCAACATGGGTAATACACTCCAATGATGAATTCCACAATGAATTGCAGACTCTTCAGGTTCTTTCCTTTAAGTCCGTGCTTTGACACCCAGAGCCTGAGAAGTCTGTTCGCTGTGGTGAGCCAGCGGCTGTGGTTTACTGGTCCTATCTCTAACAGAGCCAGCCCTGCAGGAAGTACTCCATCCCTGACTGCACAGACAATTTTATAGCCATATTATTGATCAGTTGAGAGATCTTGAATGACCTTGTCAGGAAGCTTGATCAGTGGAGGGCCAACAGAGATTCGGGTGAAGTTTGGATTGATATCAAAGTCTGTAGCAGAATCAAGGAGCTTTCCTATTGGTCCGGATAATTTTTTGTCTGACAGAGTAGGGCCATCAAGGTCAACAATGAGATGGCGCAGGGGAAGTTCAACAGTGTGCAGGTTGCACACCAACCAGACCAGCTTTCTCCCCAGGTGCAGCTCCAGCTTCCGCATTACTCCAGCTTTCACACCAGTGTTGACATTTGTTGAGTCTCCTCCAATGGCCAACAAGGTCTTATCATAACCCCTCTCTTTCAGCCAGGCAAACAGGACCTTAGCAATCTTCTCCGCATGTGACTCCTCTTTAGTTGCTTTCTCTGGGGTAAAGTGGAACAGATAGTAGCTGCCAGGCTCACTAACAACACTATAGTGTTCTTCCTTGATCTTTGCGGGAAAAGATTGGTCACTGCCCTCAGCTTCCATCATCACATTGGTCAGGTCAATCCGCCCATCAAAGAGGATGCAAGAGATCCCCCCTCCTCCCTGCACTTCTTCTCGAACTGTTCCCCCAGCTCTCTCATCAACTTCTCCTGTGCTCTCTTGACCTTGCTCTTATCAATCACTTTACTTGTATTGTCTTCTGTGATGATTCCTGCGTCAATCAGAGCTGCTGTTGCTATCGCTGCAGTTGGCCTCAGCCCTATGCCATACCTTCCACTAGCAAGGGCAATGTTTTGAATCTCATCATAGTTTTTCTGTACCTTTGCCGAAGCTGCTGGCTCAGGGTCAGTTTGAGGGAAGAGCTCAACTTCAGGAACAAACTCATCTTCATCACCACTTCTCTCCACTTCCAGATCCTCATCACCATCTGCCAAAAATCTCTTAACATCCTTCCTGGCTGCCTTCTCTGCTACTGCAGCACTTTCCTCCTTGCTCCTTCTCCTTTTCTCTGCCTTCCTTTCCATCCACTGCCTTTTCAATGTCCTCACCTGTCTCTTGTGCTCTGGTAGATCAGGACCCCCTATTTGGTGGGATCCCTTACTTCCAACCTTCTCTTTCTGTCCCTTGATGTAGGCAAGATCTTTCACAGGAATCTTTTTCTCTCTGCTGCAGGAACAGTTAATGTGGGCTTGGATAACACAGCCCTCACAGCCTCCCCCCTCACAACTGGTAATCTGACACTTGCAAGTCAAAATATCAAAGAACTTGTCTAACTTGAAAATGAACCTCTCTTTGGCATCAAGTTTGCCCTTCCCAAGAGAAAACTTCACTGCCTGATTCCAGACCTCCTTGAGCTTGGACATGATGGTCACTTTTTCATTGATAACAGGTGGCTTGAAAAGAGCATTAGCTTTGCTCCACTGACAAATCAGACCAGGGTAGATGTCACTCACCAGCTTGTCCACTGGGTAGTTCCTCCTGTCATCTTCACTTTGCTTCCTCAAGTAGATGCCATACCTCAGGATATCCCTCACAGTTGGCAGTTCAGACACCAACAGCTCCCGGCCAGTGCCAACAAGATTACTCAGATGAGAACTTGATTTCGTACTTGTTCTGACTTGAGCCATTTTCTTAATGAGTTCACACTGAAATAAAAACAATAATACAACAGTTAAGTATCCACTACAGACAGGTATTAACTCTTTTCAGCGCAAAATTCTTGGTTAAAAAAAAGAGCTGAAATGGGCAAGAACAAATTTATCTGCAAATGCTAAACACATTATGCTTTTTTGGTTTCAAAATGTTATAAAATGCTAATTTATCTGTTGTCTGTAATGCAAATAATTTGTTCATGTACTCTAAAAAAACTAAAGAAACACATCCTAAAAATATTCTTTAGAACATTGAAATAGGCCTCATACTGCTCAGTTGTACTAAAAATGAACCACCTAATTTTAGCTCAAATCAAAGTTGTTAATTAAATTTTGCTCAATGTATCACTATAATATGCGTAGAAATAGCTTTTCTAAAATATAACAGAATAATACTCACATGTGAACAGTAACAAAAAAAATATCAGTAGATAATCACTAAATCTATCCCCTCACTGCAAGCCGAGGTGGTAAAATAGCTTCATAAATCATGAGTCACTTCAAATATTTCACAAAACGTTTTAGAATGTTCTGAAACGTTACATTCTAGCCTCTGAGAAAGTTGGCTCAGAAAATGGCCTTATGCGCGCCAGAAAACCGTCAAAATATTTCATATACCAAACTGTATGATAATTACAATTAAGTGGAATGGCACACCTTTTTATTTGAGTATTTAAATATTATTATTATTATATGAATTACATTATATGTGTTTATATGAATTAGTTAGAACAATGCTCTATGAGAGATAACGTGAGCAGCCATGATAGAAAACGTGAGAAGACATTCTGGGGTAACTACAATAGTAAAATAATCAACAATTTAATAATAATCAACTGCAAAATGATGTAGGTTAGGGTTATCAGAATTAAATATTTTCTTCAGAATTATGTTCTATACAACAAAATATGTCATTTGAACACCCCTCTCCATTGATCTAAAAAAAATGCATAGTATGACCCGCCCTATGTAACTAGTAGGATACTGTACAATCTGCTTTAGATTATTCAGGATTACTCAGGTTCCATAGTGAATGTAAGGGGAACGACTGGACCAAAGCACCATAATTTTTTTTGTGGGTCCTCTATCAGTGGTTCCCAACCGGTTTTGGCTTATGGCCCCCTTAGGAACCTTTTTTTTTCCTGTGGCCCCCATAAGCATTATTTTCAGTAGGTAATATGCAGATTTAACTCTATTTTACAAAATAACATTTTCCTGTGGCCCCCTTCAAATGTGCCATGGCCCCCAGGGAGCCATATGGCCCCCGGTTGGGAAACACTGCGACTAGAGTGACTAGACCATAAACAATAAAGTTTTGATAGGAACGGTAGTATGGGCGCAAAAGGAGAGAGTGCAATGCAATTGCAAATGTTGATCAATGTTGCAAAGGGTTATGCAACAAAGTGGGGATGTTGCAATGGGTTATGCAAGAAATGGGGGATGGGGAATGTTGCAAGAGGTTATGCAACGAGGGTTATGCAACTTGGGGGAGACGTTATCCCCAAGAGAGAGAGGAGGAGGAGAGAGAGGAAGAGAGGTTCGCTTGACAGAAGCCAAACGCATATTAAGACTTCATCCGAGCGGCCGCTGTCTTATAAGTTCCTAATCAGCCAGTTGGCTTAACTGGTTGAGTTGCCAGATTGCGCTATTTATTTAATTAAAGCATATATTCTGGCTTAATCCGCCAGCTGGCTTAACCAGCCAGTTGACTTAGAAGACCTAGAAGGCAGATGTGTGTGTGTATATATATATATATATTACCTTTTCAACTGCCAGATTACGCTATTCAGATATTTTTGACAGTTGGCTTAGAAATCCGTCAGCCGTTTTAGAAGGCAGCCATTTGATATAATTAAATAATGTCGTTTACAACTAAAAGAATTAAATAAAACACCATTACATCATTCTGTTTATTTATACGAATTATTGGAATCAATTTCACGAAATGTATAGAAAATAAATATACATTCAAACGATGGAATATATATGATAAAAAAATAAATTAAAAAATAATAGCATAAGAAATACGAACGAGGAATATATATATATATATATATATATATATATATATAATATATATATATATATATAATCAAAAATATACAAAACGATGTAGTATAACCATCAATATATTAGTAAGGAAAAAAAAAAATATATATATATACAATTATATTAAATAATTAAATATATTGAAAATAAAAAATAATAATATACAATACGGAGGAGTACAATCAGCAACATATTAGTATAAGAAAATACATATATACACAATTATATTAAATAATTATGTTAAACCCCCCTTTATGGCCCTTTGTCGGTTCGGATTCGAAGGGGTTCTAGTTAGGAGGCTGCAACGGATGCTTCTTCTTTATACTTTTCTATAATTCTTTTCGGTCGCCTTAGGGGTCGACACTCTGTTAATTCTTTTCTTTCTGCTTATTAATTCTTCTCTTTTTATAATTATCGACTTTTCTGACTAAGTTCTGAAGCGAGCACGGCTCGAAGGAAAAAGATAAAAAACTTCTTAAAAGGGTGGTTTACTTCTTAAAAATTACAGTTGGTACTCTGAATTACAAGGGGTAGAGGTTCGACCTCTTTCGACCATGGCTCAGGCCGGAATCTAAAAATACTTAAGTTAAGGAGGCAAGGGGCTTCTGCCCCCTCCCGACGAAGTGCTAATCTGAAGAAGTCTAATGAGAAGAGCAATCTAGAAGTGCCTTAAATGAAGTTCTATAATGAAGTGAAGTATTTGAAGATGGTACATGCATAATATAATCTAATGTTTGGGGAGACAATCGAAGGTTAAGTTTCCCCCTTTTTTTAAACACATGATTTCAACTAAAAAGAATAAAAAATTAAAAAATAAAAAAGACAGTAGTATCGCCGATTCGACAATTATTGAGGCGATATTATTTCGTATTAGCACATCAGCACAATTTTGAGTACATGATTGAGTACGTATTAATTTTGGTTCATTACAATTATGATTACAATTATGGATTACAACTACCAATTAATTCATATTCACTTTTTAATTACAATTCCATTAAAGTACATTCTTACATTATAAATTAAATCATTACATTTAATTAGTTTCACTGAAGTACATTACAAGTTATTGTTCATTACAGTTTCATTAAAGTACATTACATCAATTACATTATATTAAAGGATTACATTTAATTACAATTTTAGCAAATTGTTAATTGACGTATCTACTACTGAAATAATATGCTATAATGTTATACATTCGAATCAAAGCGAAAGGAGACCTTTTTTATCTTAGAAGCGTTCAAATTATGCTGGGATGAGTGGAATTTCTGATAATACTTACTAAGCGTTTATGAATATCTTGCGAGGGTTGAACGCACTTTTAAAAATAATACGAGAACGTATTTTTGCGTTTTAGAACGAAGGCAAAAGTTTTGCGTTTCATAGATTGACACGAGTAAAAATAGACTGATAAGTTGATAGGGCATAAGTAGACAATAGGTAGATGAATAAAGGATAGCGGTCAAAAAAGAACATGAATTAAGATGAATTAGGGAAATACAGTAATGAATAAAGAAGTATAAATCGAAATTCTACCCAAAAACTCGCTTAGGCGATTTTGGTTTCTTATGTAAAAATGAACATTCAACATAAAACTATACGAACATAAGTTCTGCATGAAGACAATGAATCCATATAACGATGGTGTAGGAATTGTTCATTGTTCACTTTTTACAGTACTCTCCCCTTTTAAAATGATATTTATACAATAATTTAATAGGGTACCATTAATACAATACAAATGAGAAAATAACATTCTAACGAATTCAAGTTAGGTGACGAATTTTTCTTTACATTACAAGTTTTATACAGAACAAGTGAGTTATTATATAATATAAAGG
This sequence comes from Bathynomus jamesi, assembly GCA_023014485.1. Taxonomy (NCBI): domain Eukaryota; kingdom Metazoa; phylum Arthropoda; class Malacostraca; order Isopoda; family Cirolanidae; genus Bathynomus; species Bathynomus jamesi. The sequence continues at coordinate 234,720 of JAJOZX010002280.1, forward strand.
AATTCAAAGATTAATACTTTAGTTTAGACAAACATTTAATAGGATTAATACATTAATTTAGACAACCAATTAAGTTAGACAAACAATGATATTTTTTTTTTTTTTTTTTTTTTTTTTTTTTTTACAAAATTTTATTTTTCTGTGGGAAAAATTACGTACATAATGAATAGAGTAGATAAAAATGGAAAAACGTAAATCGCACAATCTATAAGCTAATTTTTATTGACTATTGTAGGTAAAAAAATAGAATTACGTAATGGATGATGTATAGACCTATGGTCTAGTGTGTATTTTTGTGTACTAGGTATAAAGGGTGTAGCTGATAATTTCGAGAGACAGATTTAGCTGATAGGATTGTTAAATTAACTGTATAAATGCATGAATGCAAAAATTGATTACGACTAAATCGCATAGTTGGCATTTACGTAATGAAATAGTTTTATTGTGATATTCAATGATTTGAGTATGAGGTTTGTATATATAGTATATATAGTGTGCATGCATTTTATTGACTGTTGTCGGTACAAATCGAATTACGTAGTGGATGATGTATAGACCTGTGGTCAAATGTGTAGGGATTTGGAAGGTTTTTTTGAATTAACAAAGTTTAAAAATGATGTATAATAATTTAAGATGGGTTATAAAATTTTTTTTTTAAAGTTTAAGTCAATTATTGTTATTGTTATTATTGTTATTATTATAAAATTCTAAATTACAGGTATCGTTTAGTTGTCGGAAAATTAACCCAAAAGTGGATCATTCAAGTGACTATAGTTACTAATATCTAATTGTAAAACACAATAAAACTTAAACTTTTAAGTTCAATAAAATAAAATAAAAAAAAGACAAAGGTTGGAGTACGACATTCGGGGGAATTGAGTGACTAAGCGGGGGATATAAGTTTGAAATTGACAATTACATCTTTTCGTGAGCACTTTGCTCTTTTTTTTTTTTTTTTTTTTTTTTAAGATTGCTTGTCACACTACTTAGAACAAAAACTAAAAAAAAAGTTGAAACAAAACGGAGGGACGGCGTGTTCCTCATATAGTAATTTAAAAGGAGTCATTAGGACAAGATCGATTAATTAATTATTACACAACTATTATTATCACACATACATTACAATGATTACCAAATCGTTACAAACAATTGTAAAAACTGTTTTGGGTTACAAACAACAAAATGTCATTTCACCTATATATTTATATACGCAATAATGACATGAACAAGAAAAAAGGTTAAACTAAAGACGCAAATCGGTCAATTCAGGTTGAATTTTTAATTCTCTTTTACAAAAAAAAAGGTTGAATTAAATTCTCTTGAACAACAAAAAAAAGGTTGAATTCAATTGACTGCATTGAAAACTTGACTTAAAAACTAACTTTGACTTGAACTCTCTAACTTCAAATAAAACTGACTTCGATATAAATCTCTGACTTGAACTCTATCAAGTATTTCTATAAAAATCTCTGGGGCGGTTGGCCGTCTTGGCGCAACCTTCTGACTTGACCTCTTATCAAGTATTCTGAACTGAAAATGAAACTGACTTGAACTTTTATCAAGTAGTATCTTGAAACTGAAAATGGGCTGTCTAACTTGAACCTGCTTCAAGTAAAGATTAACTAAAAATGGAAAATGACTGCATTTGATCTTTATCAAGTGGAGACGATTAACCTCTGGGGTTTGGTTGACCCTCTTGGTGCAACCGACTGACTTCAAAACTGACTTCAAAAAAATGACTTAAAAAATTACTTAAAAAAAAATGACTTCAAAATTACTTCAAGTATCTCTCTAAATCTGTAAACTCTCTGTAAACTCTCTCTCTCTTAATTTGCAAGTCAATTCAATTCAGTAATTGGAAAAAAATTTGCAAACAAAAAGGAATAAAAAATGTAAACAACATTCTAATGTACGGGAAGGTACATAAAATAAAATTATTATATATTGAATGTAACATTGAAAATAACTGAAATTCTCTCTCTGAAATTAACTTTGTTACAATTAACTTTGTTAAAATTAACTTTGTTACAATTAACTTTGTTACAATTAACTTTGTTACAATTAACTCTCTCTTTGAAATTTACTGTTTCACTAAAAAAAAGTGTATCACTGGTGTCTGAAGTGTTCACTGTGTTTTGTGTTAAATTCTGGCTCAATACTAAATATTAACTGTTAATAATACTGATTTTTTCAAATGTTTATAAATTTCTTAAAAAAACAAAATGTACTTAACCACATTTCTATGGCGAAATCCTCAGAGACGTGTCCTGAAGACGTCTTGTTGGCTAAAATCTTCTGGTTAAACATCTTCTGGGTAAAAATCTTCTGGGTAAAAATCTTCTTGGGTAAAAATCTTCTGGATAAAAATCTTCTGGGTAAAAATCTTCTGGGTAAAAATCTTCTGGGTAAAAATCTTCTGGGTAAAAATCTTCTGGGGTAAACATCGTCTTGGGTAAACATCATCTTGGGTAAACATTTTGTTAAAATCTTCTTCTTAGTAGGGTCGCCAATTTTTGTTTATCCTGGCTATAGGGTAATTTCTATCTTGGCCAAAGAGTGGCCTCTTCTTAAAATCTTCTTCTTAAAATAATCTTCTGGTAAAATCATCTTGATAGTAGGGTCGCCAATTTTTAGAATCCTCTTCTTAAAATCTTCTAATCCTGGCAGGGTCGCCACTTGTTAACCCCCCCCCCTTTATCGGTTCGGATTCGAAGGGGGTTCTAGTTAGGAGGCTGCAACGGATGCTTCTTCTTTATACTTTTCTATAATTCTTTTCGGTCGCCTTAGGGGGTCGACACTCTGTTAATTCTTTTCTTTCTGCTTATTAATTCTTCTCTTTTTATAATTATCGACTTTTCTGACTAAGTTCTGAAGCGAGCACGGCTCGAAGGAAAAAGATAAAAAACTTCTTAAAGGGTGGTTTACTTCTTAAAAATTACAGTTGGTACTCTGAATTACAAGGGGTAGAGGTTCGACCTCTTTCGACCATGGCTCAGGCCGGAATCTAAAAATACTTAAGTTAAGGAGGCAAGGGGCTTCTGCCCCCTCCCGACGAAGTGCTAATCTGAAGAAGTCTAATGAGAAGAGCAATCTAGAAGTGCCTTAAATGAAGTTCTATAATGAAGTGAAGTATTTGAAGATGGTACATGCATAATATAATCTAATGTTTGGGGGAGACAATCGAAGGTTAAGTTTCCCCCCTTTTTTTAAACACATGATTTCAACTAAAAAGAATAAAAAATAAAAAAATAAAAAAGACAGTAGTATCGCCGATTCGACAATTATTGAGGCGATATTATTTCGTATTAGCACATCAGCACAATTTTGAGTACATGATTGAGTACGTATTAATTTTGGTTCATTACAATTATGATTACAATTATGGATTACAACTACCAATTAATTCATATTCACTTTTTAATTACAATTCCATTAAAGTACATTCTTACATTATAAATTAAATCATTACATTTAATTAGTTTCACTGAAGTACATTACAAGTTATTGTTCATTACAGTTTCATTAAAGTACATTACATCAATTACATTATATTAAAGGATTACATTTAATTACAATTTTAGCAAATTGTTAATTGACGTATCTACTACTGAAATAATATGCTATAATGTTATACATTCGAATCAAAGCGAAAGGAGACCTTTTTTATCTTAGAAGCGTTCAAATTATGCTGGGATGAGTGGAATTTCTGATAATACTTACTAAGCGTTTATGAATATCTTGCGAGGGTTGAACGCACTTTTAAAAATAATACGAGAACGTATTTTTGCGTTTTAGAACGAAGGCAAAAGTTTTGCGTTTCATAGATTGACACGAGTAAAAATAGACTGATAAGTTGATAGGGCATAAGTAGACAATAGGTAGATGAATAAAGGATAGCGGTCAAAAAGAACATGAATTAAGATGAATTAGGGAAATACAGTAATGAATAAAGAAGTATAAATCGAAATTCTACCCAAAAACTCGCTTAGGCGATTTTGGTTTCTTATGTAAAAATGAACATTCAACATAAAACTATACGAACATAAGTTCTGCATGAAGACAATGAATCCATATAACGATGGTGTAGGAATTGTTCATTGTTCACTTTTTACAATTAAATATATTGAAAATAAAAAATAATATATAAAACCAAGGAGTATAATGAGCAACATATTAGTACAGGAAATATATATATACAGGGCGTCCCAAAAAAATGTATACACACTTTAAATACTTATAAAGGCAGTGTTTATTAAAATACATTTCATTTTCAAAATGTAATAGAATCTACAGACATTATTTAATTGTTTTGTCAACGCCTGTTTTCAAACTGACGTCCGTTCTGGTCCAGGCACTGCTGATAACGCGAAGCAATGGAATCGCAAACATCACGAAACATTTCGTTTGGTATTTGTGTGCATTCTCGTTCAATGGCTGCTCTCAATTCAGCGACTGTTGCAGGTTTTATAGCGTAGACTTTGTCTTTTAAGTATCCCCATAAAAAAAAGTCTAGTGGTGTGAGGTCTGGTGAACGCGGAGGGTATTCTACGAAACCCCTTCGTCCAATCCACATCCACATCGTGCCAAGTACCACTCGCAATACTCCACTCTTCGGTCCGGATCATCTTCATTAATAGCATGGACTAGTCTTGGAATGTAACTTTTCCATTGACAGCGCTTCAAAATGCGTTGGACAGACGATTCTGAAATTCCTACCTCACGACTCGCTTGCCGCACAGATTTTCTTGGACTTTGGTGATACGTTTCCAGTACTCTTTCTTGCTTTGGGGCTTGTCGATGTCCGTGGTCTTCCGGAACGCTTCTTGTGGACATTCTGAACAGTTCCATCGGCTTCAAACTTATCTCTAATTCGAGTGATGGTAAGTCGCGTTGGTGGATCTGTTTGAAACTCCCTCCTAAACTGTCTTTGCACTTCAACTGCGTTTTCACACTTCCAGTAGCATTTTAGAATGAATTTCCTTTGTTCAAAGCTTAGTCTGATTGCCATTATTAATTCTAATGGGTTTAACTTGGAAAGAAAGAAACATCAATTGAGCTATCAGCTGTTAAAGTATGTATACATTTTTTTGGGACGCCCTGTATATATATATATATAAGGATTGTATACAAAGTTTTGTCCGATAAATAAAATTTATTCAATAAAACCAAACATAATTAATCTTCAGTGGTAGAAAGATGTTCAAAGTAATCGCCTTTATTTGCAATACATTTTTGCCATCTTCCTGGCAATTTCCTGATGCCATGTGCAAAGAATGTCCGTGGTTTAGCGGTAATCCAGGCATCTAGAACAGCGTGAATTTCTTCCGCAGATGAGAACTTCCTACCACGAATTGAAGATTTAGCAAGTGGGGAGAAAGGTAAAAATCATTACGGTGCGAGGTCTGGTGATATGGGGGATGTGGCAATACTGTAAAACCGAGATCGCGCTTTCTGAACAGTTTTAGCAGCTGTATGAGGCTTCGCGTTATCATGGAGGTAGTGAAGATGGTGGTATCCCCATTAACTAGTCGCCGACGTTTTGCTGAATTGCTACCTTCAAGCGATCTAAATGCTGACAGTAAATATCAGCATTTATTGTTTGTCCACGTGGTAATACCTCCAAAAGGAGAACACCCTTGCAGTCCCAGTATACCGAGAGCAGATGTTTATGAATGGTCAACGTCCGTTGAACTTCCACATTTGAGATATCACCATCTCTCCAACTCATATGGTGATAGCTGCCATCATTGTCCCAATAGATCCAAACTTCGTCCATTGTAATTAGTTGTCCCAAGAAATCATTTGCAGCATATTTCTCCAACAACTCTAAGCATATTCGTTCACGGTTTGCCTTTTGTTCAACAGTTAAATAATGTGGAATCCATCGATTAGATAAATAACGTTTCCCCATCTGAATAAGATGCTGCTGAATTGTTCTGTGACAAACTCCCAGTTCTAATGCAATACTCCTAGTCGTAGCATACTTTTCTGTATCCAGAAAGTTTTGTATACCTGTGTTCAAATCCAGTGATGGTCGACCACAACTTGGTTTATCATCGACATTGAAATTGTTTTCCTTGAATTGAGCCACCCACCGACGACATGTACGTTCATTTGTTGTTTCAGCACCAAGTGTCGAATTTATCTCTGCTGCTATGATTGCAGGTGACATTCCACGTTTCCAGAAGAAATAAATCAGCTTACGTACGTCTTTTCGTTCAAATTCCATGCTTAAAAATAAGCAATAAATGATAAATGCAGCGAGAAATGAATGAAGAGAAAATGATGATGGCTGACGGTTGGGTAGGCTAGGCGCTATGTAGCGCCTAGCCTACGCATAGCCTACGCATAGTGTTCGAAGCACGAGAATTATAAATTAAATAAATCAACCGAATTTCAGTAGCCATAGACCTCATAATTACAAGAATATCAGCGTTTATTCATCGGACAAAACTTTGTATACAATCCTATATATATATATATATATATATATATATATATATATATATATATATATATATATATATATATATATACGCAATTATATTAAATAATTAAATATATTGAAAATAAATATACATGAAAATAATTTATGTTCTACGGCGCAAAACACTAAACTCACACGTAATCGAGTCTACAGTCACATCATTATTGTTTTGCACTACGCGGTAAATGCGCCTTAGCAATATTTCACCGCTCAAGATGTGCGGGCGCCTATACTCGATATAAATGGCCTTCATATTGTTCAATACTATTTTTGTGCCCACTTTACATTCGGTTGGCAAGTTATCTTTAAGCACAGCCAGAATACATTCAAAAGCACGCACAAAGAGGTAATCGTTAGCAACCACATCATTATTAATACAAGTTTATAAGCACTCCTTTCCAATCGAGGGTTTTTTTCTTACCGTCCCGAGCTTTATAATCGTGAACTCTTCTTCACTCTGCATAGCGGCAATTGAAATAATCTTCGAAGTCGTGACGGCAGCTATTCATTATATAAAGAAATAGTTCTTCAGGGTGAACAGCGTAGGCGAGCTCTGCCCTGTACCGCTCAAGTGCTTTGTACTAAAGTTCGGGATATTTCGAAGAGTCTAAACCTTCTAAATAAGCATCCAGCTCCAGACCATTCTCGCCTTGTTCATTCCTACATTCGATAAATCCGTCGAGCAGAGCGGTGTATGCGTATTCAAGAACCGTGTCAAAATAAGTCATATCCGTAATACGCGCGTCTAATATTGGCTTCAGCTTGCGGAATCCGACGATTTCGAACATTCTTTCGAGGATGAATCGGTTTCGCTTATGGACAAGAACGTTCTTATCAGATGCATTCTTCCACATCAGTCGTATATCGATGCATGGTTGATCGTTATTTATAAACAACGTACAAACAACGGCATATGAGGGGGCATCACTAATCCGTTCTCTTCTTGTACCTACACCTGCAGGTATTTTATAACGGTCTTCACCACACTTCTCAACTATCACGAAGATTCTATTCATCTCCTCAACACTTAAATAAATAACATTACGTTTGCTTGCTTGCCTGCAAATCGTTTCAAATACATAGTTAATGGTGCCGGTTTCATGCCTGAACACGAGCAATGACTTCGTCACGGACACATCGTACGCGGCATTGAGAATGCTTCTCAAAGGAAGTTCCATCGTATTCGCACGTCCAGTCGGTTCAAGCTCTGAGATGACTATGAGCATCCAGTGCGCTGTTTAGCTCGGGGAACAGGTGTGGAGGAGTGAATCACACTGGATGAAACGTGTACGGGTTTGTCGAATTCATATGTTTCGGAGGGGTGAAGTACACGGGCGGGTCTTCTCGATGGGGGGAGTGAGTCACACCATAAACTGTTGAATCGTGTATGGGTTTGTTCAAATACTGTGCTCCATTATACTGGGTAGGTGTTTAGAGAAATTTTCCGCTACATGAAGCAATACCGGTTTTAATGTGTTATCACTCCCACTCCCAGAATGCGCACCAGACATTTCGCTTAGGAGAAATTTCATGAACTAAACACATCTTATTCACAATCCGGTGCACTGTTTGAGAGAAACATATGCCCATATTTATCCTTTTTGTTTAACAATCGATAATCGTCTCTAAAGTCTGTTAAAAATTCACACAGCCCATTAGCCACAACCTCACTACAAACCTCTTCATGATATATATTAATATAGTGGTAAAAATACTTAAGATTCTCCATGATGACAAGATTTACATTCTCAACCGTAGGGTACTAGTAATCGGTATAATGTAACTTGACATAATATCGCTTGTCACACCACTCATCAACAAGACACTATCCATAACCGTTGCTTATCTTCTGAACGTGCTGTTTCTTCTACTTCGCGGTATATGTGAGCTTTTATAAAGGTTAGGTCTACAACACTTCAATACATCACTTGTACTACGAAATCCTACAATGCCCTCGCCAGAATAGCCGTAGGGTATTTGTACCTCTTGGTCCTTCGCACGGTTCAATGTAGCCTTAAAAGTATCAAAGGAGGATGGAATAGGGAGTTTTTCAGTATTCACCACATCTTGGCACTTTGCCGAATTCCACTTCATAAACGTTGAACATGCAATATTAAAGGTAGCCATTACTATTTTTCGTCTACGCGGGAGAATACACGTCTGAGATCCACGGCTTGCAGCGAACAACTGAACACGCAGAGAAGCGATATGCTCAGGTAGTGGCAGAAGTCACGTGACCGATTTTACAGTGGGTGGAGCTTAGAATTTCCTCCTGTACATACGCACACCCAAACACCCACACACATACACACACCCATACAAAGGAGAAAGTGAAACGCTAATTGAAGCACGATTTATTTAAGAAACGAACTATTCAAGGTATATGAATATACGTAATAAATAAACATATCGTTAACAATACACATATATATAAATACAATCAAGGATTAAGGTATCCGAAGGGTACGGTATCATAGGTACCAGGCACCTGGTAATGCTTGCTATAGGTGTTACGACATACCTTCGTGCCCCTAAGTTCCTTCACACACCCCAGTTTCTGCACCCCAAAATTGTGGGTTCCCACAGTCAGTTGGGGTGTGGCTGTTCGCCCTCATCTTCCAAGCACACTAGATCCTTCAGCGAGTCAAAGTTAACGACTCGTCGGTTAGTATGGTTAAGCGTGATACCCTTAGCCTTCACGATATATTTCATATCATCATCCACCAGCACCAGTACCCCATAGGTTTTTGGCCCTGTTGATACAAATGAGTCTGCGTATGCATCATCACCATACGCATCCTTGATCTCGTCAGTTAACTCTCCGAGGAATTCCCCAATAGCAGGCATGTATTCGCCCTCGCTGTGAATATCACGCTATCTGTGTCAGCGTACAGCAACCTCCGCCAAGAGAGTGCAATAGTCCCCAAAGCTTGATGCAGGCGTAGGCCGTTGTGAAGCTTGCTACATGTATGTTTGTAACCCGTGCGGTATCTGTAGCCAGTTCGGTGATGTTGTACTTTATTATCAAGTATTACCCACATTCACGATCTCCATAACCTCTTTATCGGGAGCGTTAGCATAATTCCAGACTTCACTATAACTTTGTGCCAAATGAACGTTCCCTTTGCCGGTATTCTGCGCAAATTTCTCCCAAAGACTGTTTAGACACAACTTTGCACTAAAGCGTTTGCCAGGAATCTTAACAATTTGGGAACGATCAAGCTGTCTACCTTCATGGGCACGGTAACGCTGAATATAAGCCGTTTTTTCATCTTCGGTATCAACCCCTCGCGGATAACCCGATGCTTCTACCTATCCTTCAAAAAAGCGTTTATATATGGCGTGAAAAGGTGGGGTAGCTTCTGAAACCTCCACACCTCATGTACCGTATTTTACGCCTCATAAGACGCTACAATTGGTAAGACGCACCCTATATTTAGCAAAGAATATTTAGGAAAAAAATATTTCGAAGATTTATCAGCCTGAAAAAAATATATTCCCATAACTTTATTAAAAGAACATTAAACAAAACAATAACATATGATCCCTGAAGTGATTTTTGGAGACGTTTTTCAGGAAAAAAGTAGCGTCTTATGAGGCGTAAAATACGTATCTTCAATATTCTGTACCCATGGCGAACGGCTAGGGCCAGCTCAGGGCTTGTATATACACCTCTGATCTTACGCTGGTTGGTTGTATGGTTACAATCACCGTTGTTCTCCTGCGCACTTCACGCACAGGGGAAACATGAGCTTGTGATCTATAACGACGGGTAAGATCGGCATCCATAAATCGCGAGGGGGAGCACGTCTACGAAAGAGAGTCCAAAGTAGCGCTCATTCAAGTTAGCTGAAAACTCCTCGATGGTTTATGGTGGGACCCACCATTTTTCAGGCGCACCTACGGGGTACGGATTGTTCTTCATCACGTAGGGTATAAAGAGCAGAAGTCGTAGTAATGGAGTTTCACGCCCTCCGTAGGCGGAAAGTATAGCTTGAATGGGTTTGTACCCTCCAAACAAGCTGTCACCGCATTTGAGGGGTCCAACACCATTGAACGTTTGATGGCCCTTATTTCTTCACGGTACTGGCATCTGTTTCCATCCGTGCATCATACTCATGCTCCCACACGATTTTGTGAGTGAACTGGGAGCCTATAAGTTGATCGGTTACGGGTCCATGCGAGGCTGTCGGCGGGGGATCTTCCATAAAGGTCCCCTGTGACGGCACATCAGCGCGCGGGCATCCATGCCACCAGCAGCCGTTAAAGGAATACACAGTCTTCTCACCAGTGGTGGATCCTCACTTAGGCCATCAACCCAAAAAACACGACCATTGACCTTAACGGGTACTTCACCCGTGTTGCGGGCATGTTTTATACCCCGGTCTGTTGCTGTAGGTGTATGAGCCAGTAAATAGCCTTGTGCCCATAACTGCGGGGTTGTTTCTGTGAATGATGCTAAGGTGTCTTTAGGCATGAAGTTATTCTTGAACACGTAAAACATAATGAGGCGATCGTGGTCGCGACTTGCAGCGGATCGCATTTGAAACGGGTTGTACATCCTTCTAAAGGCTTGAAACATACTCTAAGTACACGCACATCATTCACGCAATAACGTTCACATTCATCGCTATATTGTATGGACTAGCTTCATTAAAACTGTTGTAGTAGCGGTCAAAATCTTCACGCTCACTATCACTCATGTTGGTGTAGTTAAAGTAATGTTTGGGTGGAGGTAGTCCTACGTAATTTAAAGTTTCGTTAGTGAGGAATGTGTAAGGGAAATACCCTTTTGAAACTTCAGCGGCTACGCCCATGACCTTGGGTAGCTTTGCTAATTTACAAGGTGTGAACAGCAGGGTGTCTTTAAACTGTACATTACCTCTTATCTGCATCTGTATTAGTTTGTTGCCTCTTTTCAAGGGATCACCTGTAAATATCGCAGACGACTCGTGTTCAAGCAACTCCTTATAAAGGAACTGTGTGTCAAATTTCGCCCCGTTATGGGCAAGAATATACACAGTCATTTTTTTTAACTTGTCCGCTAATTTGACAATATAGGATACAAAGAGTTTCACAGGGCTGTCGTGTGCATCGTTTTAAAAACGTTTGTCCGTTTTCCACATTTGTGACACTCATCACACTCGATCTCCATGCACTCATCACAGATAGTCTGACTTACGAGTAAATGTGGAATAACCTCTTTGGTTTCAGCGTTCGTGTAAGTTTCTATATCGTAGTACACGGTTATACAAGGGCTATTTTTAGGCTTAGCATCTTTCATATAACATACATGCTTCACTCCATCCGCCTTATATTTTTCATGACATGTAGAACAGTGAATTTCATCGCATTTATGTTTGAAATTCCCCCAATTATCCATCATGTGAAACATACCGCACTTACAAATCCTCATTTTCCTGCAAGTGCCATTGATTTATGGAGTCAAAGCATTTATTATTGAAAAATGTACGTCTACACACATTACATTCCCTCTTCTCGGTTTCAACTACACGACTTTCACATTTGGGGCTTTTACACTGCTCACATACCATGTAGCAATCCTTACAATGTTTCACCATATCATCAGCAAACTCGAGACATCCCTTACACAAATCATGATGCCTTCCATATTTTCGACTTTTATCATAACTGGCGTAGAGAGCCCTTATGTTACGGATGGGGAGATACGATGTTCCTGACAATCCTAAAATAAGTAGAGGTCTTGTACGATCTCTCACGCTGCTTTTAAAAACATACACAGTCCTACGACGATCATCCATTCCAAATACGACTATACGTGCATTCATTTCCTGCTCGGCCCTTCTCAGTTCTTCAGGACCCATATTACACTCAAACTCAAGCTTACAATCTGAAGCCAGTTTACGGGCACGCTGCACAACTGGCAGCCAAATTTTTTGCGTCCAAGTATTTAGCACAGTGAACATATGAGCTAAGATATTGCTATAAAGCCACAACCACGATCGACGTTTAAATGCTTTCTGTAAATAACCGGAGAATTGAAATTAAGAGTATAAGGTGTGGCACTATGACCCGCAACCCGGAATACTCTGTCAATATCTACCATGAAGTTGTCCATATTGAAGGCTGTACTACTTTGAGAGGCTTGCATTATACGGCCCAAGATATATTCTATGTCTACAGCCGCCAAACGTCTGAACGGTATTACTACCCAAAATCATCTACGTCCCCGTCATCTGACCCGAACCTGAAGGACAACCTCGTCCGGACTTCACGTTCGTCGCGGTTCTGAAGGGCAAACTCCACAATACGTTCAACTACGCGTCGCAGTCCGTTGGTATACAGGGATCCAGGGTCAACCCTGACCACGTACCGATTTCTAGTCAGGGCAGGGTGGGGTAGCGGTGCGCACCAACTCGAATGTTATACCATCCTCCACAGTATGAGAAGCTGCTGTGTGGAGGAAGTACCCGGAACTGAACAATGGGATATTTGAGGAAGGTACTATTGTGGGGGTTGTGTCGTAAGACGTAGAGGGTTGGGGCTCTATTACTGGGGTCTAACAACCGGCGCAATCCTGGCACGCTTTATACCTGACGTGGAGGGTTCTTCATCATGCTTCCGCTTTGAACTGTCGCATGCTACAGGTGTCGCTGGTGAGGGTTCGTCAGCGGGGAAGGGTTCTGTAGCTACACGGTCATCGGGTCGTCTGTGATATCGATGATGGGGGCTGTACATCGTCGTCATTCACGGTTCTGTGGAAGAAGAAAAACAAAATATAAGGAACAGCACTCAAAATTTGTAATATTTTGTAAATGACCCACTTAGGGGTGTGACGTGTTAGAGATGGAATCTGTAGAAAAATTCAGGTTCACAAGCCCCTCCACATGTATTATATCTGGCCCTACAGGATGTGGAAAACTGTATTTATGCTTAAAATCATTAAAGATAAGGGGAGATGTTCTCAAAATTTGTGCATAAAGTAATATGGTGCTATTCGACGTATCAGTCAGTGTTCAACGAGTACCAAGATGAAATTTTGTTCCACAAAGGTGTATATGACGTTAATTCGTTAAAAGGTAATGAGCATACAGTTATTGTAATTGACGATCTCATGTTGGAAATGGATAAAACGTTTGCCGAGACATTTACAGTGTTCTCCCACCATCTTAACATAAGCGTATTCTTCATCAACCAGAATCTATTTTTCAAAAATAGATACATGCGCGATGTGTCGCTAAATACACAATATCTAGTCTTATTCGCACAACGTAGAGATGTGTCACAAATTGGGGTATTAGCCAATCAAATGTTCCCGAATCAGTAAGGAGTTTTTGGAGGTTTATAAAGAAGCCACAAGTCAGCGTTATGGATATTTGCTTTGTGACCTTCACCCGCGAAACACGTTTAGGGTGCTTCTAAGAACGAATATATTCCCAAACGAACCTGAAACGGTGTATATTCCAGAATGACAAATAGGCTGAAGAAATATCGTGAATTAATAAAATCTATCAACGATTGCCCCGGGCACTGCAACAGATGTTTGTTAAAAATATCGACTCCGACTTTTTAAAATGCATCTGTGAAATCTGTCTTAATGTTATAAAATGTAATGTGCCAATGAAACCCCTCAGAAGGCTCGCTTACGTCGTTACAAGAACATAATACGAGCGCTCGCTCATAAAAGTCAAACTGTGGGAAGAAAAAGCGAATTATTGTACAAAGAGGGGATCATTCCTACCCATCTTATTTTCAGTTTTGGGTCCTTTACTGACTAGATTAATATAATGAAGAAGGTGGTGATTGCGCACGAGGTGATTGCTTCATTGCAAAATTCAAAGATTCCAGACACGACTCTAGAACCCCGTAAAAGTAGGCTTAAAAGAATGGAAAGCGAGTTGCTAGCCCTATTAAACAGTGAAAAGTCACCTGATGAGAAAAGGCTCTTGTACCAAGAAGCTTTGCAGAAATTTCTTCATGAGTACGAAGATTATAAGAATCCGACAGAGCTCCCTGTGGTTATTAGGCGCAGCGCGAGTAACGCTAAGCATGACGCGACAGGACCTGGGCCCGACGTTAGAGATGACCAACCAAAGAACAACGGAACACAACACATCGAACACGTTAAAAAACAGTCTCCCACATACATTGAGGAATAAAGGCTTAAGTCTTTATAATCTATTGAGTGAAGACCCCATCATACAGTGGGCCGATACAGGCGAGGTCATTGTTGAAGGAACAAGGGTACAAGGATCCAATATCGTTGATATTGTTCATGATCTGGTGAGAAAGAGGGACAGACCCTCACCAACAGGATAGAAGCATATTAAAGCAAGACTACAAAAAATAAATGTTCCCAAAATATTGATAGGTAATCTGAATAGGTTAAAAGACTGGATCAAGTCTCGCATGTGTCACAACTGAGTACGCCATCGCCCCAGCAGCAGCGTCTCTGAAGAAGAAAGAAGAGAACAAACGGCCAACCTTATCCACGTGTCTCTAAAATACGCAAATGGCTAACATATTAAGTAAACGCTATTATGACATTTCTAACCCCGCCTCCTATGGTGGCGTTAATAGACTGTACAGAGGTGTTTACGGAGTAGGGAAAAAAGATGTTGAGAGGTTTTTGCGGGAGCAGGATGCTTATACACTTCATAAACCGGTGAGAAAAAGGTTTAAAACGGCCAAGACAACAGCGGATTCGATTGACTCTATTTGGCAAGCGGATTTAACAGACATGCAAAGATATTCAGTGTATAATGACGGATACCGCTACATCCTATTCATAATAGATGTATTCTCTAGATATCTGTGGCTAATTCCCTGAAAAATAAATCGCCTGAAACAGTTGCTAAAGCGACCAAAACGTTGATGTTAAAGAAGAAGGGTTCCTGGCTATTTTTGTACGGATATGGGGAAAGAATTTATAGGTCGCGCTTTTCAGAACATGCTGACAGAGTTTAATATCAGTTACTACACTAGCAGTTCTATACATAAGGCCTCTTTAGCTGAAAGAGTTCAACGTACCATAAAGGAACGCATGCATCGCTATTTTACACATAAAAACACATACAGATATATAAACGTTCTCGGGTCATTGGCTCATCATACAACCGTTCACACCACCGTACGATTGGCACAACACCTAACGAAGTTTTAGAAAGAGGTACGCTGCCAGAGGTGAGAAGAGATGGAGCACCGCCACCACACTCT
Organism: Bathynomus jamesi; assembly: GCA_023014485.1. Classification (NCBI taxonomy): domain Eukaryota; kingdom Metazoa; phylum Arthropoda; class Malacostraca; order Isopoda; family Cirolanidae; genus Bathynomus; species Bathynomus jamesi. The sequence goes on from JAJOZX010002280.1 coordinate 250,405, forward strand.
ACACATTTCAAAATCAATGATTATGTAAGGCTATCACGTTCGGGAAATAAATTCGCGAAGGGATTTGAGCAAGGATGGACACGTGAGATTTTTAAAGTTCGTGCTATGAGACCTAAAGGCGAGATAATGATGTATTACGTTGAAGATTTGAATGGGGAAGAGATCGCTGGAGGCTTTTACCGCGAGGAGTTGCAGAAAGTGACATTTAATTTAGGAAAAAGTGTGTTTAAAATTGAAAAAATTTTAGGCAGCAAAGGTTCAGGAAAGAGAAAAATGTACCTGGTGAAATGGCTGGGTTACCCAGAAAGCTTCAACACCTATATAAAAGCTGCTGCAATAATGAAGCTTAATAGTATGCAACATGGCGCCTAGCCACTTCTATGTCACACTCCCGTCCTCTTCTTCTACATCAACACCCTGGCCAACTTTGTGACAGAACTCCACGGACCCATTGAATTGGAGCGTGATTCGTATGAGGTGGGTTTATGTGAACTCCAGTTAGTCTCCAAATTTTTAACTCTTGAAAATGAGCAAATCATATTTCTGATCCTTAGAAGAATCGATGAGTGAAAAATTAGGCATAACCTTAGACAATACTATGCGATCAGTCCTGTTCGGTGAGGACAGTACTATAGCACAAATGTATCGCTAGGAATCGGCATTATGACAGCCATGGACATTGTGACGGGGTTAAACAAGAGTCTTGAAAAGTCGTACCTGACAAACGATTTACTTTTTGAAGTCGTAAACATAGACACGCCTGCATGCACATTGAAGTTAAAATCAACGCTTAGTAGAAATATTAAAGATAAAGAGCTGTTCAGAATTGTGGCTGAGGGTCGATATAGCGCAGCTCTCCAACGAGATACCTTTCACGAGGCACAACATGACTTATCCAGCTTAATGTATCAGTTGAAGATGGAGAAATTGGGTGAAAGCTAACCATCCCCAGACATGTGCTATATTTACAGCACTATCGTAGAGCATCAATTTGTTGGGGACACCCAGGCGCGCCTGCTGCGCATTGCACACATCCCCAACCATAGAGGGAAAAGTTTGAGCATTACATATGACAAACCCCATTATGTGAATGTTGCGATTAATCTCTTAACCAACATCTCGATCTGTATAAGAACGATTGAGGGAAAAAATTTCTCATTCGGTGATGGGAGCTTAACAGTGAAACTACACTTTCGTCGTTATAATGACCCGAAGGCCATTCACAGTCTATCGAGGGTGAGATATCAGCGTGGGAGTGGGCTTGGATCCATTTTTTCAACCATACTACGCACCGCTGTCCCACTGTTGAAGAGGGGTGCTAGATACCTCGGGAGGAAGGCGTTACAATTAGTGATGTAGGTCACATCCGCACATTTTCTCGCATCCGCATCCGCATCTGCATCCGCACTTTGGACTGCGGATGTCGTGCGGATGTGGACCGTTGAGATAAAACGTCATTAATAAGCGGAAATTATCAAATTCTACTATAATAACACTGGTATGCATCAATTTTGCTGTCAAGGGTTTTGTAAGTGATTCTTATAGAGTTTTTCCTGCTGATTTCGAATCTGCAATCCGTTTTTCTCAATCAGCTCAGGTTATCCGGCTATGGCCTCATAAGTAAAATAGAATTTTTCGTGATTTTGTCAAAGCGGAATTGGAACAGTAACATCTATCATCACTTGTTTCACTTGTATAATTTCTTTTTTTACTTTTCAGGCATATAGATAAAATATTTCATAATGAAGAGAGCGTGTAAAAATGATCCCAATAGATTCTGCTACATATGTGGGACGGTTACCATGCCAAATAACAGTCCCAAATCACTAAATTTGTGAAGACAATGTATAGAGCATACTTTGGAATTAAGCTAGGGGACCAGGACAAAAATTTCGCCCCTCATATGTGCTGCAAGACGTGCATTGAAAATTTGAGAAGATGGAGCAAAGGCAGAGCGAAACCTTTGCCTTTTGGAATTCCCATGATTTGGAGAGAAGGAAAGGATCACGTGACAGATTGCTATTTCTGCATGACAAACCTCCATAATGGTAATCATACATTTACATATATATATTGTTATAGAAAATACATTTACACATACATATTGTTATACAAGTTACATTTACATATACAATGATTGTATATTTCTTTCTTTTTCATTCATATTGTCCCGAAGGGACAATATGAATGAAAAAGAAAGAAAATATACAGACTCCATCGACCTATTTCATATCTTACAGACCGCAGCCTTCCCTCACGAGCCGCCACTGTCTGAATGCTTCTTCTATTTCATATGCAAGTTTTATATCCATGTTTCTGTGTTTCTATTTTCAGGAGTTAACAAGAAGAATAAACACATTGTTGTATACCCTGACATTCCTTCTGCTATGAGACCTGTACCCATGGTCCTGGAATTCCAATACCCGACCCACCTCAAACCCTGGACTTCGATGATTCTGATGATGAATCAATGACCAATGCCAATGACCAGTCCCAGTCGTATATACCTCAAAATACCGCTTCAAATGAGCCGAGGCCTCTCAACCAGGCCAAACAAACTTAATGATCTTACCAGGGATTTAGGACTTTCCAAATTAGCTGCCGAGATCTTGGGCTCACGACTTCGAGAGGACAACTTGCTGGCTCCGGGAACAACATTCTCCTGGTATAGGAAACGAGAGGAAGAATTCCGCAAGTTTTTTGCAGTGCACGAAAATACCTCTTCCTTAGTGTACTGCTGCAATGTTGAGGGGCTAATCGAATTCTTGGGCCTGCCATATAACGCATCAGAATGGAGGCTATTTATAGACTTGTCTAAACGAAGTTTGAAAGCAGTACTTCTCAACATTGGGAATAGGGTTGCATCAGTCCCTATAGCACATTCCGTACAACTTACTGAGAGCTACGATAACATGAAAATTTTACTGGATGCTCTCGTATACGACCAACATAACTGGAGGATCTGTGGAGATTTGAAGGTAATACTAATATCATAAGTAAACTATTGCTATTGACTATGTTGTTTTTCCAAAGGTTATTTGAGAGCGTATAAGAACGCTTAACTTCCCCACAGAAGTGATACAGTCCAATGCATAGATTTTTTTATCTGATAGAACAAATTCTCTAAATTCTTTAAATATTTTCATTTTTTTTCAGATTGTGGCATTTGTATTGGGAATGCAAGGGGGATACACGAAATACCCATGTTTCCTCTGCAAATGGGATAGCCGAGCGGATGAGAAGCACTATGCACAGCGTGAATGGGCATCCAGAGAGAATTTTGAACCTGGGTCGCATAATGTCGTTTCAGTGCCCCTTGTACCACCAACAAAAATTTTGCTCCCACCACTTCATATTAAGCTGGGCTTGATGAAAAATTTCATCAACTCAATGAATAAGGAGGGTTCAGCATTCCGATATCTCGAGAGTAAATTTCCTCATATATCTGATGCTAAACTAATTGCTGGGGTTTTTGATGGTCTTCAAATTCGAACTTTGATCAAGGATACTCAGTTCGAAAACGCAATGACTCCAACTGAGAAGAATGCCTAGCAGGCATTCAAATCAGTTGTCACTGATTTTCTTGGCAAGCGTAGAAGTCCAGAATACGAGTCCGTTGTCGAAAACTTGATGGAAGCTTTCAAAGCTCATGGGTACTATGGAAACTGGGATATCAATATGCTGGCGGACTATTGCTGGTGTTTGAAGCGAGACGTGCCCGAAGAAAAACACAGACGGAAAGCCAAAAAAACTTCATTCCTTCCTCAATAAACTTTTTTCCATATTCATTGTATGAATAAAAGTATTTATTCACGCAATGTTTTCATTTTTCACGAGTGTTCTTATAATATTACTCGTATTTACAGTGTTTAAGCTAAAAAAATCAATAAATTTGGGGATAAAATTGGACTTATAATAAATGGCCAATAGAGAAAAAACCTGACCTGATTGAGGAAAACCAATGTCATTTTCGAATTCAGCATGGTCGAATTATATAATATGAGTTGAAAAAACCCTCACAGCAGACAAAAAAATTTCATATGCATACCAGTGTAATAGAACTAGTTCATTGTGCGCAAAAGTGATGCAAGCGACAAGACGAGAGGCTGTTCTTGTATGAAGTTACTCTCTTGCAACCTACTTAGATCCACGTTACAAAGCTAAGTTATTTTCACCTAGTACATTAGAACGAGTTAAATCATCACTTGGCAAAGCAGTTGAAGAGCTTCAATCTCTTGAATCTGTCGCTTCGCCACCCACCAAAAGAATAAAAGTTCAGTGACAGAACCAACACCTTCAACAAGCAAATCTATCACAGAATCTCTCTCTCAGTTTCTTGAGTCAAGCAGCGATGACGAGACCTACGCGATGTCAAAAGATGTAGTAAAAATGATCGAGAGCTATCACCAAGAAAAACGCCTGGCTGCATGTGACAATCCTATTAGTTGGTGGAAAAATACGCAGAATATCTATCCATACTTGAGTAAACTTGCAAGGAAACATTTAGCACGTCCTCCAACAAGCGTACCAAGCGAGAGATTATTTAGCAGTGCTGGATTAATATGATGAAAAGAGAAACAGACTGGCAGCAGAAAAGGCAGAAAAATTAATGTTCCTTAAGCATAACCTTCCTATAATTAAGTTTGAATATTAAACGATGAACATCTTAGTTTACTTTATTTTAATTACTCATTTATAAATATGCCTAATAAAACTTTAAACTTAATATAAATAGTTATCAAGCTAATTAAAGATCTCTTTCTATAAGGGTGGAGGTTGGGGAAAGAGGTCGGGTAACACAATTATGGTTTCTAATTGTGGCTGAAACTCAACAAAATATAACGAATTTATTTGCAGACGAATTCACTAATTGATTTCTATATTAGTTAGATGCTTGCTATTATTTTATATGTTCAGTGAAAAGTACAGCAATTATTGTACAATTAATCAATTATACTACATTATAGCTACAGCTCTCTCTATATAATAACTTATTATATACGTTAAACACAACAAATCTTGAATATATCCTAAAAAATAACGAAAATGTAGACATCCGCATCCGCATCCGCGGATGTTGAAATCAAACATCCTCATCCGCATCCGCATCCGCGGATGTGAAAAAAATGACATCCGCTACATCACTAGTTACAATCAGGTTTTAACGCGGCAGAAGACATAATGGGTGGAACTAAACTTAAGAAAGCTCTAAAAAACATTTAAAACGTCCACGGGACGAAATCATCAAAGATGCAAAGAGAAAAATGCGTGGTGGCGGAAAGAAAAGGGTTGTCAGGAAGAAGGGGTTACCAACACGTGATGCTAAACGTAAAAGGACATCAAAAAGAAGTGCTCTAAGCGTATGAAGCCTATGGCTGATCATTTTTTCAACTGATATAAACTGAGGACAACTCTCATGAATCATAGGCTGATTACTAGTTGTCGAGAGAGGTGGTACTATTTCTGACTCGTCATGGCGCGTTTCATCCATCCGTGTAGTTCACAATGCTGTAAATCGGAACTGTCCCTCTTTGATATGCTCCCCACTCAGGTCTCTATTGAGCATAGGGACTTTATTACAATTAACCCATTAAACACAATTAGTTCGCTGAGTGCCCCTATAGAATTCGTAATACCCAGCTCAGGCCCTTACTTTTTTGACCCGAGCTGCATGCACATGTACGCTAAACTGCGTATAGCCCATTCAGATGGAACGGACTACGATGATAGTTACTCTGCATACCCTGAAACCAACTTTCTACACTACATATTTAGCCAGTGTGAGGTGTATTAAAATCAGGTTATCTCGTTAGGAACGGGGTATTATCACCTACGAGCCTATCTGGAAAATGTCCTCAACTTTTCAAAAGAAGCGAAGGACACCTTTTTAACCGCTGAGGGCTATTATCAGACTAAAGATGAAAGAGTATAAAGGATAAATTTAAAATTCTAAAAAAAAGATACGAGTGTTTTGGTCTTCTTCATACAGACTTCACGTTCCAGGAGAAATTGCTTATGAACGGCATTGATCTGAAACTGAAGCTCAACCTCACGAATCCTGAGATCTGCATAAATCTGGGACCTGATCAAGAAGAGGGCGCAAAACCGTTGTGATTCACATCTTGGAAACATATCTGCGCATGCGGCGTGTGAAATTAAGTCCCCGAAATATGTAGAAATTGAAAAAAATTTAATACACGCAACAGTAAAATACCCAATTAACAGATTACAGATCAAGCTATACACGGTGCCCGCAGGGTTGGCCTTGAAGCAACTCAAAAACGTGGCCCTTGGAGTTCTACCTAAAAGGTTATTAATTGGAATGCAGGACCACACCTCAACGAACGGAAAATATAAAAAGAGCGCCTTTAAATTGGAGAATTTCGGCCTTAAAAATGTAACTCTATACGTAAATGGCGTCACATTGGGGGGGGGGGCCTATGATTGTTGATTACACTGGGGAACACAAACTTTTGGTGACTTAGATGTTAGACCTGTTTCTGGGTATATTGAGGTCGCTGATTCTAAAATGACATTAGTTTTTCTCCATCAGTTCTGCTTATCAAGATATGATATATATCTATATATATTTCTATATAATGTATATAATTTATATAATTGCTGACTGGCAATCACTGTTGTTGTCAATTGAATACAAAAGTATGATGAATGTCAGCAAAAATAGTGTATTAACATCAAACAAGCATAAGGTACGAAAAATATTTATTAAATTCAAACAAGCTTGAGACACGAACGGCAAAAAAATTCTTTCATCATTGAGACATCTCACTAAACCGCGTTTCTGAGATTTCTTGCGATGAGATGTGCCAGGACATTCGCGTTGGATGCTCCAGCAGTAATCTTCCATCATGTGAGTATCCCATCGTCCGCGGTACCGTTCTTCCATGGTCCTTAGTTCTTGGTGAAATCGTTCACCCTGTTCCTCGCTTAGATCACCGAGGTTATCTGGGAAACGATCCAAATGACTGTGGAGGTAATGCAGTTTGATGCTCATTTTACAGCCAAGTTTACAAAAAAAAGAGAGCATATTCTCCACTAGTTCACCGTAGTTATCGGCCTTATAGTTCCCAAGGAAATTCTTCACAACCATACTAAACGATGACCACGTACGTGCCTCAATGTTGTCCATTGAATCTTGGAAACGCGGGTCTTTCATGAGTTCCCGGATTTGCGGTCCATCGAAAATACCTGCCTTCAGCTTTTCCATGCTCAGCGCAGGAAATTTTCCACATATGTAGCCAAAACACGTCCCATCTCTGTTCAAAGCCTTTATAAATTGTTTCATCAAACCTAGTTTGATGTGCAGTGGTGGCAATATGATCCTTTCTCTGTCAACCAAAGCTTCTTTGATGATATTTTTTTCTCCAACCACCATGTTTTCTCTCAGAGGCCACTGTCTTCTCACCCAGTGTTCATCTTTAGCTCTACTGTCCCAGAGACATATAAAGCACGGGTACTTGGTGTACCCGCTCTGCTGGCCCAGGAGAAAATTCACCATCTTCAGATCCACACAGATCACCCATTGGTGGTCTCGGTATGATATCTTTTCTAGGACTAGGGCGACTGTCCCGTGCTCTTCTCTCATACCGACTGAGTGACCAATTGGGATTGATCTGTATCTGTTGCCGTTGTGTAGAAGAACACATTTTAGGCTCCGTTTGGAGCTATCTATGAATAACCGCCATTCACTTGTGTGTATTCCGATATGCCCATTTTCATCAGCAATCCGCGCACATTGTTGCAGAAAACTAAATCGTTCTCTTTGAGAAGAAGGGCAGTAAATCCTTTCTCTGTCGCGATATAACGTGATTTGGTTTCCGGCAGCAGTAAATTTTTTCTCCCAGCTGGAAGCTAACAATTCAGACGATTTCTTCGAAAGGACTTAAGTCCCTTATGAGGTCGTTTAATCGTGTTGACTAAAACCTTCTGCAACTGATGACGGTCCTTCGAAATCACTGTCATTTTGCCCACATATGCTTTCTTTGTCAGTAGCAGATTCATCATCTTCTTGAGGGAGCTCTGGAAGATGCTGAATGATGGGACAGGTATCTCATCTGAATGTGAAACAGGCCGTCTAGCTGAGTCTATGTCAGGATACGTCCATTTACTCCGGTTACGTCCATTGATGCCCTTTATATTCACCAAACAAAAGTAACAGTCATCACTGTGGTTTCTCTGTTCTCTCCATACCATTGGTATACCAAATTCAGGCACCTCCTCTTTCCGTTGGTCCATTGCCGCAGATGCTCCGTACACGTTTTACACACAACATGAGGAGCCCATAGCTTATCTTGGTCCCCTAGTTGTACTTTGAAATAGGCAAAATAAGCTTTTTTCACAAAATCAGTAATAGTTTTTCTCTGTTCAATGAACGTGTACTCTCCGCAGATAAAACAAAACACATCTGGATGATTTAAACACTTTCTTCGTGATGAAGCCATGTCAATACCTGTAACAGGAAAGAATTCACGTTAGTACATGTACAATACACATGCAAAACAGCAACATCAGCAAAATCATAGCTACAATTTAATTATACAGATGCATTTAGATTTACGAGCAACTCATAATACCGTTCCAGAAGGGTAATAAAGTAGGTAATGACGTATGCAATATCTCAAAAACTAGAGCTGCTAGAACAAAATGGATGATATTTTCTGAATCAGTGGCATGAAAATATCCAGAATAAGGTCTAAAATCTCAGGCACCAAGAAAAAAATTTTTTTTGTTCCCCAGTGTTATTCATCAGACGCTGTGTTCCCGCTCTGCGCGAGAGCTTATAGTTGTATGGCTCATAATGCTGGGGCCTGTGACGAGCTTGGGTTTGGCGTAACGCAGAAAGAATTTGTGGAAGAATTTAACCTTTATTCATTTGATATTACGCCTGACTTCTCTGCTAGTATAAATACGCACTTAAGTCCACAACAAAGTGGGAACATCTCAATCAGGTTGGAATCTGCCAAGCCTATAGACGCGCCTATTAGCGTACTCGTGTACCTCGAATCACAGGCACTAATAGAAGTTGATCGTCTCAGGAACGTGGTCACACTTTTAAAATGGACGCGAATACACTCCAGAGAGTAATGAAAAGTGACCGAATCACACGCTCCAAATTTATCGGCGTGTTTGCGAAGAATGAAATATTGAAATTGCCAACTACGAGAAACTGGTACGGGATTATCGTGAACACCAACATTGTGGAGGGTGAGGGGATTCATTGGTTTGCAATCTATTTTAAAAATAGGGAAAGAATGTACTATTTTGATTCACTTGGCACTCAGCCCTGGAATGATCCTGTTATAGTAAAATTAATCGAGCAGATAGATGTACCTGAAATTGTATGGAATCCTTACCGTTTCCAAGGATATTTTAGTAAAACTTGCGGCATGTATAGTCTTTTATTTCTCCTGCACATGTCACGTAGGAAGGGATTTATAAATTTTTTAAAAATTATTCGATTTGTGCAAAACTGAAATGAATGATAAAACGGTATGCAGACATAAAAAAAAGGCACCCATTTGTTAGCACCCGCTGCATTGTGTAAAGGTGTGTATCTATATTGTGTAAAGGCGTATTTGTAAAATGCCATTAAGGCTTATTTAATGGACGCTGGTTCCGCTTTGTACATGTTTTCTGCCAATTAATAAATAAAATTAAAATACAATGTGTTTTGTTCTTAACCCCAAAAATACTTACATTAGTTCCTCGATGACCTGACATTCGTTGGACCGGATGTGAGCCAATACCTCGAGCCCTGTATTCAGGCCCATGGGCTGGCTGCGTGGTAAAATCTCCAAATCATTTATTTCCCTTTCATCAAAACGAAAAGTTGCTATATCATGTTCGAGTTCCGTATTGGTACTTTAAAGAGAAATTAACATGCTTAGTTTAACCTGATTATTTTTAATTAAAGTCCATTTTTTCATGAATTGTGTTCAGAAATCATAGCTCAGTGCAAACTAGGCTATAATTGCGGATAACCGCTAATGAAACATTTACTATAAAATGCGAGGAGTAGACCTGGCGTTCGTTGGACCGGATGTGAACCAATACTTCGACCTCTGTATTCAGGTCGCTGGGTTGGCTGTGCGGTAAAGCCTCCATATCATTTATTCTCCTTCCATCAAAGCGAAAAGTAACTATAACACGTTCAAGTTCCGTTTCGACCCTTTAAGGAGAAGTTAACATGATTAGTTCATACTGAATCAAATAAGTTAAGTAACATTAAAGTTTAATCAAAGAGATACAATAAGAGAATATATATATATATATATGCCGAAATAATCGCGAAGGAAACAGAATGGGCAAAAACAAGTACATTAATTTACAGCTCAAACGGAAGATTAGCTGGGTGTACTAAGACATCGTCTGCCGGCACCGGGTCTCGAACCCGGGCCCGCAGGCAATTCTTAAACGTTTTTAATATTTCTATTGTATCTATATTGTGTAAAGGTGTATATACATTTCCGCTTAAATCAAAATAATTTTCAAAACTCATTTATTACATTTTATAAATTATTTAACACTGAATGAAACGTTATATATACATGGTCCGGCCTTCCGCTTAAATCACAAACTAATTTTCAAAACGCATTTATTATGGCCTTTTATAAATTAGCTAACACTGAATGAAATGTTGTATATAGACCGAGAATAAACCACAAACTAGTTTTTCAAAACGCATTTATTATGGCCTGTTATAAATTAGCTAACACTGAATGAACCGCAGTATATCACAAATTAGTTTACTTACATTTTAATATCGTCTTCATTAAACGTTTCTTGCACTCCATCACAAATTTATGAAACAGTTTGCGTTGAAAGAAGTTCATTCTGGTCTACAGCATTGAAAAGATAAATTGCAGACAGCAATGAGACCTCCTTGTTTCAAAACAAATCCGGAGAGTTGTAGAGCGGCTCTTGGGTCATGGCGAGGTATTTCAAAAGCACTGTTCGGAAAAACGACTGAATTGAGGCCTTGAGATGAAAGTGCCCCCTTTTATAAAAGGGGATCGTAATTGTGAACATCCTACAATACCCGATTCGGGAGTTTCCTATTGGCTATCGGTCAAATTTGGGTGGGGCTTAACGCATAGGCCCGCCTAGCCTTCAACCAGAGGTTCTGGGCTCCGCCCACAGGGTTGTCATTGGTTGCCTCGTGAAATCTTGGGCATGTCAGATATACCCCCTCTGGAAAATAAAACGTAAGAAACTAGAAATAACTATTAAAGTCACTTATCCGTGAAGGAAAAGGAAAAATTATCAGTGCGCAAAGGTCTACAGCACTTCGAGGCAATTCTCGTAGCTGTAAAAGTTTATTGGTGTCCTGCGTTATCGTACAATACAATAAATAAATTTTAAAAATTGACAGGGATGTGTGATGGATGCAGGTCATCAAGCTCCAAAGTTTATTTCGAGATCATAAACTTCACGGAGAGAAGTTTAGCTATCGCTTTCATCAAACTCTAAAATTTTCAGAACGCTGTTTAATATAATTGTGTATATACTGTATATATTTTTTTTCCATATATATATATATATTTTTTTTTTTTTTTTTTTTTTCCATAAATATTTATGTCCTATTGTTCAGATATTTGCTTCGTTTAATTAGGAAATGTTTAGGAAGGTTTTTGCTTATATCGCTTTCACCTTTCTTCTTCTATTCATTTCCCTCCTTTATCATATTTCCTCTCTATTTATTCATTTGTGCTGTACATTTTAATGCTATGTGTACCATTTGTCCTGTTTTAATTTGCAGAAGTTACAGTGTAAAAGGCCGTAATAGCCAATTCAAGTTAGCCGGAGAGTTAATTAATGCAGTTTGACGTGATTATAAATTTTGTGTACGTTTCTTGTACCCATTTTCAGAATTTAGTAGATGAACTTTATTCCGGAATTGTACATATATAGCAACGGTGGCCAAACCCGGCTCGCGAGCCGCATGCGGCTCTCAAGGTTGTTAACTGCGGCTCGCGAGACAATTTTGGTTTTTGTTGTATTTATCATAAAAGACAAAATTCATAATACAAATATAATTTTTTTTCACATAATAAAAAAAAATATGAAAAAAAACAAGGAAAAATTGAATTGACAATAAAATGCGTCATGCGTACGACAATTTCTTTTGCGTGACAGGCACTAAGTGGGATAATTACGTAATTAACACCAATCGCCACTCACCAGTGTCCAGTACCCCTCGAGCTACCCTGCGGGCCGAGTGTAGTAACGAGTGAGTGTGTTTTAAAATTGGCTTCTTAGATCAAGTAGTGGCTATTTTTCTCAGCTATACAAGTGAAAGTTATACAACCCCTTATTTGATTAAAATGACTGAGCAGACAAAGTGTAAGAAACGGAAATATGAAGAAAAAATAGAGTTTTTAAACAGGAGTGGGAGAAGAGTTTTGCTTTTACTGTTAAGGGTGGGAAACCTGTGTGTCTATCTGCCACGTGGCACTCAGTCACTTTAAAGCCAGTAACTTAAAGCGTCATCATGAAACTAACCATAAAAATTTTATTACGGAATTTCCTCCCAAATCAGAATTGCGGAAGACTAAGTTAACAATGTTGAAATCTAGCCTAGTTGCCCAACAAACTGTACTTCCACCATTGTGTAAGACAGCTGACTTAACTACTGAAGCTAGTTTTGTTATGGCATGGAATACTGCTCATGCTCAACTTCCCTACAGTAGTGGAGAATTTGTGAAGAAGAATATTGCCGATGTTACTGCAATTCTCGCTCCAGATAAACAAAGCTTCGAGAACAAATAGCAAGTATTTCTATTTCCTGGCACACTACAGAGAGACGTATTTCCCAGATCAGTGCTGAAATTACATGCTCGTTGCAGAGTGATTTGAAGAATTCTGTTGCATTCAGTTTGGCCCTCGATGAATCCACAGATTATTAAAGATAACCCTCAACTGGCGATATTTCTTCATTATGTTACTGGCGATGGAAATGTGAAAGAACTCTTGGACTTAATGACCATAAGAGAAACCACCAGAGGGGTTGACATAAAGAACGCACTTGACGAGGCATTATCAAATACTCAAGTACCATTGAATAAACTTGTCAGTGTTGCAACAGATGGAGCACCAGCTATGGTAGGACAAAATATAGGCCTAGTTGGGCTCTTGACACGCGATCCCAAGTATCCTGTGTCTCTTTATTCACTGTATCATTCACCGTGGTTATTTGGTAAGCAAGTACTTTAGGTATAACAGTGTTATGAAATGTGTTCTAGAAATTGTGAATTTCATTCGTTCAAATGCAAAAACGCACCGAGCGTTTAGAAATTTTATCGAGGAGCTGGATCTTCAAGATAAGCCAGATGACCTTTCATTCGACTGTATTGTAAGGTGATTATCAACTCGTAATCTCCTGAATAGGTTTGTTGCACTGTTGGATCCTATCATTGATTTCTTGAAAGAAAAGGGAAGTCATACCCACAACTAGAAGATCACGAATGGGTGCAAGATCTGATGTTTTTTACTGATGTAATACAACACCTTCAAAATCACGAATGGGTGCAGGATCTGATGTTTTTTACTGATGTAATACAACACCTTTAAAATCTAAATTTGGCACTTCAGGGAAAGGATAAGGTCATTTCTGACCTTACACAGACAGTTTTCAGTTTCCAGAATAAAATAAAGCTCTTCTAAAAAGATCTAGTAACAAAAAAATTTGAACACTTTCCCCACCTGAAAAACCGAGCAAACACTTTTCCTGATATTGAAATAAAAGATAGTAAATTGGAGGAATACAAAAGTAAATTAGAAGGTCTAATTGATGATTTTCAGTTAAGGTTTGATGAACTAAAGAAGCTAAAGCCATGCTTCGAATTTCTTGTAAATCCTTTCCTGATTGATGTCGTCAACGATGGCTGTCCTGTTACCACACCTTTCTTTTGTTACGGAAGCTGCTTCAATACAAACAAAACTTTTGGAGCTACAGGAGGACGTGGGTTTAAAGTTGATACATACATAAAAGCTTATCTGCAGTTGAGTTTTGGAAGCAAGTACCAGAGACAAAGTATCCTCACCTCAGGAAAACCAGTTTCCGACTTATCTCAGATTTTGGACAATTTATTGCTGTGAAGCACTCTTCCTTCTCGGTAATGAAGTTTGTAAAGTCAAAACATCGTGCTGCCCTCACTAACGAACACCTGACTGAGCTTTTTCATATCGCCTTAACATCACATCAGCCAGACTTTAAAGCATTAACAGCCAAACTGAAGACCCAAACTAAGCCTTCTACAAGCAGTGATTAAACAATTTAATAATGTGAATATAATTATGTATATGTATATGTTTTTAATAATTAAATTCTTTTTAAAATATTTTGCGGCTCTCGTACATCTGAAAAACGTCGTATGTGGCTCTTGGGTCCAGGAAACTTGGCCACCCCTGATTATATAGGCTCACCTTTCCTTTCGATGGCTTCGGCCCGAATTGTTCATCCTGGCGAAGGTCAAGCTTTACATTCCACCTTAGACCTACTATTTAACGGGTAAATATATATATATATATATATATATTATATATATGAGAGAGAGAGAGAGAGAGAGAGAGAGAGAGAGAGAGAGAGAGAGGGATCCCTGCTAGGATACCCTGGTTACCCATTTATCTACCAATCGTAGAAGGATGTTTACACGCCACCTTAGACCTACAGTTTAACACGAACCACTAGGATATCCTGGTTTCCCATTTATCTACCAACCGTAGAAGGACGCACCGTCACCGGGACTCGAACACGGCGCATATAATCGCGCATATAGTTGTGTGCGTAATATTTTATGGGCGTATAGGCGGGTGTGTACGTGCATTTGTCCAAACGATGTATACGCTTCGCCAACTGGCTGATAATGCCTGGAGGCATTGGCTTCTAAGCTAACCGACTGATTACAATGAGTTACAAGGAAAAGAAGTACCTCAAAAGGCCTTGCGGCCCATACCGAGGAGGTACCAATGGCAACGGGTGCCAGGGAAAATCTTCTACACCCTCAAATAGTGTGCAAGATTTGGTCTAACCTTTTCTTGAAATGATCCACAGAGGAACTGTTCACAACTTCTGAAGGTAACCTGTTCCACGTGTCACAGATCTTATAAGTAAAGTAATTCCCACGCACATTAGTCCTAAACCGTTTCAAATCCAACTTCCAACCATTTCTGCGAGTTGGGTTATCATTTAAACTAAACATGCTTCTAAAATCGACATCGTTGAACCTGCGTAAGAGCTTGAAAACCTCGATGAGTTGACCGCGCAGCCTCCGAGTTTCCAGCGAAAACAAATTCATGGCGCGTAAGCGTCGATTGTAGCCCATATGTCTAACGGAAGGGATTAACTTTGTGGCCCTCGCCTGCACTCACTCCAGCCTCTCAATATCTTTCCTGAGGGTGGGCGACCAGAACTGCACAGCATACTCCAGGTGCGTCCGAACCAGAGAATTGTACAGAGAGAGCACAATCTCCTTGTTCCGAAATCGAAATTGCCTCCTGATATAACACAACAGCTTCTGGGCTTTATTTTCCACCTCTACGCACTGTTTGATAAACTTAAGGTCGCTGCTAATTAGCACACCCAAGTCATTTTCCAAATCAGTGGCCTCGATATTACTCCCCAACATCGAGTAGTCCGACTTGGGATTGGCGTAGCCAATGTGCATCACCTTGCATTTACCCAAGTTAAACGGTATTTGCCATATTTCGGACCACTCTCCTATCCTACCTAGGTCCGCACGCAGTTGCTCGATCGCCTGGGGCGTCCCAACATTGGCCCCAAGCTTGGTGTCATCAGCGAATTTGGCGATCCGACTGACGATGCCACCGTCGATATCATTTATGTAAATGATAAACAACAGTGGCCCCCAAAACGGAACCCTGAGGAATCCCACTAGTGACCGAGGCCCAACCCGAACTAACCCCTTGAATTACAACCCTCTGCCGCCTATTCTTCAGCCAGTTTTCAATCCACCAACCTACTTCCCCACCGATATCCAGCGCGCGGACTTTCGCCATTAGCCGGCGGTGCGGTACCTTATCAAAGGCTTTCTGAAAGTCGAGATAAAGTATATCAATCGCCCTACTCTTATCATACTCACTCAACATGACGTGGAAAAACTCGAGCAAGTTGGTGAGACACGACCTATGCCGTCTAAACCCATGTTGGGAGTCCCCAAGCAGCTTGTAGGAATCCAAATGGTCAACGATCCTATTCGCTATTATCCCCTCTAATAATTTACCTATAACCGAAGTGAAACTAATGGGACGATAATTCCCTGGACTTTCGTGGTCCCCTTTCTTAAAGATAGGGGTCACGTTGGCTTCCCTCCAGTCACCAGGCACCTGGCCCCTATAAGACAGCGGGCGCTCGGCTGAAGTCTTAATATGCGCTTGGCTCCTGTCAAGCGAACACCTCTCTTCCTCTCTCCCCTCCTCCTCTCTCTCTTGGGGGATAACTCCGCCCCCAAGTTGCATAACCCCTTGTTGCATAACCTCTTGCAATATTCCCCTCCCCCTGTGTTGCATAACCTCTTGCAACATCCCCTCCCCCTTTGTTGCATAGCATCTTGCAACATTTCCTTTCTAGCATTGATCAACATTTGCAATTGCATTGCACTCTCTCCTTTTGTGCCCATACTACTGGAGCCATTAAATCATAAGAGTTGTTCATACCGTTTTCATACAAAACCCAAAATTGAGAATTTCGGCCAAATTACGGTTCACGTTTTGCTAGTTGGAAACATACAGTATAACTCCTCAATTATTGAATTTGGAAATTTCTTAAATGTGTGATTTGTAGGCAGTCTCCAGACGGTTCTGATAATGTTTAGGTCGTTTTCATATCATCATTATTAACAAAGTTATAGGCATTATCTGTGCGACTGACGCAAAAAGCAGCATAATTTTCTCACCAAAACAATCATTCCAGTAATTCTCTTTATGAAACATTTATTATTATGAAACATTGAATATTGGTGATTATGCGGTATTTTTGAAGTGCAAACAATGAAAACTATTGCATATATTTAACATACGAATACAGGTTATAAAATGTTTCTCACTTGTTATTTCGTCCCTACTGGTGCATGATGGATCAGATAGAAGATTGCATTATAATTTTGTTTTTCTATATTTTTTTAGGCACTAACCAATGCAGAATGATAGATTGGACAAGGTGCGTGATTTGCCAGGAGATCACCAAAGAAGGACTTAAATGCCCATTGAACGCGCACGGAAGTAGAGATAAATCTATAGCATATACCTCTTTCCTGAACAATGTCAGTGCATTCAGAGAAATAGACCAGTTTTGGCCAGAAAGAAAAGAGCACGAGAAAATGTGGGAGAAAGCAATGATCAAGCGGGAAACCGATAAAAAAGACGCCAGCCCCCAGATAAAAGTACATGTGTATTCTGCAGCAATGTAGAAGGTAAACTCCATGTATTCAGAACTGACAATGCTGAGCTTAATATAAGAAGGCTCGCATTAGATCTGCAGGACACAATATTAATGACCAGAACTGGTGGTGGTGATCTTGTCGCAACAGAAGCAAAATATCACCATAGCTGTATGACAAAATACATAAATCATCATTGCTCTATATCAAGACAAAGTCGAGATTCGTCTGAATTCCATCGAGAAGTGCGCCAGGTTCAGGCCAAAGTCTTTGTAGCGCTCATCACATATATAGAAAATGCTGTTGAAGATGGACAGTTCTACTTTAAGTGTTCCGATCTGCGTCACCTTTATGAGAAACGACTTCAAGATTTGGGGATTGAAAAGGAAATCAACAAGGTTCACTTCAGAGAAAAAGTTTTGAAATACTTCCAGATGCTCAAGAGCAGAATGATGGCAAGAATGTAATTATTGTATTCCAACAGGAATGCAGGAAATGTTGAAAACAAAAAATCAGCTGGTGACTATGAAAGTGATGCTCTAACCCCGCAAAAAGCTGCGAATATTGTGAGGCAGACATTTCCAATTCTGAAAAGAATCAATTTGATGGGGAGTTTTCCTATCGAATACCAACAGAAGTCATGACCAACCAGTCTAAAACTGCTCATTTCCATGCTGCTCAACAGAGCTAATCTGAAAGACCAAGATTCAACAGACTCACAGAAATGTCAAACAATCTCACAGACCATCATATCAACTGCAAAAAAGAGAGCATCAACCGCAGCCAAATCCAGACATACTGTATCTTGGACTTTGAACCGCCATTACCATTATATGTAGGGTTTATTCAACACAGACCAGATCCAAGAAATTGGTCACACACTGTACAATCTCGGACTCAGTGTGACTATGACGAATCTTACAAGTGGAGAATCAGCTAGCAGCAGCAATATGCCAACAAGCTGAAGAAAAGGGTGTTGTGTGACCATCTATACTACGTACAAGGCAGTTCCTTCAACTTCATGCACGGGAAACTACCAAAATAGCATAACCTTAACACCTGCTAATCCCAAGCAGAAGACACACCGAATGCTTATACAAAAGCACAGGTGGCTGCACCAGTAGATGTTCATGCAAGAAGGCTGGCTGGAAATGTACGGAACTTTGCAGCTGAAAATGTGACAAATTAGTTCATTGCACATTCACTGAAAACCTGTGACTGAAAAATGCAATGGAATCCAAAATATATGCAGTTTAGAAAATTTAGGCAATAATCGACGAACAAAATTATACTATTCAAGTGTTGTGTTGTTTGACTTGTATACATGTATATTTTGTTTGTAAAAATATATGAAACCATAACTGGAAGTAGTTCAATTTGTAGGTCAAATTTCAAAACCGCAATCAATTTTATCTACACTAAAATGTACGAACATAAACAATAATGGCGATATGCCATTAATTTATCATCGTCCAAATCGTCCAAAGATTGTCTTCAAACAACATACTCAGCACTTTTGTCTAATAGGCTTATAAAAATTAGTTTCTGTATCAAAAGAGGTTGAAAAATTATCATGATTTAATGGCTCCTATCAAAATTTCATTGTTTAAGGTCTACTGGAGCCACACAAAAATTTTGCTGCTTTGGCCCAGTCATTCCCCTTCTGTCAAAAATGTTACGCTAAGCTACCTGACTAGATAGAGAAGTTATAGGCTAGTTCATCAGGGATGTCAGTGAAAAGGGAGGGAAAGCCAAAGGTAGTTGTGAACATTGAAATCACCTAAAATGGAGATTTCAGTGAAAGAAGGGTGGGATAGAATGTGTTCCACTTTGGAAGTGAGGTAGTCATAGAGTTTCCAATGGCCAGTAGAATTAGGAGAAAAGAGATAATGCAGATATATTTAGTTTGAGACTGGCATGTGAGCCACCAAAACTGTGTAGAATTCGGAAGAGTCAAATTTGGGAATACGAGAGGAAGTTTATATATACAGTACTGTGCAAAAATCAGAGACCACTGTCGATCTGATAATATTAGATAATCTGTTGTATGAAAATTGGTTTTGATACTAAAATACATATGAACTAGAACCTTTGGTTCATCATTAACGTATAACTAAGTTATTACTTAAGTGTATAAGTTGTATAAGCTGGATGACCCTTTAGTCTGTATAAATTGGACTTGAGGTTGATTCCATTATATTTACTTATAACGCATGTGTTTAAAGATCTAGCGAACTATTACTGATGGATCTGCAGTAAATGCTCCTAAGCTATTGTTATATCAGTATTTACAATTAAAAGTATTGACATATTCATTTAAATCTGCAAAACAAATTTATCCAAAAACGTTTCTCATTATAATCCTAATTCGTGCTTTTTTTTTCCTTTCACAGGCTTAAGAAATGACAAAAAGTACAATTCTGATGAGATTAGATATAAAATAATACATTGCATGGTGAGGGGACTGAGTCAAAGAAAAATAAGTGAATCTACAGGCGTTTCCAAAAACTGGTAAACTTTCGGTTGTGAATTGCTTGCGGTATATCTGGAGACCAAACATTTCGGCACTCCTCGAAGGAAGGGAATTCATCATCTTACGGATCATCGCCCGCTAACCTTCACAATTACCTCCCACTCCGACGTTATTCCCCCAGAGAAATGAGGCCACAAAAAATACCGCAGCTGACGCTTTATCACGAGTACGATCAACGCGCCCCTTTTCCGGGCCGGCGTTAACGTCATCAGTTACGAAGCTATAGCAGCGGCCAACACCGCGATGATGAACTGCAGCAGCTCCGTGGTCACCCACGTCATTAAACTGGAAGAGGTCCCTCTGCCTTCTTCTACGATGGACCCTCACGGTCGATGCTTCTACGGGAATAGAGGGCCAAAATTCATCATCACACGACGGCCCCACTAACCGCTTTTCGCCCCCCCCCTGACGCACGTTCGATCATGTGCATCTGGACCTCGTCGGCCCATTTCCCCACTCCGAAGTTTACACGTACCTCCTCACCTGCATCGATCGTTTCACGCGTTGGCCTGAGGCGATTCCCATAAAGGACATCACAGCAGAATCCGCCACCCGCGCCTTCGTCAGTGGTTGGGTCTCCCGTTTTGGAGTCCCATCAACAATCATCACTGACCGTGGTCACCAATTCGAATCCACCCTATGGAAGAGCCTGACGTAGCTTTTAGATTGTTCCCGGATCCGGATTACTGCATATAGGCCCATGGCCAACGTCCTCGTCGAGCGGCTACACTGCCACCTGAAGGCGTCCCTAAGGATGACCACTGCCGGCCCACGTTGGACCGATGCCCTTCCCCTCGTTCTCCTTGGAATTCGGGCAGTTTTCAAGGCCGACCTACAGTGCACATCGGCCGAATTGGTGTACTGTACTCCCTTGCGGCTACCCGGCGAATTTTTCACTTCGTCAAGAGC
Organism: Bathynomus jamesi; assembly: GCA_023014485.1. Lineage (NCBI taxonomy): Eukaryota > Metazoa > Arthropoda > Malacostraca > Isopoda > Cirolanidae > Bathynomus > Bathynomus jamesi. The sequence continues at coordinate 271,264 of JAJOZX010002280.1, forward strand.
ACACCCTTGTGTAGATGGAAGCACTTATGCCGACACCTTACGAACGACCACGCGCAACTTTCGTCCGGTTGCCCCTCGTCATCCCAATAATCGTCACACTTATGTCCCCACCCATTTGTCCTCCTGCACCCACGCTTCTTCACGAACGACACCATCCGCCCTCCCCTACAACACCCATACGACGGGCCTTTCCCAGTGCTGCAGAGGGGTGACAAGACTTTCACCCTCGATCGCGCTGGCCGCAAAGACGTACTGTCGATTGATCGCCTGAAGCCGGCATACCTGGAGGACGACCCCATTTCCCCAACAGTTCTCCCACAACCCACTACAGCAGCCCCAACTCTGCAACTCCCCAACAACCAAAACATGACGATTACACTGAACACGTTGTTTAATTAAGGTTAACAAACTCCTATGTTTTGCGTACCTATCGCTTTTGTCTTTGTATCTAGATTCCATTTGTTAGCGTGGAACATTTATTTAGAAATAGAGACACTTTTAGGGGACACGTGGTATATGTATAGAGTATAGACTGTATCTCATTCGTATCTTTCATTTTAAAAATGGAAAGTTAAAAAACTTTTCTGTGATAAATTAAACTATTAAATTATGTTCATAATCCAATTTTTCAAGACCTGTAAAAATAGAAAAGTTTGGAGAAACATACTTTTCTTTGAGGAAGAGTGAAGCTGCTATGAATTTTATAGTAATAGGATTATAATGACGGCTACTCAAAGTTCTGCCCTTTTCTTTCTTAACTTAATATTGAATGCAGAAAGACTTTGTAATTAGTTTTTGTTCTTTCTTACGCAATGTTACTGTGCTTTTATTTCGGTGATTTCACTCCAAATAGAAGTAGAGGTTTTGTTAGACTTTTCATTGTACCAATTTTGTGAATTTTGAAATGTCTATATTGTCTAATGCATTGCACATTTCACATTAGCTAAACATTTCGTTAGACATTTCAGTAAGTCAAGTGAAATGTCTAAATTGTCCCAATTTCTTAAACAATTAAAAAGACTAATCGGAAATGTCTAATGAAATGTTTAATGAATTGTCTAACAATGAAATGTCTAATGCATGAAAGTTTAACGAGCTTAAGTTTAAGTATAAGTTTATATGAAAACGACTCCGCAGCATTACTCCTAAAAACTTTTGACTTTCAATTTATACCAGTTTTTTCTTCTAATTGACTCTGTATCCCTATCAAATAACTTCCTGTAATTTACATTATCAAAGCTATTTATCAATTTCAAATACTCAAATTAGTTCATTAAATCGACGCTTTTCAAGTGAATATATAGTTCAGTTAATTTTTCCTCAGATATTTAACTTTTCAGTTCTGGATTCATTTCGGTTGTTCTGGCCCGAACTCTTTCTAACTTATCAGTGTCTTTTCTCGAAGATAGGCTGTCAAACTTAGAGATTGAACCTAGGGTAGGCCTACTGTATATCAAGAGGCATAAGTCTAAGGCTGGGTCAGGGTTACAGGTTAGTTCTTACAAGCCAAAGCCAAGCCAAAGCCAAGCCAAAGCCAAGCCAAATAAATACAATTAATAAGTGCATGAAAGACACTTAGAAGACCTAAACCTACATGGAATAAATTAATAAATGCACAGATATAATAACTGTTTTCTCCTCTTTTCGAAATAAGCTAGAAATATGAACATTAAACAAAATGCGTCACAACTTCCAAATACTGTATTTTTAAATGATGATGATCTTTCGGAGGTATTGCCTTTGCAACGGCACCTTACTGTACATTGCGCATGCGTCTAGGCTAGGCGCAAAGAATAGGAACCTAATTTATTATACATATTAAATATCTAGTTTCTATACTTTAATATATTTGAAACATTTAAGTACCGTTTACAGATATTTGAAATATCTAGTAAACAATTCAAAATATTAGTTATTCGTTTCAGGAGGCTAAGTTGATTATGAGATGCCGAGTAGACGTTTCACATATATGAAATGAAAATGAAAAGGTTTATTGGCAGACTATAGTCCATATGACAAATATTATTAATACAATGACAGTTCATATGCTAAGGATAGAAATATATACAATTGATTAGAAATAATACTGTAATGACAGACGTTTTCGTACCAAGAATTCCATAGCTTAGAGGACAAATGGCAGGACTCATGGATAGCTTGGATGATCGGGTTGGTTGATTTTTTAATTCTTTGCATTAGACTGTGTTGAGCACGTTTTGTTATCTCCGGGAAGCTCGGGACATTGCGGGTAGCAAACATTTGCGAAGCTGGGCATCTCGGGGGTAATTTATGTAAGAGTCTAAAAGACCTGTTGTACAGCAAATTTAGGGTTCTGCCAGAACCTCTTTTATAATTCACCCACAGTTGCTGTCCGTATATATTACTGCAGAAAGTACGAAAGAGAGTGTCTTTAGCTTCACTTGTACAGAATCGAAGGTTCCTTATGGTCATATTCGCTTTAGCACACAGGCTTCGAGATTGTTTTCTTATATCCGAGTGATCACTCAAGTAGCTGGTGATAGTTTGACCCAAATACTTAAACTCTTGTACTTCCTCAATTACTTCACCATTCATTTTACAGTAAACCTTATATCAGCTGGCTGATTACAGCTTTTAGGATGAAATTGCATAACCTTAGTTTTTGTAACATAAAGAATATCATGTTTCTGCGAATACACTTCGCAGACTTTTAGTAGCCGATCCAGACCTTTAACAGAGGGACTTATTAACATCATATCATCGGCATCAACGAAGTTGTTGTTGTTGTTGTTGTTGTTTAGCCGATCAGCCCACCCTGATCGAGCAAGCCGGCAGCACGCAGGTAACCGATCGCCCTCTCCGGAGTGGACCAGAGGTTCAGCGAACTAGTGATGTTGTGTTGTGTTCGTTGTTGTGCTAGAGCGGTACAGTCTGTCATAATGTGTTCAATTGTTTGTGGTGTGTCCTGGCACAGGTGGCAGGTGTCGTCTATGGAGTTGTCTAGTCTGTGTTTATATGTCCGTAAGTGTTGGGGTGATGTCCACATCGGAATCGTGCTAAGTTAACTCGATCCGATCTGCTCAGGCTGATCTCTGACCTGTTAATAGGTGGCGGCTTCGCACCTAGGACCGCATTCGGACCGAGTCGTGTCAGTGCTTTGTGGTTTAGGTGTGTGTGTATGTGTTTTCTGTACTGTGTGATGTCTGTGGGCGTGGTATGGAATGGAGTATTTGGTTATAATGTCTCTCTGGTGTTACCTTAATGGTGCGAGGTGTTGGTGCATGATGTACATGTAGTGGCAAGGGGTTGTGGGTTAGTTGTCGCTGCTGCCATGAATGTGTTCCCCTCATATTTAAATGTTCCCTAACTTTCAGTATTTTTGTTTATGTGTGCAGGTGTTCTATTGGTGTTGTTTGAGTGCATCCTGTAATGATACGAAGTGCGTTGTTTTGTATTGTCTGTAAGGTGTTTATGTGTGTGTTTGAGATAATGGGTGCCCATCATGGGCTAGCATAGTCCATAACTGAGCGAATATATTGTTTGTATATGAGTGATGTTGTCTCCCTGCTGGTGTCCAAAGTTTGTGCCTGTTAGTACCCTAAGCGTGTTAAGTCTTGACGTACATTTGTTTTTAATGTCCTGATGTGGTTTGCAAAAGATAATGATGTGTTGTATGTGACCCCAAGTATTTTGGTCCTGTGAGTGTGGAATGTGATGTTGTTTAGTGTAAGCTGGGAATTACCATGTGTTCTTTTGTGTTGCTTGTAAGCAAGGTGATGGTTGATTTTGTGGGCGCTACTTTGAGTCTATTGTGTGAGCCAGTCTTGTATACTGTTTATGTATGTTTGTAGGTTATTTGTAGCGGTGTCGATGTTGTTGTGGGTAGATGTTAGAGTGATGTCATCTGCATATGATGATAAGGTAAGCTTGTTATCTATAGGTATTGGAATGTCATGCATGTATAAGTTGAAGAGTGTTGGTGAGAGAACAGAGCCCTTGAGGGACCCCGTTCGGAAAAAGCTTGTTTTTGGATGACTTGCCATTAAATGTGACATGTGAGTATCTTCCTGAAAGATAGTTCCTCAGCCACCTTTTGGTGTTATTGTGCAGGTTTGTGTTGAGTATTTTGTTTATGAGAGGGAAGCGTGGGATAGCATCAAATGCTTTACTAATGTCTATTGTTATTAATAGTGTACGTTGAGCTGGTCGTCTGGAGTTGATGCCATCCATGATATGCTGCGTGAAGTTAGTGAGTAATGTCGTGGTTGAGTGGTGAGGTCTGAATCCATGTTGAGTAGGCGATAGTGGAATGTGTGGGTTGGTGATTTGTAAGATTAGTCTTTCTGTTACTTTGGAAGGTGTGCATAGTAAAGTAGTGGGTCTATAGGAAGCTGGTTCTGTTGGATTTTTGTTTGGTTTGAGTAGTGTAATAATTTTACCTTGTTTCCATATGTCAGGAATAATACAATGTTGGTATGAATATGTGCTGATATTTGTGAGAGCTAGTATTCCTTGTGGGCCCAAGTGTTTAAGGTGTATGTTGATATGTTGTCTGGTCCAGTAGCTTCGAATTCTTAATGTTTTTGATGATCTTGGTGGTCTGGTCTATATTGAAGGGTGTAATGGTCGTGTCGAGTCTGTAGGTTTCCTTGTGTCTGGCTGTTTGTCTGTCTGCGTGTTTTTGGTTGTTGTCTCTGTTTAAGTGACTTAGCTTTGCGTAGTGATTAACTAGAATGTTAGCTTGTTGTGTGTATGTTGGGATATTATTTTGGCTGCGACAGATAGCCGCGTGTGAGGTGTGAATGCCACTGTTAGAGTGGCTGTTTATAGTCTTGTATAGCCTGGATGTGTCTGTGGAGTGGTTTAGTGTTGTTATGAATTCCCTGAATGTTTCTGTTTGTTTTTCTTTGAGTTTGTTGTTTATTTCTGTGTTGAGCTGTTGTATCTGCTGTTTTATGGCTTCTGTGTGTGGTGTTTGTGTGTTATATTTGAGGTTGTTACGTTGCCTTATGAGGTGGGCTATTTCTCTAGTGTAATTTGGGTTGTATTTCCTAATGTTGCCTTTGGGTATGTATTTGTTTGCATTATTGATGATCTGATTAAATGTCTTGAGTGTTGTATTGATGTTTATGATGGGTGTGCTGTTTAATGTGGTGAATTGTTCCTGAGTCTGTATTTTGAACTGTTCCCAATCAGCTTTCTTGTAATTTCTGTAAGTGTGCCTAAGGCTGTTGGGGCAGAGTGTAGAATGTGTTGTAATGATGATGGGCAGGTGGTCTGACAGTTGTTTTTCTGTTCTCCATTGTGTATGTGTTGCTAGTGAGGGGGAACAGAACGTTATGTCTGGGAGGAGTTGAGTATCCTGCTTGATGTGGTATGTGTGTATGTTCTTCTGTATTGTTAAGAATGAAGAGGCTGTTTAGTTGTGTGGCTATGTTAGCGCCTCTGGTGTTGTTTTGGTTGTGCAGGTACCAACTAGTGTCTTTAGCGTTGAAGTCTCCTCCTAAGATGACATTAGTGAGAGAGGCCAGATTGTGTAACTGTGGATTGTAATTGGCTGGCACCTGAGGTGAACTATCTGGTGGGATGTAAATGTTGATTAGCGTGGTGTTGTTTTTGCGCGTGTTTTAATGTTAACTGCCTGTATTTCTATCGTGTTTTCTGCTTGGATTGTGTTTGTAATGTTTTGGGTAGCATCAGTGTAGCTAATGCTTTTACGTATGTAAGTGATGAGTCCACCCCCGTTACTCCCAGTACGATCTTGACGGATCGCCGTGAAGTCAGGGATGGTGGGTGTTTTGTGTGTGCGTTTTAGTTTTGTTTCTTGTATAAGTGCTATGTGAATGTTTTGTTTGTGTATGAATTCCCTAAGCTGTATGATTTTGTTTGTGAGGCCATCTACGTTGTACTGTAATATGTTAATATTATATCTCTGTATGTGTCTCATGGTCCTATTGTGTCTATGTCTTTGTGTATGGTGACATGTGTAAGTTGTAGTGGGGCCTGGATTAGTCTTAATGTCGCCAGAGAGTAAGAGTAGTTCGGGGAGCACGCAATTGCTCCCTGTAATTGAAAAAATAGCACGCTGAGAATAGGTCCGGCCCAGGGAGCCGATCGGCACTCTGACCGTGCCACGCAACAGGCCGTCGACTGCCAGTCTGGCCAACCGTATACAGCCCGCTGCACGGAGATTTGAGGAAGTTTGGCCACCAGCGCGTTGATGTTTTGGTTTGACGTCGCCTCTTCTTTGCGTTGACGTGTCCCGCGCTGGAGGATGCAGCCACTGTTAGAAGCTTCCTCGTCAGCTGCTAACACTTTTTTCACGTTGTTCTAGCTACTTGTTCAGAGGTTTTTTATAAACAAATCTCAGTTTTCTGCTCAAAACGGCTCTTTCTAATTTTAAAATTGATTAGTCAAGGAAGGAAGATGTTGACTTCTATTTTGCAGCAACAGTTGATGATATTTATGTTATTTTACTGATTAATGAAAATGATTAGGCTCTTCAAGTTATAAAAGATTTCTTTCGTAATAATTGATAAATACGAAACACAAACATCCTTAGTATGTGAACTGTCATTGTGTTAATAATATTTGTCATATGGACTATAGTCTGCCAATAAACGACGTTATTTATCCTTGTGTTATCTATAGAACATCCCACTGTTGCCTCATTAAGTGAAGCAATTAATCCGTCAATATACACATTAAATAGCATGGGGGAGAGCAAGGAGCCTTGTCTCACCCGCAAGAGGAGCCAAAACACTAGGATAGTACATTGCCCCACCTAACAGTGAAAGATTGGTGGGAATACCAAAATTTCAATAAATTTAATATATACATGGGAACCTTCCTGTCTTCTAGTTTTACAAATAAAATATTGTGGTTCACCCTATCATATGCCTTACTTATATCTAGGAAACAGCTATAAATAGTTGAATTACTTTCAGTGTATTTAAATATTGTTTCTCTAAGTACATAGATACACAGGTCAGTTGAGTGGGACTTTTAAAGCCAAACATTAGGAGATGTCCATAGGAAATCATTTAATCGGAGTAACAAGAGTTTTTCTAGTAGTTTCGAGAAGCAGGAAGCGACAGCAATAGGCCTGTAATTATTGCTGGACAGAATGTCTCCGTACTTATTTTTGACCAGGGGCAAGATATATACCCTCATGAACTCTGCAGGGATATAGCTATGAGCAAGCATGGCTGATAAGAGCAATGATGTATGCAGACATACTACGTCATTTGCATATTTTAAGTGCTCATTCGATAAGTCATCTACCCCTGACGCAGAACCAGTCTTTAACTCTTTAATTAACCTCTTTACTGCAGAAAATGATATCAAAGTATTTTCCCTTGTCCCTCACCTCCCACAATCGTTTCGCTGCAATCTATCTTAAGATTATCCCTGCTCAAACTGTTGAGAATGTTAGAGCAGTGGTTTTTCCACAGCTTTGCAATTTCATTCCCCTCCGACACCCCATCGATTGTCGGAGGGAGGACATTTTTGACACCTGTTTGATTCTTAATAAATTTCCAAAATTTGTTATTATCGTTATTTATGCGAGCTTCACAGGCTTTTGATGCTCGAATAGACTCTTCTTCTTGTTTACATCGCCTTATGGCCGCCTTATACTGACCCCGACTTCTACACATATTCATGTATACTGGTCTAATCTGGGTCTACCATGAAAGCACCACAAATCATAGGCGTCTTTCGATTCCCTCTTCAGGGGGGCAATAAAATCATTCCATCCAGGAATAATCTTAATATGATAGTTGTAAGATTTAATCAGGGGGCTTCCTGCTTCTCTTAACAGGGATATTATCTTACTATAATACCTCTCTATGAGTTTACAGTGAGAATCATTTGAGCAAGGATTATTACAGGCAAGGTGCAAAATTTCTAAATTATTAAAGAGGTGACTTGTTCTGTCTTTGTATTCTATTTTCTGCTGCATATTAACATTGGACCAATCGACGCGATTATTCTTACCTATTGAGTTCTTGTTAAGTCGTGTTGCGCATAAATTGGTAACGTTAATTAATATTTATAATGGTCTATGATCAGAAAGAAGGAAATCATGCCAAATATGAACTCTATAAATTCGATCCTTTAGATTATTACTAGTGAGACAATGATGAATCCACCTGGTGGTACCACTCATATCACTAACGTATGTAAAATTACCACTGGCTACCCCTAATACATCTACATCACTTATAGTTACTGTAATTTGGCCGACTCGCATATGTTACCCAATTCTAAAAGAATTCCGAGTTCACATGCGCATTAAAGTCCCCCATTATTATACAGTGAGAATATTTGGGGTTATCTGATAATGACTTAATTTTGTACAGCAAATCAATGTATTCATCTAGATTACTGCCGTTGTTGTATGGTAAATAGCAGTTTCACTAATATGCAATCATTGTTCACCTGTAATTCAATGCCTAACAACCTTACATTATCGCTTGTTAAAAATTTTATATGTTTTGACAAATTTTTCCTTATTTAGAAAGCAACACCACCAAAAGGCCTACCGTACATTAATTCACTGACAAGTCTACTGCTGATGACGCATGGTACATAAAGTCATCATGGATGGTAGAGAGGAATAATATATATATATATATTATATATATATATATATATCTATATATATATATATATATATATATAACCAAACGTTTAATATTGTACCGCATTAGATGTAAGTTTTTGAAGTATTTACTAATAGGATTCCCACTCTTTCTCTTACTGTATGTTATATAAACATAACACATTCAAAACAGTTACAATACGGGCACTGAAAATGTACTCTCACTTTGATGTTAATATTGTTTAAATTATAAATTCAATTAAAATTATATACTGTACATGATGTACATGATGTACATAATGTTCATGATTTTACATCACTTTACCTTTGAAAAAAAATTTAAAATCTGGAATTTTAATTCCCGTGCCTAATGGGTTCTTCGCCTTTCAATCCTATCAAAGGATTAACAAAACCAGAAATTTACACCAAATAACAGTAAAGATAGTATGAATTCAAATTTAAGCCCAGTCAAGATTCGAAAACTCGTTTATATTTATCTACAGGGTGTTCGAAAAGTCCCGTGACCCCATACAAAATGTACATGTTGTGTTGTAATACCAATTTTATTTTTGTGTAATTAATTGTATTTATATGTGGTAGGCAATGTTCCCTCTAAGGTGTGCGCGTGTGCGCGCGCACACAGCAAAATAAAATGCGCACAGGCTCAATCGTATCATGAGTCACGACAGTAAATGAAGTAATTTAAAAAATTGCAGTTTAATGAATTCTATAAAGAACAAATTAAGAAACCGCTTGAAAGAAAATCATTTGGACATGCTCATGCGAATTAAAAGTTACCTGAATGATGACGGATGTATTAATCTTCATAAAGTTTATTTGGAATGGGCAAATGCTAAAGATCGTAGGGAGAAATCATAATCATACTTAAATGAAAGGTACTTTCATTTAATGTTATTTCGATTACATTTTATTTTATTGAATTTTATTATTTTTTATTTTATTCCTATTTTGTGAATGGATAAAATCATGTATTAATCTTGATAGTCTATTTTAATTTGTTAAATGCTAAAAACTGTTTTGAGAAATGATAACTAAAATAGTCATTTTCAATTAATGTTATTTTTATTTTATTTCTTTATTTTGTTGAATTTTATCTTACTATTTCTTATTTTATTTATATTTTTAGAATGGATAAAATGTTTTCTTTTTTAAAAATATATAATATTGCAAAGAGTTTCTTAATATCCATTTAATAGTACCGTAATGATCAAGCTATCACCTTATGGAAATAATATTTATTAAGTATTTAATATTTATATATATTTAATTTTGAAGATAATAGCACTCAGAAAAGTTTGCACAATTTTTCACCATGAATCTAAATGTATGCACAACGAAAATTTCTTGCGCACACAGACTAAAAAAAATTAGAGGGAACATTGGTGGTAGGTGAATCCGTTAACCCCAATTTTTAACTCCGATAACGATAATCCGATAATTTTACTACAAAGTTAACGGAAGTTAACGATAATCCGTTAACGATAACTACTGTATTTCTTTTCTAACATTTAAAAAAATCAAGGAAAAAAGCTTTAAAACCCATAGAAAATGTTTATTTATGCAAAATCCAACAATAAATAGGTATTTAACTGTATTTTTATCAAGTTTTGCAACTTTTTTGCTTAATAACTTTTTTTTTATTTTTAATAAAAAATGTACTGATTACATGTTTTGAAACCCTTGTAACCACTAACCATTAACTAAATTTTAATTTACCAGGGAATTATTATGGCGGGAACTGAAAGGTAAAATTAAATTTTAGGCACATTTATTAAAGACTATGACACAATGTGCTGGTTGCCCTTCAGAAAGACCAACTTCTCAAAGTTAGGCCAACTGCCAGTCTTGACCTCTTGGCCTCAGGATGTCCTTGCCGAGAGAGAAGAGCCGTTCCACTGCGGCAGAGGACGGAATTGGCGTATTGTACTTCAGGAAGAGGGTGATGAAGATCTGCTCCCCCATGAAGTCAGAGTCGGCCATGTCTACCTTCCCATCAGTGTCCAGCCAAGTGTCGACAAGTCTCTTGGCCTTCTGCTTGACACTGGTACTTGAGCCACCGGCCTTCTTACCTTCAATAAAAAGCGCACAACCTCCCCTTGCGAGATCTGGAAGCAGACTGAAGTTATGGCGATTTGAATTCATTCGCGGAGCGGTGATCTTCCGTGAATGACTCCTCGCAGTTAACGTGTTAACGGACTTTAACAGACTAAATATCGAGTTATCGGAAGTTAACTGGTCCGATAACGATAAATGGAAATTAACTTCCGTTAATAGTCCGTTAAAAAAGTTAACTTCGTTAATTAACTGTTATCGGATTAACGCTTTAGTGCCCAACACTGGAAACAAGTCACTAGCAACAATTACTTTAATTACAGTAAATACGGTTACTAATTATAGTTACTAATCAAGAATATCTGTGAGTGCACTATCATTTTCGTAACAAAGGATTGTGCACCTTCATGTGCGCATTAACAAATGACGGGCGGTATGGTTTCATGCCGAGATCTTTTGTCATGTGATCTCTCATTATCAGAGCTGGGCACTTCCGCAAACACTTCCGCAAACCGCAAATTCCGCAATTGCGGAAGTATGTTTTTCGTTTGCGGATTTGCGTTTGCGGCAAAGTCATCGCAAATTAGTGAATTTGCGTTGCGGAACTAAGACCGCAAACGCAAATCTTTCCGCAAATTTCCCACGTGGCTGGAGCAGAGCATGTTCCCCAAACTTCACCGCAACGCCTGGGTTCATGTTTTCCTCAAGTATAACACGGCCATCCCCAGCTCTGCGGCCGTGGAGAGACTGTTCTCCCATGGGTCAGATATAATGAAGCCCAAAAGGGCCAGCCTGACCTCTGACAACTTCCAACGTCTCGTGTTCATGAAGGGGAACATGGACTTATTAAACTGGATTTGGCTCAGTTAATGGGGGACGACTGAACTTGTTACAAAGCCGAGGCGTACACTTGTAGAGGCTAGAGGGGTTGAGTTGTACAGTGAGTTCAAGTTGTGTACAGTCACAGTGTTAACTTAATTAACTTGTGTAATGTAATGTGTGTACAGTTACTACAGTTACAGTATAGTCTTCTCTACGTGTCTAAGTCTCAAAATTTGAAATTCAAATGATTAAATTTATTATTTAATTTATTACTATTTACTTGCAGGAGGTGTTTTTGTTCAATATATATATCAATATATGTAGTATTTTTATTTCTTCTACAATAGTGATTTTTGTAATAAATTATTTAGCCTTGTTTTTAATAAAAACAAGGCTAAACATTAAACATTAAAAAGATATAAAAACTTTTTATACCTCTTTAATGTTTTGGATACTTTTTATAGTTAAAATTGCGATTGCGGAATTTGCGGTTTGCGGAAGTGTTTGCGGAAGTGCCCAGCACTGTAAAAATTGGAAATATGGTTTCGTTTGCGGATTGCGTTTGCGGCACCAAAAATGGCAAGCAGTTTGCGGATTGCGGTTGCGGAAGGTAAGGTTTTGAGTTTGCGGATTGCGATTGCGGAAGTGATTTTGAGTTTGCGGTGCCCAGCTCTGCTCATTATGGACATGGGGACTGCAAGTTCTTGTGATCGTTTCCGAATTGATTTTTTCGGTGAACGAGCCACGGATGCAATCACAAGTTCACATTATTCTACTCGCGTTGTTGGTCTTCCCGACCGTGGTCTGTCCTTGATGGAGCCAGTTTCAAACAACTTTTTCTCCCAGCGTAATACCGTCTTGTTTAGTGGTGCAGCCTTATTGAATCTTGTGTTGAAATCATTCTGGATATCATGTATCGTTTTGCCAGTATGTGACCTTTCATGAGCCCATGTGCTCATCACTATCCTTTCCTCCAGAGTGTAAAGTGGGCTGGTCTGCCATTGTCCACACAACTCTAATCATGTAAAAGAAAGAAAAATGTCAATGAATCACGTATAAATTCAATTAATCACCCAAAAATAAAATTGTATTACAATATGTACATTTTGTAGGGGGTGACGGGACTTTTCGAACACCCTGTAGACTTATATCGGACCAGTGTAAATGGTACAAAATGAGAGGAACAATTGGAGACGTCAATAATAAAAGGAAAAAGGACAATATCGAAAGAGAAAAAGGGAAGATATCTGAACACCACAATGCCTAAAACGTAAATTTTATTGCCATTTAGCGACGGAAATTGAACGCGAAGACAATTAATTTGATGTAATCAAAAAGGAAGAATCATCGAAACTTTGAATCGTTCATCATCCAAATTCAGAAATTCATCTACAGTAAATACCCAAACATTTAAACTATCTCGAGATACTCCTCAAAATATGAAAAGAGTTAAAGGGAGAGTGGCTAATAATATTCCCCTTTCTCTCCTCCTTCTCTTCCTCCTCCTCCTCTCGTTGTTTTCACACGTGGTCCAGTTCTATCTATCATTTTATTCTATCTATCTATAAATCTATCTGTTTGGGCATATATGGAAACTGAAGATTAGTTATTCATTACTCGTACGTTGATTTACAGTTTTGTATTTATTACTAGCTGTACTGTGGAAGTTATATTTCTTCTGCCAATAAATTTTTCCACTTTTCTATCTACCTCTTCCGTCTAACGAGAAGTAATGAAGAAATAATGAAATTAAAGGAACTCTCTAACCTCAAAAAAACAACAACTTCAAGTACGGGAATCATTAAATTGATTAAATTGATTTTCGCCATTCCTAATCCAAGGATGTAAATGGTGTCGAAAGAGTGAAGAGATAAGCAAAGAAAATGAGAAGCACTGAGCAAAATTCACTTCCGAAGCTAAAATCAATGACTCCAATTCACAAGATGTCTCATAAAAATACATGGTTGTGGAAGAGAGATTTAACTGATACGTTAATGACATTTACTATTTCTTCAGGGCCTAGATAACTATCCAATGTGCCAAAATACTTACGACTTTTACCGCTGACACCCTTATCTTGTTTTATGGCCTATATAACAAATGGCTCTAAGAATTTATCATTATAAAATTAATTTTACCGCCGTTATAATAATGAATTAATTACTGGAAAGTTACTCTCTTTAAAACTACGTTCATCTTGTTTTCAATAGAAATCACACTTCAAATAAATGTTACTTAAATAGCGCGTTTCACGGACGGGGAAAAATTATTCGTCATAAATGCTTTAGTTTCCACGAAAGATCTTAAACTTTTTTGTTTTGCTTTACTTATCTCATTCCTTTTCTTTAGTGTCCCATTATTTAGGGGCAGTTCAAAAATTACGTAACGCTATTTTTGCTAAAACTTGACATCCCAGATCCCCCAGGAACGTTTTGTAACGCTAGACCAGACACCCCCTATAAAGATGTTATGTAACACTTCCCCACCCCACACGTTACGGAACGTTAAAAGGGGGTGGGGGTGTCAGGTTTTAGCAAAAATAGCGTTACGTAATTTTTGAACGGCGCCTTACTGGGTACCGTCCTCTTATATATAGTGTGATGCAACTCCTTCGGTTGCACTTATTACGCGCGCGGGTTCGTTTGTTCAAGATGGCTCTGCCTATCCACTCGGATGACCTTTCAATTTTATACGCGCAACTTTCTCGGCTTACTTGAAGCCCACTTTAAATTTCAAACTTTCAACGTTAATTTCTCCTCACCTTACAAGAGAGGCCTATTGCAAAGTAACATAGAAACAACACACTCTCTCGTATAAAGTATATTTTGTTTCACTCAAAATAGGACATAAATTTAAAGAAATCTACAAATGTACGATTACAATTTTTTCCAAATAAACAAATTTTCAATTTAAAGAAAATGTTTGCAATTATTCAAGCGTCTCAAAAAGGATTTATGCAGAAGGATTTTATTTGTATGTAACTAGAAATAGCACTAAATTCCACCTTCTTACAAAAACAAATTTTGGGATATTTACTCTCAAAAGTTCTGCGTGAGATTTTTTTAGGAAAAAAGTCCATCAATTAAATGAAGTAAATTTTAAAAAGGCTTCAAATGGTCATGCACTAACTTCACTGGTTTCTTCGGGAAACAAGTTATCCACAAGATATTTGTTCAACACAAAAACTGTACAGTTATTTCCTAAGGAAACACATTATTTAGCAAACTTACAAGTTAAAATTTGACAAAAAAATTTCACAAAGTTCTTTTCTGTCGACTAACAATAAAGGTCTTACAACCAAGTTCGCGTAAAACAAAGGAACTTCAGATTTTCGAACAACACGAGACAGTTTTAAATCAACTTAGACATTTTCTATCATGCCATAAGGTTCAAAGATTTTCAAAGCCACTTCAAATTTACAGGGCAGAACTACAACTGTTTTATAACTCTAAGTTACACCTTAAGATTACAAGAGCTCCCCCCTTTAGTGTCTTATCAAAACCATTTTCATTAAATGACATCATTCGTACAAAAATTATTGATCTTCTATTGGCTCTAATCTCAGTTTCGTTATATTTTTACTCTCCGCCTTTCTCAAAGAAATTTTAAATTAAAATTTAAAATTTACTCTCGAGAATTTCCCTTAGGCGAGACCAAACACTAAACAAACCCAAAATTTTATTCGTACAAGCTTTAGTAATGAAAAACAATCTTGTAAAGCTATATTTTCCCCTTTGTCGATTAATTACTCGACCATAAATCTATCCGGGAATATTAAACAACAGTTTCTTTCTGATAACATACTCAGCCTTTCGGCATCGGATTATTTTACTTTGGTATGTCTTCAGTTTAAAAGATTTAAATTTTTACGCGAAATTAAATCGATTTCAAAATCAATTCACTCTTTCTTTCTATCATTTTTTATTTACATTCTAATATGAGAGTTACGCATACAAATTCACCGTCACAAGAACAGTTCCTGAAATTCAGGTCTGACAAACTTAACTGTTAGCAACCTATTTCGTAATGGAGTAATTCATGCTTTAATTATTATATGACTACGTATGGATTTGAATTAGAAACACAAATACATAACTCTTCATGCAAAGAATAGCGCGTAAACTTAGTTGTAAATATAAACAAAACATATTTAAAATTAATAATATTTATCATTTGCCTCTGACAAGGACTCTAAGAGACGCTGAAGGTCTCATTGTTTCAAGTTCCTTTGGAGTGAACAAATCATGCTCTTAATTCCAATTTTCGTTTCTATTTAAGTGGCAACCTAATTGGTTCCGAGCAATTCTCTTTATGTTCATTGTGTGTTCTATTTTTTTTGCTATAATAATTATAATTTAACCGAATTGTAATTTTTTTTCATAATTATTTTATTTTGTTTTCTTCAGCAAATAACTTCTGTTCTAATATATATATAATTCAAAAGCTAATATATATATATATATATATATATATATATATATATATATATATATATATATATATTAGTGATGTAGCGGATGTCATTTTGTTCACATCCGCGGATGCGGATGAGGATGTTTGATTTTCAACATCCGCGGATGCGGATGCGGATGTCTACATTTTCGTTATTTTTTAGGATATATTCGAGATTTGTTGTGTTTAACGTATATAATAAGTTATTATATAGAGAGAGCTGTAGCTATAATGTAGTATAATTGATTAATTGTACAATAATTGCTGTACTTTTCTCTGAACATATAAAATAATATCAAGCATCTAACTAATATAGAAATCAATTAGTGAATTCGTCTGCAAATAAATTCGTTATATTTTGTTGAGTTTCAGCCACAATTAGAAACCATAATTGTGTTACCAGGATGCGGGACGTGAACCCAACTCAAATGCACCCCACCGACCTCTTTCCCCAACCTCCACCCTTATAGAAAGAGATCTTTAATTAGCTTGATAACTATTTATATTAAGTTTAAAGTTTTATTAGGCATATTTATAAATGAGTAATTAAAATAAAGTAAACTAAGATGTTCATCGTTTAATGTTCAAACTTAATTATAGGAAGGTTATGCTTAAGGAACATTAATTTTTCTGCCTTTTCTGCTGCCAGTCTGTTTCTCTTTTCATCATATATTAATCCAGCACCACTAAATAATCTCTCGCTTGGTACGTTTGTTGGAGGACAGGCTAAATGTTTCCTTGCAAGTTTACTCAAGTATGGATAGATATTCTGCGTATTTTTCCATCAACTAATAGGATTGTCACATGCAGCCAGGCGTTTTTCTTGGTGATAGCTCTCGATCATTTTTACTACATCTTTTGACATCGCGTAGGTCTCGTCATTGCTGCTTGACTCAAGAAACTGAGAGACAGATTCTGTGATAGATTTGCTTGTTGAAGGTGTTGGTTCTGTCACTGAAACTTTTATTCTTTTGGTGGGTGGCGAAGCGACAGATTCAAGAGATTGAAGCTCTTCAACTGCTTTGCCAAGTGATGATTTAACTCGTTCTAATGTACTAGGTGAAAATAACTTAGCTTTGTAACGTGGATCTAAGTAGGTTGCAAGAGAGTAACTTCATACAAGAACAGCCTCTCGTCTTGTCGCTTGCATCACTTTTGCGCACAATGAACTAGTTCTATTAATATAGTAGAATTTGATAATTTCCGCTTATTAATGACATTTTATCTCAACGGTCCACATCCGCACGACATCCGCAGTCCAAAGTGCGGATGCGGGTGCGGATGCGGATGCGAGAAAATGTGCGGATGTTCCGCGGATGCGGATGCGGATGCGGATGTGACCTACATCACTAATATATATATATATATATAATAATTCAAAAGCTAATTCCCAATAATAAAAAAATCCGTAAATATTTCAGTGGACTCATTTTTGAAGACTTTTTTTTTTTGGCATACAGGGTGTCCCAGAATTAACTATCTATTTCAATGAAATCGGACAAATTTTTTAAAAACACTTTTATTTATGTTTATCATGTTTAATATGTGTTAAAAATGTATAAATTTCTAAATTTTTTTCATAATTTTATTTTCAGAATTTTTTCATTACCTGGTCCAATGAAAGACCGTCTGAAGTCATAGAATGGCAAAGAGACTCTCCAAACGTTAACGTGTGGCTTGGAATGACCAAATCCAAAATTTATGGTGCTCCATCTTGTTGAAACACAACATTATCAAGAATGCCATCATCAAGAAGCTGTGGGTTCGAGAAACTGCTGAAGCATATCAAGGTAGACGCAGAGCTGGGCAGTATTTAAATACATTTGTATTTAAATACGTATTTAAATACATTTGTGTATTTAGAACTGTGTTTATAAATACATTGTTTTTCATGTATTTAAATATAGTATTTAAATACTTTAATGAGTATTTAAATACAATGTATTTAAATACTCAAAATATAAAAATGTAAATACTTTTACTGGTTTAATACACGTTCTGTACTAGCACAGTACGACGCGTCGACAGTGTAGTACAGCATGGTTCATGTTTCAACGTGTCAGTTCAATCAGTTGTGTGCCACTCTTAGTCGAAAGCGGTTGATTTCTTTATCGTGTACGTGTCATGGCTTCAACAAGCAAATCCGGTGAATCAAACAGTGATATATCTGCAGATAACAATTTAGTGCACCCTCTGTTTGATGGAAAATACTTTAAAATTAAATCTAAAGACGGTAATAAGGTAAAGTGTACCTGCTTGCTGTGTAAACACGAAGTCTCTGCTGCAAGCAATGCTACAACGAATCTGTACACTCATCTGAAGGTAAGTGTTTTTTTAGACATCAAAAAATATCTTGAAATTGACCGAATAATCGTACAAAACGGCTCTGCCTTAAGTGGGCCTGTGTAACTAACTCGTTGCAATCAATCCAATTTGCGATGGAAAATTCATTGATGAAAAAGCTTTTAAAATCGTCTGATCTATCGAGTGGTGTATTTATTTCGAAATTCACCGTGTCCCCTAAAGTAGAAATTTATCAAAACATGAATTAGTGAATGCATATGTTAAAATTTGTATGTATTTAAAATGTATTTACAAATGTATTTAAATACAATTGATGTATTTTGTATTTAGTATTTAAATACATTCGTAAAATGTATTTAGTATTTAGTATTTAAATACATTTCTCCTATGTATTTAGTATTTAGTATTTAAATACATTCAATGTATTTATTGCCCAGCTCTGGGTAGACGGTACCTGTTACAGTTGCCTCCGCAAAGAAGAATGGGCCATAAATTTTGGATTTGGTCATTCCAAGCCACACGTTAACTTTTGGAGAGTCTCTTTGCCATTCTATGACTTCAGACGGTCTTTCATTGGACCAGATAATGAAAAAATTATGAAAATAAAATTATGAAAAAAATTTAGAAATTTATACATTTTTAACACATATTAAACATGATAAACATAAATAAAAGTGTTTTTTTTTAATTTGTCCGATTTCATTGAAATAGATAGTTAATTCTGGGACACCCTGTATTGAGAACGTAATTGAACTTGTTGGGTCAGTATATGAAAATAGAAGAAAAACTCAATTTTCCCTCAATGAGGGTTAGGGGCAGACTACCTCCTTCAAGTACTTTGGGTGATCGTAAACACAGTGTACTGAATAGAATAACTGTTTCAATGAAATGAAAATAGGTACTTAACGATAGAAATTTAACAAATCGGTGGATACGGGAAACCATTCATATAGAACTTCATAATGGTATGAAAATTAAGAAAATTCGCTGGACAAGATAATACCAAAATTGAAGTAAGGTTTTAAATTTATTAGATTGTGCCTCACATATCAGAAAAGTTACAGTAGGCTTGCGATATTTCGCGATTTGTTACAACGACTTTTGTATTTCCTCAACCCCTAAATTACGATCATTTTTTTTTTTAATACTTCGCGAGCTTCACTCGAGAAGTTTTTTTTTTTTTAAAGTAGTAATTTAGGGGTTCGCGAAGTACAAAATTCGTTATAACAAATCGCGAAATATCGTGAGTCTAATATACAGGGTGTCCCATAAGTCCGGCATCATAGGAGAAATTCATATTTTTCTATTTCTACAAACCATAATTGTACCTGTACCAACAATTCCCTGGTCATTGGATAGGACGTCGAGGGCCTGTGGAATGGCCAGCTAGAAGCCCGGATCTCACGCCACTAGATTTTTATCTCTGGGGCCACCTGAAAGCGTTGGTACGCAGAGAAAATTAGGAGTGTTGGACATTTGCGGCAGCGCATTATTGGGGCATGTAACACCATTACTCCTGACATCATTCATCGTGTGCTTGCTCACTGGGTATCACGTCTGAATTTGTGTATTGAAAACAATGGTGGACATATTGAGCACGTTCTGTAAATAAAAGCTTTTGTTTTGCCTTTTTTTATTATTTTTCCTATGATGCCGGACTTATGGGACACCCTGTATATATATATATATATATATATATATATATATATATATATAGTGTGTGTGTGTGTGTGTGTGTGTATATATATAACCCCCTCCCCAAAAAACTGTGAAAAGGATGCTTCGTCAACGAAATATCGCACAGCTGCTGCGTTTAGCTTCGGCCCGTAGCGCAATCAATAGAAAACGGGATACCTGTGCCAAATTTTACTTTTTTTTTTAATAATAAAAGTCATTTGAAGGGAATCTAAAGAGGAAGAGTTTTCTGCGAATCGAAAGGATTTGTGTTTTCCTTAGAATACTTAGTACTTCATTTAGGTTCATGAAAGATTATTAGGTTGTTTAGTTTCGCGTCCTTCCCCCAACTGAGGACACTGAGACAGGGATGAAAGATTCTATAATATAAATATCTATACATATTTTATGGGTTTTCCTTCAATTTTCTACAGTCATTCCCGTGCCACTTTTATCTACTCTCTCTCTCTCTCTCTATATATATATATATATATATAATAGCACGCATAAGCACGCGTGATTTGTGTATAAAACAAAATTGGTGGTAGCACTCGCGACTCCGACTCAAGAGGTTCCGGATTCGAATCCTGGTGGGGAAATTTATATATATATATATATATATATAAAACCCTAATCTAAACTATATATAACTCAATTATTTCATACATTGAAATGTGTCGTAAAGTTTCGTTAAACAGCGACATAAGTTAAAACTTGGTGGTCACAGAATGGTAAATTTACGTACCTTCTTTCTCCTTTCTTTCAAAGCGAAACTTGCTGTACGTATAATCATGGAATCAGCACTCTGCCAATTTCGGACCTCGTCACTATTATTATTATTATTATTATTAATTATTATTATTATTATTATTAATTATTATTATTATTATTATTAGGCCTTACCTAAACATCGAATTATAAACAATAAATGCGACATATATTTCATGTATTTAACATGGATGTAAAAAAACCGTAGCAAGAATCAAAGTTACGACTGCGACACGAATGCTTTGCCAAATTTTTTAACACGAAAGCGTAAACTGAGGCTTTTACACGACTCGTCTCGTCCCAAATGGCGTTCATTCAATAAAAAAAAAAAAAAGGAACATTTTAAAATGAACTGCGATAATCCTAACTTTAAAAAAGGAATGAATGACCAAAACCTAATCAAGGACTGCATCGAAATTCTCAGTTAAGATTACGAAAGCGATTCTTTTTAATTTAATTCTCTCCCAACAAAAACTCTCGCAGTCCTACCGAATCATTTAGCCAAACGCTGACCATATAAACTCCTATCTTTGAGATTACTCTGCCGTAGATACGACATTTCTTTCTTGGAATTCCCTTTGATTAGGAGAATCGGTGTCTTTATCGTTTTTATTGCGAGAATAAAACCCAGTCTCAGACCAATGAGATAAACAACAGCCAAGTAATTCTTTTAAGTGCATACCCAATTATATATATATATATATATATATATATATATATATATATATATGTGTGTGTGTGTGTGTGTGTGTGTGAAAATGAATGAAAATGAAAATGAAAAGGTTTATTGTTATAATGTTATAATGTTTCAGACCAACAAAGACCCAAGGATCCACTCATGGCTGGTCTACCTAACTGTGGCTGTAGTTGTGTGTTGCGCATGTCCTCCTTGGTGGCGGAAGGGACCTACAATTTTACGTGGGTTCGGAACCAAAAAAACTTTAATTTTACTACCTTAAACTATACCCAATCTATCAACATATGCGTCTAATCGATTCTTAAACATGCTCATAGACGTGCTACTAATTACTTCTACCGGCAAACTATTCCACCTATTTACTATTCTATGCGTAAAAAAGTTTTTCGCAACTGCTGTCTCGAACCTTCTACTTGTCAACTTACACCCGTTATTTCTAGTTCTATTATAATGTAATATTTCGAAAAAGCTATCTCTATTTACGTTATCGAACCCATTCATAATTTTAAAAACATTGATTAGATCACCCCTTAGCCTCCTAGTCTCGAGTGTAGTCAATTTTAACTCCTTAAGCCTATCCTCGTACGACTTAGACCTAAGCGACGGAATCATCTTAGTTGCTCGTCTTTGAACTCTTTCGATTTTGTCTATATCTTTTCGCATATGCAGATTCCAAAATTGGATCGCGTACTCCAAATGGGGTCTAACAAATGATTTATAAAGAGGAACAATAATATCGCGCGATTTGTACTCAAAATAGCAGACTATAGTCCATATGACAAATATTATTAATACAATGATAGTTCATATACTAGGGATAGAAATATATACAGTTGATTAGAAATAATACAGTAATGTCGGAGTTAAGTGGAGCTACAGACAGACGTTTTCGTACCAAGAAGTCCATAGCTTAGAGGATAAACGGCAGGACTCATGGATAGCTTGGATAATCAGGTTGGTTGATTTTTTAATTCTTTGCATTAGACTGTATTGAGCACGTCTTGTTACTTCCGGGAAACTCGGGACATTGCGGATAAAAAACATTTGCGAAGCTGAACATCTCGAGGGTAATTTATGTAAGAGTCTAAAAGACCTGTAGTACAGCAAATTTAGGGTTCTGCCAGAACCTTTTTTATAATTCACCCATAGTTGTTGTCTGTCTATATTACTGCAGAAAGTACGGAAGAGAGTGTCTTTAGCTTCATTTGTACAGAACTGAAAGTTCCTTATAGTCATATTCGCTTTAGCACAAAGGCTTCGAGATTGTTTTCTTATATCTGATTCATCACTCAACGAGCTGGTGATAGTTTGACCCAAATACTTAAACTCTTGTACTTCCTCAATTACTTCACCTCTCATTTTAAACCTAATATCAGCTGGCTGATTACGGCTTTTAGGGTGAAATTACATAACCTTAGTTTTTGTAACATTAAAAAGAATATGTTTCTGCGAATACACTTCGCAGACTTTTAGTAGCCGATCCAGCCCTTTAATTAACAGAGGGACTTATTAACACCATATCATCGGCATAAACTAAGTTATTTATCCTTGTGCTATCTATACAACATCCTACTGTTGCCTCATTAAGTGAAGCAATTAATCCTTCAATATACACATTAAACAGCCTAGGAGAGAGCAAGGAGCCTTGTCTCACCCAGCAAGAGGAACCAAAACATTCGGATAGTACATTGCCCCACCTAATGGTAAAAGATTGGTGGGAATACCAAAATTTCAATAAATTTAATATGTACATGGGAACCTTCCTGTCTTCTAGTTTTTTTTAAATAAAATATTGTGGTTCACTCTATCATATGCCTTACTTATATCTAGGAAACAGCTATAAATAGTTGAATTACTGTACTGTCAGTGTATTTAGATATTATTTTTTTAAGTACACAGGTCAGTTGAGTGGAACCTTTTAAAACCAGATTGATTAGATGTCCATAGGTATTCATTTAACAAGAGTTTTTCTAGTAGTTTCGAGAAGCAGGAAGCGACAGCAATAGGCCTGTAATTATTGCTGGACAGAATGTCTCCATATTGACCAGGGGCAATATATATACCCTCATGAACTCTGCAGGGATATAGCTATGAGCAAGCATGGCTGATAAGAGCAATGATATATGCAGACATACCACGTCATTGGCATATTTTAAGTGCTTATTCGATAGGTCATCTACCCCTGACGCAGAACCAGTCTTTAACTCTTTAATTAACCTCTTTACTTCAGGAACTGATATCAAGGTATTTTCCCTTGTCCCTCCCACAGGCGTTTCGCTGCAATTTATCTTAAGTTTATCTCTATTCACTGTTAAAAATGTTTGAGTAGTGGTTTTTCCACAGCTTTGCAATTTCACCCTCCCCGGCACCCCATCGATTGTCGGAGGGAGGACACTTTTGACACCCGTTTGATTCTTAACAAATTTCCAAAATTTGTTATTAGCGTTATTTGTGCGAGCTTCACAGGCTTTTGATGCTCGAATAGACTCTTCTTCCTGTTTACATCGCCTTATGGCCGCCTTATACTGACCCATATTCCTACACATATTCATGGATACTGGTCCTAATCTGGGTCTACCATGAAAGCACCACAAATCGTAGGCGTCTTTCGATTCCCTCTTCAGGGGGGCAACAAAATCATTCCATCCAGGAATAATCTTAGTATGATAGTTGTAAGAATTAATCAGGGGGCTTCCTGCTTCTCTTAACAGGGATACTATCTTACTATAATACCTATCTATGAGTTTACAGTGAGAATCATTTGAGCAAGGATTACTACACGCAAGATGCAAACTTTCTAAATTATTAAAGAGGTGACCTGTCCTCTCTTTGTAATCTATTCTCTGTTGCATATTAACATTAGACCAATCGACGCGATTATTCTTACCTATTGAGTTCTTATTATGTCGTGTTGCGCATAACTTGGTAAAATTAATTAATAGTTTTAATGGTCTATGATCAGAAAGAAGGAAATCATGCAGAATATGAACTCTAACAATTCGATCCTTTAGATTATTACTAGTGAGACAATGATCAATCCACCTGGCTGGTACCACTCATATCACTAACGTATGTGAAATTACCACTGGTTACCCCTAATACATCTACATCACTTATATTTAATTTGGCCGACTCGCATATGTTACTCAATTCTACAAAGAATTCCGAGTTCACATGCGCGTTAAAGTCCCCCATTATTATACAGTGAGAATATTTGGGGTTATCTGATAATGACTTAATTTTATATAACAAATCAATGTATTCATCTAGATTACTGCCGTTGTTGTATGGTAAATAGCAGTTTACAAGTAATATGCAATCATTGTTCACTTGTAATTCAATGCCTAACAACCTTACATTATCGCTTGTTAAAAATTTTATATGTTTTGACAAATTTTTCCTTATTAAGAAAGCAACACCACCAAAAGGCCTACCGTACATTAATTCATCTGACAAGTCTACTGCTGATGACGCATAGTATCATACTTAAAGTCATCATGGATGGTAGAGAGGAGTTTCAGCTCTTGCTTAGATAGCCAGTGCTCTTGCAGGAGTATCAAATCTGCACTGTCACAGATTTTATGAACATCTACAATTGAATTCCTTACTGACCTTACGTTATATGAGACTATTTTCAACAAGTTATCCGCCATAACTGCTAGAAAATTTATTATTATTATGATTATTATTATACACAGTACAAATTTCAGGCATTACCGTTAGGGCGCTTATTATTATTATTATTAATTTGCCTTTTATCAAATCTCCTGGAAAAGTGAATAAACTTCTTAACAATAATACCGTCTGGCCACTGACTCATATTGTACGGGTTGAATTGCGAATTTGCACCTTTAATTATTACTTTAAATGAGTTATAATACGGAGATTTTGTGTTTAGTTTATTAAGTAACAATATACTGTGTTCACCACAGACTTCTTCCACCATGTGTCGAATATCGCATTCCTCGTTCGGGAGCTGAATTCGCGACACAAAGAGGGTGAGATTCCTCACCTGTGGCCTTGCCTCGAAGACAGGTTGAGGAACTCTCCGTGAGGAGTGCCTGCTAACTGTGACCCACCCGTCCTCTTCCCTCAATCTCCCTGAGGCAGGGTTCGCCTGACTGGGGGATGGGTGGCACAACCTTGAGGGAATAGGAAGCCCCTCCCCTACTCTATGACTTGGTGAGGGTCTGTTAGCGGTGTTTATATCCTGACGGACGCGCGTGTCCCTCCTTCTTCGGTTCCAACGTATGATGTTCCTAAGAATTGTAAATATCTTGTCTTACCTGATGTCTACCATTTTAACTCTTTTGTGAAGAAACAATTGTTGAGTATTGTGAGGAAATTTTATTTTCACACTGATTTTAAGATTGCCTTTGTAAATAGTAATACCCTTGACTGTTTTTTTCGATGTAAGGACAAAATCCCTCCTGCGATGAGCTGTTCTGTCGTTTATTTGTTTACCTGCCCTGGGTGTTCCCAGGGGAACTACCTTGGCAGTACCGTTCGTTCTTTGCAGGCGAGATTTTGCTCCCATATGGGTATTACTAGTCACAGGACAAGGAAGGTTTTGTTAAGAAAAGAACAGTCTGCTATCAGAAGTCATTCCATCAATTGTAAGGTTGACGTTTCTATTGAAAATTTCAAAATTCTTAAACCATTAAAATGTTCGTCCTCCCTTCGTATTTATGAATCTTTATGTATTAAGTTTTTGAACCCTAGTCTAAACATTGATTCTGGCTGTTACCCCCTTTACATTAATTAGAACAACTACCTACTAAATTTTTACATGCGACCTTGTCTTCTCTTGCTTCAGTTTCTTGTGGCTGTCAAGAGAATACAGGTATGTCGGTTTATTCATGTGGTTTTCCGTTTAACTTTTTTGTCCGTTTAACTTTTTAGTCTGTTTAACTTTTTATTCCGTTTAACTTTTTATTTGTAAAGTTTTTTAACAATTTTACTCTTGAATGTCTTTAGTTTAAGGTTTTACACTTATCATTCCTACATCTTTTGTCATTTATATATTTTATTTTTTTATTTGATTTTGGCCTAGCCTGTTTCTACTTTGTATTTTTTATTTTTGATTTTTGAACATTTTAAATTTTATACACTAGCTACACTAACTGTCGTTAGCTCTCGTCATTTATATCTTTTGTCATTTATTAATTTTAGCTTTTTATTAATTAGGCCTTGAAAATGGGTAAAGTTGCCCGAAACGTCGGCTGCAGCCAAATATAATTACTTTTTTGCTCTACGTCTTCGTTTTTATCCTGAATATATATATATAATACAAACCCACAAGGAAGAAGAAAATGATTCCAAGGCCTTTCGTGTATTCAGAAGTACACCTCGTCAGAGAATGACCGAACTATTCCCTATATACCTTTCAAAGGTTCCGTGCGATGATTCCTCATTTCACGAAGGTCAAGCTTGTCGCCCCTCCTCTCGAGTTGGCCTGGTGAAGTAGTGAGTTGGTTTCTTGTACTCTCCACCTCACATAGCCAGGTACGCCCGGCTCATTGGGGATTGTTCTGAGCCAGACGTCTAGTCTTCTTTTGAAGATGTCCACTGCAACACCATTCGTGTTCCTTAGGTCTATGGGCAGCTGATTAAACAGTTTTAGTCCTCTCACAACAAAACTATTTTCTTTCAGGGATAAGGATGTTCCCTGTCTCGCCTTTAATTTGGGAACACGACACAGTCTTCCTTTTCTACTTTCCACTGTTGTTTGGGGAGTTACAGGGTTCAGCGTAACATTAGGAACTAGTTTCTCCATTATTTTCCAAGTGTAAATAATGGTGTATCTCTCTCTTCTCCTTTCCAGTGAATATAGGTTTAGTTCGCGTAACCTTTTCGAGTAATTTAGTTCTTTGCACCCATTAATCTTGGCTGTGAAGCTTCTCTGAATCCCTTCTTGCTGTCTAATGTCTTCTTTTTTATAAGGGGATGTTAGGACCGCGCAGTATTCCAGTTTAGGTATGATCAGTGTTTTCAGTAGAGGAATCATTATATTCCTATCCCTTCGTTTAAAGCTTCTCAATATCTGCCCAGTTAGTCTCATTGCTCTGTTTAGTGCTATCTTATTTTGTGTTTCAAATTTCGCATCATCAGTCATTACAACCCCTAAATCTTTTGCTCTAGAATTTCCCTGCATTTCCTGTCCATTTCGTACTGTAACAGCTGAAATTTCTGTGTTAAACTTCATATTGTTTTCTTCCGTCCACTTGTAGATTCTGTTCATGTCTGTTTGTAGAGATCCTATATCTTCCGGGTTTCTTATTTTTCTACTGATTTTTGTGTCATCAGCAAAGGTTGTTACTGTGCTGTCTCTGGTAACGTCCTCATCTATGTCAGTTAGCATGATTATGAAGAGTAGTGGAGCTAATACTCTTCCTTGTGGTACCGAGCTGAGGACCTCTGATTCTGATGAAGATACTCCTTGTACTGTAACGACTTGCCGCCGTTCACTAAGGAAATTATATATCCATTTCTCTACTTTTCCTGTTATTCCCATATATTTCAGTTTATGTATTATGATTCCATGGTCGCACTTGTCGAACGCTTTGGCAAAGTCTGTGTATATTGCGGCGCTAGGACAGTTTGCCTACGGATAATTTGCCTACGGACAGTTTGCCTACGGGCAGTTTGCCTACGGACAGTTTGCCTACGGACAGTTTGCCTACTGGACAGTTTGCCTACTGGACATTATGCCTATGGACACCATGCCTATGTGGTATATTTATCCTTACCTTATTTAACTTATTTAACTTATTTAACTTCAGATTCATGCAAAAGAATTAATTCAAAATTAAAATGTGTTGTTGCCCTTAATAGCATAAATGTCTGAAAATATATCAAGTAAGAAAGGGAAACAGAAGTTTTCACATAATGGATATTTGTATGTGTTTGATAAATGTAGCAAGCGCGACCCTTCGTTACTTTTTTGGCGGTGCGAGCAAAAGAGTCAGTGTATTATAAGGTGTGTATATATAATATGGGTACTTTTCCGTTATCTGCCCCCTTGACGATTGGTTAGGTTAAGTCGTGATATTTTCGTTAAAACTAACGAAAATATCACGACTTAACCTAACCAATCGTCAAGGGCGTACAGTTGACCTAACCGGGCAGTGACGATTGGTTAGGTTAAGTTGTGATATTTTGATAGTTTTAATGAAAATATCATGACTGAACCTAACCAATCGTCAATGGAGCAGATAACGGAAAAGTACCCATATATATATACACCTTATAATACACTGACTCTTTTGCTCGCACCGCCAAAAAAGTAACGAAGGGTCGCGCTTGCTACATTTATCAAACACATACAAATATCCATTATGTGAAAACTTCTGTTTCTCTTTCTTACTTGATATATTTTCAGACATTTATGCTATTAAGGGCAACAACACATTTTAATTTTGAATTAATTCTTTTGCATGAATCTGAAGTTAAATAAGTTAAATAAGGTAAGGATAAATATACCACATAGGCATGGTGTCCATAGGCATAATGTCCAGTAGGCAAACTGTCCAGTAGGCAAACTGTCCGTAGGCAAACTGTCCAGTAGGCAAACTGTCCGTAGGCAAACTGTCCGGCCACGGTATATTGCATCATAGTTTTCATTACTTTCAAGTGCATCAATAATGTTGTTGTAGTGTTCCATTAGTTGTGATAGGCATGATCTGCCTGACTGAAACCCTTGTTGGTTATCATTTAATTTTTTCTGAGTTTCCAAAAAGTCATAGATTTTCTGTCTAACTACAGTCAGTGATGGGCAGTATCTAGATACATGTATCGCCGATACGTATCGATCGATACTTTTGTATTGGTATCGGTATCGCTTTAGCTACTTGACAAAAGTATCGATTTATCGGTATCACTAAGGTCAATTTTCTTAAATGTATCGAAAAAATCGATACTTCGATACATCGATACATTAATAAGAATTTTAAATATTTAAATAGATGTTATAATATGACACTACTGAGTTATATTTATGAATATACATAAATAATAATATTATTAAATATTTATTTAATGACAGTACTACTCTACTGGTCACGTCACACAGTACGGCGCAACGTTTAAACACGTTTGTACTTGTGTTATTGAGATTAATTAACCATAATATAGAAACGCTCATAATATAGAAACGCTCATAATATAGAAACGCTCATATAATATAGAAACGCTCATTGGTGTTGCAACACTATTGGCCACGCCCACTGGGTGTTGAGTTTAAACAGGTTCATGTCTCTGCAACCCAAGATTCCACTGAGATGGAAGTTTTACAGTATCTGGGTGACGGAAGTCATTCTCTCCAATCTCTGAGGCGGTACCCAGGAATTCTAAGGGTCTTCCTGAAGTATAACACACCACTACCATCCTCTGCTCCTGTAGAACGGTTGTTTAGTTTGGCTGGTCACATTCACGCTCCAAAAAGGAATAGACTGTCTGACCAGATGTTTAGCCAGCTGGTATTTTTGAAGGGTAATAGTAATTACTTTTAATTGTTAGTGTAATATTTTCAGTCATTCATGTATCCTACAAAATTAAAACATACTTTCATTAAATAAAGCAATTGTTTTTATTTACATCTATAAAACCCATTAAAATGTCGTTGATTTTACTTACAGTGCGTACAAATTACTAGTATAAACAATAATATCTAATACCTACATATTAAATGAATAATTATAAAAATGTACCGGCGATACATGTATCGGCGATGCATGTATCGGTATCGGTATCGCTTAAGACATCTAGAAAGTATCGGTATCGCCTAAGACGTTCTTCATGTATCGATGTATCGGTATCGCTTTAGCGATTTTCATGTATCGATGCCCACCACTGACTACAGTGGCCAACAAGTATTTTCCATCAGATATAATTATGGTTGGGCTAGATAGCTGTTGGGACGCTGATTCCGAATTTGTTTTCGGTTTTCCTCTAGCACGTCAGTAGTATAGCCGCAAAAGGGGAGAGTGCAAGAATGTTGCAAGTGATGACGTAATGTTGCAAAGGGGGGCGGGGGGGTGTTGCAAAAAAAAATAAAAAAAATAAAAAAATAAAAAAAATAAAAAAATTCCCCCAAAGGGGGGATGCTGCAGGTGCAACAAGGAAAACTTGGAGGCGGCGTTATCCCCCAAGAGAAAGAAGGAGGAGAGAAAGGAGGAGGAGAGGTGTTCACCTGGCAGGAGCCAAGTGCATATTAAGACTTCAGCCGAGTAGGCGTTGTTTTATAGGCTCCTAATCAGCCAGTTGGCTTAGAAGGCGTAAATGGCTTGAGTTGCCAGATAGCGCCATGTATTCATTTAATTCTAATCGAAGACTGAGTTGCCAGATACCACTTTTTAGCATTATTATTGTATACACTATTATAGACTCCTAATCAGCCAGTTGGCTTAGAATGCGTAAATGGCTTGAGTTGCCAGATAGCGCCATGTATTCATTTAATTCTAATCGAAGACTGAGTTGCCAGATGCCATTGTATACACTATTATAGACCCCTAATCAGCCAGTTGGCTTAGAAGGCTTAAATATTGCCAGATACCGCAATACCGTTGTATGCATTATTATATTTCTTAAAAGAATACCGGTAGTAGGTTTAGAAGGCGTAACATGATATAATTAGGTAAAACAACATTGCACCATTCTGTTTATTATAAATATATAGAAAATAAATATACATTTCAATGAGGAATATGCATATAACAGTACAGGAAATATATACACACAATTATGGAGATATATATAAAATAAAATATACATTTCAAATAGAAATAAATATACATTTCAATAGAAATATGCATATAATCGTACAGGGGAAATATCACGCAAAATATATATAAATACAATTCAATAGAAATATGTACATAATCGTACAGGAGAAATATCAAGCAAAATATATATAAATACATTTCACTTTTTTTCAAAATACTAAACTCGGTCTTAATCGAGTATATAAAATAAATATACATTTCAAATAGAAATAAATATACATTTCAATAGAAATATGCATATAATCGTACAGGGGAAATATCACGCAAAATATATATAAATACATTTCACTTTTTTTTCAAAATACTAAACTCGGTCTTAATCGAGTTTACAATTACATCATTATTGCTCTGCATTACGCAGTATATGCGGCTTAATAATATTTCACCGCTTAAAGTATAGGGAAACCTGTATTCGATATGAAGGGCTTTCATATCGTTCAGTACTATTTTTGTTCCCACTTTACAACCGGTTGGTAAGTCATCTTTAAATACGTCTAGAATACAATCAAAAGCACGCACAAAGAGTTCATCGTTAGCTACATTATTAAACAAGTTTATAAACACGCTTTCCCAATCGAGGGTTTATTTCTACCGACTCGAGCTTTTCAATCGTGAACTCACTCAACATAGCGGCAATTGAAATAATCTTCTAAATCGTTACGACAACTGCGCGTTATATAAAGAAATAGTTCTTCAGGGTGAACGGTGTAGGTGAGCTCAGCCTTGTACCGATCAATTGCTTTGTACCAAAGTTCATGGTATTTCAAAGAGTCTAAATTTTTAAATAAACGTCCAGCTCTAGACCATTCTCACCAGCCCTACACTCGGTAAACCCATCGAGCAGAGCGGTGTAGGCGTATTCAAGTACTGTATCAAAATAAAGCATATCCGTAACACGCGCGTCTAATATAGGTTTCAGCTTACGGAATCCGACGATTTCAAACATTCTGTCGAGGATGAAACGGTTTCGCGTAGAAACAAGAGCGTTATTATCAGAAGCATTCTTCCACATCAGCCGTATATCAATGCACGGCCGATCGTTATTTATACACAACGTACATACAACGGCGTATGAGGGTGCGTCACTAATCTGCTCTCTTCTTGTACCTACGTTAGCAGGTATTTTATAACGATCTTCACTCCACTTCTCAACTATCACGAAGATTCTATTCATCTCCTCGATACTTAAATAAACCCGTTTGTTTGTCGGTCTACATTCCGTTTCCAGTACATAGCTAATGGTACCGGAATTACGCCTGAACACGCGCAACGATTTCGTCACGGACACATCGTACGAGGCGTTGAGAATGCTGCTCAAAGGAAGTTCCATCGTATTCGAGGAGCGCACGTCCACTCGGCTCAAGCTCTGAGATAACTATGAGCCGTATGAGGCACGCAGGTAGGCAGGAATGGTTCGACGGGCGGCTGACTCGATGATACGTGAATGGGCTTGTTCGTATGACCGCGAGTCGAATTGCTGTACATATTTCGGTACAAGAATTAATTTCATCACTACCAGCCTACGCACCAGACAGTTTGGATAAGAACTAGGAACATTTTATGTTTTACTAAACATCTCCACACTCCGGCGCACTATTTGAGAGGAACATATGTTCATATTTTTCCTTTCTGCCCATCAAACGATACTCGTCTCTAAACTCTGTTAAAAATTCACGCAGGGCACTAGCCACAACCTCACTACGAACCTCATCATGATATACGTTAATATAGTGATAAAAAATACTTAAGATTGTCCATGATCACGAGATTCACATTTTCAGTCGTAGGATATGAGTAATCGACATGGTGTAGCATGACGTAATACCGCTTGTCACACCACCCATCAGCAAGACTCATTATCCATACCTGCTGCTTCTCTTCTGCACGCGTTGTTTCTTTTACTTCACGGTGTATGTGAGACTTTATAAAGTTTAGCTCTGCAGTATACTTCAGCACATCGTCTGTGCAACGAAAGCCTTCAACGGTCTCACCAGAACATCCGTAGAGTATTTGTACATCTTGGAACTTCGCACAATCCAATGTGTTTTTAAAAGAGGCATAGGAGGGAGGAATAGGAAGTTTTTCGGTATCCACCACATCCTGGCACTTTACTGAATACCATTTCGTAAACGTTGTGCAAGCAATATTAAAGGTAGCCATTTGAATACACGTCTGATCTGAATACACGTCTGATCTCTCGGGCTTACTGCGGTCGACTGACCACGCAGGGACTCCCAGATAGTAGCATGACTCACGGTCTTACAGTGGACGGAGCTTAGAACTTTCACCTGCACACACACACACACACACAAAGGAGAAAGTGAAACGCTATTTGAAACATGATTTATTTAACAAACGAGATATTCAAGTTATATATATTTACAAATACGATTTAATAAACGAGATATTCAAGTTATATATATATTTACAAATACGTGTAATAAATCAATTTTACAAATAATTCGTTTTTATATATATATGGAGAGTTGTAGTATCTCGTCAAATAGATACTCGCCAAAAATTTTTTATGTCAATCAATGTTATTTGGTTATCCCCATTATGCTAAAATCGAAATTTTTATGGCATTCAATGTTATTCCTCGAACCAAAGATATCTTCACATAATGGGGATCTGTCTGTATACTCTGTATATGTTTTAAAAGAATGAACATTATTCCTTTAAGGTCCGATGAGGATTTGACACGTGTTATACAATCTTTTGAAGAATCTCGGAATAGGGAGGATATACTGATCAGTCAACAATGTCACACCGAAATAATGTAAGTGTTTTTCGATCTTTTTGGGATAAGAAGACAATATATTTTCATAAATTTATTAAATGAAAGAAATCAGTACAATAAACAACTACAGAATATATCGTTACAAATATACGAACAAAAACATTATAATGTACAACGAGTACGTACAATTGGAAACGGTTTTTTATCTGTCTGCATACCATTTCATCGTTTCGGCGAGTGCGACACGGGTCAAATAAATTTTAAAAATTTATAAATTCTTTATCATTTGACATATGCATGAGAAATGAGACGCAGTACATTCCGCAAACATTAGTAAAATATCCTTGCATGCGAAATGGGTCCATACAACTTCGGGAATATGTAACTGAGCGAGAAATTTTACAATAATAGGGTCACTCCAGGGTTGAGTACCGAGTGAATCAAAATAGTACAGGCGCTGTCTATTTTTAAAATAGACAGCGATCCAGTGAACCCCTTCATTACCGATGATGTCTTTGTTCACAATAAGACTACCGCATTCTCGCGTACTTGGCAAACTCAATGTTTCATTCTTCGCAAACACGCCGATAAATTTGGAACGTGTGACTCGCTCCATTACTTTCTGAAGTGTATTAGCATCCATTTTAAAAGTCAGTGATAACGCTCCTAAATCTATCTACTTCTATTAGGGCTTGCGATTCGAGATATACTAGTACACTAATAGGAGCGTCTATAGGCTTGGCGAATTCCAGCCGCACTGAGATGTTTCCGCTCTGCTGTGGGGTTAAATGGGTATTTACGCTAGCAGATAAGTCAGGTGTAATGTCAAACGGATAAAGGCTAAATTGATCAATGAATTCTTCCTGCGTTACCCCATTACCAAGCTCATCACAATCACCTGCAATATGGGTCAGATTACTATAGGCTCTGGCACAAAGCGGTAACACAGCGTCTGATGAATAGTCCGTACCCATTGTTCCACCCAAAGCAGTGCCATTAACGTATAGAGTTATATTTTTAAGTCCGAAATTCTCGAATTTAAAGCACTCTTTTTATATTTTCCATTCACCGAAGCGTGGTCCTGCATGCCGATTAATATCCTTTTAGGAAGATTTCCCAGGGCAATGTTTTCTATCTGCTTCGATGCCAACCCTGCAGGAACCGTATATAGTTTGATCTGCACTCTGTTAATAGGATATTTCACTGTAGCGTTTAGTAAATTTTTCTCAATTTCTAGTTGTTTTGGTGAACTTAATTTCACTCGCCGTACGCGGAGGTATGTGTCCATAATGTGAACCACAACGGGTTTTGCACCCTCTTCTTGATCCGCAGCCAGATTTAAGCAAATCTCAGGAATCGTGCGGGTGAGCTTTATTTTCATATCCACCCCGTTCACAAGCAACTTCTCCTGGAAAGTGAAATCTGTGTGCAACCGTCCAAAACACTCGTATATTTTCTTTTTAGAATTTTTAAATTTGTCCTTTATACTATTTTCATCTTTCGTTTGATAATATCCCTCCGCACTTAAAAAGGTAGCCTTCGCTTCTTTGGAAAAGTTGAGGACATTTTCCAGATAGGCTCGTAGATGATAGTACCCCGTGCCTGCCGATATGTTGGTCTGATTTAAATATACGTCACACTGGTTGAATATGGAGTGCAGAAAGTTTGTTTCAGGGTATACAGCATATTTGTCATCGCAGACCGTTCCATCAGAATGGGCTATACGTAGCTTAGCGTACATGTGCACACAGCTTGGATCAAAAAAGTAAGGGCCTGAGCTGGGTATCACGAATTCTATAGGTGCACTCGGGGAACTAATTGTGTTTAAAGGGTTAATTGTAATAAAGTCACTGTGCTCAATAGAAACTTGGGTTGGAGGTAGCTCAAAAAGGGACAGCTCCGATTTACAGCATTGTGAACTACATGGGTGGATGAAGCGTGCCATGGCGAAATAGTGACTCCTCTCTCGACAAGTGGTAAACGATTCATGAGATCAATGTCCTTAGCTTATATCAGTCAAAAAAGTGGTCAACCATAGGTTTCATTCGCTTACAGCACTTCTTTTTTGATAGCCTTTTACGTTTAATACCACGTGACCCCTTCTTCCTGGCAGACCGCTTCTTCCCGCCACCACGCATTTTTCTCTTTGCATCTTTGATGATTTCGTCCCGTGTACGCTTTAAATGTTTTTTTAGAGCTTCTTTAGGTTTAGCCCCGGCCAATATGTCTTCTGCAGTGTTAAGGCCTGATTGTAGCGCTTTCCTTCCAAGGTATCTGGCACCCCTCTTCAGCAAAGGAACAGCCGTACGTAGTATGGATGAAAAAATGGACCCAAGTCCACTACCGCGCTGGTATCGCATCCCTCGATAGACGGTGAAAGGCTTTCTATCCATTATAACTCAGTGCGTCGAAAGTGTAGCTTCACTGTTAAGCTCCCGTTACCGAATGGGAAGTTTTCGCTCTCAATCGTTCTTATATATATTGTGATATTGGTTATTAAATTAGTTGCGACATTCACATAATGGGGTCTGTCATATGTAATACTCAAACTCCTTCCTCTATGGTTGGGGATGTGAGCAATGCGCAGCAGGCGTGCCTGGGTATCCCCAACAAACTGGTGCTCCACTATATTACTGTAAATATAGCACATGTCTGGGGACCTTTCAGCCAATTTCTCCATCTTCAATTGATACATTAATCTGGACAAGTCATGCTGTGTCTCGTGAAATGTGTCTCTTTGGAAGACTGCGCTATAGCGGCCATTGGCTAGAATTTGGAACTTTCTATGGTCTTTAATACGTCTGTTAGTCTTTGATTTTAGGATTAGTGTATGTGCAGGGTTGTTTACGATTTCGTATACTAAATCATTCGTAAGTTTGAGTTTCTAAACTTACGTTTAAGCCTCTCACAACATCCTCGGCCGAACCATATTGACCCGGCCCTAGTCTTACTTCTGTACTGTAATACCGTGCAATCTTAGTCCGAGCGATACGCATAGTTTCATCCATAGCTACCCCAGCTTTTCACACTCGTCAATGTCTCTAAGAATCGTAAAACGGTTTCTTTATGTTCAATATTTAAAAAGACGGTGTCCAGCTGAATTTCGCATATCCCACCTCATACGAATCACGACCCAATTCAATGTGCCCATGGAGTTCTGTTACAAAGTTGGCTAGTGTGTTGTTAGGGTGTACAGACAGGGACGAGGAGGACGGGAGTGTGACGTAGAAATGGTTAGGAGCCATGTTGCATACTATTTAAGCTTCATTATTGCAGCAGATTTTATATAGGTGTTGAAGCTTTCTGGGTACCCTAGCCATTTCACCAGGTACATTTTTCTCTTTCCTGAACCTTTGCTTCCTAAACTTTTCTCAATTTTAAACACATTTTTTCCTAAATTAAACGCAACTTTCTGCAATTCCTCGCGGTAAAAGCCTCCTGAGATTTCTTCTCCATTCAAATCTTCAATGTAATACATCATTATCTCACCTTTAGGTCTCACAGCCCTAACTTTAAAAATCTCGCGTGTCCATCCTTGCTCAAAACCCTTTGCGAATTTGTTCCCCGAACGCGACAGCCTTACATAATCATTGATTTTGAAGCGCGCAGAGTGTGGTGGTGGTGGTGATCCATCTCTTCTCGGGAGCGTACCTCTTTCTAAAACTTCGTTAGGTGTTGTCCCAATCGTGCGATGGTGTGAGCGGTTGTAGGATGATGCCAATGATTCCAGAATGTCTAGAAATCTGTATGTGTTTTTATGTGTAAAATAACGGTGCATGCGTTTCCTTTATGGTGCGCTGAACTCTTTCAGCTAAAGAAGCCTTATGTATAGAATTGGTTGTGTAATAGCTGATATTAAACTCTGTCAACATGTTCTGAAAAGCACGGCCTATAAATTCCTTCCCCATATCCGTACAAAAATAGCCAGGAACCCTGTTTTCTTTTAACATTAGCGTTTTGGTGGCTTTAGCAACTGTTTCAGGTGATTTATTTTTCAGAGGAACTAGCCACAGATATCTAGAGAATACGTCTACTATGAATAGAATGTAGCGGTAACCATCGTTATACACAGAATATCTTTGCATGTCTGTTAAATCTGCTTGCCAAATAGAATCAATCGAGGAAGCCGTTGTCTTGGCTGTTTTAAACCTTTTCTCACAGGCTTATGAAGCGTATAAGCGTCCTGCTCCCTCAAAAATCTTTCAACATCTTTTTTTCCTACTCCGTAAACACTTCTGTAAAGTCTATCTACGCCGCCGTAAGAGGATGGGGTAGAAATGTCATAATAGCGTTTAGTTAATACGTTAGCCATTTGCGTATTTTAGAGGCACGTGGGTAGGGTTGGTTTAACCTCTTCTTGCTCCTCTTCAAAGGTGTTACTGCCGGGGTGACGGCGCCTTCAATTGTGTCACAGGCGTTGCATGTTCCAAGTCTTTTAACCTGTTTCAGATTTCCTATCAACGTTTTAGGGACATTTATTTGTTGTAGTCTTGCTTTAATATGCTTCCATCCTGATGGTGATGGCCTATCCCACTTTCTCACCAGATCATGGACAATGTCTACGATATTCGATCCCTGTACCTTTGATCCTTCCACAATGATCTCCCCTGTATCGGTCCATTGTATGGCGGGATCCTCATTCAATAGATTATAAAGACTTAAGCCTTTACTCCTCAATGTAAGTGGGAGGGTATTTTTTAATACATGTTCGATATGTTGTGTGGCTAATCTTTTTGGTTGGTCAGCTGTATCGTCAGGCACAGATCCTATGTCGCCATGTCCATCGTCCCCCGTGCTGTGCCTAATAACCACAGGAATCTCTGTAGGGCTCTTATAATTTTCGTACTCGTGAAGAAATTTCTGCAGAGCTTCTTGGTATAAGATTCTTTCTCATCAGGTGTTTTTTCACTGTTTAATAGGGCTAACAATTCGCTTTCCATTCTTTTAAGTCTGCTTTTACGGGGGTCTAGATACGTGTCTGGATTCCTTTGCAGTAGAGCGTACACCTCCTGGGGAATCACTACCACTTTCTTCATTATATTAATCTAGTCAGTAAAGGACCCAAAACTGAAAATAAGATGGGGAGAAATGACCCTCCTGTTTGTACAATAATTCGTTTTTTCTTCGCTACAGTTTGACTTTTACGAGCGAGCGCACGTATTATGTTCTTGTAGCGGCGTACGCGAGCCTTCTGATGGTTTTTCATTGATACATTGCAATTTATAACGTTAAGACAGATTTCACATGCATTTTAAAAAAGTCGGCGTTGATATTTTTAAACATCTGCTGCATTGCCCGGGCAGTCGATGATAGATTTTTATTAATTCAAAGGTATTTCTTTAGTCTCTTTGTCATTCTGGAATATACACCGTTTCAGGCTCGTTTGGAAATATATTCGTTCGCAGAAGCACTCTAAACGTGTTTCGCGGATGAAGGTCGCAAAGCAATATCCGTAACGCGTGCTTGTAGCTTCTTTATAAACTTCCAAAAACTCCTTACGCTGATTCGGGAACATTTGATTGGCTAATACCCCAATTTTGATACATCTCTACGTTGCGCGAATAAGACTAGATATTGCGTATTTAACGACACATCGCGCATGTATCTATTTTTGAAAAATAGATTCTGGTTGAATGAAGAACACGCTTATGTTAAGATGGTGGGAGAATACTGTAAATGTCTCGGCAAACGTTTTATCCATCTCCAACATGAGATCGTCAATTACAATGATTGTATGTTCATTTCCCTTTAACGAATTAACGTCATATACGCCTTTGTGGAACAAAATATCATCTTGGTACTCGTTTGAACACTGATTGATACGTCGAATAGCACCATATAACTTTATGCACAAATTTCGAGACATCTCTCCCTTTTATTTAATGATTTTTAAGCATAAACACAGTTTTACCACATCCTGTAGGTCCAGATATATACATGTGGATGGGCTCGTGAATCTGAATTTTTCTACAGAGTCCATTTCTAACACGTCACACTCCTAAGTGGGTCATTTACAAAATATTACAAATTTTGAGTGCTGTTCCTTATATTTCTTCTCCCACAGAACCATGAATGACGATGAGGTAGAGCATCCCATCATTACGGATGACCTCGACGACAGTGTAGTTGTGATCTCCTCCCTGCCAACGACCCCTCACCAGCGATACCGGGTAGCACGTCCAAAGCGGAGGTAGAGAACCCCACGTCAGGCATAAAGCGCCCGAAATACGCACCTGTTGCAGCGGTAATAGATACCCAACCCTCAACCTCTTACGCAACAACCCCCCCAGCAGCACCTCCCGCTAATTACCCCCTTATTCATCCGCTGCCCCCCGTTCTGTTAAGTCTACAATAATAGATCCCCAACCCTCAACCTCCTACGCAACAGGCCCCCCATCAGCAGCACCTTCCGCTAATATATCCACTAATTCATCCGCCGCCCCCCGTTCTGTTGAGGATGCTATAACGCTGGAATTGGTGCGCTCCGCATCCCCCACCCCAGCCTTGACTAGAATCGGTATAGAGTCAGGGTCGACCCTAGAGTCATGTATAGCAATGGAATTGAGCGCGGGTTACGCCGGGTTGTACAGCATATTATAGAGTTTGCTCTTCAGAATCGTGACGAGCGTGAAGTCAGGACGAGTCTGTCCTTTGGATTCGGGTCAGATGACAGTGAGTAGACGATTATTGGGTGATAGTGCCATTTAGACGTTTGGCGGCTGAAGATGTAGAATATATATTAGGCGTATAATGCAAGCCGCCCAAAGTAGTATAGCCTTCAATATGGACAACTTCACGGTAAATATTGACCATGTATACCGTGTTGCGGGTCATAGTGCCATACCGTATACTCTTAACTTCAATTCTCCGACTATTTACCGAAAGCATATAAACGTCGATCGTGGTTGCGGCTTTATAGCAGTACTCTTAGCACGTATGTTTACTGTACAAAATACACGAACTCAAAAAATTTGGTTGCCTACAGTCCGTGGAGCGTGCCCGTAAACTAGCTGTAGACTGTGAACTTAAATTTGCTGTAATATGGGTCCTGAAGAGCTGAGAAGGGTAGAACAGGAAATGAATGTCTGCATAGTTGTGTTTGGGTTGGATGATCGTCGTAGGACTGTGTATGTTTTAAAAGCTGTGTGAGAGATCGTACAAGACCCCTACTTATTTTAGGATTTCAGGGACAACGTATCTCCCCATCCGTAATATAAGGGGGCTTTACGCTAGTTATGACAAAAGTCGAAAATATGGGAGACATCATGATTTGTGTAAGGGGTGCCTCGAGTTTGCGGATGATATAGTGAGACATTGTAAAGAATGTCACATGGTATGTGAGCAGTGTAAAAGCACCAATGTGAAAGCCGTGTAGTTGAAGCTGAGAAGAGGACTGTGATGTGTAGACGCACATTTTTCAATAATTCTGTTTTGATTTCCATAACTCAATTGGCACGTGCAGGAAAATGAGAATCTGTGAATGTGGTATGTTTCAACAATGGATAATTGGGGGAAATTTAAGCACAAGTGTGACATATTCACTGTCCTACATGCCAGGAGGAATATAAGGCTGATGGAGTAAAGCATGTATGTTATATGAAAGATGCTAAGCCTAAAAATAACCCTTGTATAACTGTATACTACGATATGAAACATATACGAACGCTGAAACCAAAGTAATTCCACATTTACTTGTGAGCCAGGACCATCTGTGATGAGTGTATGGGTATCGAATGTGACGAGTGCCCCAAATGTGGTAACGGACAAACGTTTTTAAAACGAATGTCCGCGATAGTCCTGTGAACTATTTGTGTCCTATATTGTCAAGTTAGCCGACAATTTCATAAAAATGACTGTGTATATTCTCGCCCATAACGGGGCAAAGTT
Source organism: Bathynomus jamesi (assembly GCA_023014485.1). NCBI lineage: Eukaryota > Metazoa > Arthropoda > Malacostraca > Isopoda > Cirolanidae > Bathynomus > Bathynomus jamesi. The sequence continues at coordinate 313,047 of JAJOZX010002280.1, forward strand.
TGACACGCAGTTCCTTTATAAGGAGTTGCTTGAACACGAATCCTCCGAGATATTTACAGGTGATCCATTGAAAAGAGGCAACAAATTAATACAGATGCAGATAAGAGGCAATGTTCAATTTAAAGATACTTTATTATTCACACCTTGTAAATTAGCAAAGCTACCCAAGTGATGGGTAGCAGCTGAAGTTTCCAAAGGATACTTCCCTTACACTTTCTCACCAGCGAGACTTAAACTACGTAGGCCCACCACCCCCCAAACATTATTTGACTGTATGGATGAACGTGAAGACTTTGATCGATACTACGACAGTTTTAATGAAAGTAACCTTAAATATAGCTGATGAATGTGACGTTATTTGCGTGAATGATGTGCGCGTGCTTAGAGTATGTTTCCAGGACTTTAGAAGGATGTACATAGCCGTTTCAAATGCGATCCACTGCAAGTCGCAACCGCCATCGCATCATTATGTTTTACGGTGTTCAAGAATAACTTCATGCATAAAGACACCTTCCATTATTCACCGAAACAACCCCCGTAGTTTACGGACACAAGGCTATTTACTGGCTCATACACCTACAGCAACAGACAGGTGTATACATAAAGCACGCCCGCAACACGGGTGAAGTACCCATTAAGATTAATGGACGTGTTTTTTGGGTTGATGGGTTAAGTGAAAACCGTGTCACTGGTGTGAAGACTGTGTACTCCTTTAACGGTTGCTGTGGCATGGATGCCCCGTCCTGAGTGCGGAATCACCGGAGATATCCACGGTAGGTCTCCTGCCGACTGTCTCGCATCAACCCGCACCCGCGAATCAACTTATAGGATCACAGTTCATTCACAAAGTCTTGTGGGAGCATAAATATGATGCACGGATGGAGACAGACGAGGTGTACCGTGAGGAAATAAAAAACGATCAAGCGTTCAATGGTGCTGGATCCTCTCAAATGTGGTGATAGCTTGTTGGAGGACGTACCAAATCCTTTCACACTATACTTTCCACCTACGGAGGGCGTGAAGCTCCATTACTACGATTTCTGTTCTTTATACCCATACGTGATGAAGAGCAATCCGTACCCCGTGGGCGCTCCTGAGAAACTGGTGGACCTAGCCTACCCTCCATCAATGAATTTTCAAAAAATTTGAATGATCGTTACTTTGGGCTCTCTTTCGTAGACGTACTCCCCCCACGCAATTTATGGATGCCGATCTTACCTGTCGTTATCGACGACAAGCTCATGTTTCCCCTGTGCGTGAAGTGCGCGGAAGAGGATAACGGCGAATGTAACCATATACCCCACCAGCGTAAGATCAGAGGCGTATATACAAGTCCTGAGTTGGCCCTAGCCGTACGCCATGGTTATAGAATACTGAAGATACATGAGGTGTGGAGGTTTCAGAAGCTACCCAACCTTTTCACACCATATATAAACACCTTTTTGAAGGATAAGGTTGAGGCATCAGGGTATCCGCGAGGAGTTGATACCGAAGATGAAAAGTCTGCCTATATTCAACGTTACCGCGACCGCGAAGGTATACAACTTGATCGTGTCCAAATTGTAAAGAATCCTGGCAAGCGCTTTAGTGCAAAGTTGTGTCTAAACAGTCTATGGGGAAAATTTGCGCAGAATACCGGCAGAGGGAGCATTCATTTGGCACAAAGTTATAGCGATGTCTGGGATTATGCCAATGCCCCCGATAAAGAGGTCATGGAGATCGTAAATGTAGGTAATACTTACGTAATAAAGTACAACAACACTGAATTTGCCACAGATACCTCAAGGGTTACAAACATACCTGTGGCCAGCTTCACAACAGCCTACGCCCGTATAAAACTTTGGGGTCTATTGCATTCTCTTGGGCGGAGAGTATTGTATGCCGATACAGATAGCGTGATATTCACAGAGAGGGAGGGTGAATACATGCCCACTATTGGGGAGTTCCTCGGCGAGCTCACTGATGAGATCAAGGATGAGTATGGGGACAACGCATACGCCGACTCTTTTGCCTCAACAGGACCTAAGACTTATGGGGTACGGGTCAGGGTGGGGGAGGAAATGAAATATATCGTGAAGGCAAAGGGTATTACGCTCAACCATGCGAATCGGGAGGGTGTTAACTTTGAGTCGTTGAAGGATCTAGTATGTTTGGACGATGATGAACAACCTCCCCAACTAATTGTAGGCACCCACAATTTTCGGGCGCAGAAGCTGGGGGGCGTGAAGGAACTTAGGGGTACGAAGGTGTGCCGTACACTGGTATAGGAAACGTTACCAGTTACCTGGTACCTATGATACCGTACCCTTTGGATACCAATGATGCTTCTATTGTTAACTCACACGTCTTGTATATAATCGTATCTATTGATTTATTACACGTATTTGTAAATATATATATATATAACTTGAATATCTCGTTCATTAAATCGTATTTGTAAAATTGATTTATTACACGTATTTGTAAATATATATATATAACTTGAATATCTCGTTTATTAAATCGTATTTGTAAATATATAACTTGAATATCTCGTTTGTTAAATAAATCATGTTTCAAATAGCGTTTCACTTTCTCCTTTGTGTGTGTGTGTGTGTGTGCAGGTGAAAGTTCTAAGCTCCGCCCACTGTAAGACCGTGAGTCATGCTACTATCTGGGAGTCCCTGCGTGGTCAGTCGACCGCAGTAAGCCCGAGAGATCAGACGTGTATTCAGATCAGACGTGTATTCAAATGGCTACCTTTAATATTGCTTGCACAACGTTTACGAAATGGTATTCAGTAAAGTGCCAAGATGTGGTGGATACCGATAAACTTCCTATTCCTCCCTCCTATGCCTCTTTTAAAAACATTGGATTGTGCGAAGTTCCAAGATGTACAAATACTCTACGGATGTTCTGGTGAGACCGTTGAAGGCTTTCGTTGCACAGACGATGTGCTGAAGTATACTGCAGAGCTAAACTTTATAAAGTCTCACATACACCGTGAAGTAAAAGAAACAACGCGTGCAGAAGAGAAGCAGCAGGTATGGATAATGAGTCTTGCTGATGGGTGGTGTGACAAGCGGTATTACGTCATGCTACACCATGTCGATTACTCATATCCTACGACTGAAAATGTAAATCTCGTGATCATGACAATCTTAAGTATTTTTTATCACTATATTAACGTATATCATGATGAGGTTCGTAGTGAGGTTGTGGCTAGTGCCCTGCGTGAATTTTTAACAGAGTTTAGAGACGAGTATCGTTTGATGGGCAGAAAGGAAAAATATGAACATATGTTCCTCTCAAATAGTGCGCCGGAGTGTGGATGTTTAGTAAAACATAAAATGTTCCTAGTTCTTATCCAAACTGTCTGGTGCGTAGGATGGTAGTGATGAAATTAATTCTTGTACCGAAATATGTACAGCAATTCGACTCGCGGTCATACGAACAAGCCCATTCACGTATCATCGAGTCAGCCGCCCGTCGAACCATTCCTGCCTACCTGCGTGCCTCACACGGCTCATAGTTATCTCAGAGCTTGAGCCGAGTGGACGTGCGCTCCTCGAATACGATGGAACTTCCTTTGAGCAGCATTCTCAACGCCTCGTACGATGTGTCCGTGACGAAATCGTTGCGCGTGTTCAGGCGTAATTCCGGTACCATTAGCTATGTACTGGAAACGGAATGTAGACCGACAAACAAACGGGTTTATTTAAGTATCGAGGAGATGAATAGAATCTTCGTGATAGTTGAGAAGTGGAGTGAAGATCGTTATAAAATACCTGCTAACGTAGGTACAAGAAGAGAGCAGATTAGTGACGCACCCTCATACGCCGTTGTATGTACGTTGTGTATAAATAACGATCGGCCGTGCATTGATATACGGCTGATGTGGAAGAATGCTTCTGATAATAACGCTCTTGTTCCTACGCGAAACCGTTTCATCCTCGACAGAATGTTTGAAATCGTCGGATTCCGTAAGCTGAAACCTATATTAGACGCGCGTGTTACGGATATGCTTTATTTTGATACAGTACTTGAATACGCCTACACCGCTCTGCTCGATGGGTTTACCGAGTGTAGGGCTGGTGAGAATGGTCTAGAGCTGGACGTTTATTTAAAAAGTTTAGACTCTTTGAAATACCATGAACTTTGGTACAAAGCAATTGATCGGTACAAGGCTGAGCTCACCTACACTGTTCACCCTGAAGAACTATTTCTTTATATAACGCGCAATTGTCGTAACGATTTAGAAGATTATTTCAATTGCCGCTATGTTGAGTGAGTTCACGATTGAAAAGCTCGAGTCGGTAGAAATAAACCCTCGATTGGGAAAGCGTGTTTATAAACTTGTGTTTAATAATGTAGCTAACGATGAACTCTTTGTGCGTGCTTTTGATTGTATTCTAGACGTATTTAAAGATGACTTACCAACCGGTTGTAAAGTGGGAACAAAAATAGTACTGAACGATATGAAAGCCCTTCATATCGAATACAGGTTTCCCTATACTTTAAGCGGTGAAATATTATTAAGCCGCATATACTGCGTAATGCAGAGCAATAATGATGTAATTGTAAACTCGATTAAGACCGAGTTTAGTATTTTGAAAAAAAGTGAAATGTATTTATATATATTTTGCGTGATATTTCCCCTGTACGATTATATGCATATTTCTATTGAAATGTATATTTATTTCTATTTGAAATGTATATTTATTTTATATACTCGATTAAGACCGAGTTTAGTATTTTGAAAAAAAGTGAAATGTATTTATATATATTTTGCTTGATATTTCTCCTGTACGATTATGTACATATTTCTATTGAATTGTATTTATATATATTTTGCGTGATATTTCCCCTGTACGATTATATGCATATTTCTATTGAAATGTATATTTATTTCTATTTGAAATGTATATTTTATTTATATATATCTCCATAATTGTGTGTATATATTTCCTGTACTGTTATATGCATATTCCTCAATTGAAATGTATATTTATTTTCTATATATTTATAATAAACAGAATGGTGCAATGTTGTTTTACTTAATTATATCATGTTACGCCTTCTAAACCTACTACCGGTATCCTTTTAAGAAATATAATAATGCATACAACGGTATTGCGGTATCTGGCAATATTTAAGCCTTCTAAGCCAACTGGCTGATTAGGAGTCTATAATAGTGTATACAATGGCATCTGGCAACTCAGTCTTCGATTAGAATTAAATGAATACATGGCGCTATCTGGCAACTCAAGCCATTTACGCATTCTAAGCCAACTGGCTGATTAGGAGTCTATAATAGTGTATACAATAATAATGCTAAAAAGTGGTATCTGGCAACTCAGTCTTCGATTAGAATTAAATGAATACATGGCGCTATCTGGCAACTCAAGCCATTTACGCCTTCTAAGCCAACTGGCTGATTAGGAGCCTATAAAACAACGCCTACTCGGCTGAAGTCTTAATATGCACTTGGCTCCTGCCGGGTGAACACCTCTCCTCCTCCTTTCTCTCCTCCTTCTTTCTCTTGGGGGATAACGCCGCCTCCAAGTTTTCCTTGTTGCACCTGCAGCATCCCCCTTTGGGGGAATTTTTTTCTTTTTTTTCTTTTTTTTTTCAATTTTTTTGCAACACCCCCGCCCCCCTTTGCAACAACCCCACCCCCTTTGCAACATTCTTGCACTCTCCCTTTTGCGGCTATACTACTCACGTCTAGTTTTCGAGATGAGACCGACCATAATATATATAAAAAATATTATATATCGGGTGGGCAAAAAAAAGGGAGACCTCGAACTTTGGCTGTAAAATCCAGTTATGGTCAGATTTCAATAATTTTTTCACACCCCACAACTAAGTAAACTTCCTATACGGTGCATTGTATGTGCAGATAAAAAGTTACAAAGTACTCACATATGGTGCTACCTTGATGTTAAAAAAACTGCTCGATATGTTTACCATGACCTACTACAACCTTTTTCAATCTAGGACGGAACTTATCTATGGCTTTATTGATTTGTTCTTGTGGTAGCTCATCTCATTTTTCCAGAAGAAGCTATCATAAATGAGCGACATTTCTTACTTTGACCCGATAAATTAATTCTCTGCGACAAATTTCCCCAAAGGCCGTAATCGACAGAATTTAAATCAGGACTGTTTGGTGGCCAAATTTAATACCACTACTTGGTATTCTTTTGATATCTCCTGTTTTATCGATTTTCTTGAGAAGTTTATCCAAACCTCCTGCAGTTGGCTTACGTTAATTAGAATCGCTTTAATTATCAACTTGAACCTATGATTAGCAAGATTTTTCTGGAATATTCGCCATAAATCCAATTTCTCAGCTAAAATGCTAAAAGATGGCACACCAACCTTAAAATTACCTAGTACTAACATACTAAAATTTCATGGTTCTATGTACCCTATTTGCCAAGATATGGAGGATTTAAAAGGTCTCCCTTTTTTTTTTTGCCGACCCGACAATGCAGTAGTGTAAATGGAGAATTTCCAGTGGCATAAAGAAATGTTCAATAAATCCGTAATTTTCATTAGTTTTCTTTGAAATCCACTCACCGTATAGGAAATTTACTTAGTTGTAGGGTGTGAAAAAAATATTGAAATCGGACCATAACTTTGGATTTTATAGCCAAAGTTCGAGGTCTCCCTTGTTTTTTGCCCATCATATATATATATATATATATATACAGTGCTTAATTTGTAAATGAAAACGAAGTGGAACACAGATGAAGCCCTCACAGTTAGGGGGTCTGGGGGAGCGCTGTAAGCTCCTCCAGCGGGGTCCGGGGCGGCGCCCCGGAAACCAACGCATTTTAAGCGCTTTTTCTGCGAAAACTGCGCAACATGCAAATGAAAGTTCTTCGAATACAGTATTATTTTTTAAAAAAAGTTAGACTGTGATTGCAACATCTAAGTGAAATGTTATTTCATCTAAGTGAAACAAAATATTATATGTATTTGAAACAAAATAAAATTGCCTTACTTACATGCCATTGCTATATACAGGAAGTTGATAGAATAATCACATTAATTTCCACACACACTCCAAACTTCTTTCTGCTTGATCGACTAGTTTTCACTTTCTACTGTCTGTATTTCGTTGGATTTTATATTACGAAATTACGTTGCTGACCTTTTTATTAAAATAAAAACCTTTTTTTTTAATTAGGTTTTAAAATAAAAGTACAGGAACGGCGTTCCGGAGCGTTCTGTCACAAATTAAGCACTGTGTGTGTGGTGTGTGTGTGTGTGTGTCTTTTCTATATTTTATGTCACGTCTAGCGATGGTCCAGCCACCCCAACTTAATTGACTCTGGATAAAGTACCCCTGGCTCGGGCCCTTAGCTCCCGCTTCCTGTGGATATGGAACATTTGGGTGTCACCTTATGTGAAAAACTGCACTGTTGGAGATTGACCTCAATTAAACCTACCTCAATTTCCCAACCCCTAACGCAGGTTAAAATTAATCCAACCTATTAAATTAGGACTCGAGAATCCAGAAATGGTCCGGAGCAAATAGGATGATTAAAGTCACAGATACAATTCCCACAAACAAAACCATAGAAAATTTACTACGGTTCATGTAATAAATTGGGGATATTTGTTAACTGTTAACCGAAAGGTAAAGTGAAAGAATTGACTCACCTCAGTTGGTCAATGGATGATGTAGCGTCTTGTAGAGTTAATCTTAATATCGTAGTCTTCAGTTAAGCTAATTCAAGTAGGCCTATTCTGGGTACACTAGCTTGTATTGGTTTTTAACTTCAACTTTTGTTTCAGTCACTATTTCTGTAGAGTAGTTCGCAAGCCAACTGCGTAATTGTTCCTCTCTTCATGCGATCAAAAGGAAGAACGAACTGAAGCCAAGGTTCTGGTGTTTGACTTCAGTTTTGTTGGCTGGTTGTTGTCGGTGGGGGATAATCTCACCGAGCACACCCTTCACCACATAGTAATAAATTACTAATGTGGATATGACCCAGTATGATGAACAATTATTCACATACCTTTGTTAACCATAAATTATTGTACATTAAAGAGACTACCAAATCTATTTCCTCTGAGGACCACTTCTGCTCTCTCTCAACCACCCTCCCACTATCCTAAATTTCATACCTTACTTTATTTATATATACTGTGTATATATATGTGTATATATATATATATATATATATATATATATATATATTATATATAATATATATATATATATATATGTATATATATGTGTGTGTGTGTGTGTGTGTGTGTCTGGAGGAACAGACAACTACAAACAGAAAACAGACAAAGAACAGCCATAAGAATTCTTTTCACCGCCATTTCTCAAACATTCTTAGAAGACACACGTGGTTTCAAGGAATAAACTTAGAAGACACACGCAGTTTCAAGCAATAAAAGAAAAACAATGACGCTAGCCTCGAACCGCGGAATTCGAATGTTTCTAAGGTTATATAAGGCGCAGTTTACTGACATTCATTCTCACTTCTTTCGTGCGTCCACTCGTAAGTCAACTCTACACGCAGTCTCCCAGTCTCCCTGCATCAGCTTTAGCCGGCACCAGACCAAGGCCCACTTCAACATATTCCATTCAAGAAACGAAGCATCACTTGAAGTGAACTACCAATCCTTCCTGCAACAAACCACGCAACCGCAGTAGGCGTTTCTCTTTGTCTCTTCATAACACCTCAACCGGTTACCAATCATCCTCGAGAGCACCGGCAAAGTTCAACGCTACGAGAAAACATCCTTAAGGGGGATACAGTACGTGAACCTTCTACGAAGCCACAAGCCCAAATCACTTCACCTTGGTTCAGCGTTCGCCGCTTTACGGAAAGCGGCCGTCAACGAGAATCCAATAGGCCCGTGAACACTTCACCGTGAAGACCTCGACTTGCAGAACAACGCACGTCAACTTCACCTCGGGCCTACAGTCTACAAGGTCAACCTTCAAGTATCTCTTCATCTACAGAGGTATTCGGCATTTCGGACCTACAGTCTACAAGTCAACCTGCAAGTATCTATTCCATCCAGAGGTATTCAGTATCGGCAAGCCTGCCTCGTTTTGCCTCGTCTTAAACAATAACGCAAAGCCTACATCAGTGTACCGCAGAAGCGTAGGCTATAAACGCAAAGTGTTTTACAACTCGTGCGAACTGACTCTCGTTAAAAACACAGTAGGCCTATTTCGTAATCCAGGTGTCATTACAATATTTGATTGTGCATCAGACTAATTCTCTAATACAAACCCGCACTAGGCTTATTTCCTGTGCCCAGTTCAAGTGTCATTTACAATACCATAATCGTTAATTGTATCATCCTGCTATTGTGTTCTTTCATGTATCTATCAATATTTTGCATCCATTTATTTATGTGATTTATTTAAGCATTTCATTATTGACGGCCGAATCTACTTACCGTGTACTGAACGCACGTGCATTCTTAATATCATTACTAGGCCCATCCAATGTTCCATTTATGCGTAACTCTAGCCTGCATCATCTATTCAGCGTACCAAAACGTACGTGCTTAATTTCTATTATTATTAGACTGCAAGCATTTATTCTATGTTCATTCATGCATAACCTTTAGCCTACATAATCAGTGTGTTACGTATGCTATTTCGTGAACCAAAACGTACGTGCTTAATTTCTATTATCACTCGGTTTCATATTTTATGTTGTGTTCCATTTTGAATGCCATTAGCCTAACATAAATGAATGCATTATTTGACAATTAAGCTCTTAACCATTTCTCTTATTGGCTAAGCTGCATGTCATCTTAGCATAATATAAACGCTGTTAAATAATTGTTATTCAATATAATTACTGTCAATCATTTGTTATTCACTGTGAACAAATAACTGATTTATTTTCTTAATTAAATACAAAACAATAAGGTGCTTTTTATAACCTTAACAATACTTGCTTGGGTGTAATCCAAGCTGGTGACCTCGAAGCAATTCGTATCATTCACAAATATTATAGTAGGCCTACTCCATTAGCCACTTTCAACCGGTGATACTGCATGACATCATAAATTGTTAACCCAGCCTGTCAATAATAATAAATCATTGCATGAGTTAATCACTAGCATTAAATTAATCAGCATCACCTCATTCGGCTAAAACTAGGCCCACTCTCTCTCTCTCTCTCTCTCTCTATATATATATAATATATATATATATATATATATATTTTTTTTTTTTTTTTTTTTTTTTTTAGTTCAGGAAGAACCGATTCGCCTCTATTTAAAGGGCATATCTCAGCGGAAAAACAAAGAAAAAGTGAGAGGAAAGACAGAGGAAAAAGAAAGGGTGGAGGGGAGAGTCGAAGTGGAAAAAGACCAAGGATGACAAGGACTGCAGGGTCGAGCCCCATCATCCTTGGGTGCTAGGGCCGGGAGGGCGCACGTGAAACCTCCAGGAACAAGCACGTACAAACGAGCACAAAGAGCACTCAAGAGCACGAGCTTAGAACCCCCTTGCGGGGATATATATATATATATATATATATATGTATAGATAGGGTGTTTCATAACATGTGGTACACACTTTCAGGATGGATTCAGGACCTGAAAACAATGAAAAGAGTTTATATAAACATATGCCCGAAATCGCTTTGTTTCCGAATTACAGCCCGTTTTGTGTTTACAAACACTGCTTGCCGACAATGTTTATGAGTGTGTACGAGATTTATTTCATGTATGACCTTGCCGATTGTAATGTTTCGTACACTCTATGACATGTTTCAATATCGTGAGTGTAGAGCATCAGTCAGTCAGAGGCAGTGGCGGATTATCACTGAGGCTATTGAGGCTGAAACCTCAGGCTCCCATGCTTGAGGTGCCCCTCAATCGACTGAGTTTCGGTGATATAATTCGAGATTTCGCAAACTTCTTTGATTAAATATGAGAAAGTACACAAACTGACAAATTCCGTTTTATTTTATGCTTTATAGGCCCTAAAGTAAAATTTGTTTAATACTGTTTGGTCTTGGCAAACGGCAAAATAGACTGTGTTAAGGTTCTTTTAAGTTTGTTTCTCAATTAGCCTGAGCACCGTACATATAATTCGTGTAAATGTACTATGTACTGTACATGTACATGTATTGTTAATAAAAAGCTATAGAAAAGGGCCACCATATTCTTCATTGCCCCGGGGCCCCGAGATGTCTTAATCCGCCTCTGGTCAGAAGTGCATCGCTGTGTTTCACTGTTCGTATTCGTAACTTCTTACCGTGAATAAGTGCAGTCCAGTGAAAAACAAACCTTAAAAGTTTTTGTGCTATTAAGTGATAGTGTGTATTTGAAGTGAGAATGGAGACTTATTCAAACGGAGAAATGGCAGACATGCATCTCATGTATGGACTTGTCGAGTGTAATGCGGCCGCAGCAAGACGTCTGTATGCGGAAAGGTTTCTGAATCGCCGTCTGCCAGATAAGACCTTTCAGAGAATAGACGAGCGTCTTGGTGATACAGGATCATTCAACAAGCGAGTTTCAGATGGTGGTAGACCAGTCAGCACCAGAACTGTTGAGTTGGAGGAGCGGGTCCTGAATTGCGTGGAAAAACATCCTGGTGACAGCATCCGAAGGATAGCAGCAGCAGAGGGTGTAAGATACACAACTGTGTGGAGAATTTTACGGGAACAACAGCTTTACCCATATCACATTCAGAGAGTACAAGGCTTTACTGAAGCTGATTTCCGACCATGAGAGGCTTTTTGTACTTGGTTCCTTCAACAGTGTGCTCGAGATCCTCTTTTTCTATCCTCCGTGTTGTTTTCTGATGGGGCTGCCTTCACAAGAAATGGCGTGATCAATTTTCACAACACTCATCACTGGGCCGAAGAGAATCGCATGCCATCATCCAGTCAAGGCACCAACAACAATTTAGTATCAATGTATGGGCAGGACTTATTGCCGACAACTTAATCGGTCCTTTTGTTTTGCCTGGAAGATTAACAGGAGAATCCTATTCCAAATTTTTAAGGAATGATTTAAGCGATTTACTAGATGAAGTTCCTCTTGGTGTCCGACGTCATATATGGTTTATGCATGACGGCGCTCCGCCTCATTTTAGTCGAGTAGCCACTAGCCAGAGACTATTTGGATGACCATTTCCGTGATAAATGGCTATGCCGTGGAGCAGAGCTGGGCACTTGCGGCATATTTTGCGGTACTGCGGTACTGCGGTACTACCAAACTACCAAACCGGGACCGCATAACGCAGTACCGCAAAGGATCGCTGAAAGTACCGCAGTACCGCTACCGCATTCAAATTTCCGCGTACCGGTTTGGTACCGGTTTGGTAGTTTGGTAGTACCGCAGTACCGCAGTACCGCAAAATATGCCGCAAGTGCCCAGCTCTGCCGTGGAGGACCCATTGCGTTGCCTGCTCGCTCCCCGGACCTGAATCCACTCGATTTTTACCTGTGGGGTCATCTGAAATCCATCGTTTACGTGACACCCATTGAGTCCAGAGCTGGGCATTTGCGGCATATTTTGCGGTACTGCGGTACTTGCGGTCAGAGCTGGGCACTTGCGGCATATTGCGGTACTGCGGTACTGCTGCACTACCAAACCGGTACCAAACCGGTACGCGGAAATTTGAATGCGGTAGCGGTACTGCGGTACTTTCAGCGATCCTTTGCGGTACTGCGTTATGGGGGCCCGGGGTGGTAGTGCGGTGGTACCGCAAGTACCGCAGTACCGCAAAATATGCCGCAAATGCCCAGCTCTGCTTGCGGTACCACCGCACTACCACCCGGGCCCCCATAACGCAGTACCGCAAAGGATCGCTGAAAGTACCGCAGTACCGCTACCGCATTCAAATTTCCGCGTACCGGTTTGGTACCGGTTTGGTAGTGCAGCAGTACCGCAGTACCGCAATATGCCGCAAGTGCCCAGCTCTGCCATTGACAACGTTAAAATGCTTCGCCAACGTGTAGAACAAGGATGCCGAAAAATCGGAGCAATACCTGGAATGTTTGAACACGTCAGGCAGTCTATGACGAGGCGTGTTCAGGCATGTATTCAAGTGCAAGGCGGTTATTTTGAGCACTTCTTTAAAGGTAAGGCGGATACTTGCTGGAACACATAATTGGTTGTAACTCGGAAACAAAGCGATTTCGGCAGTGGCGGACTGGCTCATAAAATTTTGTCTGCCAAAGGGGTCAGGGGGCCCATAACCCCATTACATAATTCAATTCCAGTCCTATCCTAATAGGCCTATTTATGAGTTAAGTTTGTTTGAATTAAAAAAGTTAATATTTTTTTATAAATTTATTTTACCAATAAGTACAAATATTTTACAAGTACTGCCTGCATATACATACATACATACATACATACATACATACATGCATACATGCTCTACTAAGAATAGTTTTTTAAGTTCATTACTCGAGTTTGCAAATCGGTCTATTATAGTTTCCATGTCTAACTCATCCAACATGACCTTTTCTATAGACATCAACATGTATGCTTCCAGATTCTCCTCCGACAAAGAATTTCGTAATCTTGTTTTTATTATTTTAAGCTTAGAAAATGCCCGTTCACACTGAACTTGAGTCACAGACAGTGTACAGATAGCTTTGTACATTTGGTAAAGATTATCATATGCCTTGTCATTAAGTCTGTTTGATGCAAGAATATACAGAACACATGATGGACAATTGCCACAATATTTAGAGCATGAATTCATTTTACTGCTGCTCTCTGCATTATCATCATTCAGCAAAAGCTTAAATATTTAAAGTTCGATGCAAAAGACTGCAATTCTAATTTTACTTCACTTCTATCTATCCCTGGAGCAAGCTCAAGAATACCTTCCAATGCTTCTTCTTCAAGACCATTTTTAGTAATATATCCATAATTTCAGGCATGGTCAATGAAACGGGATTCCAGTGATTGTACAACACGATCCATTATCAAATTGAACACATGTACACGATAGTCTGACAAAGAATCAGATGTGTTTTTTTCATCAGCAGCTAGTTCATCTGCCATTCTCTTTGTTTTATGTTTCCTCTTGATTGGTAACTCAGTTTTCACAAAATCAATTTTCACTGTTTGATTTTCATCATTATTGAATTGTGCAATGTGCTCATTGAATTTGTTTGCAAATTTCAAAGCCTAACTATATACTTTATCAAATTCTCTTGATCTTTTCTTTAAATCTGTAATGGATTTTTCTACCATATTCCATGCAGTAAACATATTTAAGCCACTTGTCTGTAGATAGCTTGACAAAGGGGCTGTAATTTGAAAGATATATAAGTATGTGAATGCTGTCAATATTGTTTGAAATTCTAGAAGGCTAGACAGTAAAACATTTGCCTCCTGTTTTGTTTTTGCATCAAAATTGTTAGAGCTTTGAATAATGGATAAACATGTCAGAAGATCCACAAAATTACTGATACATATCTCGTCAAAATTTCCAAATATAGTAGTTGCTGCATTGGACTTCCCTGACCACCTGGTTTCACCAATTAGCTTTAATCGTTTCATCTTTTCTTTCCCCAGATGATGTCCAACACCTTCAATCCAGATGGCCATTCGCTTATGTGATACCTTCACAAATTTTGCTAAATTCTGGAGTAAATTGAAAAAGGAAACTGCTGGTGCACAACACTTCGTGGTTTCGGTAACTACTAAATTGATTACATGGGCATAGCACCATACATGAACATGCTGATCAGCTACGTCAGCAATTTTACTCTGTAAGCCATTATATTGTCCATGGTAGCTTGCAGCGCCATCTGTGCTATCTGATAAGCAGTTTTTCGGATCTATTTCAAGACGTTGTAATGTTTCATTTAATAGGTCAAAAAGTCCCTGCCCCGTACCATCATTGCTTGGAACAATTGCAAGTAGTCGTTCATGGATAGTACCATTTAGTACATATCGAATAACAATACTAAATTGATCAATTGATGAAATATCCTGGGTTGAATCTACTTGTATGGAATAATACTTGGCCTCAGCAACTTCTTGAGTAATTTTTTCCTGTATCATATTCTTCATAATTTGGGTCAAAGAAGAGATGGTTGTTTTACTCAAGAATGTGACAAGACTACCACGACCTTTACTTTGTGCCTTTCTTTGTTTTTCCAATCTTTCACATCGTTGTTCAGACTTTTCCTCCACCATGGAAACATGAGAAGCCATAATAGGATCATATTTTGCCATCAACTGCACAGTAGCCAAGAAATTTCCATGATTTTCTGTTTCATCAAGAAGAGAATATGCTGACTCATTTCTGTGTCCACGAAAAGGAAGAGCTTGTTTACCTGACATCTTTATTATATCTACAACTCTGGCAACAATATTTCTCTGCTTTAGTATTTCATCTTTTCGCTTCTGCAATGATGCAGCGATATATTCCTGAGCTTGCTATGTATACCAGTTGATTCATGCTCTGATAAGCACTGGCTAATGCGTCTGTAATCATTAAATCCTCGCACAAAAGCAGATGGGTTAGAAGAGGTTAGTGACTCAAATGCCAAGCAAAATGAACAATATAGTGATCTATTCTTCTTATTATAACTTATGTTAACCAGTGTCGTGAGACAGTGTCACCCATAATTTTTCGCTTATATAACTTTACATTAAATGGCAGATCATGATCATGTGGCTGAATTGGATGCTCTTTGAAAAAAGATTTCAAATTTGTTCGTGCAGGATATTGAAAGAGCTTATCCTGTTTAAATGTTGGTTGATTCTCATTTATTTAAATCAGCTACTAGATCTTTTTGATTATGTACATGTACAGGCCCAGGTTCAGTTACTGTTATTCCACCAGCTAATTCAGAATCATAAAAATCAGCATCTACAGTCTCAAAAACGTTAGGCATACCTTCATTTTATGTCCTAGATCTACAGTATCAGCATGAACAGTTGTAGTTGAATTTCTCTGTAAGTCACTTTCCTCTTTCTGACATGTAAATATAGGTGTTGATATCATAAATGCTGTTATAGGCCTGCACTTTTGCTGAATCATTTCTTGCTTCTCATTTATCTTTCCGTTTCTGTGCTCCAGATTTCCGTTTCATGTGTTCCATTTCCTTACCTGAAATATAAAAATAAATAAATAAAATTAATAAAGTAATCTGATTTACTAATTGCATTTAATATAATCAAGACAACAAATTTCAAAACAAATAACAATGCTTGAATTATACTATAATGAATGAATATATGATTCTGTAACTGTATTGTAATGTAATTGTAATGTAATGTATTGTAATCTTTTCTCAATACTATTACATGTATTTTCTTATTTATTTTTATATATTTATATATAGCAGTACATAACTCTATATATCTTTTATATATGGACATAGAAATGGGTAAAATATAATTATACATATATAACAGCAATAACAAAAATAAGAGACTTACTTTGATAAATTGGAATTGATTTTAATGAAGCATGTAGGCAACTATTAAATAAACTAATGAAGTTAAAAATGTCGCAGTGACAGGCAGGTTGGCAAAACTGTATTTTAGGCACGTAAATTTATTAATTTTTGCTACTTTCTAAAAGTTTAAAACCTGCAATAATTTTAACAAATTAAAGAAGTTATTAATACATTTGCCTTTTTATATACTATTAATAAATACAAAATACAAAATTACAAAAAAAATTACAATATTAATAAATACAAAATAAAAAAAATACAAACAAATAATTACAAAAATCTAAATAAATTATATCTATTTCATGTAATAGAAATACTGTCAACACCCTCAATTAAGATTCTAGGATATATCTCATCAGGCCCAACTGACTTATGTTTATTTAAACTTTATATACGAGTATAATAGATTGGCTGCCAATATTTTTTACCTCAGGTCTAGGGGGCCAACTTCCCTTTTTTCTAGGGGGGCCCATCTGCCACATGGTAGACTGACAGCCTAGCCAGTCCGCCACTGGATTTCGGGCATATGTTTATATAAACTTTTTTCATTGTTTTCAGGTCCTGAATCCATCCTGAAAGTACGTCCCTCATGTTATGAAACACCCTGTGTATATATATATATATATATATATATATATATATATATGTGTGTGTGTGTAAGGGTAATATATATAGCCTAAATATTAACTGTTTATTATTTATCAACAATCATTAAATTGAAACCCTAAGTTTTAATTAGGAAGCTGCTGGTGATGACGCCCATGAGAAGAGCCTGGAGGAAGTTTGATGAGCGGTATTGATTTGGGTTGAGGAGTTTTGGCATTACAAGAAGTGTAAGAGATATATTTCAGTTCCTCCAAGTAATTCTAGATTTAATACCGTGTAACACCCACCATGCAGACTAACGTAGTAGTAAAGAGCAGGGTTGTTAATCTGAAGTTCTTGGGTTCGAATCTCGGACTTATATGGGATGGATAAAAACACTCCCATTTTCTTGCAGACTAACTCCAGCTCCAGACAGCTCGTAGACGCGCATACCTGCATATATACAGTAGATGCATGGGATGTCCGTTTGGAAATATAACTGAATTCAACAGTAAAAAGATGAAGCCAAAAAATGTATATGGTAACTTTAATTAATGTACTTATTAAATTTTAAGAATAGATTTATTTGATCCAAACAAAAAAGTGGTTAACTAAACGTTTGGTTGTTTCAACTAAATTATTTTCTTCCATGTATCACGTGTCTACCCTCTGCAGAGTCTACAATGAGCTATTGGTTTAGCAAAATTTTTGAAAGGAAGATTTCAAGTAAAACATTGTCTATGAAAATAAAAGCAAGTCAGTTGTTAACGAAGTGTGAGTATGCAATATCCAAAGTACGCTCGATATACAAGCAAAATGTTTAGTTTAGTTCGTCCGTATAGTAAACAGGAGTACAGTATAGGCTAGGCGAAAGTATGCTGTACACGAGTATACGGTGATTATGGTTAACTATATATATATACAGTATATATATATATATATATATATATAATATATATATATATATATATATATATATGATGCAAACCCATAGGGAAAAAGAAAAATGATTCCAAGATCTTTCGTGTATTCAGAAGTACACCTCGTCAGGGAATGAAGGGAGAAGGCGAGATGACGAAAATATATACATATGTACAACGGGACAGAGAAATAAAAAGATTAGCACCTGATTAACAAGAGTTGATTAAAGGCAAAAGGTATTTTAACAGGATATTATCAATTTTATACATTCCCGCATTGTTATTGAAATTATTTTTAAAATGGATGAATGCACATTCAAGAATATTCCTTTCAATTATAGCTGTATTTTTAACGAGCGCTCTCTCTCTCTCTCTCTCTCTCTCTCTCTCTCTCTCTCTCTCTCTCTATAGGTACCGTATATATATATATATATATATATATTTGATCATGCGTTTCGGTGGTGTAGTGGTTAGCGTCGCTGACTACGAATCCATCGGCCCGGAGATCGAAACCCGGTGACGGCAGACGGCGCGCAGCAAAACCCAGCTGTTCATCATTCCACACAATAAAGAAATTGGTTGGTAGATAAATGGGTACCCTGGGTAGCCTAATGGTTAAGACGCTGGGCTGCTGGTGGGGCGTAGTTCGGATTCCACGTTAAACTGTAAGTCTAAGGTGGAGTGAAAAGCTTGACCTTCATCAGAATGGTAACCTTTGGTTTGCTTCCGTCGGAATTGTTCAAAGGTATAAAAGTAATAAATTCCCATTGATTTTTGTGATTATTCTTAAGTTAAAAAAGCGATCTTCATAAAATTATCTTTCCTCTAAAATAATTGATAAAAATTATTTAAATAAGAGACATTCATTTTGTTTTTGTTGGTATACTTATTTACTGTAAATTACACTTTAACGAGACGCTTAAATACACAAAATATTGATCGCTATCTTTCGCCATTTGTTTCTTTGAACTTTGTATGAAAGCTTTAAAATTAGCACAAAATTTACCCGTACTTACACATTTCATCTCCCGCTGTTTCTTTCCCTCAAGTTCCCTTCAGTAGATTAAAATGAATGTCCTTAAAAATTTGGGTAATCAAGCGAGCAAAAAGCATTTCGTATTCACTTCAAATAATAATGAGAGACAAATAACTTTCCCGCTCCATTCAAATCCAAGTGTTTTCCTTCCATTTTCTTTTTGTACAATTTTGCTTTACGAAACGTATCGCGTTTGGGAGACTAAATCAAATTGCGTCTTCGTGTATTAAAGAAATTGTTGTATGCTACAATTTAATGAAAGGAAAAGTAATCTTTCCATATTATCTCTAATGTTAAATAAGCGTTTTATGTTATTTCTTATTTACAAAAATAAGGGTTGAGTTATTGTTATAATTATGTACATATAATTCTCAATAATAAAATAGGTAAAATGGGCCTCTGTAACTTTTGTGAGCCTCATTATCAGCCTTTAACAACTTAACCAAATAAAGGAAGGTAAAATACTCAATGATTTTTGCGCTAAACTGAAAAACTCAAATAATACAAACTTACGTGTGGAGAACTAGGACTCAGCCGAAGCTGAAAGAAACTAGAATATTTTTACAGTTTGTGAAATTTTTGTAAATGTTATTAATTAATTATTGCAGGGTAGGATCGAGCCCATTATTTCGTTCGAGTTGTCTTCCTACCCCTATTGAAGACCCCAACAAAGACTTTATGCTCTGAGAAACACAGAACTAAAAATTGAATATTTTATCGAGGCAGGATTGCGATATAGATGATGTCTTATGTCTCTGGGCTGATAAATAATTTGAATGATGATGAATTCTTTGATGAGCTCAATAATTTGGTTCTGCTGCTCAAAATAATTTGGTTTTGAGCTCAATAATCTGGTTCCGTTGCCTTTTCAAGGCCTGTACCTCGAAAAGGAAAATGACAAATACTGTACATATCATTTCTTGATCTGAAAATATGAAGGTGCGCAAGTCACTTCAAATTTAAACTTTTCCGTAAATCTACTTATATCTCATATGCTCACTTTACTTGTATTTGACCATCACCTCTCGATAAAAACGTCCGAGTGTATATATATTATATATATATATATATATATATATATATATATATATATATATATATATATATATATATATATATATATATATATATATATACAAGGTATAACAAAAGTCCGTTCTCATAGGGAAATAAGATATAACAGAATTTATCATGATGATTTTGTATCGCCACAATTATCGTTACTGGAGCGACGAAAATCGGCATTGGGTTGAAGATGTACATTCGCGGTTGATATCAGGATTATGGTGTGGGCAGGAATTCATAGAGGAACCATCATAGAACCATATTTTTTTGATGAAACCATGACCGGGGATTCTTACTTCAACAACATTCTGGAGGGAATTTTGCAAAAGTACATTGACGAAATGTCTTTGGATGCTAGACGAAAGTTCTGGTTTCAGCATGATGGTGCACCTTCACATTTCGCTCGTTCATTGAGACAATGGTTAGATGAGAATCTTTGTGGCAGTTGGATAGGACGCTCAGGTTGTGTGGAATGGCCGCCCCAAAACCCTGATTTGACTTCACTTGACTTCTCTTTGTGGGACCACTTAAAGTCTGTTGTTTATGAGTCAAGACCTCGAACGATCTAGCAGTTAAAGAAAAAATTACAGATCAATGTAACAGAATTAGTACGGAAACACTTCAAAAGGTAACCGACAGCTTACAAAGACAATTAAAAATGTGTGAACGGCTGCATGGAATGCAATTTGAACGTGTACTGGATTAATTGGCAAGTTGATTGTATTGTTTGTAATATACAGTTAAAACTGTTTTCTCGTTCAATTCCATTATATCTTATTTCCCTATGAGAACGGACTTGTGTGTGTGTGTGTGTGTGTGTGTGGTGTGTGTGTGTGTGTGTGTATTTATTTATTTATTTATTTGTTTTCTGTTCATTTCTAAAAGCTTGTTTAAACAAAACTTTAAAAAAGAATTATAAAAGCGTAATTAACAAGGAGTTTTATCTTAAAACTATCCTTAGCTTCCCTTATCAAGTAAACTTAAGCACCTTCCGACTATGCTGAAAACAACTGGAATTAAAGTAGTTTCTAATCATAAAAATTTTATTAAATCTCGCCTAATTAAAAACAGCCCAGATAATGAAGTTGGATGCGTCTATTTCATCGGACGGAAGCGCGCCATACGATTCAGTTTATATTCATCAAACAAAAAAAACTTTAATGTTATATCGGATGATTTTTCAAACATGTGAACACTTTAAAAGGTTTGAATTTTTTAATTAACTGAAATAAAAGCATGAAACTCTTACTGTACTTTCTCTATACATGGAGAATTAATCAATCCGCTAGTGCAAAACATGCTCTATGTGATATGCTCTCGGTTCACGATACTTACACTAGAGGTCTGCATGGGTCCACTTTTTCAGCCCCGGCCCGAGCCGGTATCCGTGGGTTTTGGGTCCGGCCCAAAGTATGTGTTTCAGAGCATGCTGGACTGCTCACAGGGTAGATGAAACACGGAAAAAGGTCAGCTAAAGAGGACAATGGTTGCTACTATAATATGCGGTCTTCCTACGATTGGTTAGGTTTAGTCATGATATTTTCGTTAAAACTAACGAAAATATCATGATTAAACCTAACCAATCGTTAAGGGCGATCGACATTGGGATGTAAACAAGCAATTAGTAAACAAGATAAGAAGCTATAATTAAAAGGTAGACCACCGAATCATTGGTAGACCGCATACTATAGTAGCACCGGACAATGACAGAAGAAACGGGAGTTCTATCACTCCCTATCTCGTACCTAACGTCCCCCCCCCCCCGGAGTACTTATCTGGTCTATTGGTGTCCACAGTCTCCTTCTATACTATTACAAGTGTGTGACTATCGAAATCGAGTATAATGAGAAGCAACAACTATAAAATTAATGTTAGCAGAATTTTTTTTTTAAATGTACAAATATTTCAATTTTTTTTTTATCATTCACTACACATTTGATAAAAGTTGATGCCTGTACCCGCTCAGGTCCGTAGTCAAAAACTATATTTTCAGTCCATACCCGGCCCGTGTCCGCCATGCTTTCAACAATTCCACCCATATCCAGCCCATGGGCCGAGTCAGGCACGGGCTTACGGTCCTACTCGTGCCCGTGCAGACTCTAACTTACACGATACTTTCGACTGAAGAGTCCTGTCCAACAGATTTCCTGCGATTTATGATAAAGGAATATTATGACCACCAACATCACCAGATCTAAACCCCCGTGACTTTTATCTGTTTAAACAGAATTCACGCATTACAAAAGAATTGAAAGCATTAACTGAAAAAGAAATTTCTCAGATTTCAACAGATACTCTGTCCAGAGTACTGCAAAATTTCGTTGTTCGTGTGCAAAGAGTTGATGAGTTGAGAGGACATCACATAGAGCATGTTTTGCACTAGAGGATTAATTCCCATGTGTAGAGAAGGTACAGTAAGAGTTTCAAGCTTTTATTTCAGTTTATAAAAAAACAATAACCTTTTAATGTGTCACATGTTTAAAAAAATCACCCAATATAATGCATGTGCAGAGCCGCGAGTAATTCTAATGCCTTGTTTAATCATATATACGTAGAAATAATCATTGTATCAATTAAGAAGGTTCTAAAATTTTATTAAATATTAAAAATAACTGAAATAAACATTCTAGAATGTTTGGGAACCTATAAAATATATGATAGTTCGGGAACCTATAAAATTAACCATATCTTTTTAAGATAAATTTTTCCCTTAATCAGTAATTGTTAACATTTTGCTAATCTCTTTTATCGCTTTTACTTCGCTGTACAGATAATGTGTATAAATTATATACTCTGCTTCTTGCCTTCTCCAATCATTCCCTGATAAGGTGTTGAATACACGAAAGACTTTGAAATCACATTTTATTTTCTTGTGTGTGGTGTGTGTGTGTGTGTGTGCTATTTATTATTTTCACGCTTTCAATTGTGAAATTCATCCCATATATATATAATATATATATATATATATATATATATATAATAATATATATATATATATATATAGATATAGACTGTCTGAAAACTGTCATGCTTCCCAACGGGATATTCAGATAAGAATACTGTAATTAAACTACAAAAATTAAACGTTAATCTCAACATTGAGTAAATCGGCATGGATGTAATGTACACCTTATGTAATGTGTTCTTTCTGAATAAAGATTATTATTATTATTATTATTATTACTATTATTATTATTATTATTATTATTATTATTGTACAGAATCATAAAAATTATTTACACTAAAAAAAAGGACAGTAATAGCATGATGCGCAAGAAATTCGGTGGACCTACATATCCGATAACAAAAGTCTTAAAAAAAAAAACTACTTTTTATTTAATTTACAAGCTAATTAACCCATTTTTTAATAGTAATTAACCGTAAATCCTCCACATTTTAAATTAAAGCGAAGTTATATATTAAGATTGGCACATCCATCAGCATCGAGTGACGGGGCCTGAAGAGTTTTGAGATAGGATGAAAAAGTGAATGAATTCAGTTAATTTAGTTCCAGGCTGCAATCAATAATGTATTTTCAAAGATATGTGCATCCATTTCAAGTACGAAATGATAATTCCCTCCGTTTATCTAATGGTGTACGCAGTAATATGAAACAGGATTTTATTACGAGAAGTTTTACTAAACATTCTTACTGAGTTTATACATATAATCTTACTTAAAATTAGAAATGTATAGTCCTGTTTTATATATATATATATATATATATATATATATATATATATATTTATATATATATATATATATATATATATATATATGGGAACGCTTGAATTAACAGAGTTAAACAGGACTATACATTTCTAATTTTAAGTAAGATTATATGTATAAACTCAGTAAGAATGTTTAGTAAAACTTCTCGTAAATTTAATTTAATTTAAAATGTGGAGGATTTACGGTTAATACTATTAAAAAATGGGTTAATTAGCTTGTAAATTAAATAAAAAGTAGGGTTTTTTTTAAGACTTTTGTTATCGGATATGTAGGTCCACCGAATTTCTTGTGCATCATGCTATTATCCTGTCCCTTTTTTTAGTGTAAATAATTTTTATGATTCTGTACAATAATAATAATAATATAATAATAATAATAGTAATAATAATAATAATAATAATAATCTTTATTCAGAAAGAACACATTACATAAGGTGTACATTACATCCATGCCGATTTACTCAATGTTGAGATTAACGTTAATTTTTGTAGTTTAATTACAGTATTCTTATCTGAATATCCCGTTGGGAAGCATGACAGCTTTTTGACAGTCTATATATATATATATATATATATATATATATATATATATATATATATATATATATATATATATTATATATATATATGGGATGAATTTCACAATTGAAAGCGTGAAAATAATAAATAGCACACACACACACACACACACACACACACACAAGAAAATAAAATGTGATTTCAAAGTCTTTCGTGTATTCAACACCTTATCAGGGAATTTTAATATATATATATATATATATATATATATATATATATATATAATGTTATAATGTTTCAGACAACAAAGACCCTAGGATCCACTCATGGCTGGTCTACCTAACTGTGTTCGTAATCGTGTATTGTGTATACACATACGAGGAAAAGTGTAGGTGTGGCTGTAAAGACTGTACAGTAATGTAGAAATGTGTGTGCACCCATTATGGGTCCTCCCATTTAAAGGTGTTTGTGGGGCAAGTGAAGATCATGAGTTTTTCAATACTTCACAGTACTATGGGGGGCACCGCTCGGCAGAGGAATCTCTTTAAATGGGGTGTGTAAGGACAGAGAGTATCCCCTAACCAAGACGCTGCCTCCTATATCCCACAACACTTGTGTTGAGCTGTGGGATCTATCCCCACAAAGCCTTAATTTTACTACCTTAACTATACCCTTTCTATCAACATGCGCGTCCAATCGATTCTTAAACATGTTTATAGACGTGCTACTAATTACTTCTACCGGCAAACTATTCCAGCTATTTACTATTCTATGCGTAAAAAAGTTTTTCGCAACTGCTGTCTCGAACCTTCTACTTGTCAACTTAACACCCGTTATTTCTAGTCCTATTATATTGAGATATTTCGAAAAGCTATCTCTATCTACGTTATCAAACCCATTCATAATTTTGAAAACCTGGATTAGATCACCCTTAACTTCCTAGTCTCGAGTGTAGTCAATTTAACTCTTTAAGCCTATCCTCGTACGACTTTGACCTAAGAGACGGAATCATCTTAGTTGCTCGTCTTTGAACTCTTTCGATTTTGTCTATATCTTTGCGCATATGCGGATTCCAAATTGGACCGCGTACTCCAAATGGGGTCTAACTAATGATTTATAAAGAGGAACTATAATATCGCGCGATTTGTACTCAAATTTCGAGCTATAAAACCTAACACTTTGTTCGCCTTATTGACCGCCACTGTACTTTGTTTCGCTACTTTTAAATCACCAGTGACTATAACTCCTAAATCTTTTTCCTGCTCTACGCTTGTTAAATCTTTCCCTGACATACTATACGCAAAATTACCGTTACGCGAACCTATATGCATAATTTTGCACTTATCCACGTTAATCTCATTTGCCATGTGACTGACCAATCAACGATTTTATTCAGATCTTCCTGAATTTTACCTCTATCTTCGTCATTAATCGCCCTACCACCCAGCTTCGTGTCATCCGCAAACTTGAAACTGTACTGACTAGGCCGACATCTAAATCGTTAATATATATAAGAAAAAGCAAGGGGCCCAATACAGAACCCTGAGGAACGCCACTCGCTACATTAGCCCAACACGACTCCGCTCCATCAACGACCACCCTCTGTTCCTGCCTCGCAACTATTCTTCTAGCCAATTTATTACTACACCCCGATTCCATGAGCCTTAGTTTTTTCAATCAGTCTTTTGTGCGGCACGGTGTCAAACGCTTTTTGAAAATCTAAATACACTACATCAACCGCCCGATGTCTATCGTAAACGTTAACCACGCTTTGGAAAAATTCTAAAAGATTAGTTAAGCAAGATTTGTTTCGCCTAAAACCGTGCTGCGTATTTCTGACCAGATTATGCACTTCTAAGTGTTCGACTATACGATCCCTAATTATTGATTCCAGTAGCTTACCTACAACAGACGTTAAACTGATTGGCCTATAATTTCCCGCCGCACCTTTATCGCCTTTCTTAAAGATAGGTGTTACGTTTGCTAACTTGAAATTATCTGGTACGCACCCCTCAGAAATAGACGCGTTAAAAATCTTTGTTAGCGGCACAACAATGCTATCTTTTAATTCTTTTAGTTGTATGGGATATATGGAATCCGGACCCGGTGATTTACGCGTTTTCATTTTATCAATATAGCGCATTACTTCCCCTTCACTAACGACAATATTATCCAAAATATTACCATTATCAAAAGGTATTATGTCTATGACCGTAGGGATATTCGTTACATCTTCTATAGTAAAACTGACGTAAAAAATTCGTTTAGCAAGGTAGCCATTTCCTTGTTTTCAGAGACTAGATCTCCATTTCCATTTTTTAATGGACCTAAGACACTTTTTACTGGATTTCTATTATTGACGTATTGAAAGAATCGCTTGGGATTTTCTTTACCGTCACGATCTATGGAGATTTCAAATTCGCGTTTTGACTTTTTTATTACACATGTAGCTTCACGCCTTAGAGATATGTAGTTGTTTCGTAACAACAGATTATCTTTATCGGACTTGTATAGCCTATAAGCCCTCTCTCTACTCTTTATAATGTCTCCTACTCTAGAAGTAAACCACAAGGGCTTGTTGTTTACTTTCGCACGCTTAATTTTGTACGGTACACATTCCTCATTTATAGTCCTAAATACCGTTACGAACGATTCCCACATTAGTTTTGCGTTGAGTTCCCCATTACGTTTTCCCAATTGACGTGTGAAAATTTATTTCGAAATTTACTAAAGTCTGCGTGCTGGAAGTTAGGAATTTTAGTCGAGTTAGTTGGTTTCGAGTGACTTACTGAGAGGACAAACTCTACCATATTGTGATCGCTATTGCTCAACGGTTCTATTACTTGAAGATCAGTAATTAGCCTATCATCCGTAGTTATTACTAAATCTAAAATACTGTCCAACCTCGTAGGTTCCCCAACCTTTTGAATAAGAAAGCTATCCTCGAGAAAATTAACTAAACGATTACCTTCCGCGTCTCCCTGCATTGTATCGTAATTCACGTTGGCGCAATTAAAGTCACCCATAACTAAAGCCTGCTCACTACCGATTATTCTCTTTAGTTCACGATATAACGCTTCGTCCGTAGGAGCTGTTTGATTTGGGGGCCTATATATAACCGCAACAAGAAGTTTGAAATCGTTGAATTTAAGTTCTGCTATAGTCGAATCTATCGGTTGTAATTTATTAATTACAACGTAGGTCTTCCGCGTGCTTATTGTGATATATATATATATAATATATCACAATAAGCACGCGGAAGACCTACGTTGTAATTTATTAATTTCCAAACGCTCGTTTTGTGTTTTTTTTTGTTTTTTAACTAATTAAAAGCATGGCACCCCCGTCAAGTACTTGCAGTCGCTGTGAAGGGAAATTTGCCGCTTACGCGTTTACAATGGCTAGTAATAATGAACAATTAGTTTGCAGGTGGTGCTCAAGCATGGAAGTCCTGAGGAACGAATTAGACCGTGAGAGGGAGGCCAGGGTGAGGCTTCAAGAAAGCGTGATGCTTCTGACGGCAAAATTGGATTCCCTTGAGACTCCAGTTACGACCCCTCATGCCTCAGTTTCTACTAATAATATAAATAGTATTAATAGCCCACTCTCTTCCCCTAGTTCCCAACCCTTCGTTCGAGTGCGAAATGGAGCCCCATTGCGAAAAGCAAAGACTTGTCTACCAGTAATAACAAGCAATAAGTTTTCTGTTTTAGGTTTCGAAGATGCTGATGAACCGGAAATACGACTCGTTGGCGATTCCATTGTTCGAGGGCAGCTCGAGGAATTCTGTGGGAGAAACCCTCGTCGTAGGCGCCGTTACTGCTACCCTGGTGCATGGGTGGAGGATATAACTAATAGTGTTGACCATTTTACAAATGGTACCGCCGAGGACACAACGTATGTTATTCATGTCGGTACTAATAACGTTTTAAATTCTAGATCGGAAGAACTGCTGGCTAGGTACAGGGACTTAATAGAGCGACTAAAGGAGAAAACTAATAAGATTGTCTTAACAGGTATACTTCCTCGAATTATCCAACGTAACGATTTCTACAGCAAGGCGACCTATATTAACAATAACCTAAAGTCTCTTTGCCAACAGGAAGGAGTGCATTATACGAATTTTTGGAACAGTTTCTACGGCAGGAGGGACTTGTTCCTCGAAGATGGACTTCATCTTAATGACGTAGGAGCTGCGCGTTTAGGAAGACTATTTCATAATACTGTCTCTTCTTTTCAGGCTGCCGTAACTCGAACGGTCCCAGCGTAAATTCTACAAGTTTCCCCCGCGCTCGCGAAGGTGTCGTAATTGCAAGCAATTTGAAGGTTCTATCCTTAAATGCTCGTAGCCTACGAAATAAAATAAACGAATTTTTTCCTTAATTGCTTGTAAAGACTATGATTTAATTGCGATAAATGAATCGTGGCTTAGCACTGAAACACGTGACTTTGTAGGGGAATATCAAATTAATGGTTATAGACTTTTTTTAAAAACAGAATAGGTAGGCGAGGCGGCGGTGTTATGTTGTATATCAAAGACAACATTGCGAACGTTATAGAAGTAAAGCACTCAATTCCAGAACCGATAGATTCGACTATAGCAGAACTTAAATTAAACGATTTCAAACTTCTTGTTGCGGTTATATATAGGGCCCCTAATCAAACAGCTGATACGGACGAAGCGTTATATCGTGAACTAAAGAGAATAATCGGTAGTGAGCAGGCTTTAGTTATGGGTGACTTTAATTGCGCCAACGTGAATTACGATACAATGCAGGGAGACGCGGAAGGTAATCGTTTAGTTAATTTTCTCGAGGATAGCTTTCTTATTCAAAAGGTTGGGGAACCTACGAGGTTGGACAGTATTTTAGATTTAGTAATAACTACGGATGATAGGCTAATTACTGATCTTCAAGTAATAGAACCGTTGAGCAATAGCGATCACAATATGGTAGAGTTTGTCCTCTCAGTAAGTCACTCGAAACCAACTAACTCGACTAAAATTCCTAACTTCCAGCACGCAGACTTTAGTAAATTTCGAAATAAATTTTCACACGTCAATTGGGAAAACGTAATGGGGAACTCCAACGCAAAACTAATGTGGGAATCGTTCGTAACGGTATTTAGGACTATAAATGAGGAATGTGTACCGTACAAAATTAAGCGTGCGAAAGTAAACAACAAGCCCTTGTGGTTTACTTCTAGAGTACGAGACATTATAAAGAGTAGAGATAGGGCTTATAGGCAACATAAGTGCGATAAAGACAATTTGTTGTTACGAAACAACTACATATCTCTGAGGCGTGACGCGAAAAGTGTAATAAAAAAGTCCAAGCGCGAATTTGAAATCTCCATAGCTCGTGACGGTAAAGAAAACCCCAAACGATTCTTTCAATACGTCAATAATAGAAATCCAGTAAAAAGTGTCTTAGGTCCATTGAAAAATGTAAATGGAGATCTAGTCTCTGAAAACAAGGAAATGGCTACCTTGCTAACCGAATTTTTTACGTCAGTTTTTACTATAGAAGATGTAACGAATATCCCTACGGTCATAGACATAATACCTTTTGATAATGGTAATATTTTGGATAATATTGTCGTTAGTGAAGGGGAAGTAATGCGCTATATTGATAAAATGAAAACGCGTAAATCACCGGGTCCGGATTCCATATATCCCATACAACTAAAAGAATTAAAAGATAGCATTGTTTTGCCGCTAACAAAGATTTTTAATGCGTCTATTTCTGAGGGGTGCGTACCAGATAATTTCAAGTTAGCAAACGTAACACCTATCTTTAAGAAAGGCGATAAAGGTGCGGCGGGAAATTATAGGCCAATCAGTTTAACGTCTGTTGTAGGTAAGCTACTGGAATCAATAATTAGGGATCGTATAGTCGAACACTTAGAAGTGCATAATCTGGTTATAAATACGCACACGGTTTTAGGCGAAACAAATCTTGCTTAACTAATCTTTTAGAATTTTTCCAAAGCGTGGACGTTTACGATAGACATCGGGCGGTTGATGTAGTGTATTTAGATTTTCAAAAAGCGTTTGACACCGTGCCGCACAAAAGACTCATTGAAAAAAACTAAGGCTCATGGAATCAGGGGTGTAGTAATAAATTGGCTAGAAGAGTGGTTGCGAGGCAGGAAACAGAGGGTGGTCGTTGATGGAGCGGAGTCGTGTTGGCTAATGTAGCGAGTGGCGTTCCTCAGGGTTCTGTATTGGGCCCCTTGCTTTTCTTATATATATTAACGATTTAGATGTCGGCCTAGTCAGTACAGTTTCAAAGTTTGCGGATGACACGAAGCTGGGTGGTAGGGCGATTAATGACGAAGATAGAGGTAAAATTCAGGAAGATCTGAATAAAATCGTTGATTGGTCAGTCACATGGCAAATGAGATTTAACGTTGATAAGTGCAAAATTTTGCATATAGGTTCGCGTAACGGTAATTTTGCGTATAGTATGTCAGGGAAAGATTTAACAAGCGTAGAGCAGGAAAAAGATTTAGGAGTTATAGTCACTGGTGATTTAAAAGTAGCGAAACAAAGTACAGCAGCGGTCAATAAGGCGAACAAAGTGTTAGGGTTTATAGCTCGAAATTTTGAGTACAAATCGCGCGATATTATAGTTCCTCTTTATAAATCATTAGTTAGACCCCATTTGGAGTACGCGGTCCAATTTTGGAATCCGCATATGCGCAAAGATATAGACAAAATCGAAAGAGTTCAAAGACGAGCAACTAAGATGATTCCGTCTCTTAGGTCAAAGTCGTACGAGGATAGGCTTAAGGAGTTAAAATTGACTACTCTCGAGACTAGGAGGTTAAGGGGTGATCTAATCCAGGTTTTCAAAATTATGAATGGGTTTGATAACGTAGATAGAGATAGCTTTTTCGAAATATCTCAATATAATAGGACTAGAAATAACGGGTGTAAGTTGACAAGTAGAAGGTTCGAGACAGCAGTTGCGAAAAACTTTTTTACTCATAGAATAGTAAATAGCTGGAATAGTTTGCCGGTAGAAGTAATTAGTAGCACGTCTATAAACATGTTTAAAATCGATTAGACGCGCATGTTGATAGAAAGGGTATAGTTTAAGGTAGTAAAATTAAGGCTTTGTGGGGATAGATCCCACAGCTCAACACAAGTGTTGTGGGATATAGGGAGGCAGCGTCTTGGGTTAGGGGATACTCTCTGTCCTTACACACCCCATTTAAAGAGATTCCTCTGCCGAGCGGTGCCCCCATAGTACTGTGAGGTATTGAAAAACTCATGATCTTCACTTGCCCCACAAACACCTTTAAATGGGAGACCCATAATGGGTGCACACACATTTCTACATTACTGTACAGTCTTTACAGCCACACCTACACTTTTCCTCGTAAGTGTATATATTGTAATGTATATGGTTGTAAATTTTGACTTGGTCCGCAATCGATATGGACCGTGACTTGATGGATACCGTAATGAAATTGACTGGATTCTTTGGATCTGATATATTTGCATGTCCGTTTTATAAATAGATATAGAGTGTAACATTTGTGGATAGTAGTCTATTATGACTTGATCCTCTGGATCCAGAGATTCTATCTTTAGTTTTAAATCGATAATTAATTAGTTTTAAATTGATAATTATTTAGTTTCGTAAAAATTGGTCGTTGCCAAATTACCGGCAGTTTTTACATAAATTTCTTATGTTCTTGTGGTTCGGAACCCACGTAAAATTGTAGGTCCCCTCCGCCACCACGGAGGACATACACAATACACGATTACGAACACAGTTAGGTAGACCAGCCATGAGTGGATCCTAGGGTCTTTGTTGGTCTGAAACATTATAACATATATATATATAATATATATATATTATATATATATATATATATATATATATGCGCCTCGGTGGTGTAGTGGTTAGCATCGCTGACAACGAAGCCATCAACCCCGGGATCGAGATCCAGTGACGTCAGGTGGCGCGCAGCAAAACCCAGCTGTTCAGTAATTTCAGGAATCTTTCACCATTATGGCGACCCCAATCAAGGGTTCGTGTCGCGACTGATTCGTGGCTCCTTTGAATAGATGTCTAATTCTTTTTGATAACTTTTCTGACTATTTTTGATAGGTGGAGGCACAACCTCATCGAAATATCTCAATAAATTAACCTTCGGCTTCTTTTTCAAAGGTTCTTGATCCTCTCGTGAAACAAAATCAGTCGCTTCATCGCCATAGGTTATATTACATGCAGGACTAGCGTTAGGTGATGTAAACATAATGATTATCTCATTTTTTACAAACTCAGGCACTGTTATGCAAGCAAATTTGAAACGAGAATCTAAAACGTGAGAAATCATGCGAGTAACGTTTGCCTTCCACTGCTGAAACGACTCTGTAAATTTTCTATTAAATCGTTTTTCATAGTATGAACACCTACATCATCAGTTATGTTAGGCAAAAATACCACGAGACCTGTTACATCGGGAGACCCCATGTGAAGACAAGAAGAATCAGAAGAAAAGTCATTCGTTAATTTTTCACATCGACTAAGAAGCTTTACAACACACTGAATTAGAGGCCACTGATGATTATTGAAGGTTGCTACAGTATGTCATAGTCCGAGGCGTATGCAATAACCGCAGTTTTTCGTTGAAGAAGTCGTTGTAGCATATAGAATGTAGAGTTCCATTGGGTGATAACGTCTCTTTTAAGTTTGTTTTCCGGTAAATTTTGTTGCTTCTGGAATTCCTTAAGTCTGTCAAAGGCTGGAGATGAATAATTAAAATGCAACAGAGTGGGCGAGCAATTGCACATATCTCTGAAACAGACGTCTGGCGAAGAAGGGCTTCATCAACTGCAAGTGCTAAAGTATGATTCGCACAAGCAAAGGGAGTAATTGTGAGAACGCTAACAGCTTTAGTAATATTACAGCCATTGTCGTGCACAAGTCCATGACTCCAGATTCCTGGATCTTGGAGCATTGCTCCAGTAAATTTGACCATGAGAAAAAGTAAATTTGGGTTTGGGTTTTGTTCATCCGCTAGACGTTATGCAATTTTTTTGCGTATACGTTCTTGTACAAACCAATTTTTTTAAATTACAAATTTAGTTATTTTAAGTTTAGTTGGTAATTCCATATTTAACAATTATTTTTATTTTTTGTTAAGCTTCAATGTTTTGATAATTAAAATTTTATTAAAACGTATATTTTTTTAATATAAAATTATCAGGATTGGACTATGTTCCATTGATCTCGGCCAGGTTTGATAAATTGGCCAGATAATTACTTGTGCGGTTTTAAGTAATCCACCATGGCTCTAGAATTGAAAAGTTTAGTTAAGTTTAAACTTACTTTTACTTACTTTAACTTACCTACTTTTACTTACTCTTCCTTACTTTTACTAAGTTTAAAGCACTTACTTTTACTTACTTTCATTGTACTATATTTACTTACTTTTACTCACTTTTACCATACTATATTTACTAACTTTTACTTATTTTGTATTTTTTCAGGTAGCCAATAATCAATAATGGATCCTAATATTGATGAAGTTGGAGAGAAAAGTGAGGGTGTTAAAAGGGGTTACTTTTGTGGTCAATGCAAGAACAAATATTCAAAGAAGCAAAACTGGGAGGAACATTTTAATTCCAAAAAAAATATTTGTTACAATACAAGAGGTCCCAGTGTTTGGGCCCACAGCTTAGATATTGCAGTAAAGAAATACCAGGATGAAGTGCAGCAAAGAGATACGGCAAAGCAGTCATTTAGTTTGTTCACAAAATGTGCTAGTGCTAGACCTCAGAAAAATGAACCAACTTCATCAACTGCTAATCTAGAAAATGAAACTTTTTCACTAGATGTTTCACAGACTGAAGAAAGTGCTTCTCCTCCACCTAAGAAACAAAAGGTAAGTGAGGAATCTGCGCATCAGACTAACAAAACTGCTTTAGAGGAATTTGAAAATTCCCAAATCCAGAAGACATTGAATGCAATTTTGCGCCTAACAAAAGAAACTCACCAAGCTGTTGTGGTTAATAAAGAGAAGAGTCAAAATATGCCTTCAAGTTCAAGTGTTGCATCCAAATCTAATAAAGCAAAAAGCAACAAATTTGACATTTCCATAGCCCATTTAAGCAAGTGTAAATCAATACAAGAAATCCTGAACAATGATTTGATCAAATCTACATTCAAATTGGTGGAAAAGAAGGATCTAGGGCATGCTGATGATTCATTTTCAGTACCAAGTGATATAATGGAAAACATTGCAAATAGTGACACTAATATGCCTGATGTAGATATAGCTGTTGAGGATGAAGATGATGATAATCAAGAAGATATTGATGATGCTTCTGATGATAAAATGTTTACATTATATTGCATAGCTTGCACAGACCCCAAAGCATGTGCTTCAGACAAACATTCTAACATAAAAGGTTACTTCAATGTTAAAGATTTAACCTATGTATGCAAACAAGGAGAAAATCAAGAGAGATGGTTTAGAAATCTGAAAACCCACCTGAAGAGACATTTAATTAAACTTCAGCATCATCAAAGAGCTGCTGTTTATGAAGTGATGAAAACATCTTCTCGGAACACTACTAAACGCATAGAAGACTTATGTGGCAACATCTTATACTACATAATGAAAACAAACACTGCATGGGCTCTATATCCAGTACTTCTAGCTGTATTACATAGGTCAGGTTGTGAGGTTGGAAATTTGAATCATAGCACACATGCGTGCGAGACAATTTGTGAGCTATTAGATAATCAACTTAAAGAACAAACTGTAAAGTGGTTCTTAGAACAAACTTCAGTAACAATAACAGCTGACATTGGAACAATTTTGGGATTAAGCATGCTAGTTGTATTAGTTATGAGTGAAGAAGATAAGACTGTAAAACTTGCTGGGATAAATTTAGTACGCAGCAAATCAGGAGTTTATTTGGCCAATGAAATTTTTGATGTGTTGAAGTCTCCTAATCACTTGAAACTATCTGAAGAAGCAATTAAATCCAAGGTATCTGGAATGGTTGGAGATGGGGCTTTTTGGAAGGACAACGAGCCATTTAAAAACGAAATGAAAAAGTTGTTTGGAGAAAATTTCAAATTTCGATGGGACTTAATGCATCTTGTGAACAGAGCCCACGTTGATGCATTGAAGAAAATTTGTAAACTAAGTGAGCTTTTAGACTTTGTTCAGAATCACTCTTCAAATCTGAGATCAGGCCTTGACTATACCAATATGGTTCTTGACAATATCATTGGTTTTAAGAGACCAAAACTCAAATCTGATACTCGCATGGTTAATTACGAATTTGATCAATTTGACAGATTTGTGGAAAATTGTGTGTTTTTTGATCATCCACAAGAGAAAGAAATTAGTGCCAAGTTTTATGTATTGATTTCCTATGTAACAAAGATTATGTTTGCAAGTAGCTCAAAAAACCACAGTTAGTGCAGAATTTGTAGAAAATATATTTTATAAAGAAGGAGGGAAAACTGTTATGTTAAGAGTGATGGAAACAATTTCCAAATTAGCTAATGGAGGAAATGCAAATGATGTAGTTTCTGAATTTAAGCACGATACCACAGGGCAGCAAAAGGAACTAACAGCTGAGGATTACATCCTAAATGAAGTTTACAAATACATCAAGAAACGTTCTGATTACTACCAGGTTGCTGAAGTTGCTAGACCATCCAGAACCAGATCTGAAAGTAGTTTTACAAAAGACTCAGTGATAAATTGGCTGACAGAATATATAGAACAGCTGTGGAAAGGAATCACAGAGAGATTAAAGCATTTTGATAAAGATGGATCAACTGCCTGGAGTGAAGCACCAGCTGAAGGGACATTCTCCATTCTTGGTTACATTGTTGAACACAAAGGATCCATTAAGCCATCTCATTTGACTAAGCTGTGCAGAATTGTGAAGGAGGGTCCAGCTCCAGGCACTAGATCTGCTGTAATGATCACACAGAAAGCCATTGATCAGTGGCCAAGCATACATGGCGGTAAATTCACAACAAATGCCTACATGCAAGGTCTAACATCGTCCACTGTTGCTGCTGCAATGAATAAATAAACTTAAGGTGAGTTATAAACTGTACATTATTGTATTATTATGTTTAGCTAAAACAATTTGTAATTGGTATGTCGTCAATTCAAGAGTTTACTATCATTAACCTATCTAGTGGTGTAAGGGGAAAAAAAGTAAATTCAGAGCTGTGCTCCAGTAAATTTTTTCAAATCTGGAGTCATGTGCACAACTACGTGCACGCGATCGCTCTTTATTGACTATTCTTGCAATATAGAAATCAATGCAGTTGCAAATTTTTCATGAGTATGGGAATCTGGCAGATTTTTGGTGGCTAAAACATGCTGCTTTTGCTCACATTTACTATTAATTCTATGTGCTATCAAACTGATAAAGGCTTCAGTTTTTTATAGTGACGACGCCTAATAATCCAAATAAAACTAATATTCGGAATTCGGTATTCGGCCGAATAATTTTGCACCAAATATTCGATACTCGGTGAATTTTAGTATTCGGTACATCCCTAATACTCGTATATATAATGTTACACACAGACCATGCATGGAATAAGAAACTCTTCTGGGAAAATTGAATCCACTATAGTCTGAATAAATAATGGTAAATGACAAATACTGAAGTTTTTTTTTTGTGATGGAAGCTCTACGTGAGCAGCAGGTCATGACCGGGTCATGATTTAATTTTCCCACAAGAGTTCCTTGTTCCATGCGCAGTCTGTGTAACATAAGAGTTTCTCAGGTGAACATTATGAGTTGTATCGTGTACATACTGTATATATATTAGGGTGAGCCACACATATATGGTAAAACTTTAAAATGCACAAATAAGAGCTCCTCATGCATTTGCATAAATGCAAAGCAAAGAGAAGACGACTATCCTGGTGCAAAGAAAGAGTTGCATGAACTGCAAACGAGTGGCAAAAAGTTTTTTTCATACGAATCAAAATTTTGTGTCATTTGGCGACAGGGGTTCGTGAGTTTGCCGAAGAAAGTCTGAAATGTATCATGAAAGCTGCTTGAAGCGATCAGTCAAATTTATCGGTCAAATTCTAAAGCTATGAATGCATCGATTGATTAAAATATATGTTTTTATTAATCGATGTTTTTATAGCTTAAGTGGAAGGAAGAGTTTAACATCTTGTCACATAGAACATCATTCCGCTCATACGCCCATTTCAGGGTACGAGCAGTTCGCAGCAGCATTGCCAAACAAATAGGGGGTCAATGTACTGGCGAGGCTTCCGTACGTGTCAAAGAACGTCCAAATCTGTATTCGTTTTCGTGCAATCTTCGTTAATATGCATTACAGACACCTCCAGTTATTAATTACACTGGGCAACAAAAAAAAATCTTTTTTCGTGTCCCAAGAATGAAAATACCTTATTCTTATAGTATTTTCTGTGCTGAATCCAAATAAGTTTGTAAAATTTCTCTATCAGGTCTGGTTTTTGTGTGACATGCAATTTAATTTTTAAAAAACCCATATAGTTACATACTTATTAAAATATGATCGAAAAGACACCTGTAGTTTAAAAAGTAGCTTGTTTTGATTTTCTGCTGTGCTTTGCCTCAGGCATGTCTCTCTTAAGAGTCCAGCAATAGTCAGCCAGTATACTGGGGCTCCATTTGCCTTGGTAACGGTTTTCCATGGCAGAAATATCCTGATGAAAACGCTCACCATGTTCGTCGCTTACCGCACCCAGGTTTTCCGGAAAAAAGTCCAAGTGAGAGTCCAAGAAATGAACCTTTAATGACATATTGCACCCCATTGCTTGGTAAGACTTAAGAAGATCTCCTACTATTTCAGGATAGTTTTCGGCCTTGTGATTTCCCAAAAAATTTGTGTAGACACTTTTGAAACTGCCACGCAGCTTTCTCAACTTCATTCAACTCTCCTTCAAATCTCTCATCTCTTAACAATTCTCTGATCTGAGGGCCTACAAAAATGCCTTCTTTAATCTTGGCATCACTGATCCGACGAAACTTATTTCTCAAGTATGTGAATCCTGTTTGCGCTTTATCCATCGCTTTAACAAAGTTTTTCATAAGTCCAAGCTTGATATGCAAAGGAGGAAGGTACACTTTCTCAGGGTCAACAAGTGAACTATTCACAACATTTTTCTTGCCTGGAACAAGTGAGGTGCGTTTTGGCCAATCCTTCTTAACGTAGTGGTTTTGCTTGTCCCTACTGTCCCACTCACATAAAAAACAACAGTACTTGGTGTAACCTAGCTGCAACCCTAGCAAAAGTGCAATGACCTTCAGATCTCCACAGATATTCCACTTATATTTCTGATACTGAAACTTTTCTGAAAGCAACTTCATGTTGTCGTATGACTCTTTCATGTTTGCAGCATGTGCAATAGGTACAGAAGGAAATTTATTTCCGTTGTGAAGAAGGACTGCTTTCAAGCTGACTTTTGAGGAGTCAATGAACAATCGCCACTCATCCACGTTATGTTCATGATCAAGAGCCCCCATGACTGAATTAACATCTTTACAAAACACAAGTCCATCTTCATGGGAGAACCATTCTTTGAATTCATCATGGCGGCTGCGGAAAAAACAAACTTTAGTGTCACGTTGCAGTAGATTCCAACCCTTTAATCTTGAACCTAAATGTTCAGCCTGCTTCTTAGATAATTTCAAATCACGAACTAGGTCATTTAGATCTCCTTGTGACAGTAAATGAGGTTCATTGGAGGAACAGGTAGCCTGGAATGTTGGATCAGAAATGTCTTCATCTTTTTCCTCGTGATATGCTACAGCTACGTTTGATTCCTCATCACTTAAACTTACATGTTCAGGAGGATTTGGTACTGGAAGTTGAGCACTGTGGGGAACTGGTCTCATTGCAGACGGTAGATTAGGGTATTTCATAAGGCTCTTTGTTTTTGAAGTGATCCCCTTTGTATTTACCAGGCAGAAATAGCAGTCTGTTGTGTGATCTTTGGGTTCCCTCCAAATCATTGGAATAGCAAATGGCATGTGACGTGAACCGTTTAGCCATCCTGTAAGTAGTCTTACACATGTCACACAACAAATGTGAAGGGCCCAACTCTTGTCCTGATCGCCTACTTTACATCCGAAATAAAGTTCATAGCATTTTTTACTAATGGTGTAAAGTTACGTTTCTGGGATTTTAAAGTTAGATCACCACATACATAACAAAAGGAATTAGGATGATTCAGACAGTTCCGCGGCATTACAAAACATCTATATGAATACAACACTGGTGTAAAATTAACAAGAAGCAACAGACACTAGCTGTTAACACTGTGACATTTACAAGCAGACTGACTTGGAACTGCTCTACACACAGAAACTAGGCTCATGTCTGAACAGGTACAAACATGTTTCAACCTGCACAGTCTGCTGCTCCGACCAACTTTCTCCCCAAAGGAATAAATTGTACTAATTTTACAGAAAAATTAATACAACATATATATTAATATTAATATATTTTATTATAGTTATATTAATTAATATAATATATTATTATATTTATTATTTTTATAATGTTTTATATTATAATATTGTTATATACTTAATTATATATAATATGTTATTATTTTTTTATCCGGTGATCATGCTAAATGAGGAAAAAATGAACATAGCGTCACAAGTAAACTAAGCCTGATAGAAAAAATCTGATTTCATATTTAGATTCAGCATGAAAAAGTACACTTAGAACACCCATCAAAACCCTTGTGACAAAATTGTTGTTGACCAGTGTTATCAGTCCTGGTACATGATTCTTCAGGAGCAAGATGCGCAGTAAGTTTGCGTTTCCTCCCCATGACAGCACAAATGTACCTGTACCAATCACAGCCACACTCGTACTACCACAGACTTGCTCTACTCAAACTGGACCAAAACCCACAAGCATCCGCAATCGAAGCATTTCTACTGTACTTATTTTTATTCTGTTTATTTTATGTCAGGGTTCTCAAGTCAAGTGTCTTCATTTCTAAGATTTTTTCTTATTTTTGGCCTCAAATCTTATTTATTTTTATTTTTTTCTTATTTCTTAATTTTTCAATTTTTCATTTGGCTAAAGTCAATAAGCGGTCCAGGAGGGGGGCCGTGGAGTTTTGCTTGTTTTGACTGGAGAAATTTTCAATTTTGTTGTTATTGTTATCAGATTAAATGTTAACTATAGATTATGGACATTCTTATTTTTGGGACGGAATTCTTATTTTTTGGAGTTGAGGTTCTGATTTTTATTTTTTAGACTTGAGAACCTTGTTTTATGTTCATCCGAGTTTCTTCATTTTCTTTTTCATTAAATCTCGCCACTCAAAAAAATCCCAGTTTTACAATACACGTTTTTGTTCATTTGAACTAATAATATATACAGTGTACAGTGTGTGTGTATATATATTATATATATATATATATATATATATATATATATATATATACCGGGTGATTACAAATGATCTACCCGATTTTAAACATTTATTGTGAAAAAACTAACAAAGCTACAGCGAAAAACAAGATATATACAAATAAAGAAGAACTAAAAAAGTTTTATTTACAAGCTGCTGAAGTTCAATATGAGCTCCTTTTGTGGCTCTGTAGACATCAAAGCGGTAAACTGTTTCCCTCCATATATTTTGTAGCATATCATACTGAACTTTTCTAACAGTCTCACGTATCCTTTCCTTCAAATGTTCCAAAGTTGTTGCCATTGGTGGAACAAAAACTTCATTTTTGACATAGCCCCAGAGGAAGAAGTCAAGGAGGGGTTAGATCGGGCCAAAGAGCGGGCCAAGGAATGGGCCCCCCCCCCACGCCCGATCCAACGATCAGGCAATTGTCATTCAGGAAAGTTGTAACTTCATTGTGGAAGTGGTTGACGCACCATCCTTCTGAAACCACACATCAGCATTGTCCTCTAGCAGCTAGGGCATCAGCCACAGCTGTAGCATATCGCAGTAAATGATACCGTTAATCGTTTGTTCAGCAAAGAAGAATGGACCGTACACTTTCTCGGAGGTAAGAGCACAAAACACGTTAACTTTCGGGCTATCTCTGACGTGTTCAATATTACAAATAAAAATTCCCTAAAATATTTCTTATATGTGTATCTTGCTTTTCGCTGTAGCTTTGTTAATTTTTCATAATAAATGTTTAAAATCGGGAAGATCATTTGTAATCACCCGGTATATAACCAATATAGATTTTCGATATACACACATTTTATAATGATACTAATGATAATTATACTCATTTTAAATAGTTGATCAGAGGTGAATAGAGGTATAAAATTAAAATGAGATCGCTTCGTATAAGAAATGTAGAGCCGTTTATCATTATAATAATAATAATTACCCGTAATATT
Organism: Bathynomus jamesi; assembly: GCA_023014485.1. NCBI lineage: Eukaryota > Metazoa > Arthropoda > Malacostraca > Isopoda > Cirolanidae > Bathynomus > Bathynomus jamesi. The sequence continues at coordinate 354,728 of JAJOZX010002280.1, forward strand.
ACGAGGAATTTTCAAATGGATGTGCAACTAATTCAGGATTCATTACCTGCGCCACCGGTGCTTAATAGTCAAAGTTTTCGTGAGAGGAGTTTGAAGGGAAAGCAAAAAAGGAGTAAATTAATTTTGTTTACTGAAAGTAGTTGACAGTTTGATTAACAAAGTTTGGCTTGAGTATACAACGTAAACAATTAAGATGCAAGAATTTAACTGTGAATGTGTTTATATGTGTGTATACGTGTTAAGGAACTTTCGAGTAGACTGAATGGAATAAAATCGAATAGAATAAAATCGAATAAAGTAAAATTAAATAAAATCAAAATACAGGATGATCCGAAAATGTGTTCCAAAAAATATTTTAGTGCATTGCATAGTGCGTGGGAACACCTTTTTTTGATCATCCTATAAAACTGAACCGATATTCTGAGACTAAAAAAAGGTCGAACTGGAAGCAAGTCAAATCACCCAAACTGGAAATCAATCCACTGTACTGGAATTAAGTTGAATAATACTGTAATAAGACTGAACCAGTAAGGTTACTTTTCCAGACTTTAGGCGTATGTATGTGAATGGTTAGGTTAGGAGATGTATAAGTTCTGTTAAATTTAAATGTTATGTAAATCTGCGTTAAATAAAATGGACTGAAATTCAGTAAACTTATTTTAATTAAGTCGAACTGGAATGAGATCGAATATGGCCAGAACAGAACAAATATTCAACTGAAATTAATTATAATTCTACCTTAGTCTGATTCGACTTAATTCATAGAAGTCGCGTTTATATATATATATATATATATATATATATATATATATATATATATATATATATATATATATATATATATATATATATATATATATATATACGAATCGGCGGTAAATTAAAGAAAATATATATATATATATAACTCTTCTCGTTCTTTCTGGCACTAAGTCTAAAACCTCTCTATCAACTTTACTTCTTTCCTTCCCCTTTTCCATTCTGACGGCTCACTTACCGTCTATTCTCCTCATAAAGCTGAACTCTTCGCTCAAGCTTTTGCCTCCAACTCAACCCTGGACGATTCCGGTGCTGTTTCTCCATTTCCTCCTCCCTCTGACTTAATTATTCAGGAATTAGAATCTCTTCCAAAGATGTATTTTTCTGTCCTATCTGGGCCCAACTTTAAGAAGACGTACGATCAGGAGGGGATTCCTCTTGTTATTCTCAAGAACTGTGCATTTCCTGTCCTATTCACTCCTATGCCGATGATTCCACCCTTCACTTCTCCACCCGCTTCACAAAACGTCCCTCTTAACAATCACTCCATGCTTCGCGTGAACCGGCTATGGCACACCTCACCTCTGATCTTTTTACTATCTTTGATTGGTACCTCGTGGCTTTCAATGCCTCAGAAACTCAGTTCTTTCATCTTTCAACTTGTCACAATCTTCCACACGACTATCCCCTTATACACAACTCAATCCTTCCTTTTTTCTTAACATTCTTGGTGTTTCCCTTTCTCGGATGAATGCTAGTGACCACGTGCTCAGTAAGGTCATTGGCATCAACGAGAGGATGCAAGACTTGTGCGTCCCACTGGGCGTGAGTTTTGTTGACCCCTTTGACGCGTTTTCGGGTAGGTGAGACCTTTATCAGAGGGATGGTGTCCACCTCACTGTAAAAGGTAAAGGTGTGCTAGGCACGCTGCTCGACCGGCACCTATACCGTATGGTGAGGTCGAGTCCGGGGATTGATGACGGACCCCCACCGGGGAGAGATGATCTTGAGCCGCTGCCGGACGTTCCTTCAACTGAAGGGTGCGTCCATGTATAGGTGGGTGACCCTCTTTCCCCGTTGAAGGGGTCTCAGGCTCCTGCGGGAGTTGCCTCCTCGTTGGTGAGGGGCTCTTCAACTCCCGACAGCCCTGGCTGTTCGGGAAAGGGTCGTGCTAGGGGGCGGTCGAAATAGAGAAGGCTCCCTCCGTGCAATGCTTTTTAATGCTAGGTCGATTAGGAGTAAGTTTTGCGAGCTTGGGCGCTCTTAGCATCAGAATACCAGGATATCGTTGCTATCACCGAATCCTGGATTCATACTGATCGTAGGGACTACGTTGGGGAGTTCGAGATTCACGGGTATAGAATGTTTCACAAAGACCGCACCCGTGGGGAGGGGGAGGGTTACTAATATACGTGAGGGACACGTTGAGTCCGGTTGACTGCCAGTTCCGATCGGAACGGGAGCTGCTTGGCGTCGATCTGAACCTGGGAGGGACGAACTATAGGTTAATCTTGGTGTACAGACCTCCGCATCTCCTCCTCGAGGAGGATACAACCCTGTACACCGAACTCCGTAGCCTGCTAGGGGACAGGGTGTGTGTAGTTTTAGGAGACTTCAACTGTCGCGGCATAAAGTGGGAAGACAGGACTGCTGATGCCGAAGGGAGGAGGCTAGTTGACTTTGCTGATGAGAAATTCCTCACTCAGTGTGTCAATGGGCCTACACGAGGCGAAAGCGTTCTAGACTTAGTATTCACGACCGAAGACAACCTCGTCACTGGCTTCACCGTTGACGAATCGTTGGGCGGGAGTGATCACGGTCTGATTAGGTTCTGTGTGTGCGTCCCTCGGGTGAAGCGTAGTGACTCTAGAGGTAGTAAGCTCGAACTACGGTCTACGGCGGGCGGACTTTGTTGGCCTCCGGGATAGCGTAGGTGAGATGGGGTTAGAGGTCGGTAGCGATGTTGAGAAAGTATGGAGTGCATTCCTGGCCGAGTTTATGGTGCTGCAGTCTGCTGCCATACCCTCAAAACCGGTCACCCCTGCCTCAACGCAGCCTAAGTGGTTCACTCATGACATCGCTTCGGCTATCTGAAATAGGAAAGCTGCGTATAGGAGGCGAAGGCCAATGAGAACACTGAGTCGTATGTCCGCCTGTGCAGAGAAGTGAACGCAAAGGTTAGGCTAGCGAAACGTAACGAAGAACTACGGGTGGCAAACCTCTGCGAGACGAACCCTAAGGAGTTCTTCAGTTATATTAATAGTAGAAAGCCCATTAGAAGCATGATAGGACCGTTAAAGGACCCCAGCGGCGTTCTGTGGACCTCCGACGCGGACATTGCTAATGTGCTTAATGAGTACTTTGCGGGAGTGTTCACCAGGGAGGACACCCGCGTCATCCCTGAGCCAGGCGTCAGCACGAAGTTGCTGACCTGGATAGTGTTCGTTGTACCGCGACAGTCGTTTGCCGATAGAATAGACAAACTGAGCGTGTTTAAGGCTCCTGGGACAGACCAGTTCCTCCCCAAGAGTGTTGTGGGAGGGGCGACCATGTGGCTCCCACCTGGCTACAGTCTCCAACAAATCGTTGGAGATGGGCCAGGTGCCTGGTGACTGGAGGGAGGCCAACGTGACCCCTAATCTTTAAGAAGGGGACACGAAAGTCCAGGGAACTATCGTCCATTAGTCTCACTTCGGTTGTAGGTAAATTATTAGAGGGATCACAGCGAATAGGATCGTTGACCATTTGGATCCTACAAGCTGCTTGGGGACTCCCAGCATGGGTTAGACGGCAATAGATCGTGTCTCACCAACTTTCTCAAGTTTTTCCACGGCATGTGGAGTGAGTATGATAAGAGTAAATACTTTATCTCGACTTTCAGAAAGCCTTTGATAAGGTACCTCACCGCCGGCTAAATGGCGAAATTGCGCGCGCTGGGTATCGGTGGGAAGTAGGTAGGTGGGTTCAAAACTGGCTGAAGAATAGGCGGCAGAGGGTTGTAATTAAAGGGGCTAGTTCGGGTTGGGCTTCGGTCACTAGTGGGGTTCCTCAGGGCTCCGTTTTGGGCCACTGTTGTTTATCATTTACATAAATGAATATCGACGCTGGCATCGTCAGTAGGATCGCCAAATTAGCTGATGACACCAAGCTTGGGGCCAATGTTGAGACGCCCGAGGCGATCGAGCAACTGCGTGGGACCTAGGTAGGATAGGAAGAGTGATCGGAAAAATGGCAAATGCCGTTTAACTTGGGAAATTGCAAGGTGATGCACATTGGCTACGCCGATCCCAAGTCGGACTACTCCATGTTGGGGAATAATATCGAGGCCACTGATTTGGAAAAGGACGTGGGTGTGCTAATTAGTAGCGACCTTAAGTTTACCAAACAGTGCGTAGAGGTGGAAAAGAAAGCCCAGAAGTTGTTGGGTTATATCAGGAGGCAATTTCGATTTCGGAACAAGGAGATTGTGCTCTCTCTGTACAATTCTCTGGTTCGGCCGCACCTGGAGTATACTGTGCAGTTCTGGTCGCCCACCCTCAGGAAAGATATTGAGAGGCTGGAGCGAGTGCTGGCGAGGACCACAAAATTAATCCCTTCCGTTAGGCATATGGGCTACAATCGACCCTTACGCGCCATGAATTTGTTTTCGCTGGAAACTCGGAGGCTGCGCGGTCAACTCATCGATGTTTTCAAGTTCTTACGTGGGTTCAGCAAAGTCGATTTTAGAAGCATGTTTAGTTTAAATGATAACCCAACTCGCAACAATGGTTGGAAGTTGGATTTGAAACGGTTTAGGACTAGTGTGTGTGTGTGGGAATTACTTTACGACGTATAAGATCTGTGACACGTGGGACAGGCTACCTTCACTGTGAACAGTTCTTCTGTGGATTTGTTCAAGAAAAGGTTAGACCGAATCTTGCACACTATTTGAGGGTGTATGAATTTTTCCCTGGCACCCGTTGCCATTGGTACCTCCTCGGTATGGGCCGCAAGGCCTTTTGAGGTACTACTTTTCCTTGTATCTCTCTCTCTCTCTCTCTCTCTCTCTCTCTCTCTCTCTCTCTCTCTCTCTCTGCCGTAATGTTGCTTCACTATCTCTTTACTATGACTATTATAACGGCCATTGATCTCCTAAACTCTCTAACTGCATGCTTCCTCCTTTAAGGAGAGCATGCAGTACCAAACTTTCGACACATTCTTATCCTTTTTCTGTCTAACTCTAACGCAAGGGTTAACCGCATTTTCAATCTTTCATCTATTCAACCAGTTAACTCTGGATCAACCTTCCATAGTCCATATTTCTCCTTGTCTATGACCTCCGGTTTTCCATAATGCTATGTTTGCAGGCATCTCGAAATCTCTGAACGTTGATTTCGGCTCTCTCCCTCTCCTTCTATGGGGCGAAGCATTTTTGCGAGCATTCGCTCTTGTCCACTCTTTCCTCCATAAATAAATATATATACAGGGTGTAACAAAAGTCCGTTCTCATAGGGAAATAAGATGTAACAGAATTGAACGAGAAAATAGTTTTAACTATACATTACAAACAATAAAATCAACTTTACCAATTAATCCAATACATGCTCAAATTGCATTGCCAATAACCTAACAGTGTTGCCACATAATACATACAAACTCATCACGATCAATTCTGTTATATCTTATTTCCCTATGAAAACGGACTTTTGTTACACCCTATATATATATGGGTTGATGATGCTGTGTTTTTGTTTATACACGCCTAAACAGCTAGGGTAATCTGCACTAGATTTAGTATCACATTAAGGGAGAACCAGGAAAGGTTTTAGTAAAACACTCGTATCTCCCACTACCCCCAAGTTTGTGTTTCGGGGAGCTCTTGCTGCGCTGGGCGGAGCGGGCATTCTAGTATATATATATATATATATATATATTATATATATATATATATATATATATATATAATCATCGATGCATTCCTAGTTTAAATGAAAGTATGAAGAGTTAAACATCTTTTTACGCAGAGCACTATTCCGCCCATACTCCCATTTCAGGGTACGAACAACTCGCAGCAGCATTGCTAAGCAGTTAGGGGTCAAAGTACTGCAGAGGTTTTCGTACCTGGCTTATCACCACTAAAAGCAACAATGCTTTGTGTTAGTCTAATCCAAAGAATATCATATCCGCATTCAACTTGTACTGCAGACACACCCAGTTATCATCAGTTCTGGTGCATGATTCTTCAGGAGCAAGATGCACCGCAAGTTTGTGTTTCCTCCCCAAGGCAGCACAAATTTACCCGCATCAATCACAGTCGCACTCAGGGGTGTAGTGGCAAATTTTAAGGTGCAGGAGCGCTAAGGAAATACCGGCATGTTGGTACATAATTTTCAATTCTGCTATTATTTCCTTGTACCAGTACATCAGTTAATCAGGTAACCTGATTAACTGATTTACCGATACAAGGAAATAATAGCAGAATCTCAGTCTGTTCATAACTTCCAAGTATCAACTAAAAATAAATAAATAAATAAAATTTCGATGAATGAAGGTGCGGGAGCGGTGCTCACATGCGCTCCTGCAGCACTACACCTCTGGTCACACTCGTACTACCTTAGGCCACAAGTATCCGTAATCGCAAACCATCCCTATACGTGCCTCTATTTAGTTTAGAATAATATTTTTTTAATATATATCCGTACAGGTTGTTCGAAAAGTCTCGTCACCCACTACAAAATGTACATATTGTAATATCAATTTTATTTTTGTGTGACTAATTGAATTTATATGTGCTTCATTGACATTTTTTTTCTTTTCCAGGTATTAGAGTTGTGTGAACAATGGCAGACCAGTCCACTTACACTCTGGAGGAAAGGATAGGTCACATACTGGCAAACCGATACATGATATCCAGAATGATTTCAACATAAGACTCAATAAGGCTGCACCACCAAACAAGACGGTATTACGCTGGGAGAAAAAGCTGTTTGAAACTGGCTCCATCAAGGACAGACCACGGTCGGGAAAACCAACAAGGGCGAGCAGAACAATGTGAACTTGTGATTGCATCCGTGGCTCGTTCACCAAAAAAATCAATTCGGAAACGATCACAAGAACTTGCAGTCCCCATGTCCACAATGAGAGATCACACGACAAAAGATCTCGGCATGAAACCATACCGCCCGTTATTTGTTAATACGCACATGGAGGCGCATAATCCTTTGTTACGTAAATGATGGTGTGCACACACAAATATTCTTGATTAGTAACTGTAATTAGTAACTGTATTTACTGTAATTAAAGTAATTGTTGCTAGTGACTTGTTTCTTAAATTACACCTACCACATATAAATACAATTAATCACACAAAAATAGAATTGGTATTACAACATGTACATTTTGTAGAGGGTGACTGGACTTTTCGAACACCCTGTAGACTCAACACCAAAAATATTGTATTTGTAAACTCAAACTGAATAGAATTTAAAGAAGACTACGTTGTAAGGTAAAATAACCTTGGAGGTCCGGTGCTAGTGTCTCCGAGCAACTGATACAATGAGAAAACGGAACCTAAAAAAAAAACAGAATAAAATTCGAAAAAACTTTTCATACCTTACCTTTTCCTTGTTTTGCAGTCACGATTTCCATATTTCTCAAGTATACCTCTCTATAATCTAATTTAGTCCCTCCGTCCTTTTTCCTGCGAGTATCTGATTTTTTTTCCATTCCCGTTATTACCTGCTACTATCATAAACATTATTATTATCCTTACTATAATTACTACCATTATTATTATTATTATTATTATTATTATTATTAATACAGTTATTATTAATATTAATACAGTTATTATTCTTTTTATTATTAATTCTATATGTTACTACATTCATCTCTGAGAACAGAATTTTGCATTTAGATCCACATTTTCACTTCAGGCACGAATTCTATAAGGTTTATTCGACTTTGACATTGTTACTTCCATATTTACATATCTGGTATACATTCGCAGCGAGATTTTGGTAATAAGAAAAAGGTAGCAGACGAAACTAAACTTTATTACCACTTTTGATTTTATTCTATGGAAACCTACGTATGTTATAGTAATATCCCTCTCTAAATACTTGTTTTCTCCTTAGGAGAAATAAAATGTTTTGACATTGTTATTATTATTATTATTATTAGTAGTAGTAGTAGTAGTAGTAGTAGTAGTAGTAGCAGTAGTAGTAGTAGTAGCCCAAAAAAATCAATAACATTGGTGGTCTATACAAGAAAGCGAAGAGTTAAAATTAATAAACTGATATATCGCTATCTATTGTATTTTTTTAGCTTGCATTCTTGTTGTTACGAAAATGATGTAGGATCGTCTGTAGAGATGTAATCTTCTTGCACAAAATAATAACTTTTACTTTTAATTAATTAATCTATATACGTGACTGCATTTATTTTTGGTTCCAACTCGAAACGACACTCGGTCATTACATATCGTATTTCAATCGAAGTACAAAGAGCTGAGAGGAAATACAGTTTGAAAGCCTACAATGAATAATAAGTAATAATAATAAATAATATCCATTTCACGGTACTTTTGAGATACTGTCTATCAGTAGCGCGGGCAATGGAGGAAGGCAAGATGGGTTTCTGGATCCGCCCTTGACAAATATACGTGTGTGTGTGTGTGTGTGTAGATCAGTGCTGTTGGTAACGATCGCTGGCTTGGGCCCCACCTTTACAAAATCCTGGCTGCGCTCCTGTCGTCTATAATTGGCGTGAGTTTAAACTTTCGAGAGCATTCTTTATTTTGTAGATTTCCCCCCCTAAATTTCATTATAACTATAGATCAGAAGGGTATAAAACTGATAGATTTTATTTTAGCTTATCATTGATGCATCATTTGCACAATAAAAAAGCGCAGCTGCACTCATTTTCACCACTCACTAACATCTGACAAGCAAATAAAACTTTTAATTCTCATCCCAAGCACCAACTGAGTTTAATTAAACTTAAAGAATTTTATCTCAAAACCTGCGTCCGAATTTTTGCTTATTATCCGCAAGTATTACTATACTTATTACCTTCCTCAGGTTTATATAGACTCTACAGATTTCTTGTTCTTTTCTCTACCTCCAAATTTTTGTTTGATTTTCTAATAACTTCAAAAATTGCTTTCATTAAATTTAGGACTTAAAAATGTATTATAAAAAAAATCAGACCAGTGTGTTTACTCGTTTTCATCTCTCTCTCTCTCTCTCTCTCTCTCTCTTCTCTCTCTCTCTCTCTCTCTCTTTATATATATATATATATATATATATATATATATATATATATATATATATATATATATAAGAAAGGGGAAAAGGAAGAGGGGGAGGGAAAGAAAGAACGACAATACGATTTCAGTATTTGAGATGCTATGAAGATAACTTCTAAAATCAACTTAAATTATATTGCACTCGCAATCAACTTTCTTTTTTAAGACTTAGAAACAATGTTAGGTTTTTAGGATTATGTAATATATATACACACCTCGTTAAACCTCGTTTAAGTTCAGTATGTTGGTCTCTCTTCACACGAAGTTCAAGCTGGTGGCCTCGCCTCTAGGCCTGGCTTGGTGGAGGAGCGAGTCGCTTTCTTGCACTCTCCACCGCACGTAGCCAGGTACACCCGGCTCATCTGGTACCGTCCTGAGCCAAGTATCTAGACTTCTTTTGAAGACTTCAACTTTGACCCCTGTAACGTTTCTGAGGTCCTTTCGAAGCTGGTTAAAAAGTCTTGGGCCCCTGACAACCAAACTATTTTCCTTCAGTGTTGAAGAAGTCCCTCGTCGGGCCTTTAATTGGGAACACTACACATTCTGCCTTTCCTATTTTCAGCGCTGTTTGGATAGTAATTGGGTTTAGTTAGAGGTTTGGTACCAGTTTTTCGATAATTTTCCATATGTAGATTATGGTGTACCTCTCTCTTCTTCTTTCCAAGGAGTACAGATTTAGTTTACGTAATCTTTCCTAGTAGTTGAGTTCTTTACAGCCATCAATCTTGGCTGTGAAATGTCTCTGCGTTTCTTCTAGTTTATTAATTTTTTCCTTTTTATATGGGGACATCAAACCTGAGCAGTATTCAAGTTTTGGTATGATCGGTGTTCTCAGCAGGAGAATCATTACTGTCTTGTCCCTCCTTTTGAACGTTTCTTAGTACCTGCCCCGCGACTCTTTTGCTTTGTCTATCGCTATCTGATTTTGTGTCTCGAATTTGGCAGCATCGGTCATTATTACCCCCAGATCGATCGCTTTCGTGCTTCTCTGAATTTCCTGTCTATCTGGAGCATAATATGCAGTCTGTTTAAATTCTTCTTTTCTACCATATCTCAAGAGCTGAAATTTTTCGGTGTTAATGTCATGTTGTTGTCTTCTGACCATGTGTATATTTTGTTCGTGTCCCTCTGCAAGGCCTCCACCTCATTTGCATCGCTGATTTTTCTGCTGATCTTTGTATCATCTGTAAACGATGTTATTATACTGTTGCTGTTTACTCCACTGTCTATGTCTGTTAGCATGATGATAATGAACAAGAGTGAGGCCAGTACTGTACCTTGTGGTACTGAGCTGCGTACTTCCGATTCTGATTCTGACCTTGAATTTTGACGACCTGTAGACGTTCTCTGAGGAAGTTGTAGATCCATTTTCCCACTTTGCCTGTTATTCCCATATGTTTCAATTTATGTGCTATTATGCCATGATCACATCTGTCGAAAGCTTTAGGCAAATCCGTGCATATGACATCGTAGTTTGCATTGCCTTCCAGTGCATCTAGGATATTGTTATAGTGTTCTATAAGTTTGATAGGCATGATCTTCCTGATCGGAATCCGTGTTGATTTTCGTTGAATCTTTCCAGTGTCTCAAAGAAGTCAAAGATTTTCTCTCTGACTATTCTTTCAAATAATTTGGTGAAGTGGGACGTCAATGACTCTGGTCTATAGTTCTTTTTGAGAAGTTGAGATCTATCCCCTCCTTGATATATATAGCGACAATGTTTGCTCTTTTCAAGATGCTCGGTATTTCCCCAGTGTCTAGGGATCTTCTCCATATCGAGTATACTCGTGTGTGTGTGTGTGTGTGTGTGTGTGTATATATATAATATATATATATATATATATATATATAAGTAAGGAGGAGACTGTAGACACCAATCGACCCGACCAGGGAACCAGGGGAGTACTCCGGGGGCCACGTTAAGCAAGAGATAGGTAGTGCTGGAATTCCCGTTTCTCCTGTCACTGTCCTCCTTAGCTAATCTTTTTCCGTGTCTCATCTACCTTATGAGCAGTCCAGCATGCTCTCAAACACGCGCTTCTCCTCTATTTCTCACTACACATACATGCATCTTACACACTACACATTCTTTTCAAAATTTAAAACAAATGTATAGTTTTTAACAGCCACGGAGACCTTGTTTTCGACTCTCTCCATTTCCTTCTATAAGGGGGAAGCATTTTTGCAGGCATTCGCCCTTGACCCCTCCTTCCTGCATGAAAAAAAAATATTTGTGTGTGTGTGTGTGTGTGTGACCGCACTATGGGGGCTGGGTACCCCGACCACTATTATAGATATTGTCCTGATATGAGCAACGGTAATTTAAAAATTTTGTTCGACGCGTCTCTTCTCCAAGATAGAGATACTGTATAGGTAACACTCGATTTACTCATTTAAAATGACGCCCTTTTTATTATATATCATAAATCAAGTTATTGCTTATTACGTTAAACTGCTGCCAGATAAATTTGAATTGGATGTTGTCAGTTGATTCGAGTGCCAACGTGAAAATACTTCTAGGCGTGAAAGCGTTTGGTATTTTTCTCGGGTAATGAAATGTCGCCAGGTTTTTATTAGCTTTTATCCTATCGTAGCCGAATGGTCAACGCCCGTGTTTCCGAGTCAGAGAGTCCGGGTTTGAATCCTGGTTAGGGATAAATTTTGCATATACAAAAAACGCGCGCTTATGCGTTTGTTTATATATATATAGTGGGCCTATTGTTAGCCGAATGAGGTGATGCTGATTAATTTAATGCTAGTGAATAGTTGATGCAATGATTGATTATTAATGATAGGCTGGGTTAACAATTTATGATGTCATTCAGTATCACCGGTTGAAAGTGGCTAATGGAGTAGGCCTACTATAATATTTCTGAGTGATACGATTGCTTCGAGGTCACCAGCTTGGGTGTGTTAAGGTTATAAAAAGCACCTTATTGTTTTGTATTTAATTAAGAAAATAAATCAGTTATTTGTTCACAGTGAATAACAAATGATTGACAGTAAGTATAGTGAATAACAATTATTTAACAGCCTTTATATTATGCTAAGATGACATGGAGCTTAGCCAATAAGAGAAATGGTCAAGAGCTTAATTGTCTAGTAATGCATTCATTTATGTTAGGCTAATGGCATGCAAAATGAAACCTAGTGATAATAGAAATTATGCACGTACGTTTTGGTACACTGAATAGAATACGTAACACTAATTATGTAGGCTAAAGGTTATGAATAGATGAACATGAAACGAATGCTTCTGCCTAATAAATAATAGAAATTAAGCACGTACATTTAGGCACACTGAATAGAATACGTAACACACTGATTATGTAGGCCAAAGGTTATGAATGAATGAACATTGAATGGGCCTAGTAATGACAAAGACTGCACGTGCGTTTAGTCCACTGTAAATAGATTAGACCTTCATTTAGGTAGGCTAGAGTTACGCATAAATGGAACACTGAATGGGCCTAGTAATGATAAAGAATGCACGTGCGTTTAATACACGGGAAGTGGATTCGGCCGTCAGTAATGAGTGCTTAAATAAATCACATAAATAAGTGGATGCAAAATATCGATGGATACATGAAAGAACACAATAGCAGGATGATACAATTCACGATTACGGTATTGGAAATGACATTTGGATTAGGAAATAGGCCTACTGCGTTTCAACGAGAGTTAGTTTGAACGATATTTAAAGCACTTTAGGTATAGGTTAATCACGCTGCTGCGATTACGTTCTGTAGGCTTAGCGAGCATTGCTTAAGAACGAGGCACAGAGAGCTTACCGACTGTGTTGAAAATACCTCTCGAGAAGAAGGGTATACTTCAAGGTCGACCTTGTAGATTTGAAACCTGCGGAAGGTGACCGTCCGGTGTTACGTACACCGAGATGATCGTGGAACAGGTAGCGAGCCTCTTGTTGAGAGTTTGCTTGAGGGAACTCGTGGAACCGATAGCGAGCCTCTTGTGGAGAGTTTGCTTGAGGGAATTTCAAGTGCCCTTACTAACTTTTTGATCATGGCATCTAAGAGAAAATGAAGTGGTTGTAAGCCTAGTGAGAAGAGGCAAAGAAAAGTGATGTCTCTCACTGATAAAGTGGAATTATAGGCTAATTAGGGGAAGGTGAAAGCATATTGTTTTATTTTTATTGCAGCTATTTTTGTTCTTAATAGCCCATTCTTTTTCAGTAAAGTATATACACAAAAACACTGCACAAATTCGTATATAAAGGGTAAAATATGGCAGAAAGGTTAAAAGTTTTTAGACTTGAAGTACCTAACCCTATTTTATCCATAAGCCTTTAAGTTTGCACATTGCGGATTTGCCGTTCGCGGCGAAATCCAAAAACGTAACCCCCGCGAACGGTGAGATCTACCGTCCTAAATTTGATGTAGATTACCCTAGCCGTTTAGACGTATCTCAGCCGTTTAGGGAATACCATCTCAGTCTCCCCCGTAGTACATCTACGAATGGTAGAGACCCATGGAGACAGAAAATAATGGGTCTCTCCCATTCCTAGATGTATTCCTCGTAACAAGATTTAATAACTCTTTTGAAGCCTCTTTATAAAAAAAAGACGTACACAGGGTTAGGTTTTAATTTCTTCAGCTTTGTACCAAAATTATTTAAGGTTAATATTATTTATACTGTCCTAAATAAAGTGTATAGAATCTCATCAACATTTAGATCTTTGGATCTTGAGTTTAAATTCTTACTAAATTACTTTTATACATAATAACCTTTGCCCTAACGATTTGGTCGAATCCTGTATTGGAAACTTTCTCAATAATATTTATGCACCAAAATTCAACTTAACAACTGTTCCGAAAGATGTTAAATATATAAGTATGCCCGACCTCAGAATTTCAAACAAACTGGAAAGAGAGTTAAAGTCCTAATTGGGCAATCTTTATCCTCAAGTAATTTTTAAATTTATTTTGGTAAATGACAGATCAGTTGGATCATCTTTTAAATACAAAGATTCTTTAATTCGTGATCTGGTCTCATGCTTTGTTTATTAATATGTGTCCTGACTGCAATACAGGATATGTTGGCTGCTCCGAGCGCCAATTTAAAATTCACGCGCGTGAGCATTTACGTTTGAGTTATCATGCTTTACACCCTCTCTCCCGCTCTTCACATTCAAGTATCAGAGCTCATGCTGTAAACAGCAACCACCGTCTTCGTCTTTCTGATTTTCAAATTATTGACCGTTGTTTTAGTAAAATGACCTGAAAATACTCGAGTCTCTGTATATTTTTAAATTAAAACCATCTTTAAATTATTGTAACTTCTTATTATAACTGTAACCTTTTATTGCTTAATATTGTAAATAGTCATCTACATTGTATCTTTTCCAATTCTTGATTATTAATTTTAATTTTTAAACTTAATTTAATGTAAGTGAATTTTTTAGCATGGAAGATGGAAGGGGTACTTTCGAAACCTAACCTAACCTAACCCCCACTCCACAGAAGAAGGAAGAGAGAGCCAAAATTAAGGTTCAAAGTTTTCAGTAGATGAAAGATTGAAAATATCGATTAACCCTTGCGTCAGAGAATTGGACAGAAAAGGGATAAGAATGTGTCGAAAGCCTGGTACTGCAAGCCCTCCTTAAAGGAGACGGCATGCAGTTTAGAGAGTTCAGAAGAGCAGTGTCCGTCATAATAGCGATAGTAATGAGAGAGTGAGGCAACATTGCGGCTAAAAGAGAGGGATTCAGGACAGTCATTAAGAATTAGTAACTGATGAGACGAAAAGGCTTTGATTACATCCAGTCAAGTGGAGATGTGTGGGCTGAGCCACCCAACACATGAAAAGATTACGCCATACAGGGACGGACAAAACGCCTAAACAGAGACAGCACCTGCGGAGCCGGTACAGCACACCTAACCGCTTGGAAGCTGTTTCAGAAAGATAGTATATGTAATCTTTCCAGGAAAGATCACGAGAAAAGGAAACACCAAGAATGTTAAGAAAAGAAGAAGGATTGAGTCGTGTATTGTTGATGATAAAGGGAGAGTCGTGTGGAGGATTGTGACGAGTAGGCAGATGAAAGAACTGAATTTTTAAGGCAATGAAAACCATAAAATTTCTCTGTACCAATCAGAGATAGTAGAAAGATCAGAGGTCAGATGCGTCATAGCCTTCACTTCACCTGCTCAAGCGGGTGAAGTGAAGGATGGAATCATCGGCATAGGAGTGGATAGGATAGGAAGTGCGACTTAATAAATCATTGATATATAAAAGGAAGAGAGTGGGTGACAGGACAGAGCCCTGAAAAACACCACTATTAATAGCTTTAGAAGAAGAACAGTTGCCATCTACAACCGCAGTTATAGATCGGGCAGGAAATCAGGGATGAAGGCACAGATAAAAGGATAGAAACTGAAAGAGGGCCGTTCGGAAATTTAGGATTTGTGCCAGACTCTATCAAAACTTTTGATATATCTAGCGCAATAGTAAAAGCTTCACCGAAATCCCGAAAGGACGAGGACCAAGAGTCAGGGAGATATGCAACAAGACTGCCAGTAGAGCGTCCCTTTGCGAAACTCATACAGTATTGAAGATCTGAAAGAAGATTGTGAGTAGAGAGTTGTTTAAGAATCTTTGTATTAAGGATAGATTAAAAAACTCTAGAAAGGCAAGAAATCAAAACAACTGGATGATAGTTGGAGGGTTGAGAGCGGTCACCCGTTTTTAGGACAGGCTGAATGTGAGCAAACTTCCAGCAGGGAGGAAATGTACCAAATGAAAGACAAAGACGCAAGAGTTTACTTAAGCAGGGTGTCAGCACAGGAGCACAGTTCTTGAGAACAACAGAAAGGATCCAATCAGGACCGTTAAGTTGAGCCCAGATACGGCTAATAAAACATCTTTGCAAAAGACTAATTTTTAGACATAATTTCGTCAGAGGGAAGGGAGAAGGAAGAACAGCACCGGAATTATCCAGGGTTGGAGGCAAAAGTTTCAGCGAAGAGGTCATCTTTATCAGGAAAAGAGACGGCAACTGAACCGTCAGAATGGAAAATTGGAAGGAAAGAAGTAAAGCTGTTGGAGAGGCTTTGGGCTAGGGGTTAGAAAGAGAGAGAAGAATTAGAATTAGATAGGTTTTCACATTTTTGTCGGCTGAAGGAATATTTGGCTAGTCGAAGAACTGTTTTGCACGATTCCGGGCAGAACTATAAGCAGAATGAGAGTCAGGAGTTGGATGGCGACGGTACCTTCTGAAAGCCTCCGCTCTGTTGCGGATATCATTAGAAGAAGCAAAGTTAAAGAAAGGTTTTTCTGCATTAGGTGTAGGGAGTGAGGTGCTCCTTTACAAGGTAAATTAAGATCTCCCATGATTATCACGTCATGTTCGCTAATTACATAAAAAATTAGTTTCTGAAGTCTTTTATCACTACGGACAGTCTGATATGGAGGCCTATATACTAAACCTACGATTAATTCAGGCGCCGCAAGTACGAGGGGCGAACTCGCCACATTGGCGATTTTACGATTGTTCCACGAATGAATAGTTCATCCCTCCTCCATCCACAGACAACTTGGTATAGCCAAATACCCAACTCATACGCTCAAAATGTAATTATTTTCAATGCATGTATTTGCGCTATGTGCCCCTCGTACACAATAATCACAAAGTTTAAACGCATCTATCTCAAAACTGATTTGGCGAATTCACCCGTTGTACTCGCAACGCCTCAGTTTCTTTCGTGAGTTGTCTTTAATTGCAACGAACGTGCATGCACATTATCAACTATACATATACTGAACGTATAGTACAGTACCACCACCCCTTCTTTCTATTTTATCATTGTTAAATATCTCATAATCAGGAACATGATATTCTCCAAGGAAATCTCTCCTTTCTCTATTTAACCAAGATTCAGTAACTCCTACAACCTCAAATTTTTGGTCTGTGCAATACTTAATAATTCACTAAATTTAAATCTTAAACTTCGAGTGTTAATATAAAATATATTTATATAAAATTTTGAGTACTGCAGTAGAATCTCGAGGTTCTTCGTGAAGGCAGTCGCCCATTGTAACTTTGTAAGGATAATTTATGTTAGGCTGGCTGGACGTTTGCGTAAGCGTTTCGCCGTTTTTTGCCTGAAAAGTCATCGTAAAGTTATGAAATAGTCTTCCAAGACAGGCTGCTCCTACGCCATTCAGGTGAAGACCATCACGTAAAAATAAAACCTTTTTATTATAAAAATGACCACAAATCGACGAATTTCTCATTTTCCTGCTGGTAAAGAGACTTAAGTATATTATTTATGTAAGTAGCAGCTCTGCTGAGAAAGTCGTCGGATTCTGCTATTCTAGGAAGAATTCCTGAAACTTATTAGTCCTATCCTTTACAGTCTGCATCAGCCGCTTGTACGGTATTTTTCTATTAACTCCTCTGACCTGGAAATTTTAATATCGTTAGTCCCAAAATGCAACATAAATATCGTATTTTCATCAGCATCTTTACCAAACTCGTCTGTGGAATCCGTGATGTCGTCATCAGGGGATCCAGGATAGCAGTATCTACTTCTGCGAGTTGGGTTCCTGCCGCGGAACTCCTGTAATTTCTCTTAATAATGGAGTCTCCAACTAGCCTAATCTCTTTCGTGTCATTCTGCTCTGGCTATAAAACGGAAAATATATTAATTGTAACTACTTTTAAGCCAAGTTTATGCTCTCTAAGTCGGGCACCATTTCGAACAGGTTCAAACGGTCGATACCCCGAAGAGGAGAGAGGGGCCGGAGAGACAACTGGTCAGAGATTCGCCGTAGAATCTAAGCGCGATCTCCGCCCTGAGTCTGAAAATCGAGCCGAAACTCTTTGAAGCAGAATCCTACAGCGAGTTAAACTTAGCTGCCAAAGCAAAAAATTCTCCTTCAGCGCAGTCGTCTCTACACTACTTCTTCAGAGTTCAGCTCTCGATGAAATCACTTCGTTTCGTAGTTCTCGTCGGTTTATGCAAAATCTGCAAACGAAAGGTTTTTGTCTCTTCTAAAAGTGTACTGAGGAAACTTTCCACTGCATTCAGAACAATCATGAAGATTCGGGGGCCATGTCTAGAAATTTATTTTCACAAAAAAATTATTTCCTAATCTAAGAGGTAGGCAAAAGAGTCTGGAAAGAATTATGTATTAGCGACCTGAATAGTAGTAAACAAGAGTCGGGAAATACCAAAAGAAGAAAGTTCAACCACACGCACAATTTTTTGGGGGGATAATTGAGATTTATCTGAGGGATTAAGGGTGAGAAACAACAACCACGTGGTGAATATATTAAAAAAAATCCTAAATTTCCTGTGTAATTATTATATATGAAAATAAAACAAATAATAATAATAATAATAATAATAATAACAAAAAGTCAAAAAATCCTAAATTTCTTATGTAATAAATAATTGTCGTGAACCGTCTTTATTTGTATTTATTTTTATTTAATGTACATTATTTTCACTCTTAATATTATTTTTATAATGATTTCTAAATTCTATAAAACGGCAGATGGGTAGACGGTCCTCGACTGAGACATGGGACCTGCAGCCGACATTCTTTTGAACAAAGCGAGGGGTGGGAATGACGACAGTTATCACTATTTACCGGTTTATTTTAATTAGGACAGTAATAACAACGGGGGTAAAGCGAGCGTGAATTCATAATTTTAACACAAGATCGTAGAGGAAACCTTTCGCTAAAAACAGTAACAGTTGATTTTGTTTCGTTCTGTTTTAAAATAGTTCTCCGTGAAATTTTTATATTAACATTAAGATAATATTAACATTCAGATAATTTTAATATAATCCGTAACAATCATTATAAATCGTAAAATTCCATTTTAACATAATCATCAATAACATAGGCCTGCGATGGTTTTGTTGTCCGAAATATTGGATCAAATGTAGAATTCAGACCCCAGCCTTCTTTAGTTAGCTTTATAAGGCTAACTAACGAAAATATCATGACCTAACCTAACCAATCGTCAAGGGCGTACAGTAGGGTGTTTCATACCTATAGGGTAAAATAAAAATGAGCTTGGAGTTTTAATCCACACGTTTCTCCGTATTCTAAAGAACAAGAAAACACGTTTGTGCACGTTTGAACCAGATCGCGCTGCATTTAGAGGTCCCCAACTTTGACGACTTTTTGTCAGTTCATTTCTCGCCTGCCTGCAGTGAAGACGGTTTTCTTCGTCACTTGAGCGGTTCGTGTTGTATAGCTAATTGGACAACTATGGAGGTAATTATATATGCTACTAATTATCTCATTTTACTGTGGTATTGAAATTTATTATTATTTAATTTCTGTCATTTTACTGTGGTAGTGATATTTATTATTAATATTACATGAAATTAATTAGTCTGTTGCATATTGGACAACTAAGCTGGTAATTATTTATGATACTAATTAATGTAATTTTACTGCGGTATTGAAATTTATTTAATTAATGAATTGTGAAAGAGAACGTAGTGTACACGTATCAGTTTTATAAATAAAGAAAAGCAGTAACTGGGACTCGAACCAGTGTCATAGCCGTTTGGCGGCATCGCTCAAGTCGGCGTACACAGCACGCTATCCACTCCCTAGATGGTGTAGTGGATAGCGTGCTGTGTACGCCGACTTGAGCGATGCCGCCAAACGGCTATGACACTGGTTCGAGTCCCAGTTACTGCTTTTCTTTATTAATTAATGAAATTAATTACGATGTGAAATTATTTCTGTGGAATTATTTAGTTTGTTTCTTTTCCAGGTGTCTACCAGAGCGAAAACAGAAGTGTTTCTTATTGGCCAGACGGATGCGAACATCACATCAAGTGGCCTTCCAACTCAGTTGCAAGTACTCAAAAAGTACTTTTACCACCAAAAGGAGCAAAAATTTGGACGTACTAAATGCCTGAACCTGTGCCTGGATGCCTGTCTCATATTTTGGGAGAGAGCGAGAATCCCCATGATGCGTCGAGATTCGGCCTTGAGGAAGATGGAATCCCTTCTCAAGGAATACGACCGGCTTGTGAAGCACAAGTCACATAAAGCAGAGTCCTTCCGAGTGAAGTAGGCGATGTTCAAGGAGGCAATAGCGAAGATCATGGACATTGCTCATTCACAGGTTAAGGAAATGATGAAGAATCAGGAGGACATCCACTTTCTCGACATGCAGCGTGAAGATCCAAATTCCTGCAGCATGGGCCCTGTTGACATGAAGCTTCACTATAAGGAGATTAGGAAAAGGAAGAGGCTGGACAAGATTAAGGAACAACAGAAGGCCAGGAAGGAACAAGGAGCTGCAGAAGATACGGGGGCTTTAGTGATTTCAACTTCGTCAGAGACTGACTCAGATGTCGTTGACCCAACCGTGGAAGTTTTTCCATCCTCCTCCAAGGGAAATACCAAGAAGCGACGCAGGAATCTGATCTCACAGGATGTGACGACTACCTACGATCGGCTGAATATTTCGTACCGCGATTCAGCTATGTCGTACGCTGCAGCGGCTAAATCACTAGGTTTTGACTTGGATGAACTGTCCATTTCTGCCAGTACCATGTACCGCACACGCAAGGCTCTCAGGAAGGGGCTGCTGAAAGTTATCAATCCGACGAAGTTTGTCCTGGTCAGCCTCTTGTCTTGCATTGGGACGGTAAGCTCCTACCTGATAATGAGCAATGGAAGGAGAGCGTTGACCGGATCGCGTCCTCGTCTCTGGCGACGGCAAGGAGAAGTTGCTCGGCGTTCCTAAGGTGACGTCCGGAACCGGCGAGAAGATAGCGCGAGTTTGCTTGGATTTGGTCAAGGAACACAGGATGGAAGAGCGCGTGCGGGGACTGTCTTTCGACACGACAGCGTCGAACACCGGGATTCATATCGGGGCCTGCGTCCTGATTGAGAAAGGTCTTGGCAGAGAACTCATGTACTTCCCCTGTCGGCATCACATCTATGAAGTCATCCTCAGCTCCGTCTTCAAGCGTGCATACGGCCCTTCAAGTGGCCCCGATATACTCGTTTTCAAGAGGTTTCAGGCACAATGGAAGTTCATCGACCGGTTGGACGTGCGGCCGTACGATTTTGCTCAAGTCAATGACTCTATGAGGGAACTGAGGGAGAAGTCAGTCCTGCTGGTGAGAGGGATGGTGAGCACGTCGCATCAGCGCGATGACTACAAGGAACTGCTACAGTTGGTTCTCATCTTCCTGGGAGAAGCAAAAGTGGTGGATTTTCCCTCTCAGAGCCCCTGGCGCTTACCATCACGCTCGATGGATGGCGATAGCCATCTACTCCTTGAAAGTAATTCTACTGAAGAAGCAGTTCAAGATGTCGAGTCACGAGTTGGAAGCTCTGACAGCCGTAGGTCTCTTCGTGTCCCTCGTCTACATCCGAGGTTGGACTCGTGCTGCAACCTCAAGCAAGGCTGCCGCAGTTGATCTGGAATTTCTGCGTGACGCGGAAGCCTTTGCCATGTCGGGATATTCGTGTGTTAACGCTGCGCAAGAAGCCATGTCTCGACACCTATGGTACATCTCTGAGACTCTTATTGCCATGGCGTGGCAGATGAAGAAAAGGCTCAGATGGTCGTCAGTTTGGGTAAGCCCGCATCGAAAAAGGAACTCAAGCGACCCCAAGGGAAGAACGTCAGGAATCTTGCCTCGAAACACCTGGCGGAGTTCGTGACAGGAAAGACGATGGCTTTCTTCCATGCATTCGACTTGGACACAGAATTCTTGAAAAAGCCAGCTGCCGAGTGGACTGAAGTAGAGGGCTTCAAGCAAGCAGCGGCAACTGTTAACAAAATCTCTGTCGTCAACGATCGGGCCGAAAGAGCCATCGCGCTCACCAAAGAGTTCAACTGTTCTCTGACGAAGAACGAAGAGCAGAAGCAGTATTTGCTCAAAACTGTGATGCAGCATAGGGCGAAATACCCGAATAAAACCAAGAAGGATTTCATGGACAAATGATTCGCAAGAAGTGGTTATGTTTTTTGTATCTTTGTGAAAATGTGTAGTGAAATGGTACTCGTTTGTTGAATAAAAATTCATTGACAGATTTTTGTTTAATTTTTTCCGTTTATGATCTGCCAGAGCATCAAACTGGGGACCCGTAAACTTTAAACTATTGAATTAATATTTCGGTTTATCAGTCTCCTCAGCAAATGGAACAAGGGGATCCATGTGGATTAAAATTTTTCCAAACTTTTAATTTATGAAACACCCTAGCGTACAGTTAACCTAACGATTGGTTAGGTTAGGTCGTGATATTTTCGTTAGTTAGCCTTATAAAGCTAACTAAAGAAGGCTGGGGTCCGAATTCTACATTTGATCCGAAATATTTTATCACTTATACAGTAATTTTTGCACGCTGATTCCGAAAATAATATTCATTTTTCGCCATCACGTACAGATTTTTCACAAAATGTCATATTTCTTATTACATATGTAAGTAATTTTCATTAAAATTGACTCAATTAAATTTTGATTAAAAACTACTACCTATAAATGCTTCCAGATCAGAAGTGACGTCATAGCGTCTTCTAGAACATTCGAGAAACGCACAGCTAGTATATAAGTGATTGACAAGCCACGAGATGAGTCAGTCTGTTTAGTGCGTGCGAGGTTATAGTTCTCTATTATTCAAAGGTGCGCTTTGACTATATTTCTCTTTTGAAATTTGTTTATTTGTCGTTATGGCAACAAGAGGGTGTGTAAATAGCCCAAACATTTTCTGTTATATTTGTGGAAAATTTACTGTGAAAAAACAAAGGCGAGATATTACAGACTTCGTCAAGAACGCATACTATGCTTACTTCGGAATGAAACTTGGGATCAAGACAAAATCAATGTTGTAAAGGGGAGGGGAGTTGGCACCCGTGGAGGAGGGGGTTGGCACCCGTTGGGGGAGGGGGCTGGTCCCCTGCATGAAAGGGATTGACCCAAGACCTCTCCCCAAAAGAGGTACCCTCACCTGTCCTGACCTAGGAAGGTACCTGAGAGAGAGATCTTTTCGCTGGCATGTCTCGTCGCATACTGCAGTTCTTGACTACCTCAGTTGGCTTAGAAGGTGTAATCTGGCCTAGAAAAAGTAACTGGCTTAGAAGGCTTAATCAGCCAGTTGGCTTGTTTAGAAGGCAATATATATATTTATTTATCCGAGGCAATCCATAAGAATAGTTGCCAGATTAGGCTATTTATTTAATTTGTTATATATATGTATGTAGGTGTGTGTAAACAGCAGGGAGAGAGAAGTTCCATCCGTTCGTAGTCATGGAGCAACGCATAATGATGTCTTCAGCATCGCACCCAACAGGCTTAGAAGGCAGTCATGCCACAGCCAGTTAGCTCGTTTAGAAGACAATATTATATATATATATATGTATATATATATATATATATATATATATATATATATATATATAATATACATATATATTCGAGCCAATCCATAAGAATAGTTGCCAGATTGTACTATTTATTTGATTTGCATATATTAATGGAGAGATGTTTCGGCTCAACGTATAATGAAGTTCTTGACAGCCCCAGTCGGCTTAGAAGGTAATGCATATATATATATATATATATATATATATAATATATATATTATATATATATATATATATATATATAGAGAGGGTGATTCAGCAAAGAGTACATTAAATTGGAGGATGAAATCCTTGGATAATTCTAAACCACAATGCCTCTATGGTAAAATGTCAGATCCTGCATAGTTTCCATGTTACAATACATTTAAGATGTTGTATTAATGAGAGTGAATATGAAGTGAAACCCCAGCAGGTTTTTGTAGTCATTTATTCACAGATCTCTACAGTGTGACCCCTCTTTGTTACAACCTAAAGGAAATATTCAAAGTTGCCCCCTTCTGCCTCAATGCAGGCCTGTACACGTCGTACCATTGAATGTCTGACGCGTTCCAGAATGCCTGGACTATGTTTAATTTGTTCCACCTGTCACGAACACGTGGTCATAATTCCTCTCTTGTTTGAACCGCTGTATCATACACCAACGTCTTTAAATGGCCCCCACAGGTAGAAATCCATAGGGTTAAGATCTGGGGAGCGGGGTGGCCAGGGAATGGGGCCACCACGTCCTATCCACCTGTTGGGATAAACAGTATCCAGATATTCCCTTGATGCTCGGACAAAATGTTTTCTTCTGGAACGCGTCAGACATTCAATGGTACGACGTGTACAGGCCTGCATTGAGGCAGAAGAGGGCAACTTTGAACATTTTCTTTAGGTTGTAACAAAGAGGGGTCACACTGTAGAGATCTGTGAATAAATTATTATAAAAACCTACGGGGGTTTCACTTCATATTCACTCTCATTAATGCAACATCTTAAATGTATTGCAACATGGAAACTATGCGGAATCTGACATTTTACCATAGAGACATTGTGGTTTAGAATTATCCAAGGATTTCATCCTCCAATTTAATGTACTCTTTGCTGAATCACCCTCTATATATATATAACTTTTGTAGTGCCGTTAATTTTGACGTAAAATAATTAAATCAAATAATATCGTTTATATATACTTTGAATAATAAAACACAACTACATAATTCTGTTTATTTAGTCGCAAAATGAGTTATTTAACATGGAATCAATTATTTATTTAACATACACTCGTTGAGCTCGGTGAATATATAGGAGATAAATACACAATCAAAAATAATAATAGTAGAAGAAATCTATATACACCAAAAAATACACACTTTAAGGGAGGAATATCTATACATTCATAAATAATAATAGCACAGTAGAAATTTATATACACGTTTAATGTACATATGTACGCGCATCTACACACTTATATATAAGCATCAAAAATAATAATAGTACAGGAGAAATCTATATACACGTTTAATGCATGTACGCGCAACTAAAAATACACACTTATATATAAACTTCAAAAAATAATGTGCAGAAGAATTCCAATACATGGATGATATATATATATATATATATATATATATATATATATATATATATATATATATATATCAAAATATACGCGCTTTATGTCTACTGCGCTTAAATAAAATACTAAACTCGCATGTGATCGAGTCTATAGTTACATCCTCGTTGCTTTCTACTACACAATAAATACGATTTAACATTATTTCACCACTCAAAGTATGTGGATATCTATATTCAATATAAAGGGCTTTCAGATCGTTTAACACTATTTTGTACTCACTTTACAATTGGTTGGCAAGTTATCACTCTCTTTAAACACGGCTAGAATACATTCAAAAGCACGCACAAAGAGGGCATCGTTTGCCACAACATCATTATTAAATTCAAGTTTATAAACACTCGTTTCCAAACGAGACAATTGAAGTAATCTTCTAAATCGTGCCGACAACTGCCCATTATATAAAGAAATAGTTCTTCAGGGGTGAACAGTGTAGGTGATCTCAGCCTTGTACCGCTGAAGTCCTTTGTACCAAAGTTCAAAATATTTCGAAGAGTCTATACCTTTTAAAATACGCATCCAGTTTCAATCCATTCTCGCCTTGTTCGGTCCTACACACGGTAAAGCCGTCGAGCAGAGCGGTGTACGCGTATTCAATAACCGTGTCAAAATAAAGCATATCGACAACACGCACGTCTAATATAGGCTTTAGCTTGCGGAAGCCGACGACTTCAAACAATCTATCGAGAATAAAACGGTTTCGCGTGGGGATAAGGACGTTATTGTCAGCAGCATTCTTCCACATCAACCGTATATCAATGCATGGCTGGCCTCGTTTTATACACAACGTACAAATAACAGCGTATGGAGGGTGCATCACTAATCTGCTCTCTTTTGTGCCTACACCTGCAGGTATTTTATAACGATCCTCGCCCCACTTCTCAACCACCACGAAGATTCTGTTCATCTCCTCAACACTTAAATAAATAATGTTCCGTTTACCAGAGCTTGATTGTCTACACATCATTTCAAGTACATAATTAATAACGTCGGTTTTACGCCTGAACACAGGCACTGACTTCGTCACGGACACATCGTATACGGCAATGAGGATATTGCTCAACGGAAGTTCCATTGTATACAGTATTGATTTTCTATTGTGACGAGAGCACGCCCAATCGAGTCAAGCTCTGAGATGGCTATGAGCAGCCGGTGCGCAGTTTGTCTCGTCGGGAGGTGTGAGAGGGTGAGTGCACGGGGTTGTTCCAACATGAAAGAATCATATGAATATTTGTAACCAATTATACCTGACATTCGTTTAGAGAATTTTTCCGATAAAGTAATAACGGCTTTAATGTTTTATCACCCCGGAACGCGTACCATACATCTTCATTAATTTTCTCCACACATTTTATTAACAATCCGGCGCTCTATTTGAGAGAAACATGTGTTCATATCTATCCTTTTTGCTTAATAAACGATACTCATCCCTAAACTCTATTAAAAACTCGCACAAGCCTTTAGCCACAACCTCACTGTGAACCTCATCATGATAAATATGAACGTAATGATAAAAATATTTTGCATTATCCATAATCACAAGATTTATATTCTCAGCCGCAGGGTATGCGTACTCGGTGTGATGTAACATGACATAATACCGTTTGTCACATCAATCGTCAACAAGGTTCACAACCCACACCTGTTTCTCTTTTGCACGTGATGCTTCTTTCACTTCGCGGTGTATGTGTGCCTTTACGCAGTTTAGTCCTATGACGTAGTCCATTACATCGTTTGAGCCACGAAAGCCCGCAATGCTCTCGCCAGAATAACTGTAGATTATTTGAACCTCCTGCTCCTCACGCTTTGTGCGCATCAATGTGGCCTCAAAACCTCAAAGGAGGGAGGACTAGGGATTCTTTGAGTGTTTACCACATCTGTAGACTTTATCGAATACTACTTCATGAATGTCGAGCACGCATTATCAAGGGTCGCCATCACTATTTTCCGTCTACGTGAGAATTCTTGAACAGGTAAAATACACGTCTGAGATCCAGTGCTTGTTGAGGTCAACTGAAGACGTAGGGCAGAGATATGACCAGCTAGTAGCAGGAGTCACGTGGCCCCTTTGATTGGGTTGCGCCATACAGTGGGCGGTGCTTAGCTTTTTTCCTGTACACACACACACACGCACACACACAAACAAAGGAGAAAATTAAACGCTAATTCCTAGTTTTAGTAAAAATTAGCCATTGAATTTATAATGTGACTACTTTAAAATGTCTAATTTATGAGTCAAATATAAGCAATGTTCATTCTCATCATATATATATATATATATATATATATATATATATAGATAGAGAGAGAGAGAGAGAGAGAGAGAGAGAGAGAGTTACAAGGAGTTACAAGGAAAAGAAGGACCTCAAAAGGCCTTGCGGCCCATACTGAGGAGGTACCAATGGCAACGGGTGCCAGGGAAAATTTTCTACACACTCAAATAGTGTGCAAGATTTGGTCTAACCTTTTCTTGAAATGATCCACAGAGGCACTGTTCACAACTTCTGAAGGTAACGTGTTCCACGTGTCACAGATCTTATAGGTAAAGTAATTCCCACACACACTAGTCCTCAACCGTTTCAAATCCAACTTCCAACCATTGTTACAAGTTGGGTTATCATTTAAACTAAACATGCTTCTAAAATCAACAACTTTGAACCCGCGTCACGTAAGTGTCGATTGTAGCCCATATGCCTAACGGAAGGGATTAACTTTGTGGCATTCTTCAGCTGGTTTTCAATCAACCTACCTACTTCCCCACCATACCCAGCGCGTGCACTTTGGCCATTAGCCAGTGGTGAGGTACCTTATGAAAGGCTTTCTCATCAATTGCCCTACTCTTATCATACTCACTCAACATGACGTGGAGAAACTCGAGCAAGTTAGTGAGACATGACCTATGCCGTCTAAACCCATGTTGGAGTCCCCAAGTAGCTTGTAGGAATCCAAAGGGTCAACAATCCTACCCGCTATTATCCCCTCTAATTATTTACCTACAACTGAAGTGAAATGGTGGTGTTTATAGAGGTTCCAAAGCCTCTCTTCCCACGCATGAGGTAGCAGTAGGGTCCTAATAGTAAGAGTAGGGGGGGGATTAGTATTTAGTCAGAGGAGAGCATCCTTAACCTAAGCTGAGAGAGAGAGAGAGAGAGAGAGAGAGAGAGAGAGAGAGAGAGAGAGAGAGAGAGAAGTTATAAAAAAGTTTTGGCTGAAATATGAGGATGTAATTTTCTACTTACATTTCGTGTGTGCGACAATCCATTGTCTCAATCTGTACAGCTTCACAAATGTTGGCCACTTCTTGCGATGAAAATAATTCTCCCCGGTCAGAAACTGTGAAGAGCAGCATAGATACTTCAGCCCTGTTGAACATATGGATAAAATCACTCTATCTTCTATATATATATATATATATATATATATACTCCTGCTACCCTGGTGCAAGGGTGGAGGATATAACTAATAATGTTGACCATTTTACAGACAGTACCGCCGAGGACACAACGTATGTTATTCATGTCGGTACTAATAACGTTTTAAATTCTAGATCGGAAGAACTGCTGGCTAGGTACAGGGACTTATTAGAGTGATTAAGGGAGAAAACTAATAAGATTGTTTTAACAGGTATACTTCCTCGAATTATCCAACGAAGCGATTTCTACAGCAAGGCGACCTATATTAACAATAACCTAAAGTCTCTTTGCCAACAGGAAGGAGTGCATTTTGCTAATTTTTGGAACAGTTTCTACTGCAGGAGGGACTTGTTCCTCGAAGATGGACTTCATCTTAATGAAGTTGGAGCTGCGCGTCTAGGAAGACTATTTCATAATACTGTCTCTTCTTTTCAGGCTGCCGTAAGCCGAACGGTCCCAGCGTAAATTCCACAAATTTTCCCCGCGCTCGCGATGGTGTCGCAATTACAAACAATTTGAAGGTTCTATCCTTAAATGCTCGTAGCCTACGAAATAAAATAAACGAATTTTTTTCTTTAATTGCTTGTAAAGACTATGATTTAATTGCGATAAATGAATCGTGGCTTAGCACTGAAACACGTGACTTTGTAGGGGAGTATCAAATTAAAGGTTATAGACTTTTTGTTAAAAACAGAATAGGTAGGCGAGGAGGCGGTGTTATGTTGTATATCAAAGATAATATTGCGAACGTTATAGAAGTAAAGCACTCAATTCCAGAACCGATAGATTCGACTATAGCAAAACTTAAATTCAACGATTTCAAACTTCTTGTTGCGGTTATATATAGGCCCCCAAATCAAACAGCTGCTACGGACGAAGCGTTATATCGTGAACTAAAGAGAATAATCGGTAGTGAGCAGGCTTTAGTTATGGGTGACTTTAATTGCGCCAACGTGAATTACGATACAATGCAGAGAGACGCGGAAGGTAATCGTTTAGTTAATTTTCTCGAGGATAGCTTTCTTATTCAAAAGGTTGGGGAACCTACGAGGTTGGACAGTATTTTAGATTTAGTAATAACTACGGATGATAGGCTAATTACTGATCTTCAAGTAATAGAACCGTTGAGCAATAGCGATCACAATATGGTAGAGTTTGTCCTCTCAGTAAGTCACTCGAAACCAACTAACTCGACTAAAATTCCTAGCTTCCAGCACGCAGACTTTAGTAAATTTCGAAATAAATTTTCACACGTCAATTGGGAAAACGTAATGGGGAACTCCAACGCAAAACTAATGTGGGAATCGTTCGTAAAGGTATTTAGGACTATAAATGAGGAATGTGTACCGTACAAAATTAAGCGTGCGAAAGTAAACAACAAGCCCTTGTGGTTTACTTCTAGAGTAGGAGACATTATAAAGAGTAGAGAGAGGGCTTATAGGCTATACAAGTCCGATAAAGATAATCTGTTGTTACGAAACAACTACATATCTCTAAGGCGTGAAGCTAAAAGTGTAAAAAAAGTCAAAACGCGAATTTGAAATCTCCATAGCTCGTGACGGTAAAGAAAATCCCAAGCGATTCTTTCAATACGTCAATAATAGAAATCCAGTAAAAAGTGTCTTAGGTCCATTAAAAAATGGAAATGGAGATCTAGTCTCTGAAAACAAGGAAATGGCTACCTTGCTAAACGAATTTTTTACGTCAGTTTTTACTATAGAAGATGTAACGAATATCCCTACGGTCATAGACATAATACCTTTTGATAATGGTAATATTTTGGATAATATTGTCGTTAGTGAAGGGGAAGTAATGCGCTATATTGATAAAATGAAAACGCGTAAATCACCGGGTCCGGATTCCATATATCCCATACAACTAAAAGAATTAAAAGATAGCATTGTTGTGCCGCTAACAAAGATTTTTAATGCGTCTATTTCTGAGGGGTGCGTACCAGATAATTTCAAGTTAGCAAACGTAACACCTATCTTTAAGAAAGGCGATAAAGGTGCGGCGGGAAATTATAGGCCAATCAGTTTAACGTCTGTTGTAGGTAAGCTACTGGAATCAATAATTAGGGATCGTATAGTCGAACACTTAGAAGTGCATAATCTGGTCAGAAATACGCAGCACGGTTTTAGGCGAAACAAATCTTGCTTAACTAATCTTTTAGAAATTTTCCAAAGCGTGGTTAACGTTTACGATAGACATCGGGCGGTTGATGTAGTGTATTTAGATTTTCAAAAAGCGTTTGACACCGTGCCGCACAAAAGACTCATTGAAAAAACTAAGGCTCATGGAATCAGGGGTGTAGTAATAAATTGGCTAGAAGAATGGTTGCGAGGCAGGAAACAGAGGGTGGTCGTTGATGGAGCGGAGTCGTGTTGGGCTAATGTAGCGAGTGGCGTTCCTCAGGGTTCTGTATTGGGCCCCTTGCTTTTTTTATATATATTAACGATTTAGATGTCGGCCTAGTCAGTACAGTTTCAAAGTTTGCGGATGACACGAAGCTGGGTGGTAGGGCGATTAATGACGAAGATAGAGGTAAAATTCAGGAAGATTTGAATAAAATCGTTGATTGGTCAGTCACATGGCAAATGAGATTTAACGTGGATAAGTGCAAAATTATGCATATAGGTTCGCGTAACGGTAATTTTGCGTATAGTATGTCAGGGAAAGATTTAACAAGCGTAGAGCAGGAAAAAGATTTAGGAGTTATAGTCACTGGTGATTTAAAAGTAGCGAAACAAAGTACAGCGGCGGTCAATAAGGCGAACAAAGTGTTAGGTTTTATAGCTCGAAATTTTGAGTACAAATCGCGCGATATTATAGTTCCTCTTTATAAATCATTAGTTAGACCCCATTTGGAGTACGCGGTCCAATTTTGGAATCCGCATATGCGCAAAGATATAGACAAAATCGAAAGAGTTCAAAGACGAGCAACTAAGATGATTCCGTCTCTTAGGTCAAAGTCGTACGAGGATAGGCTTAAAGAGTTAAAATTGACTCCACTCGAGACTAGGAGGTTAAGGGGTGATCTAATCCAGGTTTTCAAAATTATGAATGGGTTTGATAACGTAGATAGAGATAGCTTTTTCGAAATATCTCAATATAATAGGACTAGAAATAACGGGTGTAAGTTGACAAGTAGAAGGTTCGAGACAGCAGTTGCGAAAAACTTTTTTACGCATAGAATAGTAAATAGCTGGAATAGTTTGCCGGTAGAAGTAATTAGTAGCACGTCTATAAACATGTTTAAGAATCGATTGGACGCGCATGTTGATAGAAAGGGTATAGTTTAAGGTAGTAAAATTAAGGCTTTGTGGGGATAGATCCCACAGCTCAACACAAGTGTTGTGGGATATAGGGAGGCAGCGTCTTGGGTTAGGGGATACTCTCTGTCCTTACACACCCCATTTAAAGAGATTCCTCTGCCGAGCGGTGCCCCCCATAGTACTGTGAGGTATTGAAAAACTCATGATCTTCACTTGCCCCACAAACACCTTTAAATGGGAGACCCATAATGGGTGCACACACATTTCTACATTACTGTACAGTCTTTACAGCCACACCAACACTTTTCCTCGTAGGTGTATACACAATACACGATTACGAACACAGTTAGGTAGACCAGCCATGAGTGGATCCTAGGGTCTTTGTTGGTCTGAAACATTATAACATTATAACATTATAACATTATATATATAAATGTGTATATTCTCAATTCACTTAGCGAATGTAACTTACATAACATCTCCAACTTCGTATACGCCTGGTGATGAAAAGAAATCTAATTTACTGTCTGTATTCATTATGGCTAGCCACGTGTGAATTTTCACTGGAAAATATCAGCTAATATGGCCTTGAGATGACAGTGGACCCCCTTTTATATGCGGGGCTTTGACCCATTTCAAGTGATGTAGGCCTGAACTCGAAAGGCCATTCGCCAGCTCGCGGGCTTTCTGATTGGACGGTGACACCTCTGTGGGAGTGTCTTTATCAAAATTGGTTTAAACGGCCCTCGGAATTTTTCAAATTTAATAAGTGGACGCTCAACATAATTTTTTTAAATAAATTTTTAGCGCTATTTAAATCTGGTTTTATTATTATTATCATTATTGTCTCCGGACTAGGTTACATAACTAAAGTTAAGGCTTATTTCATTAAGCATTGGAAAACTGAGTACTTGATGAGTCTAAGGGAGAGACATAAATAAATAATTAAGAAAGATTGGTCTGGCACGATTAAGGGTGGGGACCTTGTTCTAATACACGACAGTACTCCAAGGCAGTACAGGGCTCTGGCTCGAGTTTTAGAACTCAGACCAGGGGCAGACGGGGTAACAAGGGTGGTCAAATTAAGGACTTCAACGGGTGACACAACAAGAGACATTTCTCTTTTGTACCCACTAAATGATGTATGAAAATGATATGGGTGTATGATAGTTGCAATTGGGTATAAAACATAACAAATAATCTTATATATTTCAGTCAATTTTGGTCAATTAAATATTTTTGCATCATTATTTCTTGGACATCTTGTAGCTTCAAAAGTAAAATTTAATATGATCCTAAAAGCTGGTTTAAAATTATATTAAAAATAATGCAGTAATGTCGAAGTGGAGCTACAGGAAGATGTTTTCACCTTGGTAAAACACCATATATATATATATATATATATATATATATATATATATATATATATATATATATATATATATATATATATATATTTATATATATATATATATATATACGTAAGAATCACTTTTACATGAAAATGAAAAAGTTTATTGTGCCCCATACTCCATATATCAAATATTAGTGATAATAATAATTGGGGATAAGGTAGAATGCATAGTGAAAAATTAATAAATTACCCTAAAATAGAATCTATTTTTAATATAAAGTCAAATGAATATTGTTTAATAAGATTTAAAGATATATTTGTATCTTAAAGATAAATTTGGATTTATTAAGCCAGAAACAAAATAATTCTTCTTTAATGCGGAGGTAAAAGACGAAAAATGAATGAATAAGTTACCCTAAAATAGAATCTAGTTTTAATATAAAGTTAAAGAATAATGATTGTAATAATGGCCTCGTGGTGGTTTTCTGCTACGAGAAGCGCAAGAGATTTAACTATTGGCTGTGCCGTTTTTTTGAGACCTTAGCATGGCCTCATAAATGTATTTTAATACGTTTAGACTTAATAGTTTTGTCTATTATTTGGGTAATTTTTGGAGACCTTATAGGTCTATCAGGAGTTGGTAAGTAAAAGCCGCAGGTAAGTCGGCTATGGTCTATCAGGTGTTGGTAAGTAAAATCTAGTTGGTAAGTTAAAGCCGTTGCTAAGTCGGCTATGTGATACTGTGTTACTGCTGAGACGTCTTAAAGTCTAGACGATTGGTGTTGCCCCATCTAGGCCGGATGGGTGGGTTTCTAATGTCTATACTGGAGGCATAAAGTCTATACTTAGACGATTGGTGTAGCCCTCATCTCGACCACGTGTTGTTGATGGGATGAGCTCCTAAAAGCCTTTACTTCTTCCGTGTTACGGATAAACGTATATGCATACACACCGCACAGTCCGCACATGCATATATTTTATATAATCCACTAAAATGTGGTGGCTGGTTGTTTACGATCTAAAAAGACTGCCTGTCAGCCGATTACGCCACAAGACTGGCTGTGGCATGGCTGCCTTCTAAGCCTGTTGGCTGCGATGCTGAAGACATCATTATGCGTTGCTCCATGGCTACGAACGGATGGAACTTCTCTCTCTCCTTCTGCTGTTTACACACACCTACATACATATATATATATACAAATTAAATAAATAGCGCAATCTGGCAACTGTTCTTATGGAGTGCCTCGGATAACAAATATATATATATATATTGTCTTCTAAACAAGCCCACTGGCTGGTAGCTGGCTGGCTCTACATTCTTGCATGCTCTTCTATTCTTTAATATATATACATATACACATAGCCACATGTAGCTCCTTCTAAGTCAACTGGTTGATTAAGCCTTTTAAGCAATTTTATATATATATATATATATATATATATATATATACAGGGTGTGCGGAAAGTAGCTCCCTAATTTAAATTACATATAAATTATGTATAAATTGTGATTGTATTGTTATATTGTACAGTAGTATATATATATATATATATATATATATATATATATATATATAGCCACATGTGCCCTTCTGGTTTAGCCTTCTAAGCCAATTTTACATATACTATACAGGGTGTTTATAAAATCCCTATCTATTTCAGTGAAAACGTAGCAAAAAGGGATAAAATTCAATAACAATATAATAGAAGGCATACATTTAATGAATACTTAAGTATATGATTCTACATGAACACCATCAGTATCTCTACAGAGTTCGAATCTGTCAGCAGCATTGCGGAACACATTTTGGAGGATGACGAGTTATTTTTGTAACTGCTGTTACGATACGAGCATGTAAATGTCCCAGCTTCATTCAGATGGCATTTTAAACACCGTCGTCTTTCAACAAGATGGGGCACCTTGTCATTACGCAAACATTATTCGGGAGTGCCTAAATGAATGACTTCCAAATCGGTGGATCGGCTGTGGAGGCAACAGGCCCTGGGCGGCTCGATCCCTTGACCTAACGCCCTTAGATTTCTTTGCATGGGGCTTTATCAAATCAAACGTCTATCAAACGAGGGTTACAGATCTGCAAGATTTACGTGCTCGTATCGTAACAGCAGTTACAAAAATAACCCCTGTCATGCTCCAAAATGTGTTCCGCAATGCTGCTGACAGTTTCGAACTCTGTAGAGATACTGATGGTGATCATGTAGAATCATATGCTTAAGTACTCATTAGATGCATGCCTTCTATTATATTGTTATTGAATTTTACCCCTTTTGCTACGTTTTCACTGAAATAGATAGGGATTTTATAAACACCCTGTATATTACATATATATATATATATATATATATAATATATATATATATATATATATATATAGCCACATGTGGCTCCTTCTAAGTCAACTGACTGATTAAGCCTTCGAAGCCAATTACACCTTCTAAACCAGATTACACTTCTAAGCCAGCTTAGGAAGTCAAGAACTTCAGTATGCGAGGAGACATGCCAGCGAAAAGATCTCGTCCTCTCTCATTCTCCTCCTCTCCTCTCTCGTAGGTTACCTTCCTAAGTCAGGACAGGTTAGCGTGCCCCTTTTGGGGGGGAGGTCTTGGACCAACCCCCTCCCCTACGGGTGCCAAGCTGCCAATCCCTCTCTCCTTGCAACATTGATCAACATTGCATTGCAATTGTACTCTCCCATTTTTCAGTCATACTACTGTTCCTTTAGTATGGCCAAAATACAAAGAACACGGTTGGCTACTTTGTGGAGACTTAAAAGTGATTTGTATGTTGTTAGGTCAACAACCAGGTTATACGAAGTTTCCATGTTTTTTGTGTAAATGGGATAGCCGAGCAAGAACTCAGTACTGGATAAAAAAGGAATGGCCACGCAGAGTCAACCTGACACCTGGTTCTAAAAACATTCAACGTGAAAGTTTGGTTGACACGAAGAAAGTCCTTTTACCTCCGCTCCACATAAAATTGGGCTTCATGAAGCAATTTGTTAAGGCCTTGGACGAAGATGGAGATTGTTTTAAGTATCTGTGTGGTAAATTCCCAACTCTTTCGGAAGCAAAATTGAAAGAAGGAATTTTCGTTAGTCCTCAGATTAGAAAACTGACTTTGGATGAACACTTTGAAAGAACAATGAACAATCTTGAAAAAGAAGCGTGGATTGCTTTAAAGGATGTTATCAGCAAATTTTTAGGGAACAACAAGGACCCAAATTACCAAAACATTGTGAACAACATACTAAATAAGTTCAAAGAGTTGGGTTGAAATACAAGTTTAAAATTACATTTCTTACATTCACACTTGGATTACTTCCCTGAGAATCTCGGAGCAATCAGTGAAGAACAAGGAGAACGGTTTCACCAAGACATCAAAGAAATGAAGAAGAGATATCAGGGAAGGTGAAACATCAGCATGATGGCTGATTACTGCTGGCTGTTGAATCGGGATACTCCAGAATTATTACATAAAAGAAAGGAAACAGCGCGTACATTCGAGACTAAAAAGGCGAAGATCTCACAAGAAAACTCAGGACAAATAAAGATGAATATGTAATTGACGTTAATAGTCTTCTTTCTTTTTAAAGGTGTTTGCATTTGTAATTAGTATAATAAAGCGAAATAGGTACCTAATGTAAATTGAAATAAATAATGTTTATTTGTGTTATTGTTTTTTCCCTTCCAGTTTGCAGAAAATCTTTACGTGATAGAAAAAAAATGGACACCTTATTCGAACTCAGCGTAGTTGAATTATAAAAAATCGGTTATTAGTAAGAAAGCAACTCTTACAAAGTTCTCATTCACAGACCTATAAATTTCATATTCGAATTCAACACGCGACATAACATGTATGTCTGTAAAATTAGAGGAAAAACTACTTACTACCAAGAAGAAAAGAATTTATACAACCCAAATCAACATGGCTTCAGGGCTGGAAGATCATGCTAATCACAGCTATTAGACCACCAGAAGAAAATATCGGAAACATTGTGTCGAGGATAAAACATAGATATAATATATACTGACTTTGCTAAAGCCTTCGATAAATGTGACCATGGAATTATAGCACACAAACTTAAGAATACAGGAATTACTGGAAAGTTGGGAAGATGGATATTTAATTTTCTGACTCAAAGAACACAAAGAGTGGTAATAAATGGAGTTAAATTTGAAGTCTCAGAAGTCATGAAATCTGTCCCACAAGGTACGGTATTAGCCCTGTTGCTGTTCAATATAATTATTGCAGACATTAATGCAGATATTAATGACAGTATTGTATCATGTTTCGCGGATGACACAAAGATATGCGAGGAAATATTGAACGAAGGTGACATAGAAAAATTACAAAACGACATTGAAACATTATTCAAGTGGGCAGAAGACAACAATATGAAGTTTCAACGAAGAAAAATTCCAATTTCTAAGATATGGTAATAACAAGGTACTACAGAATAAAGGATACAAAACTCTGCAAGCCAAACAGATAACACCACATTCACAAGTCAGGGATCTTGGAGTAATAATGTCGTCGGATGCAGAACTCCGAAAGCACTATAACATCAAAATTATAACAGCTAGAAAAATAATGGGAATCATGTGGAGGAGCTTCCGCAGCAGAAAAGCAAACATCATGTTCAAATTATAGAAGAGTCCAGTCCTACCGACAATTGAGTATTGCTCAGTACTCGCAAGCCATACAGAAAAGGAGACATTGCGAACATTGGAGCCATACAAAGGACTTTTACGTCTAAGATAGAGGAAATGAACGGTGAAGACTATTGGTCTCGATTACAATCCCCGAAACACTACTCTCTGGAAAGAAGGCGCGAGCGGTACATAATAATATACATATGGAAAATACTCGGGGGTTTTGTCTCTAACCTTAGAAATGAAATAGAAACACCCTGGAATAAGAGAAGAGGCAGATTTCTACTGTCCCAGCTGCGGTAGGACAGGGGGCCATGAAAACGAGAATGGAAAATACCGTCAGAATATGAGGGCCAAAGCTTTTTAATGTCCTACCAAAAGAAGTGAGGAACCTCCAACACACCGACCTGAATAATTTCAAGAACCAGCTGGGCAGATTCTTGCGCAAAGTCCCTGACCACTGGCCAGCCATGCGTGCTTGGCTACGAGAGCAGGAAGAGATCGGAAAGCAATTCCCCTCCTTCACCAAATCTCGCAAATGAGGCGTGATGCTTGAGAGGGGTCGACCGCAGATCGATCCTGAACCGTCGTTCAAACCTTCATAAAGAGGAAAAACCAGGATCATATATAGTATATATGTATCACAAATTATTCACTTACATGCAACAATGACTAAAAATTCCACTAAACACTTCAATAATGAAAATATTAATATAAAATAATTTTAATCATTAATGAGCAAACTATTAATAAAATAATACGTCGTGTGCGAAATTTAATAGGATTATTTTAATATAATATGTGAAATGGAATTTAATACGATTATTTTAATAATTTGCTAATTAATGTGATCATTTTGGATAACGATTATTTCAAAACAAAGAGCGAGAGAGAGAGAGAGAGAGAGAGAGGTTTGGCGTTTTAAAAGGTAAAATATCATGTAAAAGCTTACAGTACGACCTTTTCTTTTGACCACTAGTAGAACGCTTAACATTTTGTAACAGTTTGTAATAGCGTTTTGGGGTCTGTTCATACCAACAACCAGATTTCTTCCTTGTATCAGAGGTGAAAAATGCGTTAAATTTTAATGTGAAATTATACTAAAGGTAAGCAGAAACGTGATACCGAGCACGTAAGTACGTTCCTTACCCGCTCTCTCACTCTCTCTCTCTCTCTCTCTCTCTCTCTCTCTCTCTCTCTCTCTCTCGTAGGTTAAATTAATGCTAAATTAAAAGCCCATTCGTAAATTACAACGCCAAAATTAATACAGTAAACGGTTTAAGGAAAAACGCTGTTTATTTCCCTCGTCCATGCAGAGTAGGAATGGCGTTGTTTATAATAGAAAATACCCATAAATAAGCAAAACAGTAATAGTAATTAGCGAATTAAAAAGGAAACACCACTTTTATAGTATCAGTCATTCTTGTATTAAATTATTTATGAATTTAATTCAACCAACGAATTCCTTCTTTAAATTATCAAAGATCAGAATGAATTCTCAAGTCTGCAAAAATTTCCAATTTCGGCCTAGTGCCCTAATCTATAACGACTCGTTTTCTTTCCTCCAGTTCCCCACCCTCCCGACACCCGCCGAATTACTCCAAAATGTCGTTTTCCTTCCTTCCCCTTACTCCAATCCCCGGAAATGTCGAGTCAGCTGAATGAGTCACCATTTTTTCACCTTCCCCTATTGAAACCGCTGAGAGAGAGAGAGAGAGAGAGGAATCTCATTTTAGCTTTCTTATTCCATCTTTTATTTGTTTGATATAAAATGAAGTAGTCACATACTTTTAAATAGATTTGGTATTATGTCTTTCGATATTAAATTACCTTAAGATATGATTACTGATCAATGTAGAAAATTTCCTGTATGCACATTGCACAATGCATATAATCTCTTAAAATTTCTAGAGCCATTTCTTTTGGTGAAAAATATAATTACTTTTGGTTTAAAATGCCCTTCGTTTAAAAGGTAAATTCCAGTCAGTAAATCTATGTTCGGATCTTGTTTCAGAAAATTTCTGAATTGTAAACAAAATTTTGTTTTTATTACAAATTTATTCAGAGCTTCGATTGTGTACTATATAAGTTAGTTTTTCATTAATTTTAAGTTCTGGCCTCAATATAATTCTACATCCAGTATGGATTTATAGATCTTAATATGCCTAGAAAATGAGTTATTTTATTACATTAGTATTGTTAAGGTATTTTTAAGAAAAACTGAAGTTTTGAATTTAAGCAGTCCCTAACCGGCTTTTGTTCATCCTACTTTGGTTTTTGTAATGAACGTTATTAGTTGAAATAGTTTGCCGTATAAATCGTTTGGATCACCTGAAGATCAGGGCCCCCAGCCTTCTCTAGTTAGTGTTATAAGGCTAACTAACGAAAATATCATGACCTAACCTAACCAATCGTTAGGTCAACTGTACGCCCTTGACGATTGGTTAGGTTAGGTCGTGATATTTTCGTTAGTTAGCCTTATAAAGCTAACTAAAGAAGGCTGGGGGCCTTGATCTTCAGGTGATTCAATCGTTTTGTTGGTCACTGCAAACACATCGTACTTTTATATCCATAGAATGTTTGTTTATAAGCCTCGATGTATCGACATAATATATGTACAGTTGCCAGCATATGTAATGTTCCTCGCCCCACAGGCGACTTCGTACATGTGGCAACGCCGCAGTGATAGTCAAAGTACTCCAACTGTGGGAAGGTCGGGTGGAAGGGGGACAACCTAGTCTAACAACATATAACACAGATATATATATCTAAAGGACAATTGAATGTGCATTCATTGACATACAGGTAATTATATTGTAATGTCTGGCTCTGTTCATAAAGATAAACAATTAATATGATCATATACAGCGTCCAACTCCATGTAGTTTACTAGTCTTATACAGTAATAAGGTTCCATTATGATTACTGTAAGTCTATATGAACAGCTACCACAATACAACTTTTTATATACTAGTGAATTTGAACCAAATATAGACATGGAGCAAGTGTAGTTTACGTCCCTGAGGCAAAAGGGGACACAAATTACACTAGGTCAAAGTTGGGAACGTAAACTACACTAGGATCTTTAGGAGACATTTTTTAAATGAATCCATCAAATAAAACGTTAAAACTAACGAAAATATTACGATGTAACCTAACCAACCGTCAGTATATATATATATATATATATATATATATATATATATATAAACTGACGATTGGTTAGGTTAAGTCATAATATTTTCGTTAGTTTTAACGTTTTATTTGATTAGGTATACGCGGACAAAGTTGGGGAACGCAAACTACACTAGGATAATGTAGGGAAACGTAAACTACACTAGGCACCACAGCGGGACGTAAACTACACTTGCTCCATAGACATTACACAACCAATTATAATTACATTACAATAGTTTATAGTCGAGAAAATGTAAATTTATGGAAAAATTAACTTATTATGCTTTGCCATTTTTGTGAATGTAAAATATTTTTATATAATTACATTTTGAAATGAGTATAAATTATTATATTGTTTTTTGGGGTTCAATTTTCTGTAAATATAGATTTTGTTTTGTAATGAAAATTTACAAATTTCAAATAATCAGTAAGAGAATCAGCTAAATTTGGCCGATGCCAATGCCCCAAAAATGGCCGATTCTGCCAATGCCGATGAATCAGTACACTGTACACCACTAGTCTTTATTGCTAATTTTGAGGGCCAGGTTTACTGGTAAATATACTATTCAATTTGATGTAATAACATGTTTTATAGATTTAATGACTCACACATGTTGTTTATACCCTCATGTAATCGCAAGTTTCTTTAAAAATATGGAATAAGTGTAGTTTACGTCCCCCTGTGGTGCCTAGTGTAGTTTACGTTCCCCTACATTATCCTAGTGTAGTTTACGTTCCCCTACATTATCCTAGTGTAGTTTACGTTCCCCTACATTATCCTAGTATAGTTTACGTTCCCCTACATTATCCTAGTGTAGTTTGCGTTCCCCAACTTTGTCCGCGTATACCTAATTAATACCTAGGTTAAGTCGTAACATTTTCGTTAGTTTTAACGTTTCGTTTGATGGATCTATTTAAAAAAATGTCTCCTAAAGATCCTAGTGTAGTTTACGTTCCCCAACTTTGACCTAGTGTAGTTTGTGTCCCCTTTTGCGTAAACTATACTTGCTCCAAAAATATCATCTTATTTGTTAAACTTTAATACAAAAAATGTCTCATCTTCTAATTTTTTTTACAAATAAGATAGTACTAGGGGCACTCAATATATTTTACCCCACCCGTTTTTCTTAGCTAAATAATAGGCCATGGGGCTGAAATGTCTTTTGGGCCGTAAGTTTGGACTTTCTGCGCTTCACATAACCGTATTTTTCCAGTTTGAACCTCCCTTCCTTGCATAAAACCGTTTTAAACGACCTTGTATAAAACCGATGGTTAACGCAGTTTCGAAAACGGCGTCTGACAGTGATGAGTGATGTGCATCGTAAACAGAGAGCTGTTATCGAGTTCTTAACCACAGAGAAGGAAACAGTTGGAAATATTCACAAACGTCTACAAAACGTTTACGGAGATGCTGTTGTTGATCGAAGCACAGTTGGATGTTGGTCTAAACGTGCGAGATCATCGAAGAGAGGGAGACCCAGCCTCGATGATGAGCCACGCAGCGGTCCCCCGGCATCGGCTGTGACATCTCACACTGTGCAACGTGCTAACAGCATCATTCGATTAAATCGGCGCGTCACATACAAGGAGCTAGCACTGGAGCTAGGAATTAGTGAAGGA
The DNA here is from genome assembly GCA_023014485.1 of Bathynomus jamesi. Classification (NCBI taxonomy): domain Eukaryota; kingdom Metazoa; phylum Arthropoda; class Malacostraca; order Isopoda; family Cirolanidae; genus Bathynomus; species Bathynomus jamesi. Next base: position 397,276 of record JAJOZX010002280.1, read on the forward strand.
AGTGTGAATACGATAATTCAGCAACTGGGATACTCAAAAGTGCGTTCACGGTTTGTTCCTCGCGAACTGACTGAAGATCACAAAGCCCAAAGAAAAGAAATTGCTTCTGAGTCGTTGGTTCGATACGAGACAGAAGGGGATGACTTCCTTTCATAAATTGTGACTGGGGATGAGACTTGGATACACCACTTTGAACCTGAAACAAAACGCCAATCCATGGAGTGGCATCACGCAGACTCCCACGCAAGAAAAAGTTCAAAATGATTCCCTCTGCAGGAAAGGTTATGGCCACCATCTTCTGGGACATGAAAGGGGTGATTCTGGTGGACATTATGAAGAAAGGACAAACAATAAACTCAGAGGTATATATTGCTACCCTACAGAGACTTCAGAGACATATAAAGCGAGTTCGACCGGAGAGAAAAGTGGAAGACGTCCTTCTTTTGCACGATAACGCAAGACCACACAATTTGCAAACAAGCGAGGCCATCACAAAAATGTGCTTGACTGTGTTACCCCACCCTCCATACAGCCCGGATCTAGCACCTTCAGACTTCCATTTGTTTGAGCCAATAAAGGATGCTATTCGTGGAAGAAAGTTTCAGAGTGACGATGAGGTTGTTGACAAGGTTAAGAGGTGACTCCAGCGGAACCCAGCGGACTTTTACCAGCAAGGAATAAAGGCCCTTGTTTCGAGGTGGAGGAAATCCGTAGAAAAGGATGGAGACTATGTGGAAAATAAAAACTTGTAAAAAAGGTATGTAACTACTTGTGTACAAAATTTCTGGAACTTACAAGGAAACTTGGAAAAAAAGAAGGTGGGACAAAATATATTGAGTGGCCAATGGCTCCAAATATAGAAATTTCATACAAGAATAGGTTGAAAATTATTGTTCTCCATAAAGAAGGCAACACTCAAAGACAAATAGCTGCTAAAGCTGGAATATCATTGTCTACTGTTTCCAAAACACTTTCTCACCACTCACAAACTGGGGATGTGAAGAACAAAACAGGTTGAGGATGGAAGCGAAAAACATCTAAAAAGGATGATAAGTATATAATAATGATGAGCAAGCGTAATAGAAAGAAGACTGGTGGGTGGGGAAGGGTGGGTGGAATACGAGGACGAAGTTAATTTGGGGGTAAAGTTAATTTTGGGGTAAAGAGGGGTGGGTAGGAGGCGCGCCTATCATCTTTGCTCTTCGTACTTATCCCTCTACAACAAAATAGAATTCATTCATAATTTCGGTATTAACAACTCCTTCCCAAAACATCTTTTACAATTTTTAACCAGAAATTTTCTTAATAATATTTATCAACACCCCCATTAAAGTGCCCACCGTTAAAAAAGACGTACAATACTTTCCTTTCCTCATTACGAACATATCATTCATAAAATACTTTCAGAACTCCGCCTCCTAATCACCCCTCCTCTTTACCCCAAAATTAACTTTCAATTCGTTTTCACCAACAATAATAGCATCAAATCATACCTCAACCACAAAGAAAAAACACTTCAGCCCCTTACTTCGTCCACCATCTACGTTTTCAACTGTGTTCGCTGCAAAGCGAACTATATTGGCAGTACCATTCGCTAATATCAAACAAGAGTGGACGAGCATCGCGGTATTTCTACCAGAACATCGCAGCCCTTAAATAAACCCTCTAAACCAGCAATAAGGGATCACTGCCACCTTCACACCCACCCACCACTTCCCTCCAATTTCAAAATTATTAACACACCAACCATCTAACCGACCTCCCAGGCCCGTCGCCACGGGGTCAATGGGGGGCACTGTTCCCATAATTTATTTACTGCCCCCCCAACACAAATAACTATCATCAAAACTAAAGCTGAATGGTTTATGGTTGTGGTTTACAATTCGTCTAATTCAAATTTATTTACATTCTCTCTCTCTCTCTCTCTGAATATCGATCTACACTTGTACCTAACGTTGAGGGAAAAATACGGTCTCACGGTCTCACAAGAAGTTCGCATAAACATATTTTGAATCTGGCGCCGCATTGGTGCTGCAACCTCGTGGGTATCGATAGTTATTGTACATAACGTGCTCGACATTCTGAGTAGTGAGTTCGAAATTTAAACTCGTACCATTGTCCTGTGCCTTTTCATTTGTATCGTCTAATTTATCGTTTAATTTATTAATTTATTCTAATAATTGTGTGTAGCCATAGCTAAAGCTAATAAAACTGTTATATATATATATATATATATATATATATATATATATATATATATATAACCACGAAGGAGAGGAAACTCAGAGTGGTGCTCAAGCGCTTTCGTCATTAGACGAAAGCGCTTGAGCACCACTCTGTATTTCCTTTCCTTCGTGGTTTTATTCATCATAAATATTTTTCACGCGTTACTTTCTTGAAATAATTTTCATATATATATATATATATATATATATATATATATATATAATTTATCCTGTCCCCCTACATCTATGAATTGCCCCCCTATGATTATAGACCTGGCGATGTGCCTGCGACCTCTGCATTCTGGAGTCCCTATACATCCTCAGTATTAAACCAACTCTCAACGACTATAGTTTTGCTTTTAACTTAAACATAGCCAAACAAACTGTCATATCCTACCACTGAGAAGAAATCTACCATCGCTCCGTCTGGCTCCGACTTTTCTAATATGGACCCCTTCCAACAACCAATCATTCCCAACCCTCTGCTCAATTAGTCCCCTTACCCCGACAATAACAACCTGGTAAGACTCCTCTCAATTTTGTCCCCATTTAACTTTATATTTTGACGATTGATCACTCTTCTATATTTTATATTATTTTATTTTTAATTTTAATTACTTAAATATACCCTATAAACACACCATTAATATCACGCGTTTATTTAAGTATATTGTATAAGTTTCCGTTCATTATATTTATTCATTTTTTAACTGATTTTATAATTTTAGCACTGATGATGGAAAATAAAAATTTCCGAAACGTTTGTAAATAAACATGTACCATCTCTTCGTCCTCTTATTCCTTGCTAAGCTACGGTTCCCCAAGAACAAACCCCTCAATGAAGTTTTATATATATTAATATATATATATATACACGAAAAAGCTGAAATGGAATATAAAGAGGTATACGTATGTGATAAATATTGAAATCGTAACTACGAAATGATGAAAAAGGTAAGATATTAAGTTTCTCCGAATTTTTTTCTGGGTTCGTTTTCTTAGGGGAGCATTCTACCTTACGACGTAGTCTTCTTTAACTTCCATTCGTTTGAGTTTACAAATAGTGTTTCTCCGCGATGAGTCTACAGATATACATATAAAAAATATTTTAAACCAAATACAGGCCTGTATACAGACGGTTTGCGATTGCGGATACTTGGAGTTTTTGGTCCAGTTTGTGTACAGCAAGCCTGAGGTAGTACGAGTGTGATTGTGATTGATATGGGTAAATTTGTGCTGCCTTAGGGAGGAAACACAAACTTGCGGTGCATCTTGCTCCTGACGAATTATGCACCAGGGCTAATGATAACTGGGGGTGTCAGCAATGCAAACTAACAAAAATTGCAATCAAATGAATACGATATGGATGTTTTTTGGACTAGACTAACGCAAAGCACTGTTGCTTTCAGTGGTGATGTACCACGTACGAAAGTACACTGACCCCCTATTTTCTTGGCAATACTGCTGCGAGCTGCTCGTACCCTGAAATGGGAGTATGGGCAGAATGGTGCTCTATGTAAAAAGATATTTAACTCTTCATACTTCCACTTAAACTAGGAATGCATCGATGATTATATATATATATATATATAATATGGGGTTGCGTCGTATTTTTTGTAAGAAAATGTAATAAAATGTAATAAAGGTGAAATAAAAATCACCTACCTATTACATTCCTATTTTATTTCTTCCTTTTGCGCTTATTTTATCTTGACAATGGATTGGGAAAATAAGTCACTGCATTATTTATTGAATCTCGTCACAAAGCAACCAAAGAAAGAGCACCATATTTATAGGACTCCCACCTCCGAACAATCATATCAATAATATATTGGCCTTAATAATAATAATAATAATAATAATAATAATAAATAATTCCTATAATAATTTTATATATTGCTATTTTAGTTTACATGTTTGCTGGATTATATTTATATATTTATCTATTTTAGTTTGATAGTGTCTATCGTTATTCTCTCTCTCTCTCTCTCTCTCTCTCTCTCTCTCTCTCTCTCTCTCTCTCTCTCTTTGATGCTCTTGTAATAACACTTAGGTAAAGTTCACTTCTTTCTCTCTGAACATTGTATTTCTTGCTTTATATTCGTATTTGTTGACCAAAGAATGTAAAAACAATTTTCAAAATTAACAGGATTAAATTCGTGGAATTTATCCGAGTTTTATGCGTTTATAATTTTAATGTTCATCTCCCTTAATTTTAAGGGTTAATTGAAAACTAAATTCTAAACTAAAACTCAGATGAGTTTTCAAAATTAAAGTTTAGATCTTTGTTTTCAAGTAATAATTACTTTAAGTAATAATTGTTCAGGATTATTTTTAAAGATGTATAACAATTCCATGGACAGCTCTAAGATCCTTTGCAAAAAAAAAAATATATATATATATATATATATAATTTTTTTTTTAGGGGGAGATTGCAAAATTTGGGATTTATTAATAATATAAAATATAGCAAAATTTTTAACATAAATGAAAAACATAAGTTAGGATATAAATTCTAAGTAGGCCTCAGGTAAATCCCAGAAAAGAATACGTACGTGACTGCTTGCACGAAAACATCCAAACAGGTCTCAACATGTTTGTACTAGAACGTGTGACAAAGCTTTGTTCAACCATTGAGGTCTGGGAATATCAGTCACGTGATGTCACACCTCCATTTCAACGAATCGTGTATTCGTACATAATTTTAGTTCCAAAGAGTACTTCAAATAAATATCAAAATCATTTAATATTGTCAAATAGGTAACATAAGTTAGTTAAATAATATGAAACAGTTAGGAATTTGTAAAACTCATAGTATAATGTATTTTAAAAATTTTTCTAGGCTCCAGAATCAAAAAAAACAAAGTACGATTGTGTTTTCCTATTGCGAGATGAAAATTTTAATTCTCGAGGAAAGAAGGAGAAAAAAAGTGCAGCGCAGATCGAGAGTCAATGAGTGAGAGAGAGTCAACGAAAGTCAGATCGAGACTAAATCAGTCAGAGAGTCAAGCAGAAAGAGAAGTCAGTCGAGAGCAGTCCATTAGAAGATCTTATTTGCCCTCCCTTGTAATTTATTTTAAATTTCCATCGAGCACGTGGGAAATGGAACCTCTTTTAATATGACCTTAGGCCAGTAAATTAAAGTTAATTTTCCCCTGGGTCCGTTTCGTGAAAAATTTCGTTTCATCACTAGGTCCATTCTTGTCCCGATTTAACCTCGGCCTATTCCATTTTGTTAGACCTACTTGGTTTCTGATCATGGCCTATTTCCCTTTTTTAATTGTATAACGTAAATATAATTTAATTTATTCTGTGAACGAACATAAGATTAAAATATTAAAACTTTGTTGTGTTTCATAAAAAAAAGGTGAACGTATATTTTAAATTGGTACGGTAACCAATGTCACTCAGCTGATGTTTGAGTAAAAAATAATACGACAGAGAACACTATACCTGGGTTTACCCTACCATCTTCGTGTCATTAATAATATCGTGCATTAATATCGTCATACCCACCACGAACGGTTCAACGGAAGAGTCACCAGGGATGCCACACCAACTACCAGGGGTCACCGGGAAGGACGTCAACTCCGGAGAAACCCCGCATTCAGCAATATATAGTGGTTCTATAATTATGTAATTATTATTAGGTTAAATACGTACATTGTTTATGGGTCACCAAATGAATGTAAAAAATAAATGAGATTAATGAACTTCCTCGATTTTAGTTTAATTAATAAACAAATAAATGATGTTAGAGTTTATTATTATTATTATATATATATATATATATATATATATATATATATATATATATATATATATATATATATATATATATATATATATACTGTGTATATACCAGTGATGTAGGTCTCGAGATCGGTCTCGGTCTCGAGACCGATCTCGAGACCCAATTTGCAGATCTCGATCTCGATCTTGGTCTCCGCTATTTAGATCTCGGTCTCGATCTCGGTCTCGACAGAGACGCAGTCTCGGTTTTTCTCCCCGAGACCTTTCGAGACCTCTCGAGACCTCTCAAGACCGTAATGAAAAATACATGTTATTGTCATACTCATGATGGTGGCTTGGTTGAACAGACACAATTCAGAATGTTTATGAAAGTTTGTGAAAGTAAGGGACTCTAGGTATTCACTAATCAGTCACCCTGTTTTAAGTGGATGTTGAATTAATGTCATATATATATATTATTTAGACCTTATGCTAATTGCCATGCCTCTGTTTATAATACCGATATGTCAACTTATTTTTCATAGAAATGGTGTTGGAAAAATGCTATACAGGAAACTCAAGCACGGAGAATGAGCAGATACAGAGAGACAGCGCTCATTCTCACAGCAGCGATGACGAAATAAAACAGTCAAACCAAAGTTCTGAGACTAATGGCAAAATATCAAAGCTATCGGTCCAAGCAGAAGAACGTTGAAACTGGGAAGATTTTGAACTGCAGGGAACAGTTGCGACGGTACCTCTTAGAGATCGATGAATCTCATATTTTAGACAACTGCTCTCCAATAAAGTTTTGGCACCAGAAAAGGGATAAATTCCCATCACTGGCCAATATTGCCATGACTGTTTTAACAGTGCTTGCCTCTAGTGCTCCAATTGAGCGTGTATTTAGCCATGGAGGCATAATAATGAGGCCCCACAGAAGTCAAACTTCAGCAGATCTTCTGAGCATGCTGATGTTCCTTAAGTGTAATGAGCACCTATCATGCTTTAAATAAATGCACAAGTCAAACTGGGTAGTGGGTATGTTCATTAAACCTTCTGTAACAGATATAAAAGAAGTAAATAGATAAAAAGTACGTGTATATATATATATATATATATATATATTCATTTGTTAATTTATAGGCTAACTTTTTGCATTCAACACACTACATCTGAGAAAGTAGTTATTAGTTTATTAATATACTTAACATAGTCTAATTTCCATAGTAGTGTGAAACAAATTGAAAGGGCATGAGCTTGGTCTCGATCTCGAATTTTAAGGGTCTCGATCTCGGAAGGTAGATCTCGATCTCGAGCCTTTGATCTCGGACTCGATCTTGGTCTCACAGGATCAGGTCTCGGTCTCGGTCTCAGTCTCGGACTTGGTGGTCTCGACTACATCACTGGTATATACAGTATAATACAACTCACTATGGTCCCCTGAGAAACTTTTATGTTACACACAGACCGTGCATTTTTCCATGCACGGTCTCTGTAACATATATATATATATATATATATATATATATATATATATATATATATATATAGAAAGAGAGAGAGAGAGAGAGAGAGAGAGAGAGAGAGGGTGTCCCCAGAAAATTTCCCTATTTTTATTTGTCTGTTATTTTAAAGGATGTATATTTTATTATTGGATTTTTTTTTATTCTTATTTTTAATTATTATGGATTTTAACAAAGCTAGATGATGCTGAGTTTTTGAAACACATCCACTTCACTGACGTGTATTATGTACATTTGTCTAGGGAGATTAATAAGCAAACCTTTCATTACTGGGAAGTCATGCTGGCGCTCCAATAGAATTTCCACGTAGTGTTGCTAAACGCTCTATCTGGGTCGCTGTTGGGTGGTATGGTGTAGTAGGTTCGTACTTCTTTGAGAAGTACAACTTCTTTATAAGACAGTAAAGCGCGTGGTATGTGTTAAGTATTCAGTAGGTAGTGTATAACTCCGCTAAAAAATATTTAAAAAAAAATTAAAAAAATTAAAAATTAACAAAAAAATAGCAAAATATAAAAATTAGAAAAAAAAAGGACTATTTTGTTCTGTTATTATAGTGTAAGCAAATATAGCTGCATATAAGCTAGTCTAGCCTAAACGCATAAAGAAGAAAGAATTAAACTAGAAAAGCAGTAACAGTAACGCAAAATTCATATCGTGAGATGTTACAAGATTTCTACTTATCACAACTAATTAGTTTGTCCCGTAAAAGAAATAACTGCATTACCCTAGATTAACAGTGGTTTCAGCAGGATGAAGCACCTCCACACACTGCTTGTGAAACTCGTAACATTTTGAGAAAGCATTTTTCCGGGTGAATAAGCCCCCTTCATGAGCCAGTGGAATAGTTCCCCTCACTTCACACCCCTTAACTTTTTTTTGTGACGTTATATAAACGACAGAATCTATTCTACGAAGCCTAAGACACTTGAAGATCTAAAGACCAAAGTCTATGACGTAATCAACATCCCAGCTGAGATATTTCCAAAAATTGTCAAACAATTGTGTAAGGTTGAATATTGTGTTAGAAAAAATGGCGATTACACTGAGCATGTTGCTTAATTAAGGTTATAAACTCCTATGTTTACCTACTTTCTACGTTTGTCCTTTTGTCTAGTCTAGACCAGGGGTGGGGAACCCTTGGCACGCGTGCCAAACGTGGCACGCCAACGACTTTTTTCCGGCACGCGATTCCCCGGGCTCACCTTAAAAAAAAAAAAAAAATAAATATCCAAATTCTTCGCTGAGTTTATATTTTAACTTAATGTTTTCTGCTAAAAAATGGTAAAGATTAACTTCTGTTTAATATATTATGTAGGTAAAATAACATTTTATTTTCTCTGTAATTTTTATGTATTATTCATAAGGGATTAAGAATCAATAAAAGAATATCTTTAATTTTATTTTCTTTCATTGTGCTTTAGTCAAGTAAAACGATTATGAGATTGGGCACTGTAATGTATTGGGAAAACTTGAAAAAACTTATGGCTGATTGATCTGATATATAAAAAACAATCAGAATTATTGTTTACTCTTTTGCTGATGTTAAAAATTGCGTTTTTAAATTGTGTGGCTGTATATGGCAGCTATAATTACACTTAAAGGCTAATAAAAAATATCCACGCTATCAACATGGTAGAACGACCTTCAAGTAAAAATTCCGTCACTAAATTTTACACTTATTCAATCTTACATGACTTACAATAATCACTCTTACAATATTCTTTGATTTTACCGCTCCAGTGTAATTTTTTATTATTTGAAAAGGTTCTCCCAATACTTAAAAGGCACCAAATAATAATATGTTCCCCAAAATTTCGGTTGACACGTGAGAAAATTTTGCATCAAAGATTTGACGATTTTGGCACGCCCACTTAAAAAGGTTGCCCACCCCTGGTCTAGACTCCTTTTTTTTTTAGCTTGGAACATTTATTTAGAAATAGATATTTTGGGGGGATACCTAGGATATATATATATATATATATATATATATATGTTAAACACAGACCGTGCATGGAACAAGGAACTCTTCTGGGAAAATTAAATCCACTATAGTCCGAATAAGTAATGGTAAATGACAAATACCATAGTTTTTCTTTTTCATGATGCTAGCCCGACGTGGGCAACGGGTCTCTCGCAAAGAGATCCCATAAATATAGCTTCCCTCACCAGCTATCTGGTGTATATATATATATATATATTTTTTTTTTTAAGTTTGCGCCCACTATTAAAATATAAGGTGCCTACGTTTCATGAAGATTTACACTAAAACGCTACCAGATACAGATGTCCAGCCAGCATATTTGGAAACTACAAATTACTCGTATAAGCTTCAAAAGTATTGTTTCATCTGGTTCGCCTTAGTGATACCGATTGGTCAAAATTTGGGGTCTGGCTCCATACAGTAACGTTCACCCCCCCTCCCACACACACACACGAAATAAAGCAAGCAAAAGTCTTTTCATCCAAGTATTTGGGTCAAACTATTACCAGCTCCTTGAGTGATGACTCGGATATAAGAAAACAATCTCGAAGCCTGTGTGCTAAAGCGAATATGACCATAAGGAACTTTCGTTTCTGTACAAGTGAAGCTAAAGACACACTCTTTCGTACTTTCTGCAGTAATATATACGGTCAGCAACTCTGGGTGAATTATAAAAAAGGTTCTGGCAGAACCCTAAATTTGCTGTACAACAGGTCGTTTAGACTCTTACATAAATTACCCGCGAGATGCTCAGCTTCGCAAATGTTTGCAACCCCCCACAATGTTCCGAGCTTCCCGGAGGTAACAAGACGTGCTCAACACAGTCTAATGCAAAGAATTAAAAAATCAACCAACCCGATCATCCAAGCTATCCATGAGTCCTGCCATTTATCCTCTAAGCTATGGACTTTTTGGTACGAAAACGTCTGTCTGTAGCTCCACTTAACTTCGACAGTGCAGTATTATTTCTAATCAATTGTATATATTTTTATCCTTAGTGTATGAACTGTCATTGTATTAATAATATTGTCATATGGACTATAGTCTGCCAATAAACCTTTTCATTTCATTTCATTTCATATATTAGTGGTGGACCGGATGTCAGTTTTTCAACATCTGCGGATGCGGATCTTTAATTTCAATATCCGTGGATGTGGATATTTAGTTAATCAATCAATATAATATAGAATTATGAATATATGACATAATTTTTCAAATTTTGTGATATTACTATTATGGCAGACAATGCATAAGAATTAAAATTAATATTAATGTTTTCATTATGATAAAAATAATAACTTTCTCAAGAGTTTCAGCCACAGAAAATTCAATGAAACAAATTTCATTCAATTTTCTGTGTTACCAGCTATTTATATTTTGAGGTTTATAGATTTGTTTGTTCATTAATAATTATTAATACTTTACATGAAATGTGCATGACTGGGCCTTATAAGCTAATTTTAAGCTAATTTAAGTGTAAATTGCATAATTTATTAGAGGTAATATCCGCATAACATCCGCAGTCAGAAATGCGGATGCGGATATCCGATCCACCACTAATATATATATATATAACTTTGTTTAAGTTATAATGATAACATAATTTGAGCAGCTAAAGAGTTTTTTGCTAATGAGTCTTTTTGTATAATGTTAATATACGTGTGAATAAGAAGCGGAGGTTTTTTTTTTGTATAATTTTCAAATCCTTTTCAATTTAAAAGTTCAGTTTAATAACCTGATAATATAAACGTTAAAAAACACCGTAATGCATTTTTGTTTACTCGAGCAACCATTTCAAGACTATATTTGTCCTTTGCTTAGATTAGGCTCAAAATATTTGCTTGGTTAAAAGTTTATCAATCTTCATATATGGGGTCTGTTCAAAAGGTATCCGAACAGGGTATTTATTTTTAGAACAAGGTCACGCTTAGAGTTGTGACTGTGCTAAACATGTCTCTGCATGTCGAGATAAGTTGGCTGATAGAGTTTCATTTCATGGTGTAGCGTCAGTCCACTGTGGTGAGCCGATAAAGTTAAACGTGTTTTGTTTCCCGGCGATGTCTTACGATGTCGGAGAATACCGATTTTTTATTTACTGTGAAGGTGTTATGCTTCGCAGGGACAAACAATCAACAAGAAATTTTACAATGAAGTTTTGAGACCTCTGCGTGAAGCAATTCGGAGGAAACGGCCGCAGAAGTGGGAGTCCAGAGACTGGATGCTTCAGCATGATAACGCGCCATTTCACTCGTCGCAACTTGTCCAGCAATTTTTGGCCAAAAATTTATAAGAAAGGAGGAAAAAGCACAATGAAAAGGACAGCTTATCGTTCTTTCTCACCAGTCGTCTTGTGTACCCAGTTATGCATTAGTGGACAGTGGAAAATAAAGGATATCATGAACGCCACACTGCTTAACATACATACACCATGCGGTGTTTTTAAGATTTTTATTTATTTATTAAATTTAGAAGGAGCCATTTTATTTCTTTGCTGAATCGTTATCGCAGAATACCAAACACTTTATACCTTTTGCTGTACGTCGAATATTCAAATTTAATTATATAACCGCATTCTCGCACGAAAACTGGCTGAAGAAGAGACACTGGATCCAGAGCATCACCATCCGGTTAGCACACCTTAATTGCTGTCACAACTCCTCGAACAATGCTCAGTATATATACATATATAAATTATATATATGGTAAAATATGATATATATATTTGTGTGTGTATGTGTGTGTGAGAGAGAGAGAGAGAGAGAAAGAGTATTAAGGGTTTCACAAAATAAAGGTGAATAATCCCAAACCTGTACCAGTTAAAATATTCGTACTGACTAGTCAAAAGCCGAAATGACTGATTTCGGCTTTTATAACATGTAACATAGAACTTATATAACAGAATGACCTAAACCTAACCTAACCTAACAGTCAAAAGCCGAAATTGACCAAGGCGTTAGTTAATACGCGTAACAACTGGTCAACACGGGTATTATCTGATTTCGCCTTTCGACTGTAACATATACAATTTTATACATATATACTCTTGTATTGTTAAAATGCCTCCCTAACGGCCTAACTCCCTAACCTATTGTGAAACGTATTTATCAAAGTGCTTATCACGACCGTTGCTGGAACACTATTACATTTTATTATTATTTTACTTCAAAACCTTTTACTTTTAATTTTAAAGCCATTGTTTCCCGTAATGTTGTATCGTCTTGGACAAAAAAAAAAAAAAAAAAGAGCTCAAAATTTAGGTTTTAAAAGTTTAAACTCCCGAATTCATTCACCTTTTAAACCCTTAATTTCGAATGTATATAAGTTCACCTCTTTAAGCCTATTTTCGTATGATTTATTAAGCAATGATGGAATAAGCTTTGTTGCGCGGCGCTGAACCCTTTCTACCTTTTCTGTATCTTCACTCGTGTATAGCGACCAAACCGCGCGGCATATTCTACGTGAAGGGTAACGAACGACTTATATAAAAGCATAAACATTATCTTTAGCTTCATACTTAAAATTACAAGAGATAAAACCCCGTTACTTTATTAACCTTACTGCTTTCAGCTGAACATCGTTTTGAAAATTATATACAGGGTGTCCAAGAATTAACTATCTATTTCAATGAAATCGGACAAATTTTTTAAAAACACACTTTTATTTATGTTTATCATGTTTAATATGTGTTAAAAATGTATAAATTTCTAAAAAAAAATCATAATTTTATTTTCATAATTTTTTCATACTTTTTCATAGTTTTATTTTTAGAATGGCAAAGAGACTCTCCAAAAGTTAACGTGTGGCTTGGAATGACCAAATCCAAAATTTATGGCCCATTCTTCTTTGCGGAAGCAACTGTAACAGGTACCGTCTACCTTGATATGCTTCAGCAGTTTCTCGAACCACAGCTTCTTGATGATGGCATTCTTGATAATGTTGTGTTTCAACAAGATGGAGCACCATGTCATTATGCTCTAATTGTTCGAGAATACCTCAACAGACGCCTTCCGAATCGGTGGATTGGACGTGGAGGACCTCGACCTTGGCCTCCGCGTTCTCCGGATTTGACACTTCTGGATTTCTTTGCATGGGGTTTCATAAAAACAAAGGTTTATCGCCAAAAGATCAATAGTTTGGCTGAACTTAAAGAACGCATCCAGTTGGCAGTGCGGGAGATAACACCTGAAATGCTTCAAAATGTGTTTCGCAGCGCTGAGGATAGATTTGAAATTTGCAGAGATACAGACGGTGCACATGTTGAAACTTCTCAATAAAGTTTTGACTTATGATTTATAAATCTATTTGTTTTTGTATCATAATTTAGTAATAAACACAAAATTATGTCAGTTTTTATTAAATTTGTCCGATTTCATTGAAATAGATAGTTAATTCTGGGACACCCTGTATAAGTCCTTAGTAACAATGACTCCTCTAAATCTTTTCCACCGACAATACTTTTAACACTACTGTATCAGCCATAGTATAATTAAATTTCCTGTTGTGATAACCTATATGTATGAATACTATATCTAACGTTGAACTGCATTTGCCATTTGTTACCCCAAGTTACTGAATTCGCGTTGCAAATTGTCTCTCTCCTGACAGCTGATTGCTTTGCCTGCAATTTTAAAAGAAAGGACGGAGCGCGAGAAATGCGAGTTAAAATATCTATGTAAACATCTTCATGTACTGTATCCGTGAAATGAAGCTGCAGATATCGTTTGAATTTGTGAATAAATAAGTCATTACTTAAACTTTTTTTTTATAAATAAACAATTACAATTCACGAACTGTATAGTCACGTGCTTCTTCCCCCAACCCCCCAACTCCCTTTCACTCCCAGCTCCAGAATTGACATTTCTCAGGGGAAATCAACGCATTTAGTATATAAACTCCGAAGTGTTTATGAGGAGAGTTATACAAATATTCTTTACGGCGGGTCATTCAATTTGTCCAGCACCAAATGTAATTACACAAATATGAAAAAACTAAATATTTTTATGTAGCATTTTTTGCCGCAACACCACCACAGTTGTCAAAGGATGGTGCATTTGACGTCACAGTGTACTGCATCTTATACTGTAGCCTCAAATGTTCATTTTCAGTATAACGAAATTTTGAATATAATTGACGAAACATATATATATATATATATATATATATATATATATATATATATATAATATATATATATATATATATATATATGCATATTATGGTCTTTAAATCTGATAACAAATAATAATTTTTTTTAAAACAAATACGTTATTATTATTATTATTATTATTATTATTATTGCTACAAAAATTTGCGGATCATGTCAAGAATAGCGAACCCAATTTTACCATGTCAAGAATAGCGAACCCAAAAATTCCCTTGTCAAGAATAGCGAACCCAAAAGTTCCCATGTCAAGAATAGCAAACCCAATATAAATATCATGTAAAGGAAAAAGTTAAACATGTAATCTTCACTTTATTGATGAAAGAATAAATAAAACAATTTACTGAAATGAAAATGAACCGTATACTAATTTATTAAAAAGGAAATTGAGTGGCAATTGCGTTACAGAAATTAATTAACCTGTTTACTTTATTTCTTTCCATCCACATGAACTGTTGTAAATAACCTGGAAGAAATTCGTGTTTGCATCCTCGCATGTTGTTAATTTTAGCCTTATGCCCTTCGTGCGGGTCGCGGGTAGCAAAAATTAACCAAACTATCACGACTTAACCTAACCAATCGTCAAGGGCGTACAATTAACCTAAAAAAATAAATAAAAAACAATAAATTTTGTTTTATTTATTTATTTTTATATATTAAGAGAAGAGGATTCTTTATACTGTACGGCATTGACGATTGGTTAGGTTAAGTCGTGCTAGTTTGGTTAAATAAAAAAAGACTAATATAAAAGCATTTAATACGTCCTTAACTAATTACTTAAAATTGGGAAACATAAACCTACCGTCTGAAGTTATGAAAACGTCCTTGAGGACTTCCCATGTCAAGAATAGCGAACCCAATTTTACCATGTCAAGAATAGCGAACCCAAAAATTCCCTTGTCAAGAATAGCGAACCCTGCAGGTGTTGGGTTCGCTATTCTTGACATGATCCAAATTTGCCGACATGAAGAAAATTTTAAAAAAAAAAAAAAATCAATAATGAATTTGAGGGTTTTATTGAAATCTTATTTTTTCGGCGAAATTATTTCCACAACTACTTATACATGTGGTAAATAAGATTATAACATTCCTTACTGACATTTTATTCATTAGTTAATATTAATATAATTACTTTTAGCATAGGATACGTCATAGCCACGTCGCAGCACTACTTCCTGTCAGGTCAGCGACGTTCAGAGACGATGGATCCATTCAGTAGTTGGAGGTGGGTGGTCGTTCGTCGAGTTCGAATGATGTAGCGACACTTATGTGGTTCAGACCCTACGTAAAGCCGTAGGCCCCTCAGTCACATGACCTTTCCTGTTACGAACGAAGTTAAACAACCCCAAACATTATTATTATCATTATTATTATTATTATTACCTTTAATAATATTAACTAAAATTTAAAACCAACGTCATATAGGGTGTTTATAAAGTCCCTATCTATTTCAGTGAAAAAGTAGCAAAAAGGGTAAAATTCAATAACAATATAATAGAAGGCATACATTTAATGAATACTTAAGCATATGATTCTATATGAGCACCATCAGTATCTCTACAGAGTTCGAATCTGTCAGCAGCATTGCGGAACATATTTTGGAGCATGACAGAGGTTATTTTATTAACTGCTGTTACGATAAGAGCACGTAAATCTTGCAGATCTGTAACCCTCGTTTGACAGACGTTTGATTTGATAAAGCCCCATGCAAAGAAATCCATGGGCGTTAGGTTAGGAGATCGAGCCGCCCAGGGCCTGTTGCCTCCACGTCCGATCCACCGATTTGGAAATCGTTCATTTAAGTACTCCCGAACAATGTTTGCGTAAAAACAAGGTGCCCCATCTTGTTGAAAGACGACGATGTTTAAAATGCCATCCGAATGAAGCTGGGACATTTACGTGCTCGTATCGTAACAGCAGTTACAAAAATAACCCCTGTCATGCTCCTGTCATCTCTGTAGAGATACTGATGGTGCTCATATAGAATCATACGCTTAAGTATTCATTAAACGTATGCCTTCTATTATATTGTTATTGAATTTTACCCTCTTTGCTACGTTTTCACTGAAATAGATAGGGACTTTATAGACACCCTGTAGTTTACAGAACGTGAATCGCAAATAGGAATCAGTTTTAAGGAATTTATTATTATAAAATGGTGACGGATTCAAGAAATTGAATTAAGAGAGAACATGAGTGAAGTATCTGCTATAATTTCCAATGGGAATAACTTTTATAGTTACTTCCCTTCAGTATGTATTATAAAAACAACAACAAAATAACATCACGATGCGTCCATCGAAGGAAATAAGTTTAGGTTTTATTTAGACATTCAAGTATTCTAAATTCGTTAATCTCGCAGTTTAACGAGATCTTTTCCGTTTCATGTACTGTTTCGGATTTTGTTGAAAATAGGATATTTAATGTAGATTTTTACGCTGATTTAATAAATGTAAGTCTTTCTTTTGAGAAATGAGCGGTTCAAAAGTTATGTTTGTTATTGTAATTTTGTATTAGGTCAAAAACTATAACAATACAACTGAAAACTAATACAAGAGTTATTGTATTCTTTAGTAATATTGGCTTATGTCACTAAGTATTTGTGTGAATAGATTTCGACCGTTATTTTTCTGTCCGGTTAAGTTAATTGAATGCCCAGTTAGGTCAACTAACTACCCGATTAGATCAACTGAATGCCCGGTTAGGTTAACTGAATGCCCGGTTAGGTCAACTGTACGCCCTTGATGATTGGTTGGGTTAAGTCGTGATGTTTTCGTTAGTTTTAACGAAAATATCACAACTTAACCTAACCAATCGTCAAGGGCATACAGTTGACCTAACAGGGTATTCAGTTAACCTAACCGGGCATTCAGTTAACCTAATCTAACCTAACTTTTGAACCGCTCATTTCTCAAAAAAAGACTTCCATTTTTTAAATCAGCGTAAAAATCTACATTAAATATCTTATTTTCAACAAAATCGGAAACTACATGAAACGGAAAAGATCCGTTTAACGTCGCAAATTTGGTAGTGGTATGAAAATAAAAACCCACTCTAATAGACAGAGTTTATTTCCACAACAGTTTCGATGCCCACTGGCATCCTCCTCGGGTTTTTCTGTATCCACCCGAGGAGGATGCCAGTGGGCATCGAAACTGTTGTGGAAATAAACTCTGTCTATTAGAGTGGGTTTTTATTTTCATATTTTGACCTTCACGTAGAGAAAAAAGGAATTCATGTGGCATAATAGATATAAACAGAAACGATTTAATCATTTGATAATTTGTGTTACTCGACAATATTAAATTTTAGTCTAAATAAAATCAGTTTCATTGTTTTTTTAATTTCAATAATTTGCGACGTTAAATTTTCTGGACGAATTTGCGACGTTAAACTACAAGATTACTCTAAATCCGACCCCCTTCTTTCTCCTCCCCGATAAAAAAAAAAAATGCAGAAACTATCCGTTAGACGTGCAACAATGCAAAGTATGAGAGGTGCAATTCTCGGTATTCAAGCTGGAGCATCAGTGCATGAAATTATAGTCATTTGAAAGCTCGAAGCAGAACTGTTCAGCGTTGGCAAAAGCGTCAGGAAACGGAAGGAAACATCGAAACTAAACCAAGATCTAGGAGACTGAGGGTTGCTACTGAACACCAATTCAGCTTAACTCCTTTTACGTAACATAAATTTAATGTCATTGATCGTCCTATTTCGAAAAGAGAAATATGTTTGCATGAATCATATATGCATAAAATAGCCTAACTATATACTATATACTATCTATATATATATATATATATATATATATATATATACAAAGGCGTACCAATACGTTTTGCCTCTCGGGGCGAAAATGCCAACGCCGCCCCCTCCTGCAACAATTTTCAATTTTAAAAACAATTCCTTTACAAAAATACACTTCTAAACAAAACTTTTATTGGAAGAAAAACTTAAATAAAGCAACTTCAATTTTAACAATACTACATAATGTACCGTACATAATACACTACATAATTTTAACAATACCTATATAATGTATAATGCCTAGTTAAATTTTCGGACTTTCATAACAGAAAATTCATGAATGATTTTTTCTATGTCCATTGTCTCTGCAACTTCGCGTTCAATTGAAATAATCGCCAAATTGCTCAGTCTAGATTGACTTATAGTTGACCTGAGGTAAGTTTTTATAAGTTTCAGTTTCGAGAAACTTCGTTCGCAACTTGCCACGGACATGCATGTAGTTAGACAGATCCGGAGGGCAATTGTTATATGAGGCAAAGATTCCACTAGATCCCATTTAACGATCCACTGAAGTAGTTTTAACATATCCCAGTTCTTTGGATCATCGTCGACGCTTATGCTTTCGAAACTGAGCAAATGTCTGCGCAAACGCTTTATTTCTTCCAGTAGACTTCCTGGATTAATGTCATTGTAGATGGAAGAAAAATTATTGACCTTGGCATTAATTTCTTCATCTTCGAACTGATTCAAAAGGTACGAAGGAGACAGAAATTCAAAGCGATCATTCATTTTTAAGACAAACTGTGCGTTTTTCAATTTCTGCTAATAAACGATCCATGATTTCAAAAAATTATCTGCGTACATCCTCTTGCACGGTCAATCCAGCATCACGAGCTTGCTCTCCAGGCATTCTTCTCCGTCTCCTGACTCTGCGGTCTATACTGATATCCATTTCATTACAGAACTCTTCGGCGGCATCTGCAGCGTTTGATACTACTGCCTCTCGTTCATTAGTTAAAAACACGGATAAAGAGTTCATTTTTAATGCACACTGGTCCAAAGCAAGTCCCTTTCTTTGAAAATATAGCTGAGCATCATTGATTTCTTTCAGCACTGGATCCCAGAAAAATAAGTCCCGCGGCATGAACTCCAGCCAAGTTCAGCGAGTGGTTATTGCAAGGAATGAAAATAGCGTGTTTGCTGACATCAAGAATTCTGCGTTGAACTCCAAGATGAATACCTGCCATCGTAGCAGCATTGTCATACTCTTGACCATAACAATTCTGGATATCCAGCCCATCCTCACGGAGCTTAGTGACAATGAGATCAGTAACTGCCTCAGCAGTCTTCCCCTCTAATTTAATAAAATCAACGAAGGATTCCTTCACCTCTACATTACCATCTTTAATCGACACATAGCGAATTACCTGAGAAATCTGATCAATATGCGATATACTGTATCTGGTGTACTATCGAAAATTATTGCAAAGTAATTTGCACTAGACACATTATCAATTATACATTTTCGAACATTACAGCCGATTAGTGTGATAAACTCATTTTGAATGTTAGGTGACAAATACGTAGAGGATATCTTGTCAGTCATTTGTATTTTTGTAAGATGTTCCCTAATTACTGGGTCATATTTGCCCATTAGTTTTATTAACTCGAAAAAGTTTCCAGAATTGCCAGCTAGCCCAGCTTCTTCATTTAAGTTCTCTCGGTGCCCTCGGAATGCAAGATCTTGTTTTGCCAAGAACATGATGCAGTCATAAATTCGTCTCAGTATTTCTTTCCACTTAGCAGTAGCATGTTTTATTTGCAACTGATGTGCATTATCTATTGTAGCATTCAACTGAAGGCGCATAGACAACTCTTTCCATTGTTCAAAGCATCGGGTATGATATGGACTGTTTTCATGTTCAGGTACTCTTGGATTCAGTTTCCTCCAGGCAAAAAATCCTTCTTCTTTTCTAAATGCACTGGAGATGTTGTTGAAGAGACGACAGCAAAAGCAATGCAAGCTACATTTTGAAGATGAGAAGATTAGCCATGACCTTTCAATTTTTTCGCCATTTTCCAAAGTTTTGAAATACCAAACTTTTGACATTGACCTATTGTTTGAATCAGCTGGAAAGGGTCCATTCATGTTTTTCAAATGTGATGGTCCACGTTTAATGAGTTCGATTCTCAAATTGTCCGTCATTGGAACGGGCCAGTTGCCAGAATCGTTAAACAGACTCTGTGGGTGATGGGTGGGTGGGTGACTTTGTGATGTAGATGAGGGTTGATCCTGATTATTTGGGGGTTCACTTGAAGTTGCCGCTTGAACATCTATCTCTAAAGATATATCACATTACGGTTGATCTCCTTGCTTCCCAGAAGGCACTGAAGGTGTGTCTGAGAATCCCATTAACTGATGAAATCGCTTAGCAGCACGCTTGCCTTCCTCCTCTTTTTTTTCGCGAAGATTCTTGTATACAGCACCACTCAGTCTCTGTCGTTTGCTCATGTTTGCTAATTCAGTAGGGTATCTGCAAAATAAAACAACCATTAATTATTAACATCATCAAAGCTCAAAGAATGCAACGCCTAACCTAAATAATATAGGGAAAGTCTGAAAAATAGGGCTGGCAACCTTTCCGATGTGAAAATTTAACGCAACTATTTGTGGAAATAGTGGCATTGAGGTGGCATATATAGCATTTAATGATGATTTTTCATCAAAACCATGGATATTTTGTACACAAATAACGCGAGACAATGATGAGATATAATTTTTTGGAGGGTTGCATTTTAAAACATAAAAACCCAAAATTTTGCATACTGCGCCCGCCTGACAGTAATTTGCCGCCCCTCGGGAAGTGCCGCTCGGGGCGGTCGCCCCTCTCGCCCCTCCCTTGATACGCCACTGTGTGTATATATATATATATATATGTTACACACACAGACCGAGCGTGGAACGTTTCTGGGAAAATTAAATCCACTATAGTTCGAATAAGTAATGGTAAATGACAGATACTATAGTTTTTCTTTTTCATAATGGAAGCCCAACGTGGGCAACGGGTCACTAGCAAAAGCATGAAAAAGAAAAAGTATAGTACAGTAGACCCTCTTTATTTTACGGTCCGATATTTCGCTTTCTTTATTTCACGTACCCTAAATTACTTCCATTTTTTTATGCAGTACGGTTTAAACCAGGGGTGGCCATTCAGTCGCCCGCGGGCTACTAGTCGCCCTTGGGAAGGTTTGGAGTCGCCCTCGAGACCATTTAGAACTGATTAATATTACAGACCCGACTTCACTTTATGTAATTATTCAAAATCATTCCTTCCATTATATTATTTTTTTTATTTAAATAAAATTTATTGCATGATTATAAGACTATCTTATTCTTCATATTTTAGCTTTACCTCAACCGATGCCCTTTTATAAGATATTTCTAAATTATATACAGTATAACCTTTGGTTAGCTTCCGCCCGAATTGTTCATTCTGACGAAGGTCAAACTTTTCACTCTACCTTAGACTTACAGTTTAACGTGGAATCCGAACCACGCCCCATCACCAGCCCAGCGTCTTAACTACGAGGCCACCTAGGGTACCCATTTATCTACCAACCATTTTCTTTATTGTGTGGAAGGATGAACAGCTGGGTTTTGCTGCGCGCCGGCTGCCGTCGGGTCTCGAACCCGAGGCCGATGGATTCGTAGTCAGCGACGCTAACCACTATACCACCGAGGCGCATACTTGATATCATATATTATTATTAGCCCGTTGGTAAATTTCTGGATTGAAAGTCGCCCTCGACACTGAAAAGTGTGCCCACCACTGGTCTAAACACTATTTCGTGGTAATATATAGAAATGCTATATATTGTAATATATATATAACGATATATGGGGTAATTCTCGGTCCCAATCTCGCGAAATAACGGGGGTCTACTGTATTTGTCATTTACCATTCGGGCTATAGTGGATTTTCCCAGAAGAGTTCCTTGTTTCATGCGCGGTCTATGCGTAACATAGAAGT
Organism: Bathynomus jamesi; assembly: GCA_023014485.1. Lineage (NCBI taxonomy): Eukaryota > Metazoa > Arthropoda > Malacostraca > Isopoda > Cirolanidae > Bathynomus > Bathynomus jamesi. Next base: position 419,679 of record JAJOZX010002280.1, read on the forward strand.
TTCTCAGGGGACCATTCTGAGTTGTAACATATATATATATATATATAATATATATATATATATTATATATATATATATATATATATATATACTGTCCAACAATGGATCGATGATCGCTTGGTTGATGGCCGCCCAATTCGTTTTGAACGACCTTATCGAAAACTTTTATGGTTATATAAACATTGAATGGGTAAGAGGATTCCATACATCCAGACTAGCGTGATTTTAGTCAAGAGTTTTTGTACATAAATTTGTGAATAAGATATCCCTCAGAGTGTTTGGCGTAAAGAGTATTGCAACGTTTCAAAATAACTTGTGGTAATTGAGTGAATCTCAAACAAGAGACGATGCGGACATAGTTTCGTATGCTTTTACTCATTATAACGAATTTTTTTTTTCAACGACGAAACAATACAAATTAAGTGCAAAGGAAGGTAAGTACTTTTCAAGTGATCGATGTCTTCCGCCGACCAGAACAAAAGAACAAAACGCAATTAAGATCCTTTGAAAAACGACGCGTCTTCAAATAACGGAGAGCACTCTACTCTTCAACTATATATATATATATATATATATATATATATATATATATATATATATATATATATATATATATATATATATATATATATATATATATATAAAACCTTGGTTAACCTTGGTTTGGCTTCCGCCCGAATTGCTCATTCTGACAAAAGTCAAGCTCGTCACTCCACCTTAGACGTACAGTTTAACGTGGAATCCGAACCACGCCCCACCACCCGCCCAGTGTCTTAACCACTAGGCTACCCAGGGTACCCATTTATCTACCAACCATTTTTTTTATTGTGTGAAAGGATGAACAGCTGGGTTTTTTGCTGCGCGCAGCCTGCCGTCACCGGGTCTCGATCCCGGGGCCGATGGATTCGTAGTCAGTGGTGCTAACCACTACACCAATATATATATATGTATGTCTTAGCTCTTAAACAGATATCGAATGCAGGAAACAAAATAAATAAATAATACTTTTACGCTCCTTTCACCCTTACACACTCAAGTTGATTTCATGCTCACCTTTACCAACATCCATATCATCAAATCCTACCTCAACCATAGACAAAAACTACACAGCCTCCTCATTTCGTCCATCACTTATTCTTATAGTGTATTCGCTGCTCTGCGAAATACGTTGGTAGCTCGAGCCGTCAATTCAAGTTACAAACTAATGAGCATCGAGGAATCTGAACCAGATACGTCCCATCCTCTAAACGGATCAACAAAATCTTTGTTTATCTTCCTTCAAAAAAGTAGATACCATAAAAAGCAATCAACTAACTGACCCACATATGAGAATTATTGCAAACCCACAGCACATAGTAAACAGAATCTCAACGATCAGTCGATTATAAAATAAAAAAAAAGTAAATCCAATTGTGTTCCATATGGAATTTTTACTTTAAATTTATAAAATTTAATTGTGTATTTTTATTCCTTATATACTTTATATCAACTAGTTCATTCATACCTTTGAAATTATTAAATGAATATATCTTGTATGTATTTTAAATTTATACTAATTTTCCTAAGTTCAAATGTTATATTATAATGAAATAGGCATCGATCATGGACAATGTTTCCAACACATCTTCTATATCTGGGCTTCCTATATATATATATTATATATATATATATATATATATATATGAAAATTATTTCACGAAAGTAACACGTGAAAAATATTTATGATGAATAAAACCACGAAGGAAAGGAAACACAGAGTGGTGCTCAAGCGCTTTCGTTTAATGACATCCTCAGGAACACTGAAGTAAATAAAGAGTTCAAGACTATATATAGGTTACAATTATATATATATATATATATATATATATATATATAGAAATAAAATTGTGGGAGGAGCATACAAATTTGTAAGGAAAACTACCAATTTTAGCACTTTGCTCGAATTCAACACAAGATCAAATGGATTGTTTACAACCAATTTTATAGATAATGCCTGAATGATATATAGGTCACAAAAAAAATAAAAAATAAAAAATAAAAATAAATTGAAAAATAAAAATTGTAAGAGGAGCATACAAATTTATAAGGGAAAATTACCAAAGTTTTAGCACTCTGCCCTTCTTGTCTAAATCCGTTCTGAACGAATTCAAAACAACGGGATCGAGTTGAAAAAGACCTTTGCTCATGTTAAAGTTACTTGTAAGTTGAACATGAGCAAAGGTCTTTCTCAACTCGATCCCGTTGTTTTGAATTCGTTCAGAACGGATTTAGACAAGAAGGGCAGAATGCTAAAACTTTGGTAATTTTCCCTTATAAATTTGTATGCTCCTCTTACAATTTTTATTTTTCAATTTATTTTTATTTTTTATTTTTTATTTTTTTTTGTGACCTATATATCATTCAGGCATTATCTATAAAATTGGTTGTAAACAATCCATTTGATCTTGTGTTGAATTCGGGCAAAGTGCTAAAATTGGTAGTTTTCCTTACAAATTTGTATGCTCCTCCCACAATTTTATTTCTATATTTATTATATATATATATATATTTTTTTTTTTTGTAACCTATATATAGGCTTGAACTCTTTATTTACTTCAGTGTTCCTGAGGATGTCATTAGACGAAAGCGCTTGAGCTCCACTCTATGTTTCCTTTCCTTCGTGATTTTATTCATCATATATATATATATATTGGCGGATCTAGAATATTTCTTTCTGGGGGGGGGGGGCTGGTGCCTATACTGGTCCCCAGTATATAGCAGAGGAGTACCACCTAATGCATAAAAAAACACAATGTGGCTGCCCTGTTTAAGAGTCAGTAAGCACTAATTGGTTAAAAGAACACACAGTCAATCTATGATTCTTTTATTTAATGCCAAAGGTAATAATAAGGTAATTGAAAATAATAATAATAATAAACATCCAGTTTTTATTGTGGCAAAGACAGTTATCTAATTGTAATGCGGAACAAAATAATGTACTATTGAATCGGCCCATCTTATCTAATACCACCAACAAATTTTCATTTCAAGAGAATACGCCTCTCTTTTTTGTTGGCAAAAATGTCAATAACTTTTTCTGGTATCACCTCCATGTGCCGATGGATGGACATGAGGGCCAAACCAGAAAGTCTTTCTTGACCCATGGTTGTTCATAGGTATGTTTTCAGCAGTTGTAGCAGTTGGTAGCTACAGTTGGTAGAACCTTGTCTTGCGCGAATTTTACCCAACGTAACAATGGCAAATCTCCTTGCTTTTTCAACTTGGAAATCCCATTTATCCAAGATCGCACCCGTGCCTTTACGACCGCCATTGGCTGCTGAAGATCATCTTGATACAAATTACGACAACCGTTATTCATTTTTAAAATAATTTTAAAACTAAGCACAACCTCCAGTTGTCCCTAGCCTTTCTAAAATAGCACAGTGGAAAGCCTCCCCCACAACTAACCTTTTAAAAATTTGTACAGAACCTTTGGCCATCCCTGAATTAAAAAAGGTCCGAGTGGCTTCATACAAATTTTATACAAAATGGGCAAAGCAACTGACCACCCCGAGCCTTTCTGAAATAAAACAAAATGGTGGTGTAAAATATTTGCGATTGCCTAATGGAGTCCAATAAAGACTAGTAGCTACGCATAAATTTTCTAGAATCTAGAAGCAGCACGACTTTTCTTCGTCGGTGACCGATCGCTTCACGAATTTTCTCAAATAATGAATAAGTCAAAGTCAGTCGTTACCGCGTAAATCTGAAAAGATAAGAGGTAAGACTTTTTCCATAAGATAAGGGGCCAATGGGGGGCTCGAGCCCCTTCAACTCTATTTATGATATGGTTCCAGAACTATTTAATCTTGTCTGTGCACACCTTCATTACATACGACATAAAAAGTTACCGCTTTTATTATCTACAAATGGAATCAAATACGAAATTATAAATCCTTTTAAAATAGGAAGTTCAGATCCAAACAAATATAAAAATTATAACGTTCCTTTTTCAAATAAAATCCCCAATAAATTTTCTGAAATTTTTATTTCTCTACCTGACTTCTTTGTACGGCCGCCCCTCTCTCTCTCTCTCTTCTTCTCTCTCTCTCTCTCTCACACACAAAATTAAGCCTATTCCTTTGAACCTGTGAATAAGTTTTTATTATTATTATTATAAATCCCGAAGGAAATGATTTTGCTCTGCTCAAGTTTTTATTATTATTATTATTATTATTTATTATCATTATTATTATTATTATCATTATTATATTATTATTATTATTATTATTATTTTACACTGCACAGCCTACAGGGCTCCCCTTTCAACCGATTAACACCAAATTTTCAGGACATGTAGAGATTTTCTTTATGCAAGAAGAAGGGGGAAATCAAGGTTTCCAAGGCTCTTAAAAATGATGCCTTTATTTATTATATATATATATATTATATATATATATATATATATATATATATATATATATATATATCAAAATTACAACGGCTAGAAAAATAATGGGAATCATCTGGAGGAGCTTCAGCATACAGAAAATGAGACATTGTGAACAGTGAAGCTATACAAAGGACTTTTACGTCTAAGATAGAGGAAACGGGAGGTGAACACTACTGGTCTCGAGTACAATCCCTGGAACTCTACTCTCTCGAAAGAAGGCGCGAGCGGTACACAATAATATACATATGGAAAATACTTGAGGGCTCTGTCCCTAACCTTAGAAATGAAATAAAAACAAACTGGAATGAGAGAAGAGGCAGATTTTGTACGGTCCCAGCTGCGGTGGGACAAGGGGCCATGAAAACGAGGATGGAAAATACCCTCAGAATACGAGGCCCAAAGCTTTTCAATGTCCTACCAAAAGAAGTGAGGAATCTCCAGCACACCGACCTGAATAACTTCAAGAACCAGCGGGACAGATTCCTTTGCAAAGTCTCTGACCAGCCATGCGTGGCTGGCTAAGAGGGCAGGAGGAGATCAGACAGCAATTCCCTCCTTCACGAAATCCCGCAAATGAGGCGGCATGCTGCAGAAGGGTATATATATATATATATATTAGTGGTGGACCTGATATCCGCATCCGCATCATTTTTAACATCCGCACTTCTGACTGCGGATGTTATGCGGATATTACCTCTAAGAAATTATACAATTTACAATTAAATTAGCTTATACAGTAGCTTATAAGGCCTAGTCATGCACATTTCATATAAAGTATTAATTATTAATGAACAAACAAATATATAAACCTGAAAATATAAATACGTGGTAACACAGAAATTGAATGAAACATGTTTCATTGAATTTTCTGTGGCTGAAACTCTTGAAAAAGTTATTATTTTTATCATAATGAAAACATTAATATTAATTTTAATTCTTATGCATTGCCTGCCATAATAGTAATATCAAGAAATTTGAAAAATTATGTCATATATTCATAATTCTATATTATACTGATAATTCTATATTATACTGATAGATTAACTAAATATCCGCATCCGCGGATATTGAAATTAAAGATCCGCATCCGCGGATGTTGAAAAACTGACATCTGGTCCACCACTAATATATATATATATATTTTTTAAAGATTGTGTAGTGTGTAAGATGCATGTATGTGTAGTTAAGAATAGAAGTAGAAGTGTGTGTTTGAGAGCATGCTGCTCACAGGGTAGATGAGACACAGTAAAAGATCAGTTGAAGAGGACAGTGACAAGAGAAACAGGAGTTCCAGCACTCCCTGTCTCCTGTCTAACGTCCTCCCGAAGTACTTCCTTGGTCGATTGGTGTCTACAATCTCCTCCTATTTTTTTCTTGAGAAGTACCTTTATTTCTTGAGGAGGGGTATCTATCTTAAGGTTTTTTTGGGGAGGGTTTTGACATATGGCTGAAGATATAACACGTTTTGTATTCAACGAATTTGAACAAAATTTATAGGATTTTTGTATATTTATGTACCGAAACAAAAATTTACGATAAATTTCATTGCAATTATAAATATTCATAATAGATAACGAGACTAACTTATTAACATCATTGAAGAGGAACTTCCTCTTCTTTGTACCTTTCCTACTTTAAAAATGCTATTGTAATTCTTCATTCATATTAAAAATCTGATATTTTTAATAATTTTTTAAATAAATATTTTTAAAAAGTTTATAATCTATTAAATATTTTTTTTAAAAAGGGATGAATGCCACTTTTACCCTTCGTGATCGAGGTTATTTTTACAAAGCCTCTTTGCTACTTCATTATGCGACATACAATACAACCCTTTCTTCTAAACAATTATACACAAATAATAGTTCAGAAATTTCCGTACGTAGAAACGAAATATTTTTTGAGTAGGCTGCTTTGATATACAGGGTGTACACAAATTATCTTTACAACTTCTCTCTCAAATAAAAATATTAGGAAACGAGGTACACATACCGTTTTTTGCGCCATCTGTGAGAGAACGTAATAAAGTTTCACGTAACCTCAAACACATTCAACATGGGCACCATTTGTCACACGTAAGACGTCCAATCGGTATTCTATCTCCATCCATGTACACTGCAACATTTCAACTGTCAACTCTCGCAACAGCAGCAGCAATTCTGGTCTTTAAATCGTCGATGTTGGTCACTAGAGTTGTGTACACGCAGTCTTTTACATAACCCATAGAAAACAGTCACAGGGTGTTATGTCTGGTGATCTGGCCGGCCAAGAGATGGTCCCCCCACGGCCAATCCACCGATTTGGGAAATGCATGTTAAGGGAATTTCGTAATTTGTGTACACCCTGTACAATAATCTGACATCTGACAACTACCTCGTGAAACTTTATTACTTTCTCTCAGAGATGGCACAAAAACGGTATGTGTACCTCGTTTCCTAATATTTTTATTTGAGAGAGAAGTTGCAAGGATAATTTGTGTACACCCTGTATATATATATATGTGTGTGTGTATATATATATATATATATATATATATATAGAGAGAGAGAGAGAGAGAGAGAGAGAGAGAGAGAGAGAGAGAGAGTGGAGATTTAATTTTAATGAGAATTTTCATTGTAAACAAAACTTTTAAAAGCTGAAAAGTCAAATTTTCTGTGAAAAGCTTCCAAACAAAGTTGAATTATTTGTTCAGCACAAATAAAGGCAAGATGCCATAAATAATTTGAAATAAAATACTGACCTTTATTCCAAAGGTGTTGCTACATTCAAAGGTCTTTCAAATATCTTTTATTTATATAACTGTTATTTATAAAAAGTGTAATGTAAAAAGTATTGAAACATAACCCATGCAAGACGTTGTTATACAGGGTGTCCCATAAGTCCGGCATCATAGGAGAAATTCATATTTTTCTATTTCTACATACCATAATTCATATTTTTCTCTTTCTACAGGCCATAATGTCTGTGAGCAAGGAAGAACGAATCCAGATAATTCTACTCATAGGAAATCGGAGTCAAAAAGAGGCCGCTGCTGAATTTAACAGACTGCATCCAGACCGCGAGCCAATAACACAGAGTGTGTTAGCAGACTTGTTGCAAAGTTTAAGGAAACAGGATCCATAGAAGAAAACCACGCAGTGGACCTTCAAGGAGGTCCACTGACGATGATACAGCGACTGCTATCCTGGCTCATTTTAACAGAAGTCCCAATAAGTCTCTTCGGCGATTGTCCGCCGAGACAGGAGTGTCGAAAAGTAGCATCCATCGCATTCTTCAGGCTCACAAATGGCATCCATATAAACTTCAGATCCTACAGAAATTAAGCGAAGATGATCCCGACCGGCGCGCGGATGGAATTTTGTGAATGGGCTACGGAACACTACATATTGAGCATGTTCTGTAAATAAAAGCTTTTGTTTTGCCTTTTTTTATTATTTTTCCTATGATGCCGGACTTATGGGACACCCTGTATAGACATTTAATTCATATATGTAATTTAAGACCGTTTTCATAGCAAAGAATGGTCGTTATTATTATGAATTAATTATTATGAATAAATTATTATTATGAATTAATTATGAATTATTATTATCTCAAAGCTTTGCTTCAGTGATATATATATATATATATATATATAATATTATATATATATATATATATATATATATATATATATATATAATTTAATGGTGGACCGGATACCCGCATCCGCACTTCTGACTGCGGATGTTATGCGGATATTACCTCTAATAAATTATGCAATTTACAATTAAATTAGCTTATAAAGTAGCTTATAAGGCCCAGTCATGCACATTTCATGTAAAGTATTAATTATATTAATGAACAAACAAGTATATGAACCTCAAAATATAAATACCTGGGAGCACAGAAAATTGAATGAAACTCGTTTCATTGAATTTTCTGTGGCTGAAACTCTTGAGAAAGTTATTATTTTTATCATAATGAAAACATTAATATTAATTTTAATTCTTATGCATTGCCTGCCATAATAGTAATATCACGAAATTTGAAAAATTATGTCATATATTCATAATTCTATATTATATTGATACATTAACTAAATATCCGCATCCGCGGATATTGAAATTAAAGATCCGTATCCGCACCCGCAGATGTTGAAAAACTGACATCCGGTCCACCACTAAATTATATATATATATATATATATATATATATATGATACACAGACCGTGCATGGAACGAGGAACTCTCCTGGGAAAATTAAATCCACAATAGTCCGAATAAGTAATGGTAAATGACAAACATTATAGTTTTTTTTCTTTTTTATGATGTCAGCCCGACGTGGACAACGGGTCACTCGCAAAGAGGCCCCCAAAAATATAGCTTCCCTCACCAGCTATCTGCAAAGCAGATAGGATCTAGCTTTGGGACAGGATCTAGCGGTTACAGCTACACCTAGCCTACATATCCAGGACCTCAATATAAGCAAAAGACTCGTTGCATTCGCGTCGGATTGAATACATCAAAGAAAAAGGGGTAACTATTGTATTTTTGGCCAAAAACCAAAACCTCAACTGGCAAAATTGAGCGTCCACTTTTCGAGGCACATAACATCATGAAACGGACATGTTTTATGGTATGCCCTTTTATGGTTGCGTAAGCCAAAGGATCGAAAGAGACCTAAACAGCTTCCTCGCTCAGTTTTATCGATAAATTGATTTTAAATTTATATTTAACAATAATTTTAGCATTAGCGCCTTTTTTTAAACTTAAGGAAAGGTTGCCCGATGATCTTGTCTCCAACCTAGTTTACTCTTTCAATTGTGATTGTAACGCCACATATGTTGGCAGCTCCGTTCGCCAACTTAAGGCACAGGTCGATGAGCATCGTGGCATTAGTAGTTGCACTTCTTTATCACTAAGTAGACCAGCCAAATCCTCAATCCGTGAACATTGCGAAAGTAACAACCATCCATTTAATAAAAAATTTTCAGTTTTAACTCCGTTGCAAAATTAAACAGACCTCAGAATTATGGAGTCCTTATACATATATATATATATATATATATATATATATATATATATATATATATATATATATATATATATATATATATATACAGGGTGTAACAAAAGTCCGTTCTTATAGTGAAATAAGATATAACAGAATTGAACGAGAAAATAGTTTTAACTATACATTACAAACAATACAATCAACTTACCAATTAAGCCAGTACATGCTCAAATTGTATTCTATGCAATTCCACGTAATACATATAAACTCATCACTATCTGTTATATCTTATTTCCCTCTGAGAACGGACTTTTGTAACACCATGTGTGTGTATGTATATATATATATATATATATATATATATATAATATATATATATATATATATATAAGTCGAAGTTGAATAACTATAATTCTGCGTACAAATTAAGTATAGTAAGTTAATACTTTATGTATACTGTATATATATTGTAATCTGTTTTAGTTTTGTTTGATTTTGTCTAACTGTTAAACTTAATTGAACCCGAGAATATGTAGTGTTGTCAATGTGAGTTTGTTCTTGCTCGTATCCTATTCAAAGTATTTTCAAATAAAGTTAATTATGTACCTGTCTAACTAGTCTCTCACCAGTTTTATATTGTTTTTACTTCTCATTTTTTTTAGCCACTGATGAGGGGAGTTTGACTTCAGGAACGTTTGATATTAAATCTTCATAATATTGATGTGGACGTTGATGATCCTTTTTTTTTCTTATATATATATATTTTTTTTTTTTTTTTTTTTTTTTAATGCAGAAAGGAGGGGCCAAGGGCAAATGCCCGCAAAAACGCCCCCACCCCCTCCGGCCATAGAAGAAGAGAGCCAAAATCAAGGTCCAGGGTTTTCGAGATGTCTAGGCACACTGCGTTTGAAAGATGGCAGGTCATAGACAGGAGCAGCGTCGGCTCTTTCATTACGCAGATCACGCAGTGTGCGTGGGGGCCCGCGAGGCGGGAGAGCCCCCAGCGAGCGGTATAAAAAATTAATTAATGAGTGATTGACAGAAATAAAAAAAATGGGCCAAATTTTTATTTTTTAAAACTCTTCCAGCTTCATTCACTATATTTCCATATAAAATCTAGCAATTTTTTTTTTGTTAAAATCATAAAAATTAAAATTGCTGACTTACATACACGAGAAGCAGCTGACAGGTTATAGCCAAACCTATGGATTGCTCTCAGAATTGCAGTCACTCTTCTAGTGACCGTAGCCACAGCTGAAAGGAGCTTCTCCAAGTTGAAGCTAATTAAAACGTACCTCAGGTCAACAATGGCACAAAAACGTCTCAGTGGGCTTGCCATCATGAGCATCAATCGGGAGGTAGGCCGGAAGCTGTCCTATGATGATATTATTGATGAATTTGCAGTAAAAAAAGCCAGGAGAGAAAGGTTTTGAATGTATGTGATATATATCTATCTACATAAACTTATTAGATTTTTGTATATTTAATTGTATATAAACCATCTTATTGTGTGAAATATATACAGTATATATATATATATATATATATATATATATATATATCAGAGGCCCCAAAGATATTTGCGCGTAGGGCCCCCAAAAGGTTGGAGCCGGAACTGGACAGGAGGAAAGATGGATTGAGGAAGATTGTGCCATAGTTAACCGGTTGAGTAGATGAAAGACTGAAAATACCGAGTAACCCTTGCATTAGATAGTTAGATAGAAAAGGAATGAGAAAGTGTAGCAGGTCTGGTACTGCGTGCTCTCCTTAAAGGAGGAGGCATGCAGTTAGAGAGTTCAGAAGAGCAATGTCCGTTGTAATAGCGATAGTAAAGAGAGAGTGAGGCAACATTGTGGCAAAGAGAGAGAGAGTGAAGACAATCAGTAAGAGGCGGGGAATTGATGAGACGAAAAGCTTTGATTCCACCCGGTCAAGTACGGCTGTGTGTATTGAGCCACCCAACACATGAAAAGCATACTCCATACAGGGGCGGACAAGACTCCTGCACAAAGACAGCAACTGAGGGGGATGAAGAAGCTGTTTTAGAAGGAGAGTATATGTGATCTTTCCAGGATGCAAGAGAAGAGGAAGGATTCAGTTGTATGTTGTTGAAGGTAAGAGGATAGCTGTGTGGAAGATTGTGACGAGTAGACAGATGGAGGAACTGAGTTTTTGAAGCATTGAAAACCACAAGGTTTTCTCCGTCCCAATCAGATATAGCAGAAAGATCATAGGTCAGGTGTCCCATAGCCGTACTACGCGAATCATGAAGCGGGTGGAGAAGTGAAGAGTTGAATTATCGACATAGGAGTGGATAAGACAGGAAGTGCGAATTAAAAATCATTACTAAATAAAAGGAAAAGAGTGGGTGACAGAACAGAATCCCGAAGAACACCACTGTTAATAGCTTTATGAGAAGAACATATCAAAAGCATTTGATATGTCTAGCGCAATAGCAAAAGTTTCACCGAAATCCCGAAAGGAGATATGCAAGAACATCGCCAGTAGAGCGTCGCTTGTGGAACCCATACTGACGATCTGAAAGAAGAATGTGAGAAGAGAGGTGTTTAAGAATCTTCCTAGTAAGGATAGATTCAAAAACTTTGGAAAGGCAAGAAATCAAAGCAATTACACGATAGTTGTAGGGTTGAGAACGGTCACCCTTTTTTGGGACAGGCTGAATGAAAGCGAACTTCCAGCAGGAAGGAAAAGTACTAGATGAGAGACAAAGACGAAAGAGTTTGCCTAGGCAGGGTGTCAGCACAGAAGCACAGTTCTTAAGAACAACAGGAGGAACACCATCAGGACCGTACGCCTCTCTAGAGTTGACCCCACGTAGGGTAGAAAAAAATATTTCGAAGAGATTCTAATTTCAGTCATAATTAAGTCAGAGGAGGAAGGAGATGCAGGAACAGCACCGGAATCGTCCAGGGTTGAATTGTAAGCGAACGTTTGAGGGAAGAGTTCAGCTTTGTCAGAAGAGACGGCAACTGAGCCGTTGGAATGGAAAAGAGAAGGGAAAGAAGAGGAAGTAAAATTGCTGAAGAGGTTCTTACCTAGATGCCAGAAAGAGCGAGAAGAACTAGAATTGGATAGATTTTCAATTTTTGTTGGATGAAGGAATTTTTGCTCGTCGAAGAACAGATTTTGCACGATTCTGGGCAGAAATATAAGCTGAGTGACAGTTGGGAGTTGGATGGTGACGGTATTTTCTGAAAGCCTTCTCTCTGTTGCAGATAGCATTAGAGCAAGTAAAGTTAAACCAAGGTTTTTTGCATTAGGGGTAGGAATAAAATATGGAATGTACGCCTCCATGCCCGAGAGAATCACCTCCGTGATGTGCTCAGCACACTCGGAATGGCTCCAGCGACGGAAGTAGTAATCATTCCATGAGAAATCACAGACGTACTGCCTAAGGGCCTCCAAATCAGCAGCGCCAAAGTGCCAAAGGCGCCTCCTCTTGGGAGGATCCAAAGGCCGAATTGGAGGGATAGGACAGGAAACAGATATAAGATTGTGATCCGAGGAGCTCAACAGAGAAAAAAGTTTCACAGAGTAAGAAGAAGGATGAGAGGTAAGAAATAAATCCAGAATATTGGGCCTATCTCCAAGGCGATCAGGGATACGGGTAGGGTGCTGTACAATCTGCTCCAGGTCATTTAGGATAGAAAAGTTGTAAGCTTGTTCACCAAGGATGTCAGTGAAGTGGGAGGAAAAGGTGGTGGTGAACATTGAAATCTCCTAAAATGGAGATTTCGGCAAAGGGAGAGCGGGATAGAATGTATTCCACTTTGGAAGTGCGGTAGTCAAAGAATTTTGGATAGTGAGTAGAATTAGGAGAAAGGTAAACAGCGCAGATGTATTGAGTTTGAGATTGGCATGTAAGCCGTAGCCAGAGGGTATTGAATTCGAAAGATTCGAATTCGGGAATACGAGAACAAGTTAGGTCATTGCATACATATACACAACATCCACCTTTGGAGTGAAAATGAGTAAAGTATAGAGAAAGTAAGAGGGTACAGAAAAGGGGTTGTTGTCAGTCGTCCCAGACACCTGAATTTCAGTGAGGAAAAGATGATGAGGCTTAGAGGAGGAGAGGTGGTGTTGAACAGATTGAAAATTTATGAAAAGACCACGAATGTTGCAGAAGTTTAAGAAAAGTGAATCAGACAGAGGCCCAGAACATCTCGAATGGGCGATAGCATATCCAGCGCAGCTGCCTGGGTCTGCGTTCTCGCTATCGGCAGCGAAGGAGCCAGAAGTCGGGACATTTATGGTTTCCTCCCCAGGGGACTCCGAGGCTCTTGAAGTTGATGCCACTTTTTTTTTAAATTTTAAAAAGATTATGTAGTGTGCAACACGCATGTATATGTAGTGAGGAATAGGGAGAGAAGTGTGTGTTTCAGAGCATGCTGGACTGCTCACAGGGTAGATGAGACGCGGAAAAAGATCAGCTAAGGAGGACAGTGACAGGAGAAACGCGAGTTCCAGCACTCCTTATCTTCAGCCTAACGTCCTCCCCGTAGTACTTCCCTGGTCGATTGGTGTCTACAATCTCCTCCTTTGCATATATATATATATATATATATAAAATGAAAAACTTTATTGGCAGGAGACAAATAAAAGTAAAAAAGTACATATAATGAAAAAAGTCAATGTATACATTAAGTGGAGCTAGACAAACAGTTTCATACCAAGAAGTCCATATACAGTACAATAGTCAGGTAGCTTAGCGTAAAATTTTTGACAGAAGGGGAATGACTGGACCAAAGCAGCAAAATATTTGTATACCTCCAGTAGACCATAAACAATGAAAATTTGATAGAAGCCATTAAATCAGAATAATTTTTCAACCTCATTTGATACAGAAACTAATTTCTTTTAAGCCTATTAGACAAAAGTGCTAAATATATTGTTTGAAGACAATCTCTGGACGATTTGGACGATAATAAAATTAATGGAATATCGCCATTATTGTTTATTGTTTATGTTAGGTACATTTTAGTGTAGGTAAAATTGATTGCTGTTTTGAAATTTGACCTACAAAATTGAACTACCGTCCAGTTATGGTTCCATATATTTTTACAAACACAATATACATGATATACAAGTCAAACAAAACAACACTTGGAACACGCATAATTTGTTCGTCGATTATTGCCTAAATTTTTTAAACTGTATATATATGTTGGACTTCATTGCATTATTCAGTCACACATTTTCAGTGAATATGCAATGAACTCATTTGTCACATTTGCAGCTGCAAAGTTTCGTACATTTCCAGCCAGCCTTCTTGCATGAACATCTACCGGTGCAGCTACCTGTGCTTTTGTATAAGCATTAGGCAGTGTGTACTTCTGCTTGGGATTAGCAGGTGGTAAGGTTATGCTATTTTGGTAGTTTCCCGTGCATGAAGTTGAAGGAAACTGCCTGAGTACGCAGTGTAGATGGGCACACAACACCCTTTTCTTCAGCTTGTTGGCATATTGCTGCTGCTAGCTGATTCTCCACTTGTAAGATTCGGTCATAGCTCACACTGAGTCCGAGAGTGTACAGTTTGTGACCAATTTCTTGGATCTGGTCTGTGTGTGAATATTAAACCCTATATATAGTGGTAATGGCGGTTCATAGTGCAAGGTACAGTATGTCTGGATTTGGCTGCGGTTGATGCTCTCTTTTTGCAGTTGAATATGATGGTCTGTGAGATTGTTAGACATTTCTGTGAGTCTGTTGAATCTTGGTCTTTCAGGTTAGCTCTGTTGAGCAGCATGGAAATGAGCAGTTTTAGACTGGTTGTACTGACTTCTGTTGGCATTCAATAGGGAATCTCCAATCAAATTGATCCTTTTCAGAATTGAAAATGTCTTGCCTCACAATCTTCACAGCTTTCGCGAGGGTTAGGGCATCATTTTCAGTCACCAGTTGATGTTTGTTTCACCATTTCCTGCATTCCCTGTTGGAATACAATAATGACATTCTTGCCATCATTCTGCTCTTGAGCATCTGGAAAGTATTTCAAAACTTTTTCTTTGAAGTGAACCTTGTTGATTTCCTTTTCAATCCCAAAATCTTGAAGTCGTTTCTCGTAAAGGTGACGCAGATCGGAACACTTGAAGTAGAACTGTCCATTTTCAACAGCATTTTCTATGTATGTGATGAGCTCTACAAAGACTGGCCTGAACCTGGCGCACTTTTCGATGGGATTCAGACGAATCTCGACTTTGTCTTATTACAGAGCGATGATGATTTATGTATTTTGTCATAAAGCTGTGGTGATATTTTGCTTTTATCGTGACAAGATCACCACCACCAGTTCTGGTTATTAATATTGTGTCCTGCAGATCTAATGCGAGCCTTCTTATATTAAGCTTAGCATCGTCAGTTCTGAATACATGGAGTTTACCTTCGGCATTGCTGCAGAATACACATGTACTTTTATCTGGGGGCTGGCGTCTTTTATATCGTTTTCTCGCTTGATCACTGCTTTCTCCCGCATTTTTTCGTGCTCTTTTCTTTCTGGCCAAAGCTGGTCTATTTCTCTGAATGCACTGACATTGTACAGGAAAGAGGTATATGCTATAGATTTATCTTCATTTCCGTGCGCGTTCAATGGGCATTTAAGTCCTTCTTTGGTGATCTCCTGGCAAATCACGCACCTTGTCCAATCCATCATTCTGCATTAGTTAGTGCCTAAAAAAATATAGAAAAACAAAATTATAATACAATCTTCTATCTGATCCATCATGCACCAGTAGGGACGAAATAACAAGTGAGAAACATTTTATAACCTGTATTCGTATGTTAAATATATGCAATAGTTTTCATTGTTTGCACTTCAAAAATACCGCATAATCACCAATATTCAATGTTTCATAATAATAAATGTTTCATAAAGAGAATTACTGGAATGATTGTTTTGGTGAGAAAATTATGCTGCTTTTTGCGTCAGTCGCACAGATGATATCAATTTTATGTGCTTCTAAATGTCTATAACTTTGTTAATAATGATGATATGAAAACGACCCAAACATCACTAGAACCGTCTGGAGACTGCCTACAAATCATACATTTAAGATATTTCCAAATTCAATTATTGAGGAGTTATACTGTATGTTTCCAACTAGCAAAACGTGAACCGTAATTTGGCTGAAATTCTCAATTTTGGGTTTTGTATGAAAACAGTATGAACAGTTCTTATGATTTAATGGTTCATATCAAAATTTTATTGTTTATGGTCTAGTGGACCCACAAAAAAATTATGGTGCTTTGGTCCAGTCGTTCCCCTTACATTCACTAAGCAACCTGACTAATAATCCAGAAGATATAAACAGGACTGATGGATAGCTTGGACAGTTGGATTGTCTGAATTTTTAATCCTTATTAGACTGTACTGAGCGTGTTTTGTTGCCTCACAGAGGCTCGAAACGTTGCGTTCTACAGGAACCTGAGTTGCTGCCCATAAATATTAATGCAGAAAGTACGAAAAAGAGTGTCTTTATCTTCGCATGTACAAAATCTGAAGTCCCTTATAATCATGTTTGTTTTAGCGCAGTAACTTCAGTATGGTGTCTTTATATCTGAGTCGTCACTGAAGATGCTAGTGGTAATTTGACTCGGATACTTAAATTCTTGTACTTGTTCTCTTGGTTCCTCTCTCATTTTGATAATAATATTAGCTGTTTGGTTTGAGCTTTTAGGATGGAATTGCATAACCTTAGTTTTAGTAACATTAAAATTAGTGTCATGGTTCTGTGAATGTGATTCAAAGAGCTTATTAATACCATATCATCATCATAGACCAAGTTATTTGTCCTCATATTATCTATACAGCATCCCACTCTTGCCTCATTAAGAGAAGTAATTAATCCATCAATATATACATTAAACAGCAAAGGGGAGAGAGAGAGAGAGAGGATTAGAGGAACCAAAACATTCAGACAATACATTGTCCCATCTAACCATAAAAGTTTGGTGAGTGTACCTAAAATTTCAATATATTTAAAACATGCAGTGGAACATTCCTGTCTTCTAATTTTTTTAAATAGAATATTGTGATTCACCCTTTGTCATCCCAGAAACAACTATAAATAGTTGAATTACTGTCACTATATTTAAATACAATCTCTTTCAAAACATAAATACACAGGTCACTTGAATGGGACCTTCTCAAACCGAACTTATTAGGAGACGTCTATAAATAATAATCAGTTAGTCGGCGTAGCAAAAGTTTCTCAAGTAGTTTTGAGAAGCAGAAGGCAACAACAATATAGTTATCGCTGGATAGAATGTCGCCATATTTATTTTTGACAAGGGGTATGAACAAAAAGTCAGGAACCATAGGCACATTTTAATAATTTGTGTTTTAATATGTGTTTTGTTCTTTTCAGATTTGCTGTTGGACCTATGGCACAGAAATTGACAATAGATGAATGGGTGGAGATAATTTTAATGTGTGCAAGGCGTGATAACACACACCGATCAGTTGTTACTGTTTTTAATGACAAACACCCTGAGAGGCGCCAGTTGTTCAGGCATCAGTTGGAAAACTGTTCATTCATTTCAAAGAAACGGGAAGTGTTCATGATCGGCCGCGTAGTGGCCAGCCAAAAAGTTCAACCGATGCAGCAACATCACTACCGGTACTCAATCACCTCGAAAACAGCCCACGTAAGTCCTTAAGAAAGTTATCCCACGAAACGGGTGCCTCCAGAAGATCCATTCAACGAATTTTTACAACAAATCGTTTCCACCCCTACGTAGTCCAACTCGCTCAGGAACTGCACGGTGACGACACAGACCGTCGTGTAGAGTTCTGTCAGTGGTTTCTACAACATTGACAGCTTCAACGAAGGATCATGTTCAGCGACGAAGCGATATTTCACCTCAGCGGTCGTGTCAATAGGCATAATGCACGCTATTGGGCCACTGAGAACCCCCAATGGATGGAGGAAGGACATGTGCAATTCGATCCATGAATTATGGTATGGGCTGCGCTCTAGGGGGATCGATTAACTGGTCCGTACTTTTTCGACGGCAATATAACAGGTGAAACATATCTGCATATGCTGCAAACATTTCTAATGCCCATACTGGACGACATTCCATTGGCAGAACGAGCGGAGATGTGGTTTCAGCAGGAAGGTGCACTACCACATTTCGCAACCATCGTCCGGAGCTCTTTAGATGAAACATTCCCAAGCAAGTGGATCGGACGGCGAGGACCCGTCGAATGGCCACCTAGGTCTTCAGACCTCACGCCTCTTAACTTTTTCTTGTGGGGGCCAGGTCAAGTCGGTAGTCTATGCTGATCGACCCAGAACCATACGTTCTCGAAAGGATAAAATCACATCTGAGTGTGCCAAACTCAGTACCAATATGTTAAGGAATGTTCAAACATCATGCGTTCAACGAGTCAGAAAGTGTCTCCAAGTGGAAGGCCACCAATTCGAACATTTATTATAATTTAATAAAATGTGCCTATGGTTCCTGACTTTTGCGTCACCCTGTATACTCTCATAAACTCAGAAGGAATATAATTGTGAGTAAGAGTGGTTGAGAACAATAAAACTTTTTCATCAGACTCTTAATTTCAGCATTGAAGCTCCCGCATTTTCACTGACTCCTCCTAATGACGCTCCATTGCAGCCTACATTAAGATTAACTCTCCCCACGCTGTTAAGGATGTTTGGGTACCGCCTTTGCCATAACGTAGCTACTTCTACCTCCCCAGACACTCCATCAGTTGTTGATGTGATGGCATTCTTGGCATCTGTTTCCTTCTTGATAAATTCCAGATTTTTTATTATCATTATTTAAGTTAGTCTTGCAGGCTTTTGCTGCTCGAATGGAATATTCTTCCTGTTTACATCTTTTTATGGCTGTTTTATAATGAGCCCTACTTCTACTCATATTCCTGTAAGCTGCCCCTATTCTCGGACGACCAAGGAGACACCATATATCGTAAGCATCCTTTGATTCCCTTTACAGAGGGGATATAAAATCATTCCATTCAGGAATAATTGTAGTATGAGAATTGTACGATTTAATCCAAGGCCTTCCTGCTTCCTTTAGTGTGGATGTTATATTATTATAATACCTATCAACAAGTTTAAAGTGAGAATAATTTTGAACAGGAATTTCTACGGTTAAGATGCAATAATTCTAAATTATTAAAAAAGGTTCTCGGTCCTATCTTAATATTCTATATTCTGTTGTATAATGTATATTAACTTTTAAGTCGACATGCTCATTCTTGCCTAATGAGTTATTATTATGACGGATATTATTTAAGTTGGTACAGTTAATTACTAGCTTTAGTGGTCGATGATCTGAGAGAAGGAAATCATGCAAAATATGAACATACTGTATACAGTATATATATATATATACACCTTTCAACCTTTCAAATATTCCGTGTGATGATTCCTCATTTCACGAAGGTCAAACTTGTCGCCCCTCCTCTCGAGTTAGCCTGGTGAAGTAGTGAGTTGGTTTCTTGTACTCTCCATCTCACATAACCAGGTACGCCCGGCTCATCGGGGATTGTTCTGAGCCAGGCGTTTAATCTTCTTTTGAAGATGTCCACCGCAACAATACTCGTTTTCCTTAAGTCTTTGGGCAGCTGCTTAAACAGTTTTGGTCCTTTCACAAAACTGTCTAGCCTTTAATTTAGGAACACGACACAGTCTTCTTTTTCTACTTTCAACTGCTGTTTGGGGAGTTACAGGGTTCAGAGTAACATTAGAGACTAGTTTCGCCATTATTTTCCAAGTGTAAATAATGGTGTATCTCTCTCTTCTCCTTTCCAGTGAATATAGGTTTAATTCGCGTAACCTTTCCCAGTAATTTAGTTCTTTGCATCCATTGATCGTGGCTGTGAAGCTTCTCTGAATCCCTTGTAGCTGTCTAATGTCTTCTTTTTTATATGGAGATGTTAGGACCGAGCAGTATTCCAATTTGGGTATGATCAGTGTTTTCAGTAGAGGAATCACTATATTCCTGTCCCTTCGTTTAAAGGTTCTCAGTATCTGCCCAGTTATTCTCTTTGCTCCGTTTACTGCCATCTTATTTTGGGTTTCAAATTTCGCATCATCAGTCTTTACAACCCCGAAATCTTTTGCTTTAGAATTTCTCTGAATTTCCTGTCCATTTGGGGTATAATATTCCATGGATTTTAGGTTCTCCCTTTTTCTGTACCGTAACAGCTGAAAATTCTCAGTGTTAAACTTCATATTGTTGTCTTCCGTCCAGTTGTAGATTCTGTTCATGTCTGTTTGTAGAGATCCTATATATTCTGTGTTTCTTTTTTTCTACTGATCTTTGTGTTGTCGGCAAAAAATGTTACTGTGCTGTCTCTGGTAACGTCCTCATCTATATCAGTTAGCATGATTATGAAGAATAGTGGAGGCTCTAGTGATGTGAGTCGTTTTTTATTGTGTCGTTTTTTTTGTTTTTTTTGTCGTTTTTTTTGTTTAAAACGAAGGTAGTCTGTTTTTTTTTTTTTTTTTTTTTTTTATTGTTTTAAACTTATTCCATATTTTTTTTCCTTTAATCTAATAAGTATATTAGTATTACCTATAATTTACTATACTACCATGCTTATACGGTTATACCTAGTATATATACTATATAGTCATCTTTTAGAAAAATTGAATCACGCAAAAAGTATATAATAGAAAGGAAAAACAAACCCTCATTTTTTATATGTACAGTATATATATTTTTTAACTAGAACATAAAACATTCTTCCTCGTTTCAAACAATATACATAATTGTGATTGGCAAGAGTACCAGTATATATATTCCAGATAGAAAAGGAAAATATTCACCTTTTTTTGAACCTTTTTGTTAACCTACATTTCCATGGAAGAATCATCACTAGATTGGGTAGAGCATATATGCTAGTTTCAATATCACAGGTACTGGTATAATATCCATAATACTGGTATAAAACAATAGATATAATTGTGATTGGCAAGATACCAGTGTGTGTATATATATATATATATATATATATATATATATATATATTCCAATATAGAAAAATAAAAAAAATATAAATATTCATCTCTTTCTTTAACCTTTGTGTTAACCTAATGCTGTTTAACTTTCATTATCTGATTCTATTTCCATTGAAGAATCATTATCACTAGATTGATTAAAGCAAATAGTTTCAATATCACAGGTACTGGTATTTATTGCAGATTTGGATGTTGACGAAGCCAATGTAGCACCATGTTTTACTTCACTTTCTTGGAATTTTGCATTTTGGGATATAAATACTAGCTTTGCTGCTCTGTCTGTGCTTAATTGGTTTCTTTTGGCTGTATGGATATTACTGTATGTGCTAAATGATCTCGGTGGTAATGAAAGGCGAAATAGAGGTGTATGAGTTTGTGTAGGTATATATGTGAGTATGCATGCGTATGTATCTGGAATTCTGGATGTATGCATGTGTATGGGGTATACAATAGATATAAATGTGTATATAAGTATTTATGTATATATTGGTATATATGTATATGGGTGTATGTGTATGTATATATATATATGGATGGTCTCGTGGGGGGGGGGGAATATGTCATCGCGGGTCTAAAGGATAGTTAAGTGGGAGATTCAAAATCCGAGGCATGGATGGGAGAGTCCTGGGAAGGTTGGACAATGGGCAGTCAGCTCCCAGCCAGTGTTCTCGCAAGTTTAATGGATCTCAAGATACAAGACTTTCAGTGCAAGAAAGAGGCCAGTTTTTTCTGTAAATAGGCTGAAAAGGACATTCTATACTGGTACCATATGGCCTATTTTATTATTTATTTATTTATTTTTATAATATATATCATTGCAAAAGTATACCTTATAATTAAATTGGCAATATCTATATTAATTATTAAAAAAAACAAAAAAAACAAAAAAAAACAAAAAAAACGACAAAAACAACAAAAAAAAACAACAAAAAACAAAAAAAACGGTTTTTTTACATCACTAAGTGGAGCTAATACTGTTCCTTGTGGTACTTAGCTGAGGACCTCTGATTCTGATGAAAATACTCCTTGTACTGTAACGACTTGCCGCCGCTCACTAAGGAAATTATATATCCATTTCCCTACTTTTCCTGTTATTCCCATATACAGTATTTCAGTTTATGTATTATGATTCCATGGTCACACTTGTCGAACGCTTTGGTAAAGTCTGTGTATATTACATCATAATTTTTCATTACTTTCCAGTGCATCAATAATGTTGTTGTAGTGTTCCATTAGTTGTGATAGGCATGATTTGCCTGACCGAAACCCATGTTGGGTATCATTTAATTTTTTCTGAGTTTCCAAAGAGTCAGATTTTCTGTCTAACTATTCTTTCAAATATTTTAGTGAGATGAGATGGAAGCGACACTGGCCTATAGTTTTTGGCCTCGGATCGATATCCTCCTTTATATATTGGGACTATGTTCGCACTCTTCAGGATGCCCGGTATTTCTCCCGTGTCTAGTAATCGTCTCCATATTCAATACAGGGGCTCATCCATATTCAATACAGGGGCTCAGCGATTGCATTCTTGCAGTTTTTGATCAGTGTGGCATTCCATTTGTCCGGTCCTGCCGCTGAGTGTGCTTTTAGTTTCCCTATAGCTTAATATCATCTGTCGTAAAGTTGAAGTCTGTTATACTTTCCCCTTGTAGTTCTTTTTCAAAGAATGTGTTTCTATCGCATATCATTTTGTCAGTTTTTGGGATACTGAAAGATGATTCGTACTGAGTAGGGCATGGTTAACTAATCATTTTCAGGAAAAAGTGATGAATGATGAAATTTTGTAATTAATCAATGATTAACTGATTAAAAATTATTAAAAAATAAATACTTCTGAAAAGAGTAAGAAAGAGCTTTATTGTTTCTGTTGCGTCAGATAAGACCGAAGAAAACATTTTGCTCAAACGTTTAGTTTGCTTTAATTCAAGAAATCAGGCATGGGCGGATTAGACAGTTTATACATGCAAAAAGGTGCCAAATTCAAATGATAAAGTAGAAAATTTAAGGTAAAATGATATTGAAATTATGAAGAAAATTAATCATTTCTCATCATTTTCTAAAAATATTTTTTGATTAATTTATGATTAAATTCGAAATAATGATCAACTTATTAACTTATTAATCAGAACCATGCTCTAGTAGTGAGCTCTTAATATTTCAGATACTTCTGTTAGATCATCAAATAAAGCACTGTCTCCGTTTTTCAAAGGTCCGATAGTCGCATTGTTTTACGACTTCCTTTTTGCAAAATTCTAGAAGTACTTTGAGTTAACCTTTATCGCTTCTATAGCGTTGTCTTCTTTTTCTGTATGCTTCTCAATTAGTTCCTGTATGACGCAATCGATACTCTGCAGTTTATCATTTAATATTTTTCTGATGTTGTTCTCTTTCGGAACAATGACCTCTTTTGTCTCTCGAACCTGCTTCTCTGTCCTCTTTGTTTTATTTTTGGGACATGTCTTTCCACAATTTCCAGCGTCTTCTCCTCTAAGGTCACTAGCATCTCTTCCGTTGTCTTGGCCTCGAAGATGCCCCTGTGTGTGTGTATATATATATATATATACTGTATATACAGGGTGGGCGGAAAGTAGCTCCCTATTTTGGATTGGTAAAAAAATACGTATATTATCCATTTATTTCAGAAGAAATAATATGAAAAGGTAGGCATACATGGTAGGTTTTCTCTAAAATTCAATGTGGGCTCCAACTCTTTCCACCAGCTTCTGGAGCCGCCCAGGAATGGCGTCCACTGACTTTAGCAGGAACTCCGGCGGGATGGAGGACATGACTTCCCGAATTCGGTCCTCCAGTTCTTCCAATGTCCTCGGTTTGGTGCGGTAGACTTCTTCCTTTACCCACCCCCAAAGAAAGAAGTCGCACGGTGTCAAGTCGGGGCTCCTGGCTGGCCATTGATGTGGACCACGACGACCCCATCCAACGCCCAGGGAAGTGGGCATCCAGCCACTCACGGACAACAAGAGCGAAGTGCGGAGGGGCGCCATCTTGCATAAATATCAGATCGTCGATGTTCTCCCATGTGCTGACAACCGGCCATACCTCGTTTCGCAACATAGCAAGGTACCGCTCAGCATTTATGGTGTTGCGCAGAAGGAACGGGCCCACAACCTGATCTGAGGTCATACCACACCACACCGTTACACTGAACCGATTCTGCCGTTTTTCAGCGGTAACCGTGCGACTTCTTTCTTTGAGGGTGGGTAAAGGAAGAAGTCTACCGCACCAAACCGAGGACATTGGAAGAACTGGAGGACCGAATTCGGGAAGTCATGTCCTCCATCCCGCCGGAATTCCTGCTAAAGTCAGTGGACGCCATTCCTGGGCGGCTCCAGAAGCTGGTGGAAAGAGTTGGAGCCCACATTGAATTTTAGAGAAAACCTACCATGTATGCCTACCTTTTCATATTATTTCTTCTGAAATAAATGGATAATATACGTATTTTTTTACCAATCAAAAATAGGGAGCTACTTTCCGCCCACCCTGTATATATATATATATATATATATAATATTCTTGGCGTTTCCTTTTCTCGTGATCTTTCCTGGAAAGATCACATATATTCTCTTTCTAAAACAGCTTTTAAGAGGTTAGGTGTGCTGTACCGCCCCCGCAGTTTCTTCACCCCGACTCAGTTGTTCGCCCCTGTATGGAGTATGCTTCTCATGTGTAGGGTGGTTCAACCCACACAGCCATACTTGACCGGGTGGAATCAAAGGCTTTTCGTCTCATCAATTTCCCGTCTCTTACTGACTGTCTTCAATCTCTCTCTTTTTCTTTGCCGTGGTGTTGCCTCACTCTCTCTTTACTATCGCTATTACAACGGACATTGCTCTTCTGAACTTTCTAACTGCATGCCTCCTCCTTTAAGGAGAGCACGCAGTACCAGACTTTCTACACTTTCTCATTCCTGTTCAACTATCTAATGCAAGGGTTAATCGGCATTTTCAGTCTTTCGTCTACTCAACCGGTCAACTCTGGAACAATCTTCCTCAATCCATCTTTCCTCCTGTCTATGACCTGCCATCTTTCAAACGCAGAGTGTTTAGGCATCTCGAAAACCCCGGACCTTGATTTTGGCTCTCTTTTTCTTCTATGGGAGGGGCGTTTTTGCGGGCATTTGCCATTGGCCCCTCCTTCCTGCATAATATATATATATATATATATATATATATATAAAGGGTGGTCCAAAAGTCCCTATCTATTTTGCTGAAATAATGATACTTCTATTTTATTTTCTACAGGCCATAGATGATGATGGATGTACAAGAACGTGTGATGGTAGTAACACTACGTATCCAAGGGAAGAAGTGCAAAGAAATTCGAGAAAAATTCGAAAGAAGATTTCACAAACCAAGACCTACAGACAAAGCAATTCGCGAACTGGTCAAGAGATTTAAAAGAACAGGCTCTCTTCATAATGAGGCAAGATCTGGACGTCCGGGTACCTCTCAAGAAAATGTCAAATTGGTAAGAGATGCCTTTGAAACAAATCCTAGAATGTCAACTCGCACAGCATCACGTACAGTAGACTGAGCATACCAAAAACGACTGTTCTAAGGATTTTAAAATCAACATTAAAAAAGAAAAGTTACCATATTCAAGTGCTACACGAATTACACAAAGAGGATTATCCAAGACGAGCCGCAATGTGCACAGAATTGATTGAAAGCATTCATACCGAAAACTTATTAAACCCCATTCTCTTCAGCGATGAGGCGACATTCCACACATGCGAAAAGATTAATCGACAAAATTGCCGTTCTCTGGGCTAGTGAAAAACTAACCTAGTTCTACGAATGGGAGAGAGAGTCTCATAAAGTTAATGTCTAGTTGGATATGACAAGATCGAAGATTTATGGACCTTTTTTCGTTGCAGAAGCTACGGTAACAGGGACAAATTATCTTGACATGCTTCAACAGTTTCTTGAACCCCAGCTTTTCAGATGGCATTCTCGACACTGTTGTCTTTCAACAAGATGGAGCTCCATGTCACTATGCAAACATCGTTCGGGCGTACCTTGATGAGCTTTTACCAAATCGTTCGATTGGACGTGGTGGAAATACGCGTAGGCCGTGGGCAGCACGATCTCCGGATTTAACACCATTGGACTTCTTTGCGTGGGGTTTTATAAAGTCTGAGGTTTACAAAACAAGAGTTACAGACATGCAGGATCTGCGAATCCGCATCGTCGCGGCAGTCGTTGAAATAACCCAAGAGATGCTTGAGAATGTGTTCCGCAATGCAGTGGACAGATTTGAGATTGGCAGAGACACGGCTGGCTGGTGCTCACCTCGAGTATTAGGCCTAAGCTTGCTAAATAAATATACATCTAATTATGCTACTACATTTTATCCTAACATACTATTATTTCAGCAAACTAGATAGGGACTTTTGAACCACCCTATATATATATATATATATATATATATATATATATATATATATATATAATATATAAATTACTTCACGAAAGTAACACGTGAATAATAAGTATCTGCACTTTTTATTTTCACAACTTTATTTTCACATCTGATAGATTATAAACACATCACTTCTCAACATAGTGTCCCTGTTTCTCAATACACTTAGTCCAGCGATCTAAACGCTTCCTAATGTTATCACAAAAGAATCTTTTTGGGCTGTGTGCTTAGCCAGTCATGCACCGCCTCCTTCAGGTCATCATAGCCTTGGAATCGCTGACCTCTCCAAGCGTCTTTTAGTGGTTCAAACAGGTAAAAATCCGAAGGTGCCAGGTCTGGACTGTAGGCTGGATGGTCGAGAACTTCAAATTTAAGTTCTTGAAGGCATCTTCTAGTATGTGCAGCGGTATGAGGGCGCGCATTGTCGTGTAACAGAATAACACCTTCCGACAATCTCCCTCTCCGTTTTGTGCGAATTGCATGTCAGAATACGATGCACTTGTTACTGTAGTTCCACGCTCTAGATAATGTTCAAGGATAGGGCCTCGTGTATCCCAAAACAGTGTTAGCATAACTTTACCTGCTGACGGCTGCGCTTTGAACTTCCTTGCAACGGGAGATGTTGGATGTTTCCATTGCATGCTCTGTCGTTTGCTTTCTGGTTCATAGTGATAGATTCAGGTTTCATCTCTAGTGATAATGCGCTCCAAAATGTTTTCACCTTCATTATGATACCGCGCCAAAAGACGAGAGCAGACGTCCATACGATTACGCTTGTGCTTTTCTGTCAACTGTTTGGGCACCCATCTTACACAAACCTTGTGAAAGCCAAGAATGTCATGAACTATCGAATAGGCTGACCCTTGACTGATGTCTAATGAAGATGCAATTTATTTTATTGTTAATCTTCTGTCATCGAAAATAATGGCTCTGGCTTCTTCCTGCTTGTCACCACTGGTTATAATGTTATAATGTTATAATGTTTCAGACCAACAAAGACCCTAGGATCCACTCATGGCTGGTCTACCTAACTGTATGTCCTCCGTGGTGGTGGAGGGGACCTACAATTTTACGTGGGTTCCGAACCACAAGAACATAGAAACTTATTTAAAAACTGCGGGTAAATTGGCAACGACCAATTTTTACGAAACTAAATAATTATCAATTTAAAAATAATTAATTATCGGTTTAAAACTAAAGATAGAATCTCTCGGTCCAGAGGAGCAAGTCATAATAGACTACTATCCACAAATATGTTACATTCTAGATCTATTTATAACGGACATGCAAATATATCAGATCCAAAGAATCCGGTCAATTTCATTACGGTATCCATCAAGTCACGGTCCATATCGATTGCGGACCAAGTCAAAATTTACAACCATATACATTATCAATTTAAAAATAATTAATTATCGATTTAAAACTAAACATAGAATCTCTCGATCCAGATGATCAAGTCATAATAGACTACTATCTACAAATATGTTACACTCTATATCTATTATATAACGGACATGCAAATATATCAGATCCAAAGAATCCAGTCAATTTCATTATGGTATCCATTAAGTCACGGTTCATATCGATTGCGGACCAAGTCAAATTTACAACCATATACATTACAATATATACACTTACGAGGAAAAGTGTAGGTGTGGCTGTAAAGACTGTACAGTAATGTAGAAATGTGTGTGCACCCATTATGGGTCTCCATTTAAAGGTGTTTGTGGGGCAAGTGAAGATCATGAGTTTTTCAATACCTCACAGTACTATGGGGGGCACCGCTCGGCAGAGGAATCTCTTTAAATGGGGTGTGTAAGGACAGAGAGTATCCCTAACCCAAGACGCTGCCTCCCTATATCCCACAACACTTGTGTTGAGCTGTGGGATCTATCCCCACAAGGCCTTAATTTTACTACCTTAAACTATACCCTTTCTATCAACATGCGCGTCCAATCGATTCTTAAACATGTTTATAGACGTGCTACTAATTACTTCTACCGGCAAACTATTCCAGCTATTTACTATTCTATGCGTAAAAAAGTTTTTCGCAACTGCTGTCTCGAACCTTCTACTTGTCAACTTACACCCGTTATTTCTAGTCCTATTATATTGAGATATTTCGAAAAAGCTATCTCTATCTACGTTATCAAACCCATTCATAATTTTGAAAACCTGGATTAGATCACCCCTTAACCTCCTAGTCTCGAGTGTAGTCAATTTTAACTCTTTAAGCCTATCCTCGTACGACTTTGACCTAAGAGACGGAATCATCTTAGTTGCTCGTCTTTGAACTCTTTCGATTTTTCTATATCTTTGCGCATATGCGGATTCCAAAATTGGACCGCGTACTCCAAATGAGGTCTAACTAATGATTTATAAAGAGGAACTATAATATCGCGCGATTTGTACTCAAAATTTCGAGCTATAAAACCTAACACTTTGTTCGCCTTATTGACCGCCGCTGTACTTTGTTTCGCTACTTTTAAATCACCAGTGACTTAACGCATTATTCCCATACTGAGCACATAAACGCGTGTGAATTTCAGTTCCTTTCACACCTACCCACAAAAAACGAACCACGGATCTCTGTTCTTCCAGAGTACAAATTGAAAGCGGCGCAGCCATGCTCACTACTCGTACGATATGTGACAGCTACGAGTAGCCTAAATAAGCCTATACTGTTGCTATCCTAAATAAGCCTATACTGTTGCTAGCCTAAATAAGCCTATAGATCTTAGTTTGGCTCGTTGTTACGAGTATATATTATATATATTATATCCTATATACTATTAAGCTAAAATGTGTCTGTGTGTCCGCCCGCTTTATTCGGAACCGTGCACAGAGTAAACGGCACATCGGAAAATTCTGCAACTACCACCAACTGACAGCCCATGAGCTGCCGATGTGCTCTGTCAAGTTTCCTGGTCCTAGGTCACTCCGCGGCCGAACACGAGCTATTTAATATCTATTACAAGTAAATGTAAGTACTTCGAAAACGAAAATGACAAGAGCAAAAATACATAATAAACAGTTTGGTAGTCCCGATAATACGTAAGTACCAATGTACATATATACAATATACATATACACAGGCCCGGATTTAGCTATAGGCGAACTATGCGATCGCCTAGGGCCTCGCGCCAAAGGGGGCCTCGCTCAAGCCGTTTTGCGCGTTCTGTTCAAGTGATATTAATGATTTAGAACTCTATGAAGAACTTAAAGTACTTTGCAGGTTTATACCTGAGAAAACAGATCTCGGAAATGCCCTTGTTTATATAGTGCAAAAACAACTAAATGAGATTTATCCTAATGTTT
Source organism: Bathynomus jamesi (assembly GCA_023014485.1). Taxonomy (NCBI): domain Eukaryota; kingdom Metazoa; phylum Arthropoda; class Malacostraca; order Isopoda; family Cirolanidae; genus Bathynomus; species Bathynomus jamesi. The sequence continues at coordinate 449,890 of JAJOZX010002280.1, forward strand.
ATGTTGCGCTTCGAATGGTATTAACCATCCCAGTTACTGTTGCTTCGGCTGAAAGAAGTTTCTCGCATCTCAAACTTATTAAAACATATTTGCGTTCCACCATGTCTCAAGCGAGATTGCAATCATTAGCTATGTTATCAATAGAAAACGATATAACAAATTCATTAGATTATTCTCAATTAATTGAAGAGTTTAGCTCGAAGAAAAGTAGAAAAGCATTGCTGTAATATTTAAGGAGCATCTGAACCAAATATTAAAGCATTAATATTTAGCCTGATAAGTCGATCGCTCACTATTATAAAAAATGAAATGTCAACATCTCTTATACATCACATATGAAAAACGTTTGTATACTATGGAAAGTCATTACCTATAATATTATATAAATCTTAGAAATCATTGTCTTATATTTTCGATACAAATCTTGATTCATATTATAATTTATACTTATTTGTATGGTTTATTTATATTTCTTATACAATTTCCATGCGTGATTATTTTGGTTTCGTTTAATTTTTAAGTGCTGGCATAGTTCTGTCTATGCGGGATTCTAATATTGCTGGTATAGTACCGATAATTTCTAGATCTGCCTAGGGCCTCGCAACTTCTAGATCCGGCCCTGCATATACATATACAGCTAGCTGTGACATATACTGCTACAGTGCTACATATCCTGCCCGAAGGGCGATAGCGAGCTACCGCTTGTTATCACTAAAATAAAAAGTGCGGATACTTATTGAAGTATCATCGTGTGTGTGTGTGTGTGTGTGTATATAATATATATATATATATATATACTGTGTGTGTGTGTGTGTGTATATATATATATATATATATATATATATATATATATACTGTGTATATATGTATATATAAAACCTTGGTTTTGCTTCTGCCCGAATTGTTCATTCTGACAAAGGTCAAGCTTGATGCTCCACCTTGGACCTACAGCTTAAAAGGAATCCGAACCACGATCCACCACGGGTGGTCAGAAATTACAAAGTCCTTGCCCGGAGTCGATCTTACAACCTCCCGATCAGCAGCCGCGTCTTAACCACAAGGCCACTCAGGTACCCATTTATCTCCCAACCTACTTTTTCTGGAAGGATGAACAGCTGAGTAAGCTGCGCGCCGCCTGCTTTTGCCGGGAATAGAACCCCTGAACCGGTGGATTCGTAGTCAGAGATGCTAACCACAACATTACCGAGGCACTTTGTAGGGGAGTATCATATTAGAGGTTATAGACTTTTTGTTAAAAACAGAATAGGTAGGCGAGGAGGCGGTGTTATGTTATATATCAAAGATAATATTGCGAACGTTATAGAATTAAAGCACAGAATTCCAGAACCGATAGATTCGACTATAGCAGAACTTAAACTGAACGATTTCAAACTTGTTGCCGTTATATATATGTAGGCCCCCTAATCAAACAGCTGATACGGAAGAAGCATTATATATCGTGAACTAAAGAAAATAATAGGTAGTGAGCAGGGTGCTAGGACAACTGCCCCCCGGACAACCGCCCCCCGGACAATTGCCCCCCGACAACCGCCCCCCGGACAACTGCCCCCGTAGGACAATTGCCCCCCGGATTATTGCCCCCATAAGTAAATAAAAATTAAATAGGAATTAAATTTATTAATATTTATAAAAAACAAACCTAACCTAACCTAACCTAACCAAACCTAACTAACCTAACCTAACCTAACCTAGCCTAACCTAACCTAACCTAACCACCAACTATGACTTTCAAAACGACCTTTCAATAAGTATTGCCAACTGTTTAAATAAATTAATTAATCCATAGTATATATGAAATACAATAAGTCTTGCCAACTGTTTAAATAAAATTAAGTAGCTAAACTTCATAATTTTTTATAAATAAGTAAGCAATAATTGGAAAATTTTTTGTTAAATATTGCTAACTTTTTAAATATATTTTTTTTTCAGGCTACAAGCAAAATTAAGCAAGAATTGGCAATAATGTTGTTAAATATTGTTTTAGCTTGCCATTTTTTAAACGTAAATTTAATTTCTATTTAATTTTTATTTACTTATGGGAGGCAATAATCCGGGGGCCGATTGTCCTACGGGGGAAATTGTCCGGGGGGCGGTTGTCGGGGGGAAATTGTCCGGGGGGCGGTTGTCGGGGGAAATTGTCCGGGGGGCGGTTGTCCAGGGGGCAGTTGTCCGGACACCAGTGAGCAGGCCTCAGTTATGGGTGACTTTAATTGCGCCAACGTGAATTACGATAAAAGGCAGGGAGACGCGGAAGGTAATCATTTAGTTAATTTTCTCGAGGATAGCTTTCTTATTCAAAAGGTTGGGGAACCTAAGAGGTTGGACAATATTTTAGATTTAGTAATAACTACGGGTGATAGGCTAATCACGGATCTTCAAGTAATAGAACCGTTAAGCAATAGCGATCGATCACAATACGGTAGAGTTTGTCCTCTTAGTAAGTCACTCAAAACCAGCTAACTCAACTAAAATTCCGAATTTCCAGCACGCAGACTTTTGTAAATTTAGGAATGAATTGTCACACGTCAATTCGGAAAACGTAATGGGGATCTCCAACGCAAAACTAATGTGGGAATCGTTTGAAACAGTATTTAGGACTATAAATGAGGAATGTGTATCGTACAAAATTAAGCGTGCGAAAGTAAACAACAAGCCCTTGTGGTTTACTTCGTGTAGGAGACATTATAAAGAGTAGAGATAGGGTTTATACTTATAGGCTACATAAGTGCGATAAAGACAATTTGTTGTTACGAAACAACTACATATTTCTAAGGCGTGAAGCGAAAAGTGTAATAAAAAGGTCCAAGCACGAATTTGAAATCTCCATAGCTCGTGACGGTAAAGAAAACCCCAAGCAATTCTTTCAATACGTCAACAATAGGAATTCAATAAAAAGTGTTTTGGGGCCGTTGAAAAATTCTGACGGAGAGCTAGTTTCTGAAAACAAGCAAGTGGCTACCCTGCTAAACGAATTTTTTACGTCACTTTTTACAATAGAAGATGTAACGAATATCCCTACGGTCATAGACATAATACCTTTTGATAATGGTAATATTTTAGATAATGTTGTGGTTAGTGAAAGGGAGGTAATGTGCAATATTGATAAAATGAAAGTGCGTAAATCACCAGGGACGGATTCCATATACCCCATACAACTAAAAGAATTACAAGAAAACATTGTTGTGCCCCTAAGAAAGATTTTTAATGCGTCTATTTCTGAGGGGTGCGTACCAGATAATTTCAAGTTAGCAAACGTAACACCTATCTTTAAGAAAGGTGATAAAGGTGCAGCGGGAAATTATAGGCCAATCAGTTTAATGTCTGTTGTAGGTAAGCTACTGGAATCAATAATTAGGGATCGTATAGTCGAACACTTAGAATTGCATAACTTGGCTAGAAATACGCAGCACGGTTTTAGGCGAAACAAATCTTGCTTAACTAATCTTTTAGAATTTTTTCAAAGCGTGGTTGAAGTTTACGATAGCCATCGGGCGGTAGATGTAGTGTATTTAGATTTTCAAAAAGCGTTTGACACCGTACCACACAAAAGATTCATTGAAAAAAACTAAGGGTCATGGAATCAGGGGTGTAATAATAAATTGGATAGAAGAGTGGTTGCGAGGTAGGAAACAGAGGGTGGTCGTTGGTGGAGTTGAGTTGTCTTGGGCTAATGTAGCGAGTGGCGTTCCTCAGGGTTCTGTATTGGGCCCCTTCCTTTTTCTTATATATATTAACGATTTAGATGTCGGCCTAGTCAGTACAGTTTCAAAGTTTGCGGATGACACGAAGTTGGGTGGTAGGGCGATTAATGACGAAGATAGAGGTAAAATCCAGGAAGATCTGAATAAAATCGTTGATTGGTCAGTCACATGGCAAATGAGATTTACCGTCGATAAATGCAAAATTTTACATATAGGTTCGCGTAACGGTAATTTTGCGTATAGTATGTCAGGGAAGGAGTTAGCAAGCGTAGAGCAGGAAAAAGATTTAGGAGTTATAGTCACTGGTGATTTAAAAGTAGCGAAACAAAGTACAGCAGCGGTCAATAAAGCGAACAAAATGTTAGGTTTTATAGCTCGGAATTTTGAGTACAAATCGCACGAAAGTGTAGGAATCTTTATAGAAGCGTGTTGGAAGATTTTATAGAAGCGTGGACTGGTGGCGTTCCTTATCATTAAAGTCTACGAGTAAAGACTTTAATGATAAGGAACGCCACCAGTCCACGCTTCTATAAAATTTTATATTTTTCTAATAGGCAGAAAAGCCAGCAGGTCAACAAATCACGAAAGAAAACACCCGTCAAAATTCTGAGTTTCACATCCCAAGACCAATGCTTCAAAATTTTGAAATTTAAATGTTTCGTGTTTTAACGTATAATTTTTTGAGGGGATAAATTGGGATAAATTTTTCTTTTTGGAAACCCGATCTGAAAAATAAAGTTGCTAAAAACACTCCAGGAATCCCAAAGGGTGTTATCACGAAATTTCATGAAAATCGGTCCAGCCGTTTGGTCCTGGAAAGGAGACGGACTGATGATGATGATGATTTACAGATCTACAGAAGCTAAGGCTAACAAAGACCCTAAGATCCACTCTAAGGTTAGCCGGAGAGAAAGAAGAAAGTAAGGGGTTAAAAGAAGAGAATATGGGGTTAAGTAAGTAGCAAAACCTATCACTCGTGGGTTAAAATTCATTCAGAAAAAGAGAATGAAGACACCATCATCATCCGCCGGCCACTGCCGACAAGTCGGAAAAATAGTCGAAGAGAATACTTCCAGCTATTGCAGACCGGTCCTCCACTCCATAGGGAGGTAGAGGATGCAGCCCACTCTTCCGGAAAGGGGTGAAAGATGAAAAGAAGTAAAATAAGAACGCATTACAAACCATGCAGAAGCAAGGACTAACAAAGATCCTAAAGTCCACTCTAAGGCTAGTCCGTAAGAAGAAGGAAGAAGGTAGGCAGATAGAAGATATCATTCACTCGAGAATCAGACAATATTAGTGTTTATAAAATGTCTATCCCGCCGATTTTTAAACATATTAACACTAGTAGGATTCACGACGGACGCGGGAAGGTTGAACGTAAAAATGTTTTTGACTATATTGATAACAAAGCGCCTACCACGTAATTTAAAGTCGTTATTTCGGGTAATATTATTATCTAAAGTAAATAAATTGTTAAAATTTACATTATCTAATTTGTTTTTCTTACCCTTTCTTACCAGGCGCCTGGTCTGTCAGTTGGGAGCCCTCGGACGAGACCCCTCCATGCCTCACGATCTCCACACATCAAGTTCGCCCGTTGGAGACTGATTCCACACTTCTCGACAGCACTCTTGATGTTATCCATCCATCGGATCTTGGGTCTTCCAACTGATCTTCTGTTTTGAGGGGCCCATTCCAGCATTCTTCTTGCTGTCCTTTCCATCGGCATTCGTTGGACATGCCCGTACCATCTCAGGTGGTTCCTCTCAATATTCTCATTAATCGAAGTTACACCCAATCGCCTTCTTATTTCAGTGTTCCTTATTTTATCCAATCTACTTACTCCTATCAGATTGGATAAAATAAGGAACATTGAAATAAGAAGGCGATTGGGTGTTAATGATCTTAAATACCTCCATAAGCTCCCCTTCAATCTCTTAGTCTCAAGCGAATGTAAGTCTAATCCTCTAAACCTATCATCGTATGATTTATTACAGGGTGACGGAATAATTTTCGTAGCGCAACGCTGCATCTTTTCTAACCTGTCAACGTCTTCGGGTAGATACGGACACTAAAATTGTATGGCGTTATCAAGGTGGGCCTAACTAAAGACTCGTACAACGGCAATATAATACTCTTAGATTTAAATTCGAAATTACACGCGATGAAGCCGAACGCTCCATTGGCTTTTGTGCAAGACTTTAGGCACTGCTTCTTAACTTTTAAGTCCTTTGTTACGCGAACTCCTAAATCTACTGCCTCCTCTACTCTCGCTGCTGCCTGCCGGCCATCATGTACGCGAATTCGTTATTGCGAGAACCTATATGTAGTACCTTACATTTGTCTAAATTAAATTGCGTCTGCCATTTAACCGACCACTCAATAATCCGATTCAAGTCATTCTGAAGCTTATTTCTATCGTCGTCGGTAAGGGCCTTGCCACCCAATTTAGTATCGTCAGTGAATTTAGAGACATTGCTAACCAAACCTATATCTGTGTCATTAATGTAAACCACGAATAACAACAGACCAACAATGAACCCTGAGAGATACCACTGCCTACATCTAACAACCCCGATTCTCTACGATTAACTACAACCCTCTGTCTCCGATCGCGAAACCATTCATCCAACCAAACAACAACTTTACCACGTATTCCATACTAAATGGAACGATGTCATTCACTACACGGATATTGTTGATGTCCTCCTCAGTAAAGATCGACGTAAAGAATTTATTGAAAATACCTACCATTTCATCAGCGTCCAAAGCCAAAGCGCCGCTTGCATCCTCCAAAGGGACTATATTATCCTTTATCGGTTTGCGAATGTTAATGTAACCGAAAAACTTTTTCAGATTATGCTTATTATCCGCACCGACTCGCATCTCGAAGCTACAATTGGCATTCCTAACGGCTCCTTTAATCATACGCCAAAGCTCAATGTATCGATTGAAATTCGCACCAGTGCGATTACGTTTATTAAGCCTATACACTCTATTACGCTCGCTAATAATCTCACCTACTTCCCTCGTCCACTATTTAGGCCTACAATCATTTTTAACGCGCTTAAACCTTCTCGGAATAACCTCTCTTCCATTATTCTGAAAACAATTTTTAAACACTACCCAGTGAACGTTAATGTCGTTGCCCGAAAAATACATTATCCCAGTCTACTAATCTTAATCTATTAGCGAAAGCTTCAAAATTAGCCCTTCTGAAATCGGGAACCTCTATCTCGTTACTATCCTTATTGCTCTCTATCTTTAATTGAAACGTACTAGCACCATGATCACAACAGCCCAAGCTCTTGCCCACCTCCAAATCCGCAACTATGTTATCGCCAATCGTAATAACCAAGTCCAAAATACTGATGCCGCGCGTTGGTTCGGTAACCATCTGCCGCAAAAAGTTATTGTCTAAAAACTCAGTCAGTCTCAAACCCTCATGATCTACAGATCTACAGAAGCTAAAGCTAACAAAGACCCTAAGATCCACTCTAAGGGTGGATGATGATGATGATGATGATGATGATGATGATGTAATTGAAAAATAAACATGAATAATGATGATAATAATAATAATAATAATAATAATAATAATAATTAAAAAACGCAACAGTTCATCCTACAGAAGTTACTGTATTGCCATCACATGAAAAACATATGAAAAACGTTTTTTTTATTACTTAAGATAAATCATGAAATATTAAAATATAATGTAAACATGTAAAAGAGCCACTTTATATGTAAATTTCTTTGGCAATTGTATTTTATTTATTTTACAATTTTCAATTGGTGCAATGCATACTAAACACCATGCTAACGTCACTCTAGTGTAAAAATTATTATATATATATATATATTATATATATATATATATATAAGGGAAGAAAGCGTAAACATGTTGTATATATGTACATACATACATCCATACGCCACACAAAATATTTACATACTGAAATTCAAATATATATGTTTTCTTTTTGTTGTGCAAACAAGTGGAGTCGTATGTACACTCTAAAGGAAATTAAATAGAATTGGGATCATCTGAAGATCAGGGCCCCCAGCTCTTAGTTAGCTTTATAAGGCTAACTAACGAAAATATCACGACCTAAACCTAACCAATCGTCAAGGGCGTACAGTTGACCTAACGCTTGGTTAGGTTAGTTAGGTCGTGATATTTTCGTTAGTTAGCCTTATAAGACTAACTAAAGAAGGCTTGGGGCCCTCATCTTCAGGTGATCCTAGAATTGTTATTCAATTTGTGGGTACCACTAATTTTAACGCAACCCAATTCAGTTTTGAAGGAAGCGCTCACATTCTAATCACTTTAATTGGTCATGTAATTTATTGTTATTAGCCTACTTTGTATAATGGGAACATTCCCACTATAACTTCAGTGTCATTTTTGGACCACTTTAACATATTGCTTCACAGGAACCTCTCTTTAACATATTGCTTCCCAGTGGATATCACTTTAACATATTGCTTCCCAGTGTTAATCACTTTAACATATTGCTTCCCAATATTTAGGATAAGGAGTACGATAAAAAAAGTTCGCTTTAAAGGCATAAAAAGTAAATCATAACATGTTAAAATATTAGATTGAAAGTAAATTTATTAGAATTGTTGCGCTATATGGTCACACAAAGTAAAAAATGGATTTCGGAAGAATCGGTCACGCCACATCATTTGCCACAAGTACGAGTTGAGTAGCTCCTTTTTGCATCCTTTCATTTTCTTTATATATTTAATGTAGGTTAACTGAATGCCCGTTTAGGTCAACTGTACGCCCTTGACGATTGGTTAGGTTAAATTGTGATATTTTCGTTAAAACTAACGAAAATATCACGACTTAACCTAACCAATTATATCACTGGGGAACACAACTTTTGGTGACTTAGATGTTAGACCTGTTTCTGGGTATATTGAGGTCGCTGATTCTAAAAAAGACAATAGTTTTTCTCCATCAGCTCTGCTTATCAAGATATGATATATATCTCTATATATTTCTATATAATGTATATAATATTATATAATTGCTGACTGGCAATCACTGTTTTTGTCAATTGAATACAAAAGTATGATGAATGTCAGCAAAAATAGTGTATTAACATCAAACAAGCATAAGGTACGAAAAATATTTCTTAAATTCAAACAAGCTTGAGACACGAACGGCAAAAAAAGTTCTTTCATTGAGACATCTCACATAAACCGCGTTTCTGAGATTTCTTGCGATGAGATGTGCCAGGACATTCGCGTTGGATGCTCCAGCAGTAATCTGCCATCATGTGAGTATCCATCGTCCGCGGTACCGTTCTTCCATGGTCCTTAGTTCTTGGTGAAATCGTTCACTGTTCTCGCTTAGATCACCGAGGTTATCTGGGAAACGATCCAAATGACTGGGAGGTAATGCAGTTTGATGCTCATTTTACAGCCAAGTTTACAAAAAGAAGAGAGCATATTCTCCACTAGTTCACCGTAGTTATCGGCCTTATAGTTCCCAAGGAAATTCTTCACAACATACTAAACGATGACCACGCACGTGCCTCAATGTTGTCCATTGAATCTTGGAAACGCGGGTCTTTCATGAGTTCCCGGATTGCGGTCCATCGAAAATACCTGCCTTCAGCTTTTCCATGCTCAGCGCAGGAAATTTTCTACATATGTAGCCAAAACACGGTCCCATCTCTGTTCAAAGCCTTTATAAATTGTTTCATCAAACCTAGTTTGATGTGCAGTGGTGGCAATATGATCCTTTCTCTGTCAACCAAAGCTTCTTTGATGATATTTTTTTCTCCAACCACCATGTTTTCTCTCAGAGGCCACTGTCTTCTCACCCAGTGTTCATCTTTAGCTCTACTTTCCCAGAGACATATAAAGCACGGGTACTTGGTGTACCCGCTCTGCTGGCCAGGAGAAAATTCACCATCTTCAGATCCACACAGATCACCCATTGGTGGTCTCGGTATGATATCTTTTCTAGGACTAGGGCGACTGTCCCGTGCTCTTCTCTCATACCGACTGAGTGACCAATTGGGATTGATCTGTATCTGTTGCCGTTGTGTAGAAGAACACATTAGGCTCCGTTTGGAGCTATCTATGAATAACCGCCATTCACTTGGTGGTATTCCGATATGCCCATTCTTCAGCAATCCGCGCACATTGTTGCAGAAACTAAATCGTTCTCTTTTGAGAAGAAGGCAGTAAATCCTTTTCTCTGTCGCGATATAACGTGATTTTGGTTCCCGGCAGCAGTAAATTTTTTTCTCCCAGCCTGGAAGCTAACAATTCAGACGATTTCTTCGAAAGACTTAAGTCTCTTATGAGGTCGTTTAATTCGTGTTGACTAAAACCTTCTTCAACTGATGACGGTCCTTCGAAATCACTGTCATTTTGCACACATATGCTTTCTTTGTCAGTAGCAGATTCATCATCTTCTTGAGGGAGCTCCGGAAGATGGCTGAATGATGGAACAGGTATCTCATCTGAATGTGAAACAGGCCGTCTAGCTGAGTCTATGTCAGGATACGTCCATTTACTCCGGTTACGTCCATTGATGCCCTTTATATTCACCAAACAAAAGTAACAGTCATCACTGTGGTTTCTCTGTTCTCTCCATACCATTGGTATACCAAATTTCAGGCACCTCCTCTTTCCGTGGTCCATTGCCGCAGATGCTCCGTACACGTTTTTACACACAACATGAGGAGCCCATGGCTTATCTTGGTCCCCTAGTTGTACTTTGAAATAGGCAAAATAAGCTTTTTTCACAAAATCAGTAATAGTTTTTCTCTGTTCAATGAACGTGTACTCCCCGCAGATAAAACGAAACACATCTGGATGATTAAACACTTTCTTCGTGATGAAGCCATGTCAAACCTGAACAGGAAAGAATTCACGTTAGAACATGTACAATACACATGCAAAACAGCAACATCAGCAAATCATAGCTACAATTTAATTATACAGATGCATTTAGATTTACGAGCAACTCATAATACCGTTCCAGAAGGGTAATAAAGTAGGTAATGACGTATGCAATATCTCAAAAACTAGAGCTGCTAGAACAAAATGGATGATATTTTCTGAATCAGTGGCATGAAAATATCCAGAATAAGGTCTAAAATCTCAGGCACCAAGAAAAAAAAAATTTTTTGTTCCCCAGTGTTATCAAGGGTGTACAGTTGATCGATTAGTAAATAGTAAATACTATTCCAGAAACAAACAATGTTATAATTAATAATAGATCAACTGTACGCCCTTGATAATTGGTTAGGTTAAGTCGTGATATTTTCGTTAGTTTTAACGAAAATATTCTGTCAAAATTGGTGGGAGGGAGATATCCTACAATTACCTAAACAAATATTGGTGCTACTGTAGTATGCGGTCTACCGTTAAGTTTCTACTGTAGTATGCGGTCTACCGTTAAGTTTCTACTGTAGTATGCGGTCTACCGTTAAGTTTCTACTGTAGTATCGGTCTACCTTTCAAAATATTTAAAAGGAATTGAAAATGAATTGAAAGGAATTTAATTTAATTTACACAATTAAGGAATTATTAAAGAAGTTAAACATACTACTACCGCATACTTAACGGTAGACCGCATACTACAGTACGCCCTTGATGATTGGTTAGGTTAAGTCGTGATATTTTCGTTAGTTTAACGAAATATCACGACTTAACCTAACCAATCGTCAAGGGCGTACAATTAACCTAATAATAAGAAGATAAGAAGCTATAATTAAAAGGTAGACCGCCGAATCGTAGGTAGACCGCATACTACAGTAGCACCCAAATATTGGTACTTGTAGGTTATCCCCCCCCCCCCCCCCCCCCCCCCCCCCAATTTTGACAATTTTTTCGTTAAAACTAACGAAATATCACGACTTAACCTAACCAATTATCAAGGGCGTACAGTTGATCTATATTAAATAGTAAATACTATTCCAGAAACAAACAATATTATAATTAATAATAGATCAACTGTACGCCCTTGATAATTGGTTAGGTTAAGTCGTGATATTTCATTATTTTAACGAAAATATCCTGTCAAATTGGTGGGGGGAGATAACCTACAAATACCTTCAGTTGACCTAACCGGGCATTCAATTAACCTACATTAAATATATAAGGAATGCCCGGTTAGGGCATTTATAGCTTTGTTTACGGTCGGTAGGTTATCTCCTAGAATACCAACCTCTTTCTAACCAACCAACCTTTCTCTTTTTAACATAGTGCTTCCCAGTGTTAATCACTTTAACATATTGCTTCCCAGGAGGGATCACTTTAACATATTGCTTCCTGAATGCTTTGGGAAACAATATGTTAAAGTGATCTTAATTTTTAACTTAAATTCTAGTTTTTAGATTACCAATAATGTATTGCATTATTTAGTTAAAGTTTATATTATTAAAATCCAAAACGAGAAAATAGTATAGCGAGTGAGAAAATAGACAGATATTAACTTCATTAAGTTCTATTAAAATAGTGATTACTGAAAATTTATAAAATTTAGGGTTTCGTTTCATTAACTGACGAAACAATTCCTTTCATTCGTGAAATGATCCTTTCAAAAATTATCCACAGAGAATTAATATTAACTATTTTAGTTTCAAAAGACTTATTTTTGTATTTTCTTCTGTATATAAAGTTTCTAAATGTAAACAGAACATTTTTCATCTAAAAACTTATTTCAATGAGTTTTGTAACGTAGAACAAAACTATAAATAGCCAATTTCTCAAACACACTCGCGAGTTTGCGTGGCAAGATGAGGAATTCCTCAAATTTTTTTGTGTGGAAGGATTGACAGCTGCTGGGTGAACTGCACGCAGTCTGCCATCGCTGGGAATCGGACACGGAGCCGGTGGATTCATAGTCATCGATATAACCACTACATCACCGAGGCGTATATAGTAAAACCCGTATAACTCGGACACTGCATAGGCTGAAATCCTCTATAAGCCGGAAAAAAATTCCTTCGGGGTGGACAACCTGTCTTACTCGGAATTTGTCCGAGTTGTACAGGTAAAGTTCGAGGTGACCAGGTGGTACACTTTATTGATTTATACACTTTAAAATAGAGTTTTTACAATATTTTAAATTTTACCTCTATAAGACGGAATCCTCTATTTCCCTCAGTTAGTGCGATTTATATAGGTTTTACGATATATACAGTGCCGGCGAGAGCTGCCACTGGCCCCGGGGAAGAATTGGTAAATGGGCCCCCCCCCTGTTTACTCAGTATTTTATTATAAATGTTTTTTGTGTACATAACAAACAAACTGATTATATGTCCAAGTCACTATTCAAAACATACAGTATGAATAAACAACTCAGAGGAAAATGACCATTTTATTTTTTGAATCAATTATATTAATTCTATCACCATACAATTTACAAATGCAGTACCAGTCCATGCAGGCAAGACAATTGTTTACTGCAAGATTTTCATAATTAGAAGTGTACTTTCTTTGCCTTCTCTCTAGGAAAGTGGTAAATGATTCTGATGAAATTTAAAGTACGGGCTAACTGGCTTTCAATTACAATGGTTCCCAGATCTGTCAGTCGGTCTTGGCCATTGGTGGACTGCAGATAATATCCTATATACTATTGAGCTAAAATGTGTCTGTGTGTCTGTCCGCTTTCTTCGGAACAGTGCACAGCCTAAACGGCACACCGGAAAATTCTGCAATCACCACCAACTGATAGCCCATGAGCTGCCGATGTGCTCTGTGAAGTTTCCCGATCCTAGGTCACAATTACTGGGTCCGAAGGCTCCAGCACCGCGATAAAACTACAGAAAAGAACGCAGCCGTGAAAATCTTGATCTTCACACATACTGTAACATATACTGCTACCCGCCCGGAGGGCGTTTTTTACTTTTGTATGTGGGGGTAATGAGGGAGTTGGGGTGGGGTGGTAATGGGGGAGAGGGGTGGGGGTAATGGGGTAATGGCGTATATAGCAGTATATGTCACAGTGCTACCCGCACGGAAGGCCAAGTTGTACAACGGTCGCGAGCAATAGCGAGCTACCGCTTGTTTTATCTGTTTCAGTTTGACTATGATAATCTCTATAAAATGTGTGTTCATTAATTATATTTCCTTTCTGTTATTTAATCAATTGTTTTATTAAATTTTTTAGATTTTATCCCCCTTTTCCGAGCCCCCTAGAGGTCCGGGCCCGGGGGATTTAACCCGGCTTCCCTGCCCTCTCGGCGGCCCTGGATATATATATATATATATATACTGCCCGCTACCAGTACCCTAACAGTTTAGGAAAACGCCTACAAAATATAGATTACCCAAGCCGTTTAAGGGGCTCTTTTGTAGTCCCCTCCCACAGGGGGTGGGGAACTGAGGTGGGCGGGTATCTTACTAAACCTTCCCTGGTTCTTCTTTGCTGCGGAAGGCGCAGCGACAGCATTATATTTATATATATATATATATATATATATATATATATATATTATATATATATATACCCAAAAATGTCCCTAATTTTATTTGCCCGTTATTTTACGAGTATACTGAGTGTATATTTATTATTGACGTTTCTTCTTCAAAAAGGTAACAGTGGAGAGAAGTTTGACCTTCGTGAAATGAGGAATCATCGCACGGAACATTTGAAAGGTTGAAAGGACTAGGGGTTTTCTGCATATATACTAATATGTACATTTCTAATGGCTGAACCCTCAAACAGTGACGTCGTTTGCAGCTGGAACAGAAAATTGAGATCGTTGAGTGGTTTCATGTGACATATTCTGTGACACGGGTGCAGACTAACTTTTGCAGAGAATATGGATGCAAAGATCCACCCAGTAGAAAGACAATATCACAACTTGGTAGAAAATTTCAAACAAAAGGAAATGTAAGCAATCAATATAAGGGTAATAGTGGTAGGCGATGATCGACGAGAACTGTGCAACACGTAAATATGATTCATAAAATTAGTGTGGGCAGTCCGCAGAAGTTAATTTGACATTTAACAGCAAAAGTATGTATTTCACGAACACCTTTGCATCATGCAGCGCAGTTCGTACGGAATTAAACCTTTTACTAAAACATTCATTTACAAGCTTCACTGACTATGTTCAAAATCAAAAACGAATGAGATTCGCAATATGGATGTCAGCAAAACTAAAACTTCACTGACGAGTGTTATGTACATCTGTCTAGGGCAGGGGTTCTCAAACTGGGGTACGCAAAATTTACGCTATTTATATTTATTTCGACATAATTCAAGTGAATATTCTAAAAAATTTTGAAAACGTTTATTCCACTCATTGCCAGAAACTTCTAGAATTTTTTTTAACGATATATATATATATATATATATAAGCCTCGCTGAATATTTCTGCGTCATAAACGTTATCAAAGCATTAGTGCGAAGTGATTTTTTTTTTTTAAATAAATTGACTAAGGAATTTGGTGAGTCATATATTAATGGGTTTTTTAATTTCATATTATACTAAAATTAGATTATACTAAAATTTTTATTATGAACGTCACAAATGTAGAAGTAGAACTGATAAAAAAAAATTGCATCTAGCATGTATTAAAAATTATGTTATAAAATGTATGTTACCTAAAAATGTAACTACTGCATTGTAATTTTAATTTTATTACAATTACAGGCATTGTGATATATATATATATATATATATATTATATATATATATATATATATATATATATATATATATATATATATAATAGATGGTGCATACAGTAGTAATATAATTTTAATTTTATTACAGTTACAGGCATTGTGATGGCATCTGCAACTAAGAAACGTCGTATAACGAAAACTACATACAGTAGGGGTTCACATCTATTAATTATCAAAAGTGGGATCGAGCTGCCTCAGTGTGTTATATGCAACAAGGTTTTCTCATTAGATTCACTAAAGCCAAGTTTCCTCAAGAGACACTTAAGTGGCTGCCATACGGAACTTGTTAATAAAGACGTTCCCTTCTTCAAACGAAAAGAAGCGGGACTGAAGCGAGCACGTTTTGATCGATCCGGGAACATTAGCTAACAAAACGAGGCAGCATTACGCACCTCATACATGGTATCGTTAAGAATAGCAAAGGAAAAAACCTCACAGCATTGCCGAAAAATTTATTATCCTTGCTGCAAAGATATAGTTCGTTGCATGATCGGAGACTCTGCCGAGAATAAGGTAGCATTATTGCCTCTTTCAAACGATACTGACCAACGGAGAATCTTAGAGATGTCGAAGAACATCAAGCACCAAGTAGTTGCTGAAATACGTGAAGCACCCTTAAGCAAATTTTCAATTCAGCTCGATGAATCGACAGACGTGGCCAGCTGTGCCCAACTACTCGTCTTCGCGCGATATATAAATGGTGGAGATTTCAAAGAAGAATTCCCGTTTTGTCATGCTCTCGAATCTACTACGAGAGGAGAAGACATCTTAGAAGTCGGTCTGTTAATTTTTCAAAACCGAGGGACTGACTTGGGACAATATGTGTGCTTGCACAACGAATGGAGCACCTGCGATGCTTGGCAAGCATTCGGGATTTCTAGCAAAAGTGAAGGAAGCGAGCCCCGATTCAAAGCATCTTCATTGCATGATTCACCGATATGCTCTGGCATCTAAAACACTCCCACCAGAACTAAGATTAGTTCTTGATGATGTCATTCATATGGTGAATGCTATCAAGTCTAATGCCCTCAATACTCGCCTCTTCCACATACTTTGCAAGTAGTTTGGTGCAGATGAAGAAATCATGCTATTTCACACCGAGGTACGCTGGCAATCACGGGGAAATGTGGTAGCTAGAGTTGAGTCATTGAAAAACGAGCTTACTGAATTCTTCAAACGAGACGGCAAAACAGTCTTTAAATTATGCCAAAAAACTGTCAGATAACCAGTGGCTCATGAAGTTAGCCTACTTAAATGACATATTCTTACGTCTAAACACGTTGAACAAATCGCTTCAAGGTCAGCACACCACCGTGATTGATTTCATGGACAAACTTACAGCATTCAATATGAAACTGAAACTGTGGGAAACAAAACGAGCTTCGTATGTTTGAGCATCTTAGCGATGTGCTTGAGAATAATGAGGAAAATGATAAAATTCATGACTCACTAGTATTGGCGCATATTTCCTCTCTGCTGCTGGAGTTCCAGTCATATTTTCCAGAAATGAACGAATTGGATTCAAAATTGCTAAGAAATTTAGTCATTGTTGACGTGTACTTGCTCGTAGGAGACTTGCAGGATCAATTTATTGAGTTGGTGAATGACTCTACACGGGCCCGAGATGCATTTGAAACTCTTCCGCTGACTAAGTTTTGGTCCAAAAGGCGCGAGTCTTATCCTGCTGTAGCTAATGTGGTGATGAAGTCATTGCTAATGTTTCCCAGTACTTATCTATGTGAACAAGGATTTTCAGCTTTGTTAAATATAAAAACTAAATATCGCTCTCGACTAAACGTGGAACATGATCTTCGAATTTTCTTGTCAAGCACTATATCTGAATTAAGAAACTGTTTCCACAATTAGGCTTATCCCTCACACTAAAATTCAAGAATTATAGCTACTTTAATTTATTTACATATGTACTGTAGTTTGTTGTTTATTCATTTAATAAAGCATTTATTATTGATATTTCTGTATCTTATGTGAATTCTTAATAATGGGGGTACTAGCTGATTGACTGATGATCAGAGGGTACGAAGTGACAAAAAGTTTGAGGAAGTCTAGGAAGATTAATAAGTAAAACTTTCGTTACTGGGAAAGTCATGCTGGCTCTCCAATAGAGCTTCGATGCAGTGTTGCTAAACTCAATATCTGGGTTGCTGATGGGTGGTATGGTGTAGTGGGTTCCTACTTCTTTGAGAATGAAACTGGAAAAACAGTAACAGTAACAGAAACACAAAATTCATATAGTCAGATGCTACAAGATTTCTACTTATCACAACTAATTATCATAGTTTGTCCCGTAAAAGAAATAACTGCATTACTCCAGATCCACAGTGGTTACAGCAGGATGGAGCACCTCCACACACTGCTTATAAAACTAGCACCTTTTTGAAGGAGCATTTTTTCCAAGCGACTAATCTCCCTTCATGAGCCAGTGGAATGGCCTCCATACTCACCTGACCTCACACCCCCTCACATTTTTTGTGGGGTTACGTGAAAGACAAGATTTATTCTACGAAGCGTAAGACACTTGAAGACCTAAAGGGGTGGAGGAGGTTAGGTAGGAGCAGTGGTGGGCACGGTTCCGCTAACCGTTAATTAGCGAAGCTAACTTTTCCGTTAGCGGATTAGCGTTTCCGCTAACTTTGAGAACCGTTAGCGGACAATTAGCTTCCGCTAAAGCTAACTTTAAGTCCGCTAACCCAGCGTGGATGCCGACAAGGCGCTTGACAGCGCTCCGTTCAAGTCGGCCTACAGGAATACCATGTCCAAGGCACAGGCGCTGTGGAACCAGCAGAGCCGCAGCACGGTGTCGGCAGACAGCATTCTGGACGAGTTGAAGAGGAGGCTGGTGGTCCCCAACAGTACCAGATAGAACTCCACCTATGACTCTGTTGTTGTCCTCAACAACCTACTGGAGAAGAAGAGGGGAGCTGTCCACAGGGTGATGACGCAGCTGAAGCTGCAGACCTTCACTGATTCTGAGGTCGGCTTCCTGAAGGAGTACGCCCAGGTGATGTCCATTGTTGCCAAGGCCTTGGATAAGATCCAGGGGGAGGACCAGGCCTGCCAACTGTAGCGACTGCCGTCATGAGGTTGAAGGACGCCAAGTCCAAAGGCCTCCTGTACTGCAGTCCTCTGGTAGACGCGATACTGGCAGGCATCACCAAAAGGTTTGGGCCCCTCCTACAAGACCAGGAGTGCCAGTTGGCCGCTGCCTTCCATCCCAGGTTTCGCCTGTTTTGGCTGGAGAAGCATAATCACAGCCAGCTCAGCAGGTAAAGAAGGCCATGGAGACTGGCGTGGAGACAGCCCTGAGGGAGACCACTGAGGAGGGCAGCAGCACCAGCTGCACCACCAGCAACGAGGATGAGGAAGATGACTTCTTCAGCAGCATCACTCAGCCCCAGGTGAGCAGGAGCCACAGGTCACTGAAGTCCAAGGCACAGATCTTGGTGAAGACCTGGCTGGAGGCCGGCTCGAAGGAGGTCCTGACTGACGTCGCCTTCTTGGGTGAGCAAGTGTTGATCGACCTGTTCATCAAGTACAACACAGCCATCCCATCCAGTGCTGCAGTTGAGCGCCTGTTCTCATAGGCAAGGACATCTTGCGCGCCAAGAGAGCCACCCTGTCAGATGCCAACTTTGAGAGGCTGATGTTCATGATCACGTCGAGGCGATGAGAAGGAGCAGGAGGCCAAGCCAGAGTGAATGCATTATTAGATTATTAAAGTTATTTTTTATGTGTATTTTATTTCTTAATATTTTTGATTCGTTTAATACTTTTTGTACTGTAAATAAACTATATGTTGAATGTAAACTAATGTTTAATTTCATTTGTTCATTTAATTATTTATGTACACCTTGATCATCATCTGATCTTGGCATGCTATACCTTTTTGGAAAGCTCTATGTCTAAGCTGCAACATATTAAAATTTCAGCTCTCTTTATGGGTTTTAGAGCCAAAAACCAAACCTAAGCTAAATTCATATAATAAAAGTTAGTGGTTAGTGGTAATCGTTAGCTTCCGCTAAATTTTTTAGCGGTTTATCGGTTTAGCGTTATCGAAGTTAAATTTTGAGTTAGCGGTTCAGCGGTTATCGAAGCTAACTTTTCGGTTAGCTGTGCCCGCCACTGGGTAGAAGACAGGGAGTGCTGGAACTCCCGTTTCTCCTATCACTGTCCTCCTTAGCTGATCTTTTCTCGTGCCTCATCTACCCTGTGAACGGTCCAGCATGCTCGCGAACACACACTTCTCCCTCTATTCCTCACTACACGTAAGTGCATCTTTTCAAAATTCAATCTTTTCAGAATTAAAAAAAATTTAAAAGTAACATTTTTTGTTTCTAGCTCTCTTCTCTTTCTATATGGAGGGGTGTTTTTGCAGGCATTCGCCCTTAGCTCCTCCTTCCTACATAAAAAACATCAACATCTCAGCTGAACTATTTCCAAAATTTATGTCAAACATTTGTGTAAGTTTGAATATTGTGTTAGAAAAAAAATGGCGATTACACTGAACATGTTTAATTAAGATTAATATACTCCTATGTTTTACCTACCTACTGTACTGCGTTTGTCTTTTTGTCTAGATTCCTTTTTTTAGCTTAGAACATTTACTTAGAAATAGGGATATTTTGGAGGTACACCTAATATATGCTTTTTTATTAGTTAATTGCGTCATGCGTCAACCAGTCACTCACATACTACAGAACGGCTCCGAAACACTGGAAAAACTGTATTTTTGGGTGGGCAAGGCAACTGCATTATACTGTACTCTTCAATCTTTTATTATATAATATTTTAACTAACTGAACGGTCATTGCGCATTTGATTTGACATGTTCAACTAGCCATTTCGTCATATCTGTATTCATTCAACTGCCCCTTACCGTTA
The DNA here is from genome assembly GCA_023014485.1 of Bathynomus jamesi. NCBI lineage: Eukaryota > Metazoa > Arthropoda > Malacostraca > Isopoda > Cirolanidae > Bathynomus > Bathynomus jamesi. Next base: position 470,188 of record JAJOZX010002280.1, read on the forward strand.
TATCCTTTATGAGACGACTGATGACGTTTTGTTTAACTTTCATTTAACTTTGACTTAATGGCTTTAATCCTTTAGTGTAAACACTAAACCTCTTAATCTTTAACTTTTTGATCGTTAACTTCCTACTCTTTAGGTCTTAATCCGTTACTCCTTTAATATAATAATTTGAAAACTCTGAACTTAATTTAATCTTAATATGGAGAGAGAAAAGGCAATAAAATGGGGAATGATACTCTTCAGCTTTTCTCTTATCTTTTTGGTATTGTTCTGTGTGCATTTCATTAATTTTGCAGCTACTCTCTTTCTTTTGCAGAATATTGTTCACTTTTGCCTCTCAAAATAGTTCCTCTTTAATTTTTCCTGTTTTTTTGGAACATATTTTCCTAAAATTTCCAGCGCCTTCTCTTCTAAGATTATTAGTATCTCTTTAGTTGTTTTGTCCTTGAATACTGCTTTCCAGACAATTTGGGCCATATTTGATCTGATTTCTTCCCAATTCATAGTCTACGGGTTTCGTTAAAAATCTCAAATTAGCTTCCTTCTCTGGTGTGTGTATTTTCTTTTAAAGTTGTTGTCATATTGGTTAATGTTTCGATAATGCTGAGGTCAGACATAATTGCTAGGGGGTATTTTTGTTATAATTTAAGTTGTTCTTAAATATCAAATTCAGACAGTTGTTTTTTCTGGCTTTGATATTACTTGTGCTAACATAGATTCATTTACTAAAGCTATCGAAATTTTTGCTTGTTCCTGGTCTTCTCTTGTGCCCTCTTCGTCCCGGTTATATATATATATATATATATATATATATATATATATATTAGTGATGTAGGTCACATCCGCATCCGCATCCGCGGAACATCCGCACATTTTCTCGCATCCGCATCCGCACCCGCATCCGCACTTTGGACTGCGGATGTCGTGCGGATGTGGACCGTTGAGATAAAATGTCATTAATAAGCGGAAATTATCAAATTCTACTGTATTAATAGAACTAGTTCATTGTGCGCAAAAGTGATGCAAGCGACAAGACGAGAGGCTGTTCTTGTATGAAGTTACTCTCTTGCAACCTACTTAGATCCACGTTACAAAGCTAAGTTATTTTCACCTAGTACATTAGAACGAGTTAAATCATCACTTGGCAAAGCAGTTGAAGAGCTTCAATCTCTTGAATCTGTCGCTTCGCCACCCACCAAAAGAATAAAAGTTTCAGTGACAGAACCAACACCTTCAACAAGCAAATCTATCACAGAATCTGTCTCTCAGTTTCTTGAGTCAAGCAGCAATGACGAGACCTACGCGATGTCAAAAGATGTAGTAAAAATGATCGAGAGCTATCACCAAGAAAAACGCCTGGCTGCATGTGACAATCCTATTAGTTGGTGGAAAAATACGCAGAATATCTATCCATACTTGAGTAAACTTGCAAGGAAACATTTAGCCTGTCCTCCAACAAACGTACCAAGCGAGAGATTATTTAGCAGTGCTGGATTAATATATGATGAAAAGAGAAAAAGACTGGCAGCAGAAAAGGCAGAAAAATTAATGTTCCTTAAGCATAACCTTCCTATAATTAAGTTTGAACATTAAACGATGAACATCTTAGTTTACTTTATTTTAATTACTCATTTATAAATATGCCTAATAAAACTTTAAACTTAATATAAATAGTTATCAAGCTAATTAAAGATCTCTTTCTATAAGGGTGGAGGTTGGGGAAAGAGGTCGGGGGGTGCATTTGAGTTGGGTTCACGTCCCGCATCCTGGTAACACAATTATGGTTTCTAATTGTGGCTGAAACTCAACAAAATATAACGAATTTATTTGCAGACGAATTCACTAATTGATTTCTATATTAGTTAGATGCTTGATATTATTTTATATGTTCAGAGAAAAGTACAGCAATTATTGTACAATTAATCAATTATACTACAGTATAGCTACAGCTCTCTCTATATAATAACTTATATACGTTAAACACAACAAATCTCGAATATATCCTAAAAAATAACGAAAATGTAGACATCCGCATCCTCATCCGCGGATGTTGAAATCAAACATCCTCATCCGCATCCGCGAATGTGAAAAAAATGACATCCGCTACATCACTAATATATATATATATATATATATATATATATATATATATATATATATATATATATATATATATATCCAATCCTTTTGTACTTTATGAATGGGAAGCTGAAATTTCCGCAGAGCATTATATTCGGGCTTCAGAGTTTAAGGCCTTTATTAGATTTCTGATCTTTGTAATGACATCAAAGAATTTTGCAGTTGGAGTGTTCGGAGATCTATAAGCGACTACAGTATTATTATCATGTTTGCTTTTTCAAATTTTACTGTTAAAAGTTCCACGTAACTGTTTGATTTACTTACCATTATTTTTGTCATGTGACGCTCATGTATGTACATAGCAAAGCCACCTCTTCGTCTTTCTGTTCTGTCGGTTCGTAGTATGTTATAACTTATAACCATCGATTTGTTTTCCTTTTTATCTATGCAGTACTCGAGGTTTTACAGTTCTCTTGTCAGTCTTTAAGATGTGCTTCTGCGAGACACGTGACGTTAGCTCTCGTTTTATCTATAAATCCTTTCAGGTACGAAACTTTGTTTAGCGAGTGAATTTTTAGCCTTTGTATATTTGCCAGGACCATTTTTATGTTTTCAATTTTGTTTTGTCCTCTGTGCATTACAAATTCATTATCTTTCACTGTCACATATTTCGTAGCTTTATGATCCTCCGGGAAGGATCTGTTTCTGTTTATCCCGTTCTGGTAGCTTCTTGTCTGATGAGAGTTCAGCTCGGAGGTTCTCAACTGTATCGACTGTATGTGTTGTATGAGGCTTAGTAGCCGTAGTGTGTCGGCGATGTCGGAAAAATTTGCTTCGCGGTTTGTACACAGGTTCCTTTCATTTTTCCTATTGTCCTTAGAGTTTGTTGAGAGATGATGGTAGTAGCACTTTCGTTCTTCACTATCTTATCTAAGTCAGTGTCCTCCGTATATTCTTTAGATATATATATATATGTATGTATGTATGGAAAGTGCAAAATGCCCGATAAAATGGGCGTCGGGACAATGCGCCCTCTCCAACAGCACTCTCCATAAGGGAATTCTTAACAAAGCACAACATTCCGCTGATTCCCCAACCACCGTATTCGCCGGATTTGGCACCCTGTGACTTTTTCCTGTTCCCAAAGCTGAAAAACACCCTAAAGGAAAAAGATTTCAGGAAGTACCAGAGATCGAACCAAATGCGCCACGAGAATTGAAGAACATTCCGTAAGAAGAGTATAACAGGTGCTTAAATAAATGGCTGGACCGCTGGAATCACTGTTTACAATCAGAAGGAGACTACTTTGAAGGAGACAAATTTGATTGGGTATGACATTAGTTTTGCAATAAATACATCTGTCCCGCAACTTTTGATCAGACCTGTGTGTGTGTGTGTGTATATATATATATATAGATATATCGGATCAATAAAAGAAAGCCACCCCCAAACGGGTCGGGGTGGCTTTCTTTCAGTGATCTGTAAGTTATTTAGGTAGTTAGTTATAAGGCTAACTACGAAAATATCACGACTAACCTAACCAATCGTCAAGGTGTACAGTTGACTTAACGATTGGTTAGGTTAGATCGTGATATTTTCGTTAGTTAGCCTTATAAGGCTAACGGATCAATGAAAGAAAGCCACCCCCAAACGGGTCGGGGGTGGCTTTTTTTCGTTGACACAATTCGGGGGTGGCATTGTTTACTAGAAACTTTTGGTGGTGGCTTTCTTTCATTGATCCATATATATATACACACAAGAGTATATATTAACCCGAAGTTGAGTACATTTACTGTATGTCCTTATTGTAATAACTACATGTATTTTCTCTGTATTTACGTCTTGAAGAATATCGAATTTGAATTTGAGAATTTTTTACTATTAATTATTATTATTATTATTATTATTAGTAGTAGTAGTAGTAGTAGTATGCAACTGTTACGATTAGTGATAATAGAAAATAAATTCATAAAAATGCATACTTATGAATTCAGTGGTGTAGTGCTGTGGGAACGCGTGGGAACGGCGTTCCCTTACTTTTTTTGGTAGGCGGAACGGCGTTCCCTCACTATTTCAATAAATCCAAACTTACAAATGTCTAACGTCATGAAATTTTAATTCCCACCCCCTAGAAGAAATGAGAAAGAATCATTAACTGTTTCATTTCTTTTAGCTTCGACTGAGGCAATGCTAGCCTATAAAGATCTGGTGAAACAGTCATCACGGCGTACCAGTTGTTAACTTTTTTTAGTTAATCATTCCAGTTGTTAGCTATTTTTATTGATCGTACTGGATGTCGTATATCTAATGACACTGGAAATACTGCATCTTCAACCTTGGAATATATCCTAATATCCAGTGCATATGACCTCAAAATATTCCTGAAATTGGTCAGATTTCAAAAGATTTCCCGGGGAGCTTACAGTGCCCGGACCCCAGCTGTATGGGCTCGCCGCGCTCGCCATTGTCCCCCCCCGCATCTGAGTAACACTTTCAAAATGCGTTCCCCACTTTTTATTTAGCACTACACCACTGCTATGATGTCGTTACATATGAAAAATAACGGGCGAGCGGTAATATTATTTCGTATTGTATAGTAGTTGCATTCACTTAAGTGCCACAATAACGCTTTCTGACGAATGAAGAGGAAATTGACGAAACGCAAAGTTGTACAAACGCCTGAAGCCATTATCCAGGACAGAAGCTTCGCTAATGGAAAGTCGAATTTTATTAACGTGGGGGAGATTGTTACTATTTCATGTTTTTCGTCCATCATACAACTCTTTCTTGCGAAATAAGTTTGAGAGAAACTTTCTGCGGTATTGCATAACGCGCAGGGTTTTAAAAGTAATATATATATATATATAATCAACTGCAAAGAACACGCAGTTGAAATGTATATATAGATACGGCATGCGGGAGGTGCCCCCTCGGGGCATTGGTTTCTGCGCGTATGTAGAGGAATTACGACTTCTGATCGAGTGAGACCATGGTGTAGTGTTATCATATCTGACCGGCAATCGGAAGATCCCGGGTTCGATTTCCGGGTGGTTACCTCATTTTTTCATTTGTTCGTTCTCTCTTCTCATCTTGCGCGGAATGTTCTCCTATACAAGCGTCGTTCTTACGTTATTTATACTGCGTGTTCTTTGCAGTTTGAAATGTATATAATATATATATATTATATATATGCACTACTGGTCTGATAATACACTTTTTCATTTTGGATCTTTTCCAAATCCGGACCGTTCTTTATAATTAGAAAGTTACATAATTCATTATTATTATCACGTGGTTTTGCGTGCTGAGTTCAAAAAGTTATTCTTTTTTTCTGCAGAAATGAAAAATAAAAAAGTACAGCAATTTTTATTACCATTATTTACTGTACATATATCGACCTAATATTATAAATAAAAATAGCTGTAACTTTTTGTTTTTCATTTCTCCAAAAAAAAAGAATAACTTTTTTGAACTCAGCACGCAAAACCACGTGATAATATAATGTAACTTTCTAGATATAAAGAACGGTCCGGATTTTGGAAAAGAACCTTTCATTTTCATTTCTATATATACAGTACGTTACAGAGAAATACTATAACCGTAGTTCTTTCTACTACGGAGCCCGAATTAAAATGCGAAACATAGAGGTGATTCAGTCTCCGCATCGCGTGTGCCACGTCCGGAGCGCGTCTCTTACCACTACACAATCCGGGAAACAACTAAGATTCGAGTCAAGCATCGTAAAACAATTTGATAGCGAGCATTTCATTATACTGTAGCCTACATATATTCCACTGTACTGTAAAATTAAAACAAAATAACAACAGTAAAATATACCTTAATTTAATAAAAGTAACATTAATAAACACTATACTTTGATTATTAAAAGTCATTTATATAAAAGGTATTGCAAGGTTTATTTCCCTTTAGGCGTAGTTATTGTTCTATTGTTCGGAAGGAGTTGACCTGAATGCGATCTGAATGAAAGTCTAGTTTTTGCCAGTCTAATGTCGGTAAAATTGCAAAGTATGATATTAGTGAAATTTTAAATCATTTTTATAACGTAAATTATAAACATTTTCGACCCAGACGATAGGAATATTACGAGAAACAATGGTGTTAAAATAAAAGCATTAGATTTGAGACAAACGTTGCCGAGGGCTTTTTCACCTACGAGATGGTCAAGAGGTGGAATAGCCTTCCCTCGGGAGGTCGTCGTAAAGACTGCAGTTAATACGTTTAAGAATACGTCAGACATTTTAGAAGTATAATTTACTTTAAAAGAGGGTAAATTGGGATACTTTTTTTTAGTATAGGGAGTTGCCCGATTTTCCTTTAGTAGTAAATGTAGTAGGAGGCGCTGATCGGGTATGGGTGCATAGCACTTGGAGTTCTTAAATGATATCCTATTGGTAGAGACGGGAAGCTTGATGGGAATTCTCGGGAATCAAAACCTCCAAATAACTAATTAAGTTTAAGGGAAGGTTGTTCTTCAAATATATAGTGTCTATGTATAGAAACACTGATATTCCTTTAGATGTGAATTTAGTAGGAGTCGCTGGTCTGATCTGGTTACAGAGCACTGGATGTTGTCAATGTAAGAATGCTCGGGAGTCAATCCTCGAACTGGCGTTTTCAAATTCAGGAAGGCTACTTGGGTATACAGAGGATTGTTAGTACTTAGGAAAATCGCGGTATATTGCAATAGTAATGTTCCCTTTTGCCAGTAAATGTAATACGACTATTACGAAAAATTTGATGGGAACACTCGGAAGACAAAACCTCCAAATAAACATATTCAGCTTCAGGAATGCTACTAAGCTGAATTTCATAGTTTTAAAAATATGTAACAAAACTTCGTAAAACAAAGAAAAAAATCGTACATGTTGTACGCTCTCGGGGGAATTCTTAAATATGTGGTTGCTGGGTAACAGGGGGATATGTAGTGACTTTTGGATGATCAGTTGGGTGATTGGTAGTATGGTATGTTATACGTGGCTGGATTTCGTGCGCGCTTGAACTTTTCAATTTTAGTTGCTTGAAAACAGACGACTGATTTTGAATTGTCAGAATTTCAGTTTTTAAAGTGAGTGAAATCTATAGAAAAAAAGGGGGAAACAATTTTCATCGAAGATTTCCCTGTAAAAGAATTTGTCTGTATTAACAAAATTAGGCGAGTTATTAATGCCGTACATGATTGCAAATCCTGAAATACAGTGTGTCCGTAAAGTCATGGTGGGATTTTAAATAGCTATATTATTGCAACGAAACATGATAATGAGATGAAAAAAAGGCAAATTGAAGAACAACTCTAAAAGAATAACTTTATTTAACGTAGTTCGATATGGGCTCCTCTGGTAGCCCTGCAGACATCTAGGCGGTGATTCAATTCCAGCCCACACGCCCAAGAACATCAGGAGTGACGGATGCGATAGCTTCCGTGATTCGCTCGTGCAAGTGATGAATATCCCCAATGGGTACACTGTACGCGCTTTGCTTGACGTAACCCCACAAATAAAAGTCCAAAGGTGTCAGGTCCGGAGAGCGTGGAGGCCATGGCTTCCATCCTCCTCTTCCTATCCATCTCTGTGGAAATTTTTCACTAAGGAATTCTCGAACAACGTTGGCATAGTGCGGAGGAGCACCATCTTGCTGAAAGATGACATTATTGTCAATAAATTGGGGTACTGCAAAATGTTCCAACATAGCGAGGTAGTTGTGTGACGTCACAGTGGGTTCCGCGAAGAAAAATGGGCCAATCACTCGATCTCGTGCTAGAGCACACCACACATTAACTTTCGGGCTATTACGCTCATGTTCAACATAGGCATGTGGACAGCCTAGACTAACTACGAGATAAAGGTTAAGCTTAGCCTAGACTAACTACAAGATACAACTTTGAGAGTTGTTCTTCAATTTGGCATCGTTTCATCTCATTATCATGTTTCGTTGCAATAATATAGCTATTTAAAATCCCACCATGACTTTACGGACACACTGTATTGTGTATATTGAGTTACTATTAGATATCTTTTATAGTTATACATAAATGTTTTTATCAAGATTTGCTCGAATAGAAACTGCAAAATATAACACGGATAACCTAAGAGTTGTCCTCTGCAAAAGAGGTTGGCTGTAGAGGTTATTATAAATTGATTTATGTACAATGTATGTATGTACTTAGATTTTTATTATCGATGAAATGTTATTTATATAAATGGCATTTTATTAGTTATTTTCTTTATTTTTACTACACAGAATTGGGAGCCAGATCTCACGAATTTCCATTAGTAACCTGCTTGGACTCTTGGAGTGTTCTCCGTTAATAAGCCTTTATTTTACATTGTTCTGAAACATTTTTTTAAATATTTAATGTTATAAATAGTTTAGGTTAGGTTAAGGTTTCGTACAGGTATTGAATTTATTTCTTTATTTAGGCAGCTTTACATTAACGTATAGAATTTACTTTAATTTTCTTTATAGTTGGAGAATGCAACTGTTTGTTCGTGTACTGTATTTATCAATACATTAGTTTCTTAATTTAACGTTTTTACTATTTTCGACTGGAATGTCTTTGCGCTATAAGGGGGACATATACATAGAATGGCGTTCATAAGTATTCGTACAGAGAAATATTTTATATTCAGTTATATTCGTCCTTATGCATGGGATAATTATGAAAAGTTTACCGTTCGTTTGGAAAAATTTAACAAACAAAAAAATTATTTAAACTAACATATAATGTTCACTTATTTATGCCTTGAATTAGAATTTATTCCAAAGATGTTTATTCTGCCCTTTCTGGGCTCAACTCTAGAAAGGCGTACGTCCTGATGGGTCCTTCCTGTTGTTCTCAAGAATTGTGTTTCTGTGGTGACACCGTGCCTGATAATTTTTTCTTCATGCTGGAAGTTCGCTTTCATTCAGCCTGTCCCAAAGAAAGGTGACCGCTCTCAACCCTCCAATTATCGTCCAATTGCTTTGATTTCTTGCCTTTCTAAAGTTTTTCAATCTATCCTTAATAGGAAGATTCTTAAACACCTCTCTACTCACAATCTTCTTTCAGATCGTCAGTATGGGTTCCGCAAGGGACGCTGTACTGGCGATGCTCTTGCATATCTCTCTGACTCTTGGTCATCCTCCCTTCGCGATTTTGGTGAAACTTTTGCTATTGCGTTAAACATATCAAAAGCCTTAATTTCTAAATTTAATTTCTTAATTTCTAAACTGCCTTCCTTCGGTTTTTATCCTTCTATCTTGCCTTCATCTCTGATTTCCTTTTTGGCCGATCTATAGCTGCGGTTGTAGATGGCCCCTGTTCTTAATTGTTCTTAAAGCTATTAATAGTGGTGTTTCTCAGGGCTCTCTCTTGTCACTCACTCTCTTCCTTTTATATATCAAAGATATATTAAGTCGCATTTCCTGTCCTATCCATTCTTATGCTGATAATTCCACACTTTCACTTCTCCACCCGCTTCACAAAGCGTCCCTCTCAACAGTCACTCCATACTTCGCGTGAGACGCCCTTGGCCCCTCCTTCCTGCATGAAATATAATTCTGAAAATACGTACTGAAACTTCCAAAAATGAGAATCTTAATTTGATGTGGTTGACCAATGGACTTTTTGTATCATATAAAATTAATATATACTGTAATAAGATATACAAGATTTATATAAAATTCAAAGTAGGATTATATGAAAAATACGACACAATAGAGCAAGGGAAAAAATTATTATAGTTCAAAATGTACTGTAGACTACAATAAATGCTGATAGCCAAATTCCTTGTTATTTTTTATCTTTAAATTCATTTGCTTTATGTTAACGAAATATATTATTTCTTTGTTTTAACCTATGGGCAAAACATATATAATATATATATATATATATATATATATTATATATATATATATATATATATATATATATATATATATATATATAATATATATATATATATATATATATATATATATATATATATATATATATATATATATATATAAAATTTAGGGTGGTCCAAAAAAATGAAAATGAAAAATATATTTCTCATGACATTTGCCCATATTCCACAACCACAAACGATATTGGAAATAAAAAATGGATCGATTCGTGCATATTTAGAGGTTGGGCAACTCGAAGCCTTAGTATCATTATACAGTTTGGGGTGGCAAATTTATTCAAACTTGTGCCACCCTTAAATATTAATGGATTTAACTCAAAATCCAGTCTGTCTTTTCCATATAAGGAATGAGAAGATGCATATATATTTTTGTCATCTCACCTTCCCCCTCCATTCCCTGACGAGGTGTACTTCTGAATACACGAAAGCCCTGGAATCATTTTTTTCATTGTGGGTTTGCATCATTCATTCATTTCTCGTGTTTAATTGTGAAATTCATCCCATATATATTAGGGTGGATCGATTTTACATTGTTTTCGATTTCCATATTCTAATAGAGACAAAAACTTGCGCATGCATGAGAAAATAGCCTCTGCAAAATCTTAGCTTAATAGGTAATCATCTTCTGCCCCCGGCAGAGCGATGAAAATCATATTTTAGTAGTCAAAAACGTATTTTTCTTATAATTTTTAAAATATCAATATGCATCAAAATTATTCCTAATAACTATAAAGTCGATGAAAAAGACCTCATATGATCGTTTTTCCAAGCGCGTTGTCCTACGTTAATATCTTTTGCCCCCGGCAACAACGTCAAATGTTGAAAAAATAGGTAATTTATATACATATTTTCAGATCGGCTCTTTGTCTTAAATAATGCGTTTATATATTTCCCATAGCATTTATATCGTTGCTTAGGCGTGAAATAACACACACGCAAAATTTTATGACTAGAGTAATATCTTCTGTCCCCGAGAAAAGTCTAAATGTGGATTATAATTACGTTAATGCGATGTTATAAGTACGATAAGTACTAAGTACAGCTCCTCGCTTGCTAATTTTATAAAATTAGCAACCCAGAACTCACCACGAGGAGGTGGCTGTACGTCGAGTTCCACCCTATCCAGCCCCAACCACCCTTCCTTTAGCTGCATGTCGATTTACATACGGTAATCTTTCTTAGAATCAAATCGTGGAATTTTTGTTCGGGAGTGAAGACGGGAGCGGATGAATCCGTCCCTCTCTTCTATTCCACTTACACTGGCAGAGGCTTCGGTTACTAATTTGATGAGTCTCTCGACCGCTTGAGTATGACAAGGGAATAGTGGGATCAGTCCATCAGGCTGGTCTCCCGTCTCAACAAACTCTTTTATTCGGGTATCAGGTATTGTTTTTGTAACGGGGGGTTCGGTCACCTCAGCCGTTTGCCAGTTGATCATTTCGTAATAGTTTTGACTATCGTAGAGCAGCTCAGGCATGGCGAAGGCTCGAATTTCCCCCGCTGGTGATTGTTTTGATCGTGCTTTTAATATTCTTCTCCATCCCAATTCTCTTATGTGTTGCTCATCGGCATGTAGCATGGAGATCAAAATATTTTCTGGGTGAGCAAAGAAAGAATTTCTACGGAGGACTTTGTTGGCGATTGTCTTAGATCTTTGAGGCATGGTCTGAGAGAGACGCATCATTTCGAAAAAATGTTTTGCGCCCTCAGTGAAACTGGAGTTTTTCTTTATCTTAAACCAAATTGGTGCGTAAACTGTCATAATGAATTGCACAATTTCGTTGAAGGTGCTGGAGGGTTCACTGGTTGAAACATAGAGGCGCAGAAATCTATTTGCTGATGTCAGCCACCTGGAATGCGCCATCTTACCTGGATTTCGAGCCGCGAGAGCTGAAGAGCAGCTACCGCTCGACACTGCTCTGTAGATGCCTAACAAATATTTTTGGTCAGTGCTCAACTCGGCATCATCTATGTCAATGTCGGGAGATGGAATGGCATCGAATTCTGTAATTGGAAGTTTTTCGCAGTCGTTCAGTTGTTTTCCAACTGGTCCAGTAAAGCCCATTGGCCCAGTTGTTTTGCCGTCCAAGTCTTGAATGAGGTGTCGCAGTGATAACACTGGTCAACACTCATTTTATTGCCAATCATATTAGAGTGATTTTGGGATAACTTTGTGGTGCTGATTCCGAATATGACATCGGTTTTGCTAGATTGGCTCTAATTTATGAGATAATTGGTACCCCATTGAAACACGTAAAAATGCAAAAAATTTAATGTTCAGGCGGAGCCTACTTACAAATCGCATTGAAATTGTCTCAAATCATACAAAAGTAAACACATGAAATACATAATGGCATTTTATTCGGTCTCACCATCTAGAATGTTCCGGTAGTTTCCCATATGCACGCGTTATGGTTACGTTTCCTATTAATTGAGGGTATTCATTATCACAAGAACTAGAGCCAAATCGGAAAAACTACTTTCATTTTGGAATTCAGCAACCCCAAAATACCCTAAATTCGTACGAATTTCCTTGGCAACGAAAAAAAAAAGTTTTTTTGTTGACCTGTGATAATTCATTACCGTGTAATAGGCATATGATCCACTGAACTGGCCTTTGTAGTTTCATTTCAATCATACGAATGGCTCCACCCTTTCGACCCGTGTTCACTGCGGTACCATCACAGCCGATAGCCACAATGTCGTCCGTGCTAATATTGTTAGTCTGCTGCTGCTGCTGGCAGCACTCACCAGAGATGACCTTTAAACCCTAGCCTAGAGTCATAAATTTTGCGTGTGTGTTATTTCATGCCTAAGCAACGATATAAATGATATGGGAAATATATAAATGCATTATCTAAGACAAAGAGCCGATCTGAAAATATGTATATAAATTACCTATTTTTTTCAACATTTGACGTTGTTGCCGGGGGCAAAAGATATTAACGTAGGACAACGCGCTTGGAAAAACGATCATATGAGGTCTTTTTCATCGACTTTATAGTTATTAGGAATAATTTTGATGCATATTGAAATATTTTAAAAATTATAAGAAAAATACGTTTTTGACTACTAAAATATGATTTTCATCGCTCTGCCGGGGGCAGAAGATGATTACCTATTAAGCTAAGATTTTGCAGAGGCTATTTTCTCATGCATGCGCAAGTTTTTGTCTCTATTAGAATGTGGAAATCGAAAAAAATGTAAAATCGATCCACCCTAATATATATATATATATATATATATATATATATATATATATATATATATATATATATATATTATATATATATGTACACGATACAACTCACAATGGTCACCTGAGAAACTTTTATGTTACACAGACTGCGCATGGAACAAGGAACCCTTCTGGGAAAATTAAATCATCACCCGGTCATGACCCGTTGCTCACGTTGGGCTTCCATCACGAAAAAGAAAAACTTTAGTATTTGTCATTTACCATTATTTATTCAGACTATAGTGGATTTAATTTTCCCAGAAGAGTTTCTTATTCAATGCATGGTCAGTGTGTAACATTATATATACGAGTATTAGGGATGTACCGAATACTAAAATTCACCGAGTATCGAATATTTGGTGCAAAATTATTCGGCCGAATACCGAATTCCGAATATTAGTTTTATTTGGGTTATTAGGCGTCACTATAAAAAACTGAAGCCTTTATCAGTTTGACAACACATAGAATTAATAGTAAATGTGAGCAAAAGCAGCATGTTTTAGCCACCAAAAATCTGCCAGATTCCCATACTCATGAAAAATTTGCAACTGCATTGACTTCCATAGTGCAAGAATGGTCAATAAAGACCGATCGTGTGCATGCAGTTGTGCAAGACAATGGCTGTAATATTACTAAAGCTGTTAACGTTCTCAAAATTAATCCTGTTGCTTGTGCGAATCATACTTTAGCACTTGCATTTGATGAAGCCCTTCTTAGCCAGAAGTCTGTTTCAGATATGTGCAATTGCGCACCCAATCTGTTGCATCTTAATTATTCATCTCCAGCCTTTGACAGACTTAAGGAATCCCAGAAGCAACATAATTTACCCGAAAACAAACTTATAAGAGACGTTATCACCCAATAGAACTCTACATTCTATGTGCTACAACGACTTCTTCAACGAAAAACTGCGGTTGTTGCATACGCCTCGGACTATGACATACTATAGCAACCTTCAGTAATCATCAGTGGACTCTAATTCAGTGTGTTGTAAAGCTTCTTAGTCGATGTGAAAAATTAACGAATGACTTTTCCTCTGATTCTTCTTTCTTCACATGGTATCTCCGGATGTAACAGGTCTCGTGGTATTTTTCCCTAACATAACTGATGATGTAGGTGTTCATACTATGAAAAACGATTTAATAGAAAATTTACAGAATCGTTTCAGGCAGTGGAAGGCAGACGTTACTCCATGATTTCTCACGTTTTAGATTCTCGTTTCAAATTTGCTTGCATAACTGCCTGAGTTTGTAAAAAATGAGATAATCATTATGTCTGCATCACCTAACGCTAGTCCTACACGTAATATAACATTTGGCGATGAAGCAACTGATTTTGTTTCACGAGAAGATCACGAACCTTTGGAAAAGAAGCCGAAGGTTAATTTATGGAGTTATTTCGATGAGGTTGTGCCTCCACCTATCAAAAATAGTCAGAAAAGTTATCAAAAAGAATTAGACATCTATTCAAAGGAGCCACGAGTCAGTCGCGACACGAACCCTCTTGATTGGGGTCGCCATAATGGTGAAAGATTCCCGAAACTATTGAACAGCTGGGTTTTGCTGCGCGCCGCCTGACGTCACCGGGTCTCGATCCGGGGGCCGATGGATTCGCAGTCACCGATGCTAACCACTACACCACCGAGGCGCATATGTGTGTATATATATTAGGGTGAGCCACACATATATGGTAAAATATTAAAAATGCACAAATAAGAGCTCCTGATGCATTTTCCCATTCCTTATATGGAAAAATACCTCAGACGGGATGCAGCAGAGAAATCGAACACAAGCCGACTCTGAATAGTTGTTCAAACTCAACCAAAGTAGAGTGAAGTGTGTGTGTGTGTGTGTGTGTGTGTGTGTGTATATATATGCTCAGACAGAAGTACAGAAACTGTGTATTATTATTATAGATTATATAATGTAGAACGTTTTTATCCGTTCAGATTGTCAATAGCAGATTCCTTTTGTTTTTCCAGAAACCAATAAGTTTATGCCACAAATATTACAACTCGTCGTGGATAACGAGGAAAATATTTTTTTTTATTAACAAAAAACCGGATGATGTTTATAGTATATAGTTTTAAAATACTCTCATCTTTTCTTCAGATGTTAAAATGTTGACTGCACTTTCAAAAAAGGCTACAATCTAAGTTTAGGAAATGTCATAATAATAAATAGCATAAACTATGGAGCTATTGAAGAATAGGGACCCCAGCCTTCTTTAGTTAGGCTTATAAGGCTAACTAACGAAAATATCACGACCTAACCTAACCAATCGTTAGGTTAACTGTACGCCCTTGACGATTGGTTAGGTTAGGTCATGATATTTTCTTTAGTTAGCCTTATAAAGCTAACTAAAGAAGGCTGGGGTCCCTATTCTTCAATAGCTCCTAAACTATTAATACATTTTTAGGTAAACGCAAGATAAATAATGCAAATTGTCTTGAATGTGAAGAAACTGAATTAATCCCCGTATAGGCCATACGCCAGGGGCTAAAAGGTGGCTAGAAATCAATTTTCGTTTCAACATCTTGGAAAATACTTTTACTTTTTAGTTTTATGAACACCTACGCCTGAATGTTTCCCCACTTAAGTTCCACAAAAAAAATTTCAGCAGTTAATGAAAAATCCTTATCAAAAGTTTAGTGACACACCAAAAGAGTCAATTCAAACCAAACAAACTATTCTTCATACATTGCCAATTAAAAGAATGAACTCATTTACACTTTATATCCAATTATTTTCGCTAAAGTTATATTTGCTATAAAGGAAAACAAGAACATCTCAGCCAGGTGGCACACACAATTTTTTTATTTTCAATCACAACGAAAATGCCTAATAATCCTCAAATTAGCTTGCAGGTCTGAATAGTCCGTTAACATCCCATATAATCATAAACTGTCTGCGTGATTCCTATGTAAGTAGTACAAACATAAAAACTGCAAAATAAACGAGAAATAAATGTTTAGTTTAATTATACCAGATATTTAGCTATACTTATAAAATGCAATCCTTCCAGATTATGACCTCTTAACAAAGGTCATTGAATTAGATAAAAGCTATTAGTCTACATCACTGTCGTCATTCTCATGATCAAAGAGCTCAATTCCTTGGGTAAGATTGTTACATTTTTGACACTAGCAGAGATTTGTACAGCTTAATTTAGATGATCTACTCCGTACTGAGAGGACGCATTTCCTGAGCTCTCTGATATTGCTTCTACTTTTGGATATTGCCAATAACTTTACCTTTGGAAAGTTCTGACTTTATATACTTGCGTTTATATTCACATTGTTATAGTTAAGTAATTGAATATAAGTGGTTTTTAGCGATTTAGAAGTTTTCATAGCGTGCCGGCTTAATTTAACTTAAACTTGTGACAGTTATAAACTAATTTAACTTGCGCGATGCCGTCGCAGAAAGCGTCGTGTGTTAAGTGTGGCGTAAATCGGTGGTATACGGATTTTAAGGATTATAACGGCGGTCCTATGGCGATTACGGAGAGATCGGTTTTTTTTTTGCGATTTAAGGGAGGAAATAGTTGACATAAAACGTAGTGTACGTGAGGTAACAGAAAGACTTGCAACGCTTGATGAGGGCAGGGGTAGGGCTACAGTTGACGAAAGCAGAACCAATACTAACGTTGAAGACGTTAGTAATTTGAAGGGTGAGGTGCGTAACCTAGTTTCTAGTTTAGGTAGCTTATCGGGAAAGTTGGATAGAGTTGAGGAAGGGGTTAAGGTTGGTCCGAGATTAGTAGATGGGGAGGGATTTAGAGAAGTTAAGGGTGGAGCTAGGCCGCGTACGTTAGGCGATAGGAATCCCCCCTATCGAGGTTTCGAACCCTTTCGCTCATTTGGATAGGGACGTGAACGAGGGGGGAACTATTTTAATTGGGGACTCTTTAGTGCGCCATATGGACACAGAGTTCGTTGAACGGAATCCAACCAAGAGGAGGAGGGTCTGTCTCCCAGGGGCCAGGGTTGACAGAATTAGAGACGAAGTGGATAGGATTGATGAACATTGCCCTCGTCACTCGATGTTGGTGACAATGGTACGGGGCAACGACTCGTATAGGCACGATACAAGAGTGCCTGACCTTTTGGAGAGATAAGGGGGTTAATTAGGTCCTTGAAGGCAAGGTCAGATAGGTCTTTAGTTCTAGGTATTACCCCTAGGCATGGTTTGGATCTTAGGATTACATCTAAAATAATATTTTTGAATACTAAATTAGAAGAGATTTGTGCTGAGGAAAATGTACCCTTCGTAAAGCTGTGGTCAGAATTCAGTGATCCTAGCCTTTTTATAGAAGATGGGGGGTGCATTTTAATGAAATAGGTAATGCTAAGCTAGGTAGGTTAACTGACGAAAACGTTCAAAAGCTGTATAGGTCGAAGCCTTCTTTAAACGTTGTGGGTCCGGGAAACGTAGGTCCGACGTGAAAAATAGTTTAAAACGCCGACCCGTGGTAAAAAATAACTTAAACGTCTTTTATTGTAATGCGCGTAGTATTAGAAATAAATTAAATGAATTTAAGGCGATAATTTATTCCCGCAACTACGATATAGTTGCTATCACTGAAACGTGATTAAATACCGTGACTCAGGACTTGTTGGGGGAACTTGATATACCGGGTTTTAAACTCTTTACTAATGATAGGTTACATAGGATTGGTGGCGGCGTTTTTACATTCGTAATTCCCTTAGGGCTATCGAGGTTAAGATAGATTTTCCAGCAGCAATTAATGCGATATGCGTTGAAGTTAGGGAGCGTAGTATTAGTTTTAATTTTGTTGTTGTTTATAGACCTCCCGTTCAACCCTTCGATACCGATATTAGATTTTACTCACTTTTTAGTAACTTTATTGATAATCGGAATAGTATAATTGTCAGAGACTTTAACTGCCCTAATGTTAATTACGAGACTTTTACTGGTATTGAGGAGGGTTTGAGACTGGTTGAGTTCAAGGAAGATAATTTTTTACGACAGATGGTTACCGAACCAACGCGCGGTGACAATATTTTAGACGTGGTGATGACGAACGGCGAAAATATAGTCGAAGGTTTAGAAGTAGGCGAGAGTTTAGGATGTAGTGATCATCAAATTCTCAGGTTTAAACTATTGATAGAAAACACTGAGGATAGTAACGTAATAGAAGTCCCTGATTTTCGTAGGGCCAATTTTGATAGTTTTTCGGATTGGATGAGAGTAGTGGATTGGGATAACTTATTTATGGGTAATGACACAAATTTGCATTGGGAGGCGTTTAAAGAAAGTTTTATGAATATCGAAAGAGAGTTTATTCCTCGTAGGCCCAAGCGCGCTAGAAATCATGGTAGGCCCAAGTGGTGGACTAGGGAAATAGGCGAGTTCATAAACGAACGTAATAGAGCGTATAGACTTAATAAGCGTAATGGTACGGCAGCTAACTTTAATAGATATATCGAGCTTAGACGTCAGGTTAAAAGATCAGTTAGGAATGTTAAGCGTAATTTAAAGATACTTTAGCTGCAGATAGTAAACATAATCCAAAAAAGTTTTTTGAATACGTCAATAATCGTAAGCCGATAAAAGATAACATAGGCCCTCTAGTGGACGTTAACGGCGCTTTGGCTTCCGACGCTCAGGGGATGGCGGGTATTTTCAATAACTTTTTTGCGACAGTTTTTACCGTAGAAGATGTAAATAATATCCCCGACGTGGACGATATCGTTCCATTTAGTAGCGAGACTATTTTGAATGAAATAACTGTTTACGAGTGTGAGATTGCGCATTATATCGATAGGCTAAAAGTTAGCAAGGCTCCAGGCCCTGACGCGCTTTATCCCAGACATGTGAAAGATTTGAAAGACGTTATCGTAGGCCCTTTAACGAAGATTTTTAATCAGTCACTGGAAACGAAGATTATTCCTGAAGACTTCAAATTAGCTAACGTCACGCCCATTTTTAAAAAAGGCGACCGCACAGTAGCTAGCAATTATAGGCCTATTAGCTTAACGTCAATTGTCGATAAACTTTTTTTATCCGTAGTTAGGGATCGTATCATCGATCACTTAGAAAGTCGCGATTTGATTAATCGTAGTCAGCATGGGTTTCGACGCCATAGATCTTGTTTAACTAATTTGTTAGAATTTTATAACGAAATAGTGCGCGAATACGATAGACATAGAGCGGCTGACGTTATTTATTTAGATTTTAAAAAGGGTTTCGATACAGTTATAATGTTATAATGTTTCAGACCAACAAAGACCCGAGGATCCACTCATGGCTGGTCTGCCTAACTTTGTTCGTAATTGTGTATTGTGCATGTCCTCCGTGGTGGCGGAGAGGACCTATAATTTTACGTGGGTTCCGAACCACAACGCCTTAATTTTACTACCTTGAACTATACCCAATCTATCAACATATACGTCTAATCGATTTTTAAACATGTTTATAGACGTGCTACTAATTACTTCGGAGCTATTGAAGAATAGGGACCCCGGCCTTCTTTAGTTAGCTTTATAAGGCTAACTAACGAAAATATCATGACCTAACCTAACCAATCGTCAAGGGCGTACAGTTAACCTAACGATTGGTTAGTTTAGGTCGTTATATTTTCGTTAGTTAGCCTTATAAGCCTAACTAAAGAATGCTGGGGTCCCTATTCTTCAATAGCTCCATTACTTCTACCAGCAAACTATTCCAGCTATTTACTATTCTATGCGTAAAAAAGTTTTTGGCAACTGCTGTCTCGAACCTTCTACTTGTCAACTTACACCCGTTATTTCTAGTCCTATTATATCGAGATATTTCGAAAAAGCTATCTCTATCTACGTTATCGAACCCATTCATAATTTTAAAAACCTGGATTAGATCACCCCTTAGCCTCCTAGTCTCGAGTGTAGTCAATTTTAACTCCTTAAGCCTATCCTCGTACAACTTCGACCTAAGCGACGGAATCATCTTAGTTGCTTGTCTTTGAACTCATTCGAGTTTGTTTATATCTTTTCGCATATGCGGATTCCAAAATTGCTGCTGTACTTTGTTTCGCTACTTTTAAATCACCAGTGACTATAACTCCTAAATCTTTTTCCTGCTCTACGCTTGCTAACTCCTTCCCTGACATACTATACGCAAAATTACCGTTACGCGAACCTATATGTAAAATTTTGCACTTATCGACGTTAAATCTCATTTGCCATGTGACTGACCAATCAACGATTTTATTCAGATCTTCCTGGATTTTACCTCTATCTTCGTCATTAATCGCCCTACCACCCAGCTTCATGTCATCCGCAAACTTTGAAACTGTACTGACTAGGCCGACATCTAAATCGTTAATATATATAAGAAAAAGCAAGGGGCCCAATACAGAACCCTGACGAACGCCACTCGCTACATTAGGCCAACACGACTCCGCTCCATCAACGACCACGCTCTGTTTCCTACCTCGCAACCACTCTTCTATCCAATTTATTACTACACCCCTGATTCCATGAGCCTTAGTTTTTTCAATGAGTCTTTTGTGCGGTACGGTGTCAAACGCTTTTGAAAATCTAAATACACTACATCAACCGCCCGATGACTATCGTAAACGTCAACCACGCTTTGAAAAAATTCTAAAAGATTAGTTAAGCAAGATTTGTTTCGCCTAAAACCGTGCTGCGTATTTCTAAGTTATGCAATTCTAAGTGTTCGACTATACGATCCCTAATTATTGATTCCAGTAGCTTACCTACAACAGACGTTAAACTGATTGGCCTATAATTTCCCGCCGCACCTTTATCGCCTTTCTTAAAGGTAGGTGTTACGTTTGCTAACTTGAAATTATCTGGTACGCACCCCTCAGAAATAGACGCATTAAAAATCTTTGTTAGCGGCACAACAATGCTATCTTTTAATTCTTTTAGTTGTATGAGATATATGGAATCCGGCCCCGCCCCGGTGATTTATGCGTTTTCATTTTATCAATATAGCGCATTACCTCCTCTTCACTAACCACAATATTATCGAAAATATTACCATTATCAAAAGGTATTATGTCTATGACCGTAGGGATATTCGTTACATCTTCTATAGTAAAAACTGACGTAAAAAATTCGTTTAGCAAGGTAGCCATTTCCTTGTTTTCAGAAACTAGATCTCCGTTAACATTTTTCAACGGCCCCAAGACACTTTTTACTGGATTTCTATTGTTGACGTATTGAAAGAATCGCTTGGGGTTTTCTTTACCGTCACGAGCTATGGAGATTTCAAATTCGCGCTTGGACTTTTTTATTACACTTTTCGCTTCACGCCTTAGATATATGTAGTTGTTTCGTAACCACAAATTGTCTTTATCGCACTTATGTAGCCTATAAGCCCTATCTCTACTCTTCATAATGTCTCCTACTCTAGAAGTAAACCACAAGGGCTTGTTGTTTACTTTCGCACGTTTAATTTTGTACGGTGCACATTCCTCATTTTTAGTCCTAAATACTGTTTCAAACGATTCCCACATTAGTTTTGCGTTGGAGATCCCCATTACGTTTTCCCAATTGACGTGTGACAATTTATTTCGAAATTTACAAAAGTCTGCGTGCTAGAAGTTCGGAATTTTAGTCGAGTTAGCTGCTTTCGAATGACTTACTGAGAGGACAAACTCTACCATATTGTGATCGTTATTGCTTAATGGTTCTATTACTTGAAGATCAGTGATTAGCCTATCATCCGTAGTTATTACTAAATCTAAAATACTGTCCAACCTCTTAGGTTCCCCAACCTTTTGAATAAGAAAGCTATTGTTGAGAGTATTCACTACACTATCCTCGAGAAAATTAACTAAACGATTACCTTCCGCGTCTCCCTGCATTGTATCGTAATTCACGTTGGCGCAATTAAAGTCACCCATAACTAAAGCCTGCTCACTACCTATTATTCTCTTTAGTTCACGATATAACGCTTCGTCTGTATCAGCTGTTTGATTAGGGGACCTATATGTAACTGCAAGAACAAGTTTGAAATCGTTCAATTTAAGTTCTGCTACAGTCGAATCTATCGGTTCTGGATTTCTGTGCTTTACTTTTATAACGTTCGCAATATTATCTTTGATATACAACATAACACCGCCTCCTCGCCTACCTATTCTGTTTTTAACAAAAAGTCTATAACCTCTAATTTGATACTCCCCTACAAAGTCACGTGTTTCAGTGCTAAGCCACGATTCATTTATCGCAATTAAATCATAGTCTTTACAAGCAATTAAAGAAAAAAATTCGTTTATTTTATTTCGTAGGCTACGAGCATTTAAAGATAGAACCTTCAAATTGTTTGTAATTGCGACACCTTCGCGAGCGCAGGAGAAATTTATGGAAATTACGCTGGGACCGTTAGTTACGGCAGCCTGAAAAGAATAGACAGTATTATGAAATAGTCTTCCTAAACCCGCAGCTCCAACGTCATTAAGATGAAATCCATCTCCGAGGAACAAGTCCCTCCTGCCGTAGAAACTGTTCCAAAAATTTGCAAAATGCACTCCTTCCTGTTGGCAAAGAGACTTTAGATTATTGTTAATATAGGTCGCCTTGCTATAGAAATCGCTATGTTGGATAATTCGAGGAAGTATACCTGTTAAAACAATCTTATTAGTTTTTCCTTTAGTCGCTCTAGTAAGTCCCTGTACCTAGCCAGCAGTTCTTCCGATCTAGAATTTAAAACGTTATTAGTACCAACATGAATAACATACGTTGTGTCCTCAGAGGCTCCGTCTGTAAAATGGTCAACACTGTTAGTTATATCCTCCACCCTTGCACCAGGGTAGCAGTAACGGCGCCTACGACGAGGGTTTCTCCCACAGAATTCCTCGAGCTGCCCTCGAACAATGGAATCGCCAACGAGTCGTTTTTCCGGTTCATCAGCATCTTCGAAACCAAAAACAGAAAACTTATTGTTTGTTATTACTGGTAGACAAGTCTTAGGTTTTCTCAATGCGACTCCATTACGCACTCGAACGAAGGGTTGGGAACTAGAGGAAGAGAGAGAGCTATTAGTACTATTTATATTATTAGTAGAAACTGAGGCAGGAGGGGTCGTAACTGGAGTCTCAAGGGATTCTAATTTTGCCGTCAGGAGCATCACGCTTTCTTCAAGCCTCACTCTGGCCTCCCTCTCACGTTCTAACTCGTTCCTCAGGACTTCCATGCTTGAGCACCACCTGCAAACTAACTGTTCATTATTATTAGCCATTGTGAACGCGTAAGCGGCAAATTTCCCTTCACAGCGACTGCAATTACGTGACGGGGGTGCATAGAAGATTAATTGCGAAGGTTAAAGCGCACGGTATACGCGATCAGGTAGCTAACTGGTTAGAGGAATGGCTTCGTGCTAGGAGATAGAGGGTCGTTGTTAATGGTAGTGAATCGGGGTGGTTGGATGTAGGTAGCGGTGTCCCACAGGGATCAGTGTTAGGCCCATTGCTATTCGTAATTTATATTAACGACATAGATGTAGGATTGACTAGTAACGTGTCAAAATTCGCGAACGATACTAAAATAGGCGGTAAGGTTGTTAACGAGGACGATAGAAATAGGCTCCAAGACGATGTAAATAGGATTATGAAGTGGACGGATAAGTGGCAGATGCAATTTAACGTAGACAAATGTAAAGTTTTGCATATAGGTTCTCGTAACAATAATTACACGTACACGATGGATGATAGAGAGTTAGCGAGCGTTGACGAGGAAGTAGATTTAGGTAGTTAGGAACCAGTGCCTGGAGTCTTGCGCAAAAGCTAATAGGATGTTAAGCTTCATAGCGCATAATTTCGAATTTAAATCGAAGAATATTATATTGCCTCTTTAATAAGTACCTAGTCAGGGATCATTTTGAATATGCTGTTCAGTATTGGTGCCCGTATTTGCGTGAGGATATTGATAGGTTAGAAAGGGTTCAGCGTCGCGCCACGAAACTAATTCCGTCATTGCGCAATAAGCCTTATGAAGATAGAATTAAAGAGTTAGACTTGCATTCACTCGAAACTAGGAGATAAAGGGGGGAGTTTATTGAAGTTTTCAAAATCGTTAATAAAATCGATAACGTAAATTTTTATAAACTGTTCACTTTCGATAATAGCAATACTCGTAATAACGGATTTAAGTTGCGTGACAGACGTTTCATTACTAATATCGCTAAAAACGTTTTTACGTTTAAAGTAATTGATAAATGGAATAATCTTCCCGCGCCCGTCGTGAACTCTACCAGCGTTAATATATTTAAAAACCGTTTAGATAAGCATTTTAAAAATATTAACGTTGTTTAAAATAAAAAAAAACAATTAGCAGCAGGAGCTCTGGGGGTGGTGGTCGAGGATGAGTCTGTTGACGATTAATGCCAGCTTGTGACATGCCAGCGTGTGATGCCAGCAATAAAATTTTAAAAAAAAATAGTCTAACACGAACGTAGATGTAGCTCGTAGCGTAAACTAACCCACTTTTTGTTATACTTTACCACCTTTTTTTTTCTTTTTTCTTATCCTCTCCTTACTTGCATGTCTGTAACTCTCTTTACTTGCATGTCTGTAGTTTGCATGGTATGACAGTGAGTTAAGACTGTTTGCATGGTTTGTAAGCGTTTTTATTTTACTTTTTTTCATCTTTCACCCCTTTCCTATTCTCTTCGACTATTTTTCCGACTTGTCGGCAGTGGCCGGCGGATGATGATGGGGAGTCTTTCTTTCTCTTTTTCTGAATGAATTTTAACCCACGAATGATAGGTTTTGCTACTTAATTAACCCTTTATTCCTCTCTTTTAACCCGCTACTCTTTCCTTTCTCTCGGGCTAACCTTAGAGTGGATCTTAGGGTCTTTGTTAGCCTTAGCTTCTGTAGATCTGTAGAACACCGTTTTGTCACACATTGGCCAGATTTGCAACCACAGTGAATTAGAAGTAGGAAACTTTCTGGAGAGGGTCCTTTGTCATCCAGTGTCTATTAAGTTCACCGTCAATAAGTTGCCATCCTTTTCCTGATGGTGAAGGAGTGGAAATATTTTGGTGGAGAGCCCTTCTGTGCACTGCTGCCTGGTAGTTCGCTCTCAGGCTGTGCTGAGTGAGGGCATCTTTTGTTGGTAGCAAGCTCTGTTCTGTGAACTTTGGGGAAGTGCAAAATATGTCGTACCTGGCATCATCAACACTGGAAGTGTTACAAACATATTTCTGCAAACATATTTCTCTAAAATATTTAGCGTGTTATCTACTAACTGAGAACTATCACCTGGTCACAAAAAGCTTGTATAACTCATCACTCTCTGACGCCAATGTAAATGACTTTTTCTTTCCTTTACCATAGAAAGCGCTAACAGAATCACACCCTGTGAAAACGTGAACACCAATTAAAGCTTTGCAGAGTTTTGGTGACATAGTATGGGAGATTTCCTAAAAATTAACGATCCTTGTTTTTTTTTTTAATATCCGTCAAAAAGTAGATTGATGACTTGATCGAGTGGATATGAGAAATGGCTAAGACAGCAACATCTGTAACCTGTAACAGGACTCTTTATCATGATGTTTTGATGATTACACTAGGCAACAAATTTCAACTTTTTTTTTGTTACAGACACGTGAACTACTGATTCCTACTAAAGCGCTGATGCTGATTTCAGATCTGATATCAAAATTTCTCTATCACGTCCAGATTTTGTGTAACCGAAAACCCCTATTTTTCATTTTTTTTCTCACCCGCTTCTATTACGAAAGCCGTCTAAGCTACTTTTCCGTGCCACGTTTTATGTTAAGCATACTTAAATAATTAGTGAACAGGGATGTCTTTCCTCCTTTATTCTGGCTTAAGACAGACAGCAGAATTCCGCTGGCGGAGTTACCACCCCTGCGCCCAACCATCCACCCAAAGCGCGTTAGTATTTTGTTGTTACTACTGAAAGGCAAATTCCTGTTCTTAAGTGAAACTTTGGTGTGTCCTCTTCCTTTGTCGCTTGTAGGATGACGAGTTCTCCTT
Organism: Bathynomus jamesi; assembly: GCA_023014485.1. Lineage (NCBI taxonomy): Eukaryota > Metazoa > Arthropoda > Malacostraca > Isopoda > Cirolanidae > Bathynomus > Bathynomus jamesi. The sequence goes on from JAJOZX010002280.1 coordinate 496,381, forward strand.
CTGCAGGAACCAACAATAATCTCCCATCATATTTGGGTTGAAATTACCTTGGTATCTGTTTTCCATAACTGAGATCTGTTGGTGGAAGCGCTCACCATGCTCGTCACTTACAGCCCCAAGGTTGGCCGGGAAGAAGTCAGATGAGAATGTAAAAAATGAATTTTCAAAGACATTCTGCATCCCATTATTTCATAAGATTTAAGCATGTTTTCTACGAGTTTACGGTGGTTTTCAGCTTTGTGGTTTCCAAGAAAATTTTTGACAACTTCAACGAAAGATGTCCATGCTCCTAGTTCATTCTCATTTAGGTTAGATGGAAACGATGAGTCGTGGATGACACTGCGGATCTGTGGTCCAGTGAAAACTCCAGTTTCTAGCTTAGCATCTGTCAATATTCCTTTGAATTTATCCTTTAAATATTGGAAACCACTACCTTGATGATCCATACCCTTCACGAAATTTTTCATAAGGCCAAGTTTAATGTGAAGTGGTGGAAGATGTACTTTCTGAGGGTCAATAAGTGCTGGGTGTTTCACATTGTATTTACCAACAACATGTTCAGTTCTAGATGGCCAATCATGTTTTTTGTAGTGGTTCTTGTCATCTCTGCTGTTCCATAGACACAAAAAGCACATATGCTTTGTGTAGCCCAACTGTAACCCAAGAAGTAATGATACAACTTTAAGGTCGCCACAAATATTCCATGTGTGGTCCTTATATTTGATGAGTCTTAGCAGCAGTTTCATCGATTCATAAGTCTCATTAAGGCCAGTGGCATGTGCTACAATTATTGAAGGTTTTTCATTGCCGTTGTGCAGTAATACAGCTTTAAGGCTAGCTTTACTAGAGTCAATGAACAGTCTCCATTCTTTTGGATCATAGCGACAGCCAATCCCTTGCATCAGACCACTGATATCGTGGCAGAAACAAACGTTTTCTTCCTGTAAGTAAAATGATGAAAACTGCAAATGGCGATGGCGGAAATGGGAAACTTTGGTGTTTCGTTGGAGAAGATTCCATTCTTGAAGTCTGGAACCAAGCAACTCTGCCTTTTCTTTTGGTAATTCCAAATCGCGCACTAAGTCATTTAACTCCGCTTGACTTAACAAATGTGGGGAAATATTTGCATCTGGAACATATATGCCATCTTTCCCTGTTTCTATATCACTAGCAGAATCTTCAGATGAACTGCTGTCTGTTATCGTTGCTGGTGGAACTGGTGGTGGATTTGTTTCATCATGTGGTACTGGTTTCATTGCTGATTCGCAGTTTGGGTACGTGATCTTTGATTTGTTTTTCTTTGTGAAACCAGCAATCTTTGTCAAACAAAAATAACAATCATTGAAGTGATTTTTCGGCTCACACGCCAAACCATGGGGACTGAGAACGGCATAGCTTTTCTTTTACCATTCATCCAAGCTATTAACATTGCATTGCACTGTGCACAGCAAATATGTGGTGCCCAGTCCCTCTGTTGGTCTCCTAACTTACAGTCAAAATAAGACTTGTAGGCAAGTTTAATCTTTGTTGTTATGTTTCTACGTTGTGGCTTAGGTGTATATTGTCCACAGACAAAGCAGAAGTTGTCTGGGTGATTTACACAAGCACGTCTATTTGATGCCATTTTGAATTACCATACAATATCTGAAAAAACGTAGAAAGTAATTATTACGATGTGCAAAATAAAAAGAAATACACACCGTAGTACAAAACAAATGCTATAAAAACACACAAGTCACCACAACCTGTCACTTGCTCATCAGCAGAGAGCTTCAACAACCGTTCTGCTTGACTGTCACGTAGCGACTGACCGTTGGGCCGTTGCCCGTTACTATGCTCTTGACTCAGTTGCCAACTCGGGATAAATTTTATTTATCAAAATTGTTCGAATTTGTATATAGTTGGCAAAAAAAATTGCTTTAACCTTGAAAAGCAAGTTTCATATTACTGGCATTAAGCCGATTAAAACCAAAATCTGGACGTGGTAGAAAATTTTACTAAAAGTGATTTGCATTTTACACAAAATCTAGACGTGATAGAAAAAATCTAATTATAGATTTGAAATCAGCATACCGAAATTAGCTAAGAGCACCTATTTGGTCTTCTGTAACAAAATCTTTGTTGCCTAGTGAATTATCAGCAATGTAGGAGTAGCTTTGTGTCTGCCTCTTCGTGATCAGAACACAATTCAGGGATATGACGCGCGGTATTGACACCATCCTCTACATAAATGGCATGACACTCATTGCCGTGTGCAACAAAGACCATCATCGTCTCACTGGTAGAACTACAGGGTGCTCAAAAAGTTGCAGTGCACTGAGTTTTTTATTTTTATTATTTTTTTATAATTACTGTATATAACGTAGAACTTACAACAAATAATAATAATAATAAATAAATACATAAATAATAATAATAATAATATACTAAATAATAAATAAATAAATAAATAAATAATAATAATATAATAAATGATAATAATTATAATAAATTATAATAATTCTGAAACAAAAAATAAATAAACAAATTACAATCAATTCACTGCAAGTTTTTGCTCACCCTGTATAACTAGCTCTCTCTCAACATGACTACAAAAAGCTAACCAAGGCTGCTTTGTTTCACCCATCAGCGAAAAATTTCTTCCACTCTTTTGAAATTTTTTTGTCTTTCTGGGTGACTTTGGATCCACTTGCTGCACGTCTTCCTCTCTCAACATTTTTTATACTGATTTCCGGGTGTGTGTCAGTAACAAAGTCAATTCTAGAGCAGTTGTACTTCTTAGTTGCAGTCACAATATAAGCAAGAACCTCACCAGCCAGCTCACCAAGTGTAGCAGGAATAGGCTTCAATGCTTGAATAGTTGCCATCCCATCACTCAGTAATGCACCACTTGGAGGAACTGACAAAACTAAACATTCCGAGCTACGTACGACCTTCAAGAAGGTGAAGGAGGTTAGATTTAGTAATTTAGACAAAGTGCCATCTACATTGGCCAATGGAAATGAGATTGTTCCAAGCGAGTAGGATAAAATTTCCCGTAGACTGATATAATATCTCTACTCTGACTAATAACCAGAAGACGAGCAAACAAACTCTCCATCGTTCCTCAGCATCTTTTCTTTCCCTGATGCGGTTGACGTTTTGACTTTCGTCTGATCACGAATGCTTTCAGTTTTAAACTTTTAATTGGTGAAAACATGTCCTTCTCACAATCTATCAGTCTCCCTTGTATATAGACTTGTAGAGAAATTTCACCCTTCTCTTCTGCATTTAACAGATCATTCTTAACGGCATCGTTTGCCTGAACTGAGAGACAAACGAGGCCTGAACGATAAGAGACACTATCTCATCATGGTCCTCGAATGGGTTGATCATGTTCTCAATGACACTTATTATAGATTTTACAGCATTCTCATCCATCTTTGTTTTGGTATTGTCAAAATCCTTTGATGCCCTAGTGGTGGCCGATAAACCTGCCATCACTTCACATTTCCTGGTTATGGCAGCTTTCTCTGTCTGTGCCAGTACCCACCTTTGCACAGCCACCCTGTTGAGGGTGATACCTTTTATGCCACCCTTGGTCTTAGAGTCGCGTAAGAATTCAATTATTCAATGCTTTATTTAGTATTTATTTATTAGCAGTTCAGCAAATTCCAGTAAACTTTGGGGGGAGGCATGTACCCATCTGAAACATGGACAAAAAACAGATCAAGGATAGTAGGTTGTTAATGTTTTTATCTGCCTAATCTATATAAATCATTGAGGCAAAGAAATTTTGCTGGTGCATAAACATATTGGGTGGGTGCAGATGTGTTTCATAAAAACGTACCAGCTCGGCCAAAGCGTACGAATCAATCACCAAACACGGGGGCAAATTTTCAAATAACTGCTGAGAATTCGCTTGTGAAATTTTATTCATGAATTGCTAATGTGATGATTTTCTGAAAAATTCAACAAATTTCTATACCCCCGAATGCTGGAGCGAAAATTGACGCTAGAAATTCTGGCGCATGGCCAAGTGTTATAATTCAGAAATTTAGTGAACACTTCCTTTTTGTGTTTTTCCCAACCTGCAAATGTCTAGAAACTCACCTTATGACTATTTTCAATTTGTCCCCTGTACTATCGGTCACTGACTGACCTTTGTAATTGATAGTACAATTTATAGTACTGATCGTACGAGTACAACTCTGTGCTAAGTGACGAGCATTAATTCAATATCTTGGAACAATGATCAGGTGATATCCCATCCATAATCTTCAAACTTACGGCAGCTGTCGATTGAACTTGGCATATATCCCGACTGTCCGAAAATTTCCTGAATTGTCCCTATTGACGAGGGAAGTTCAGTGAACGGTATAACTAGTTATCAACCAATATCCATTCTTTCTAACTTAAATGAAATACTCGAAAGTTTAGTCCATAAGTGGTCTAATATCAGTTTCATATGAACAATCTAATTTCGCCCAATCACTTTGGTTTCCGAAAGTCTTAAAGCAGACAGCAAGACGCATTCAATTTAATCAGTTAAGCTCAACATTTCTTCAATAATATACAGCATTGTGAATGCTGTATATCATTGCTTTTTATTGATTTCGCTAAAGCATTTGACAGAGTAGACTGGTTGCGTCTTAGTAAACTAGAAAGACATCATTTTCTAAGTTCTTACGGGCTACGTTGTGGCCACGTCGCAACACCGCTTTCCGGTAGACTTAGCGAAGTGAAGCGACGTCGATTTTGCTCAGTAGTTGGATGGGTGACCGTCCTCGGCGCCCATATGATGTAGCTACCAATAAATGGTTTGAATCCCACATCAAAGAGTAGGTCTCCGTCACATGAATTTTTATCATTACGAAGAAAGTTAATAACCCAAGACATCATTATTACAAGTTCTTACTTATTAAACAGACATCAGTTTACAAATTTGTTGAACTGCTGGCTTTTCTAGCTATGAGAAAAATATAAAATGTTATAGAAGCGTGTGAGGTGGCTTTCTTTATCAAGTGAACCAAGTCCCAACACGCTTGTATAGAGTTTCATACACTTTCGTGGAATGAAAAAAATGAAGTTGGTCAATAAATTTAGAAAAGAATGTCGCCATAGAAAATTTTAGCTACGCATCGGAAGTCATGATTGGTAAAAAAATGTGACAAGTTGGATTTGAAATTTAACTGCTTCGCGAGCTTCAAGTAAAATCTGTGAAGCTGCATTTAAAATTTAAATGATTCGTGAGCTTCAAATAAAATCTGTGAAGCTGCATTTAAAATTTAACTGCTTCGCGAGCTTCAAGTAAAATCTGTGAAGCTGCATTTAAAATTTAAATGATTCGTGAGCTAATTGTAAATGTTAAACTCTAACTTGATTAAAATTTTCTTCAAATAATTTTCATTACATTTTATTGCTTGACTACTGTGTCCAAAAAAATTTGGGAATGTTCTGGAAACTTAATCCAGTTGAAGAATCTTACGGATTGAACAGAACATGGCAAGAAAAAAGGAAGTCACTTGGAAGAACTACAGTAAATATGTATTGCCCGAAGGGTAATAATAAACAGCCTTCAGCAGGGTCTAGCAAAAATATCCCGTTTTTTGCTAATTACAATACATAGAATATGGGTGATAATTTCTATCTGAAAGGGTCTTCACAGAGTTTGTTTAATAAATGAGAGGAAAAAAGAAAAAAACCTGTTTCCAAGATAAGGAAATATACTTTTTCTAAAAATGGAGGTTATAAACATATGGGACACTTATTATGGGTAACTTTTTCAATAGAGACATCCAAGAAGCATATTTTATTATTACTGTACTCTGACTCAATCGTAAATGTTATACTGTATTAGTCTGTCGGAAATTTAAACAATCGAAAAGTTTGTGCGCGTAGGAATGGTGTTTAATTGGGATGAAGGTATCATTTACATATCTCCTGTAAAAAATAGTACGAAATTCATGACAGCAATTATTCAAAGTCACGCATAGAGCCTAAATACATCTAAAAAAATTGGACCCAAAGGAGAGCCCATAGCTGCGCCTTCAAAATGTTCATAAAGCTGACTATTAAAAACAAAATAAGAGTCAAAGAAAGATTATTCTGAGAACTGTTGAATTTAATTTTTTGTTAAATTATGAACTGCGTTGTTGGTTAAAGAATTTAAGCAAATTTCAATAGTTTCTTTTAAAGTTATATTAGTGAATAATGACTCTACATCACGACTAAACATGAAAGAGTTATTGACCTTAATATTATTTATTTTATTAGTGAAGGTGTAAGTCCAAGAAGCCAGACTGAGATGGTATGGGCACATGATGAGAAGAGAGGAGGATTACGTGGGACGTAGGGTGCTGGAAATGGAGGTGCCGGAACGGAGAAGAAGAGGTAGACCGAAGACTAGGTGGAGGGATTGCGTGGCGGCAGACATCCGGGAGAAGAATTTGGACGAGGACATGGTGCGTGACAGAAGAGAATGGAGGAGACTCATCAAGAACAGCGACCCCATATAGAGATGGGATTTAAGCTGCAGAAGAAGAAGAGAGTGAAGGTGTAAGAGATTTTTTACTATAAAATTATTAGTAGTAAGCGGAGCCAAAATAGGGACCAAAACTTTGGCAATGGGACACGAAGGTGCATTATAAATCTGCAAGAATAGGACGTGTTAGAAGATTTTACTTGTGTGCTTTCGGGGAGACCATTCACTCTTTCGTTCACGAATATTTTTACTTTAAACCAAAAAATATATTACATTTATTGTTATTCAAAACAAAATAATTTAGTAAAGAGTCACTTACATTACGTACATTTTGGGTTCATTTTTCGACTAAACTTGTATAAACATGCAGAAGTTTTTGTAAAAAAAAATGACATTTTAATACGATATATATTATCATTTCCAGTAAACATTACAGTCCCATCGATACTGAAAGGATTAATCGTACCAGGAGCTGAACCAGTGACAAAAGAAGTATTATAGTCAATATAATAATATAGACTACTGAAATTTAGCATTAAGCAGCACCTAAGTACAGGAGATTTCTAGTTCATTTGACTTTATGATCTTTAATTATTCAATCCAATGCGGTACCCGAGTGAGTTACAACGATTTTAAAGTCCTCTCTACAAATAGTAAGTCCATAGACCTTCGACTTCTGGGGTCTATTTACATCCAGAAATGTAAGCCTACCTTCAATAACACAGGCCTGCGAATGAGAACTTTGTAAGAGTTGTTTTCTTACTAATAACTGATTTTATGTAATTCAACTACGCTGATTTCGAATAAGGTGTCCATTTTTTTCTATCACGTAAGGATTTTCTGCAAACTGGAAGGGAAAAACAACATAAATAAATATTATTTATTTCAATTACATTCGGTACCTATTTCGCTTTGTTATAGTAATTATAAATGCAAACAACTTTAAAAAGAAAGAAGACTATTAACGTCAATTATATATTCATCTTTATTTACGCGCTGTTCCTTTTCTTTTATGTAATAATCCTGCAGTATCCCGTGTCAACATCCAGCAGTAATCAGCCATCATGCTGATGTCCCACCTTTCCTGATATCTCTTCTCCATTTCTTTGATGTCTTGGTGAAACCGTTCTCTTTGTTCTTCGTTGAGTGCTCCGAGATTCTCAGGGAAGTAATCCAAGTGTGAATGTAAGAAATGTAATTTTAAACTTGTATTTCAACCCAACTCTTTGAACTTATTTAGCATGATGTTCACAATGTTTTGGTAAGTTTGGTCCTTGTTGTTCCCCAAAAATTTGCTGATAACATCCTTAAAAGCAATCCACACTTCTTTTTCAAGATTGTTCATTGTTCTTTCAAAGTGTTCATCCAAAGTCAGTTTTCTAATCTGGTGACCAACGAAAATTCCTTCTTTCAATTTTGCTTCCGAAAGAGTTGGGAATTTACCGCACAGATACTTAAAACAATCTTCATCTTCGTCCAAGGCCTTAACAAATTGCTTCATCAAGCTCAATTTTATGTGAAGCGGAGGTAAAAGGACTTTCTTCGTGTCAACCAAACTTTCACGTTGAATGTTTTTTAGAACCAGGTTGTCAGGTTGACTCTGCGTGGCCATTCCTTTTTTATCCAGTACTGAGTTCTTGCTCGGCTATCTCATTTACACAAAAAACATGGAAACTTCGTATAACCTGGTTGTTGACCTAACAACATACAAATTACTTTTAAGTCTCCACAAAGTAGCCAACTGTGTTCTTTGTATTTAACCTTAGCTAGAAGAACCTCAAGATTTTGGTACGTTTCCTTCAAGTGAACCGAATGAGCTACAGGAACGGATGCATACAAGTTACCGTTGTGAAGGAGGAAGCCTTTTAGACTTGTTTTGGAAGAATCAACCGAATAAGTCTTCACTCATTTGGGTCATAGACTGCAGCGCCTAGCTTAAGTATTAGTTCCGAAACATTGTTGCAATATACCAGTGAATTTTCTTGAGAAAAATATCGGATGAATTCTTTTTCTCGATTTCTGTACCAGTAAAATGACGTTCCGGAGAAAGCAAGTTCTTTGCACGAAGTCTGGATCCAAAAATCTCTGAAGAATCCTTAGGGAGACACAAATCTCACCAAATCATTAAATTCACTTTGTGGAAACAATTGGGGTTCACCAGATGTTTCGGTTTGAAAACAATCTATATCATCGTTTCCATCGTCATCAGACACCGAATCAGATGAAGTTATATCAAGAATATTTGGTTTAGTAGGTACAGGTATACCAGGTCCATGAGCAACAGGTCTTATAGCAAACTGAAAGTTTGTATAAGAAATTTCCTTTTTATTTTAGTATTGTAGCTTTGCACGTTACATGAACAAAAATAGCAGTCATTGCTGTGATTTCTAGGCTCACGCCAGACCATTGGGAATCCCAAAAGGTAAAGAATCCTTTTTACCTTTACTCCACAGTCTAAGTTGTTCAACACAAACACTGCAAACTTTATGTGGAGCCCGTAATTTGTCTTGATCCCCAAGTTTCATTCCGAAGTACGCATAGTATGCTTTTTTTGACGAAGTCTGTAATATCTCGCCTTTGTTTTTTCACATTAAATTTTCCACAAATATAACAGAAAATGTTTGGGCTATTTACACACCCTCTTGTTGTCATAGCGACAAATAAACAAAGGTACTTGTAGGTTATCTCCCCCCCCCCACCAATTTTAACAGAATATTTTCGTTAAAACTAACGAAAATACACGACTAACCTAACCAATTATCAAGGGCGTACAGTTGATCTAGTAAATAGTAAATACTATTCCAGAAACAAACAATGTTATAATTAATAATAGATCAACTGTACGCCCTTGATAATTGGTTAAGTTAAGTCGTGATATTTTCGTTAGTTTTAACGAAAATATTCTGTCAAAATTGGTGGGGGGGAGATAACCTACAAGTACCCAAATTTCAAAAGAGAAATATAGTCACCGCGCACCTTTGAACAATAAAGAACTATAACCTCGCACGCACTATTCAGACTGACTCATCTCGTGGCTTGTCAATCACTTATATACTAGCGGTGCGTTTCTCGAATATTCTAGAAGACGCTATGACGTCACTTCTGATGTGGAAGCATTTATAGGCAGTAGTTTTTAATCAAAATTTAATTGAGTCAATTTTAATGAAAATTACTTACATATGTAATATGAAATATGACATTTTGTGAAAAATCTGTACGTGATGGCGAAAAATTAATATCATTTTTGGAAATCAGCGTCCAAAATTACTAAGGGGGTTCCAAAAAACCTTAGCCCCCCCCCCATTTGCAGCTTACATGTTTACTTATATCGAAATAGCTTTTAGTGATTATAAAAATATAAAATTCTTTATTTATTGCAGGTATTAAAATTACTCTAGCTGATAAAGTGATAATATAATGGCTTCTCAATTAATTGGTGATTCGGAGAGGCAACGAGTGATAGATCGCATACGAGCAATAACATTTCGGGAAGCTCGTGATGCTGGAGCCACCTTCATAATACGTTCATGGGTTGCCAAAAAGTTGCGAAGAGTGAGGACTTCGTCAAAAGAAAATTGGAATAAAACTTTGGATGAATGTGAAATGGATACAACCAAATCTGGGCGCCCAAATTTGCCACTCTCTCAGGAAACAAAGGACATCATTGAAAGCGGTACGCGTAAGCGGAAAAACAGCTGTGTTAAACTTTCTAGAGAGATCGAAGTGTTGAGAGGAAAGATCGTTAGTGGTGAAATCATTCGACTGTACCGTCATAGGCAAGGTTTAAAGCCTTGGCATGAATTTCCAAAGCCAAGAAAAACTCAACTTAACATCGATGACAGAATGTGGTTTACTCATTATCTTGAAGATTGGGATGTGGATGATTTCATGCATTTAGCTGTCTCCGATGAATTTTTTGTTTACGTAACACGTCGGCCTAACTACCAAAATGATCGAGTGTGGGCCACAACACCAGATGAAATCGATGACAATGAACATTATCGCGAATTATTAAAAAGTCCAGACTGTGTTGGTGTGTTTGTTTTGTTCACTGCAAAGAAGCTCATGTGGGTGCTGAAGCCAAATGGTCAGAGTTGGGATGGACAGTATTTTCGTGATATTATTCTATCCCAGCATGTCATTCCTTTTCTAAGAAACCCAAACAATGTTATGGATGTCGATCAGGTCACACTTCTGCACGATAAGGCCCCCGCTTTAAGGCATTAGCCACTCAACAGTTGTTGCGGAACCATGAGATCGATTTCTTTGGAAATGAAGAATGGCCAGGAAATTCTCCTGACCTGAACGTCTGTGAACACATTGGATCAGTTATAAAGGACAAGGTTGAATGTCTCTTGTTTCAAGAACCTGCAGCAAATCGATTTTCGAAGGATACAATGACGCAACACATTGAAACTGTTTTAGCAAATTTGCGTAACGATCAAGATCTATTCACGTCACTTTTGGCAAGCTACCCAAAGCGAATTCAGGCTGTCTTGGAAGCCAATGGCGGGAACACCAAGTTTTAATTGTTTCTCATTAAATGCAAGATTAAATTCTCTTTTGTAAGGTATGTTTAGTTTTACTGTACCTCTAATGGTTTAGAGTTTAGACCATGGGCGGGGGGGAGCTAAGGTTTATTGGAGCCCCGTATATAAGTGATAAAATATTTCGGGCAACAAAACCATCGCAGGCCTGTGTATAATTACAGTTCATCTTCCCCTTCAAATGTTTTAGGTTCATTTATTCCTTGTTCATTTTAATAATTTTTAACTTTCATGAAATTTGTCGTTTTTAAATGTTTAGTTTTAACTTCATTTTTTTTTTAAATTTCTAATTGCTTTGTAAATACCTTTTATCCTTCTTTCTCACCCTTACGTTTTAAATTTTTACCTGCCCAAAGATGAGGAATTTGATGAAACTTCATTAAGGAATGTTTTACGCTTTGGCTTTGATCTTCCTGTTTATTATTATTATTATTATTATTATTATATATATATATATATATATATATATATATATATAATATATATATATATATATATATATATATATACACGAGGGTAATTCAATAAGTATTCGCACTTTCTTTTTTCACAATTTTATTTTCACATCTGATAGATTATAAACACATCACTTCTCAACATAGTCTCCCTGTTTCTCAATACACTTAGTTCAGCGATCTACAAGCTTCCTAATGCCATCACAAAAGAATGTTTTTGGCTGTGTGCGTAGGCAGTCATGCACCGCCTCCTTCAGGTCATCATCGCCTTGGAATCGCTGACCTCTCAAAGCGTCTTTTAGTGGTCCAAACAGGTAAAAATCCGAAGGTGCCAGGTTTGGACTGTAGGCTGGATGGTCGAGAACTTCAAATTTAAGTTCTTGAAGGCATTTTCTAGCCTGTGCTGGGGTATGAGTGTGCACATTGTCGTGTGACAGAATAACAACTTCTGACAATCTCCCTCTCCGTTTTGTGCGAATTGCTTGCTTTAACTCATTCTGAAGCATGTCAGAATACGATGCACTTATTACTGTAGTTCCACGCTCTAGATAATGTTCAAGGATAGGGCCTCGTGTATCCCAAAACAGTGTTAGCATAACTTTACCTGCTGACGGCTGCGCTTTGAACTTCCTTGCAACGGGAGATGATGGATGCTTCCATTGCATGCTCTGTTATTTGTTTTCTGGTTCATAGTGATGGATCCAGGTTTCATCTCCAATGATAATGCGCTCCAAAACGTTTTCACCTTCATTATGATACCGCGCCAAAAGACGAGAGCAGATGTCCATACGATTACACTTGTGCTCTTCTGTCAACTGTTTGGGCACCCATCTTGCACAAACCTTGTGAAAGCCAAGAATGTCATGAACTATCGAATAGGCTGACCCTTGACACTGTTTTGGGATACACGAGGCCCTATCCTTGAACATTATCTAAAGCGTGGAACTACAGTAACAAGTGCATCGTATTCTGACATGCTTCGGAATGAGTTAAAGCAAGCAATTCGCTCAAAACGGAGAGGAAGATTGTCGGAAGGTGTTATTCTGTTACACGACAATGCGCGCCCTCATACCGCTGCACAGACTAGAAAATGCCTTCAAGAACTTAAATTTGAAGTTCTCGACCATCCAGCCTACAGTCCAGACCTGGCACCTTCGGATTTTTACCTGTTTGGACCACTAAAAGACGCTTTGAGAGGTCGGCGATTCCAAGGCGATGATGACCTGAAGGAGGCGGTGCATGACTGCCTACGCACACAGCCAAAAACATTCTTTTGTGATGGCATTAGGAAGCTTGTAGATCGCTGAACTAAGTGTATTGAGAAACAGGGAGACTATGTTGAGAAGTGTTGTGTTTATAATCTATCAGATGTGAAAATAAAATTGTGAAACTAAAAACTGCGGATACTTATTGAATTACCCTCGTGTGTGTGTGTGTATATATATATATATATGTATATATATATATATATTATATATATAATATATATATATATATATATATATATATATATTATATATATATATATACACAGACCGTGCATGGAACAAGGAACTCTTCTGGGAAAATTAAATCCACTATAGTCCGAAAAAGTAATGGTAAATGACAAAACTATATTTACCATTACTTATTCGGACTATAGTGGATTTAATTTTCCCAGAAGAGTTCCTTGTTCCATGCACGGTCTGTGCATATATATATATATATATATATATATGATGAATAAAACCACGAAGGAAAGGAAACACAAAATGGTGCTCAAGCGCTTTCGTCTAATGACATCCTCAGGAACACTGAAGTACATAAAAAGGTTAAGCCTATATATAGGTTACAGAAAGAAAAAAAAGAAAAAATAAATAACATACATACACCACACACACATATATATACATATAATATACATACATATCTATATATACAAATACATACATACATACATACATACATATATATACAATAAACAGAGAAGTAAAAATAATAAAAAATTAAAAATTAAAACCTTAAAGGATTACCAGTGAGGCGTACAGATTTGTAAGGAAAAATATCAATTTTTAGCACAAGATCAAATGGATTATAAAAATACAAATTATACTGGAACTCTGCCGGGTTTTAACACAATGCTGCCTATGGTCAGGTTTCGATATATATAAAAAAAAAATAAAAATAAAATGCAAATTAAAAGTTAATCGATTTTTAGCACAAGATCAAATGGATTATAAAAATACAAATTTATACTGGAACTCTGTCCGGGTTTTAACACACTGCTGCCTATGGTCAGGTTTTCATATATATAAAAAAATAAAATGCAAATTAAAAGTTAATAAAGTAGAAGACAAGTTTACCAAAGATTTAATGTTTTACCCTTCTATTTAAATCTGTTTTAAAGGAATTCAACATAACAGGATCGAGTTGAAAAAGACCTTTGCTTATGTTGAAGTTATTTGAAAGTTGGATAATGGCAGACTCAAGAATATTTCTATTAACAATGTTGCTTGAATGGAATAAAACTGAAGCATTATTCCAATCAATACAGTGGGCTAACTCTGACAAATGGACAAAAAGGGCACTGGACAACTGTCCTGTTCTAACGGAATATTGATGATGTTTTATACGTGTGTGCAAATCCTTTCCCGTCTGACCTATGTAAAAGGAATCACATTGTTTACAACCAATTTTATAGATAATGCCTGAATTATTGGTAGGGCTATTTTTTACTATGATATTTTTCACAATATTGTTATATGAAAATACTACATTAATATCCAAAAGTTTAAGTACATTAGCAATGCCTAAAAAGCCCGGGAAAAATGGAAGTACTAAAATATTTTTTGACAAAGTACGAGTGTTAATATTGACACGATAGAAAGTTCGTTTTGCCTTGTTGAGACAAGATTCCATAAACGCAGATGGATAACACAAATCACTTCCAATACCGTTGATTTTTTCCAATTCGGCATCGATGTATTCCGGACTGGCGATCCTAAGGGCGCGGAGAAACATTGATGAAAATATGGCCTTCTTAGTGGGGGTATCATGTCCCGAGTAAAAGTGTACGTAGGACAAATTGTTTGTCGTTTTCCGATAGATACTAAACTTAAAACCTGGGCTTTCCCTATGTACACGCACATCCAAAAATGGGATTGAATTGTCTTGCTCAACTTCTAAAGTAAACTTAATGGAGGGGACTTGATCATTTAACTGAAGGAGGAAGCTATCCAGGTCACGATTCATGGGCATTATCTATAAAATTGGTTGTAAACAATGTGATTCCTTTTACATAGGTCAGACGGGAAAGGATTTGCACACACGTATAAAACAGCATCAATATTCCGTTAGAACAGGACAGTTGTCCAGTGCCCTTTTTGTCCATTTGTCAGAGTTAGCCCACTGTATTGATTGGAATAATGCTTCAGTTTTATTCCATTCAAGCAACATTGTTAATAGAAATATTCTTGAGTCTGCCATTATCCAACTTTCAAATAACTTCAACATAAGCAAAGGTCTTTTTCAACTCGATCCTGTTATGTTGAATTCCTTTAAAACAGATTTAAATAAGAAGGGTAAAACATTAAATCTTTGGTAAACTTGTCTTCTACTTTATTAACTTTTAATTTGCATTTTATTTTTTTATATATCAAAACCTGACCATAGGCAGCAGTGTGTTAAAACCCGGACAGAGTTCCAGTATAAATTTGTATTTTTATAATCCATTTGATCTTGTGCTAAAAATCGATTAACTTTTAATTTGCATTTTATTTTTATTTTTTTTTATATATATCGAAACCTGACCATAGGCAGCATTGTGTTAAAACCCGGCAGAGTTCCAGTATAATTTTGTATTTTTATAATCCATTTGATCTTGTGCTAAAAATTGATATGTTTCCTTACAAATCTGTACGCCTCACTGGTAATCCTTTAAGGTTTTAATTTTTAATTTTTTATTATTTTTACTTCTCTGTTTATTGTATATATATGTATGTATGTATGTATGTATGTATTTGTATATATAGATATGCATGTATATATATGTATATATATGTGTGTGTGTGTGTGTTATTTATTTTTTCTTTTTTTCTTTCTGTAACCTATATATAGGCTTAACCTTTTTATGTACTTCAGTGTTCCTGAGGATGTCATTAGACGAAAGCGCTTGAGCACCATTTTGTGTTTCCTTTCCTTCGTGGTTTTATTCATCATAAATATTTTTCACGTGTTACCTTCGTGAAATAATTTTCATATATATATATATATATATATATATATTATATATATTATATATAATATATATATATATATTATTAATAAAATTTATATATATATATATATATATATATATATATATATATATATATATATATATATATATATGCATAAATGTGTTTCATAAATCGCAGGGTGTGTTCTTGAGACAAAAGTAAAGAAAAAAGACCACATAAACATAGGTCGAGAAACCCGTAGGTATCGAGCTAAAGCACGCGATAGGAAAATGAAATTCCTAAAAATTTTTACATTTTATACAAATACACAGTGCGATGCATTTGTTTCATTAAAGTAAATGTTTGAAATTCTTTCCTAATTCTTGAATACACGCCTCAGCACGTCGCCCTTCACCACCCACTCCTCTCTCTCTCTCTCTCTCTCTCTCTCTCTCTCTCTCTCTCTCATCGTAAACTACCGCTAGCTACCATTCCCTCACTTGTTCTTACTCACTCATTTTCCCCCTTTAACTATTTTCCTCTATCCTATTTTGCGACGTGCTAACGCATGCATTCAAGAAGTAGGAAAGAATTTCAAACATTTACTTTGATTAAGCAAATGTATCACAATGTGTATTTGCATAAAATGTAAAAAAAATTTAGGAGTATAATTTTTCTGTCGCGTGCTATATATAGCTCAAAACCTACGAGTTTCTCGACCTATGTTTATATGGTCTTTTTTCTTTACTTTTGTCTCAAAAAATACACCCTGCAATTTATGAAACACATTTATGCATCACCCTGTGTGTGTGTGTGTGTGTGTGCATATAATTTTTTTTTCGATAAAGAAAGTCTGCATTTATGTAAGTAACATAAGTAACACTATTTTTTATAGAGCAATACGTTAAGAGTGTAAAAAGTTAGATGGTTGTTATATTTATTGAAAAACTTTTTCCTTTCGACATAATGAACTTTATGGGACATATTCGGATTCTTAATTTTTTTTATATCTGAATAAAGTATGGCGAAGTGAACTCATCATGGAAGATGCCACGCGATAATGTTATATATAGATGTATTTTCTTTTTGAACTTCGACCGATAAAAAAATACATTTGTTATGGTTTCACGAGATTTTACTCCCCTCTTTGGTTTTATATATATATATATATATATATATATATATATAAACTTCAGAAAGGAATTTATTCAGAAACTGGTGAGAAGTGAGGCTCAAAATTACGTTGAAAGGTATCTGAATTAAGCAACTGCCTTAATTGAACGAGCCATCTCATGTATTTTAGAAATTATCGCCGTTGCACTCAAATCATTTACTGTTTAGGTTTTATGAGGGTAAGGTAATATGACGAAACATTGTTAAACACTACTAAGACTAGAGCGAGTCTGAACGATCTCTTTCCGAGTCTGGGATAGCTCGTTCAGTTAATTAAGGAAGTGGTTTCTGATACCTCGTGACTCGGATTTGAGTTCTAGAGTGGTTCACAGTTTTTCAGTCAGTTGTCTCTTCAAAATATATATATATATGAGAAAGAGAGAGAGACAGACAGACAGAGAGACAGATAAAAATGATGATGATGATGATGTTCATAATAAAATATGATGAAGTGATATGCACGCAAGTTTTTTGGTAAATAAACTTCGGCCAAAAAGAAAAAAAAAAAAAAGTAGATTCCAGGTTTGAACTTTTGCTTTCAATTTCGTCATTAAAGTACAAAGGAAGGATGCAAGTCTTAATTTTAAGTTGCTCCAGAAAGTTGCTTCTGGAGAAGATGAAAGGCGAGGCCTAACTTTAAGATGACACAAAGGCAGGGCCGGATTAAGCATTGTTAGGGCCGGGGGCAATGAATATTTTCGGGCCGGTGTCACTAGAAAAACACTAGAAAAACACAATTCTTTACCTGATACATCATACATGAGTGATGTGATCAGCTGACTGGGATCGATCAACAGAAAACGAAACAAAAACAAAGATGTGATTACAGAAAATGTATACTTTGTTCACATAAATGGGACACTAAACTAGGTTTTGTAGAAGCGGAATCTAGAATTTTTTTTTCTTCCTCACGGTCGACCAATTATTTCAACGGTAGATTATAGCGTTTACATAGTTTCTTGAGGTCGGTCAGCATCTTGGGGCCGGTCAGCATCTGTGGCCGGGGACAAATGCCCCCTTTGCCCCCATTATAATCCGCTGCTGCACAAGGGGCCTGTCCGTCGGTGTAATGGTTTGTTTAAATACGTCTCAAAGATGATGCAGTGAAAAGTAAGTTCTATATTTAATTGAGTAAATCCGATTTAAGCATTATTAGAAATTGAAGAGAACGAGACGACGAGTTTGCTGATGAGGTGGAATGATGCGTAACCGAATTTGTTTTGCACCATGAAAAAAGACTTTGTCACGGAAGAACATTAGCATTGATTGGCTATGATTTGTGTGGGTCTTATACGCAGTAATGAGAAAGTTATAACGTAGTTGAAATTCAAGAGAAAGATAGGAAAAACAGTTCCCCTAAAAAAAAAAAAAAAAAACGAATGTCGAAGGTCTGGGATTTGAAAAGAAGAAAATTAAATAAATTTTAAATGTGTATTGCGTAAACGAGCGATCTAAAAGCGACGACTTTATGATAAATTAAAATATGCTTGAAAGGATATGAAGAAGAGAATGAAATTAATTGTCGTTAAAAACGCGGAAGTTATTAACTACGAAATGAACAGGTTTTAATTCGAGACGAAACAAAGAGTTTGTTTTTTTAAAAAGCGGAACAATGCGTGTTTAATAACTGCATCACAAGAGGACTTTAAAAATTAGTGGAACAACTTCTGCTTCTGCTTCTTCTTCTTCTTCTTCTTCTTCTTCTTCTCTCTCTCTCCTCTCTCTCTCTCCTCTCTCTCTCTCTCTCTCTCTCTCTCTCTCTCTCTCTCTCTCTCTCTCTCTCTCTCTCATATATATATATATATAATATATATATATATATATATATTATAATATATATACTCAAACACTGGCACCACGATCAAGCATCCGATAACTACAGTGGCCGGTTAGTCGCCGGATATGAACCCCATTGAACATGTGTTCACCGACTCTTGAAGAAAGCGTCCAATAAACCTACAGTGTGTCCGTAAAGTCATGGTGGGATTTTAAATAGCTATATTATTGCAACGAAACATGATAATGAGATGAAAAAAAGGCAAATTGAAGAACAACTCTAAAAGAATAATTTTATTTAATGTAGTTCGATATGGGCTCCTCTGGTAGCCCTGCAGACATCTAGGCGGTGATTCAATTCCAGTCACACACGCCCAAGAACATCAGGAGTGACGGATGCGATAGCTTCCGTGATTCGCTCGTGCAAGTGATGAATATCCCTAATGGGTACACTGTACACGCTTTGCTTGACGTAACCCCACAAATAAAAGTCCAAAGGTGTCAGGTCCGGAGAGCGTGGAGGCCATGGCTTCCATCCTCCTCTTCCTATCCATCTCTGTGGAAATTTTTCATTAAGGAATTCTCGAACAACGTTGGCATAGTGCGGAGGAGCACCATCTTGCTGAAAGATGACATTATTGTCAATAAATTGGGGTACTGCAAAATGTTCCAACATAGCGAGGTAGTTGTGTGACGTCACAGTGGGTTCAGCGAAGAAAAATGGGCCAATCACTCGATCTCGTGCTAGAGCACACCACACATTAACTTTCGGGCTATTACGCTCATGTTCAACATAGGCATGTGGACAGCCTAGACTAACTACGAGATAAAGCTTAAGCTTAGCCTAGACTAACTACAAGATACAACTTTGAGAGTTGTTCTTAAATTTGGCATTGTTTCATCTCATTATCATGTTTCGTTGCAATAATATAGCTATTTAAAATCCCACCATGACTTTACGGACACACTGTACTTCCAGACAAGACTTGATTGACATTTTGAAGTCGGAGTGGGACAAAATTCAGCAAGATAAAATTTTAGATCTCGTTAAATCGATGCCTGACCGCATTTCAGCGTTAAAAGAAACTCGAGGGAAATTAACCAAGTGTTGCGACATTTCATTTTAACTGTCATTCCGTTCATTCATGTTGTTGTTATTAAATAATAAAGTGTTCTATGAATAAATATATATCTGTGAACTCTTTGTGTGTGTGTGTGTGTGTGTGTGTATAGACAGTCCCCGACTTACGCAAGGGTTCCGTTCCAGAAGGCTTTACGTAAGTCGATTTTTCCGTAAGTCGGAATTGACCCTTCCATTGGTAATCATTGAACAGAAGATAAATACTTTTTATAAATTAAAAAACTAAATACGGTATAGTAGCAATAAAAGCATAGGAAAGAAAGATAATTAAGTAGTTCAAAATACTGTACTGACTCTTACGATCACTTGGGCGCTTTGCAGTCGTTATTGCAACACAATTAAGGGCGATTTTACGAAAAAAGTTTGGAGATGATGCGAAGGGGATTTATGGGAGCATTTACCGAAAGTCGAATTTGCGTAAGTCGATTTATTTATTTATTGTTAAAATTAACCCTGGCGTCGCGACAACCGGGTCATTTGATGCCGAACGTCATAGTCGAAAGTAAATAGAACAATAAAAATATTAAAACTAAAAAGAAAAACAAACGGAGAAAAATATCAGCTAAAACGAATCATAAAAATTTGAGGCCAGCTTCCTCAATAAAATAGAAAATCCCACTCCCGGGGAAAGTCACATCGGGTTCAAGCATCCGGGGAAAGGGTAATCACCGCCCTCCCCGCTGCATTAAGAAAGATGCTTCCTCCTGAGGGCACCAAGAGTGGGGCACTCGAGGAGTAAGTGCCGGATGCTGAGGGGAGCGCCACACCCACACTCCGGCCTTGCTTCCCCAGCGATCAGCTACCCGTGTTAGGCGTGAGTGGCCGATGCGGAGACGCGTCGGGGCCGTCTCCCATCTCCTGGGCATCCTGGGATACGTCCATAGTCCGACGAGATCTGTGATTTCCCGCATTTTATTAGGGGCGGTGTTATCTCGCCTCCTCTGCCAGGAATCTAGGGCAGATACACGCACCTCCGGGAACGGATCACGGTATGGGAGGGAACAGCGGACAGGTGCAGGGCGAGACGCGGCCGCCTTCGCCACCTCGTCCGCCTGTTCGTTGCCCTGCACACCAACGTGTGCAGGGACCCAGCAGAAACTGACCACACGGCCATGACGCCCAATTAAAATCAGCCACTCTAAAATATCTACAACAATAGGGTGCTGACTAGTAAAAGACTCAAGAGTCATAAGAGCTCCTCTAGAGTCACTAAAAATAGTAAAATGCCTCCCACCACAATTAAATACATTTTTTAGGGCTAAAAGAATGGCTGATAACTCAGCAGTAAAAACAGATGCTGAGGCAGGGAGACTGCCCCAGCGGCTAAATTCAGGAAAGACGACCCCAAATCCAACGCCAGCATCAGATTTGGAGCCGTCGTAAAAACAGGCACCGAGTCCATGTGGTGGGAAGTATGGTCTAAAAATATATTTCTTAAAATAAAGTCAGCCCAGTCCTCCTTGGTACCAATAAAATGCCGATAGAACCTCACCTCGGGCAGTACCCAAGGTGCAAGCTTCGATGGCGCCACAGGACGGACTGGGACCCGCGGGTGGGAGAGGTCAGCCACCACCAATCTCGCCCTAAAACCAAAGGGTCGGGGAGATTTGGGGTGGGCTTCATAAAAACCATTAAAACTTTCATTAAAAATATTAAAATAAGTGGGTGAATCAGGCAGTCGCTGCACTCGATAAAAACATCTGGCTATCAGAGATCGGCGTCGGAGGTCCAGGAGCAGCTCCCCAGCATCCACAAGGAGGCTAGAGATGGGAGAGGAGCGAAAAGCACCCCTGGTCAGACGAACGCCAGCATGATGCACAGCATCTAAAATTCGAAGTCGGGCCTGGGTCACCGAGGTGTATACCTCAGCCCCGTACTCCAATTTTGATAAAACTAAGGCAGTGTGTAGCCGTAAAAGAGTCGCCCTGTCAGCACCCCAGGTGGTGTGCGCCAGGACCTTTAGGAGATTTAAGGATCTCATGCAGGAAGCCCAAGGAAGCGCGCTTCCTCAACACAAGAAATTCTGTGACCATACAAAGAGAGGTCAGGGTCCGGGTGTACACCACGAATGCGACAAAAATGCATAGCAACGGTCTTAGACTGGGAAGACCGAAAACCGTGCTTGTTCGCCCCAGTGAGATGCGGTCAATGGCTTCTGCATTCGCCGCTCTGCCTCCGACATTCGTGAAGCGGCGAACCAGATAACCAGGTCGTCCACAAACATGCTGTTGGACACACCCACAGGCAAGGATGATACAATGTCATTTATTGCTAGAGAAAAGAGGTGACACTCAATACGCTGCCCTGAAGGACACCCTCCTCCTGTATGGCAGCGGCAGAGAGAGAGATTCCCACTTTGACTTGGAACCTACGGTTACGGAGGAACTCCTCCACAAACTTAGGCAGGTGGCCGTGCAGGCCAAATTTGTGCAGCTGCCGGAGAACATGGTATTTTCAGGTTGTGTTGTAGGCCTTTTGCAGGTCAAAAAAGACGCATAAAAGGTGTTGTTTGAAAGCAAAGGCTTCACAAACTGAGGACTCCAGCTGCAGTAATACGTCAGTGGTGGAACGCATTCTGCGGAAACCAGATTGAGTCGGGGACAGGAGACCTTTTCTTTCCAGGTGGTACATTAGCCGGACGTTTACCATTTTCTCCATAACCTTACAGAGGCACGACGTGAGGGCAATGGGGCGGAAGCTGGCCGGAAGGGAGTGATCCTTACCCGGCTTAGGGATGGGGATCACTATTGCCAACTGCCAACTATCCGGAAAGACCCCTTCCTGCCAAATTCTATTGAAAAGGTCAAGTACAGGGTGGGGCACGGGAACCAAGTGTTTTTGGAATAATCAGGAAAATGATATTTATTTTTGTAAAGAAAATATATTGGTAGAACAACATTCGTAAGAACATAGCATTTCATGTCATAATAATCATGTACCGAAAATTATATCTGGCATATGATGTCCTTGGCCGTCGACGCATTGTTGAAGGCGTTTACGAAAATTGGCCTCCACTCTTCCCAGCAGGTCTCTGTTGATTTGGATGATTTGTTGACGGATCGCTTCCTTCAATGCATCTAATGTACGGGGCTTGTCCTCGTAGACACGTGACTTGAGGTACCCCCATAGAAAGAAGTCACATGTGGACAAGTCAGGGGACCGAGGGGGCCATGCAATGTCACCAAATCTCGAAATGAGATGGTTGGGAAACAGGGGGCGAAGAACAGCCATTGACGCTCTGGCGGTGTGTGGCGTGGCCCCATCTTGCTGAAACCACAAATGTCGACGAGCAATACGCCTTCTTCGTAACTCAGGGATGAAAAAGGTGTTCACCATCTCAATGTAACGCCCAGATGTTATGGTAACGGTAACCCCATTTTGTTCGAAGAAATAGGGACCGATGACGCCAAACTTTCCCACCGCGCACCAAACTGTAACCTTAGGGCTATGCAGCGGTTTTTCATGGAGTTGTCGCGGATTTTCAGCAGCCCAATACCGACAGTTTTGATTGTTGACGGCCCCATTAAGGTGGAAATGGGCTTCATCACTCATTACCACCATCATGTTTTCATTCTGCTCATAAAGTGCAAGCATTTCCTGTGCAAAATTCAGTCGTTGGGGGCAATCGTTTACATTCAATTCCTGCACCATCGCTAACTTGTATGGGTGAAAATGTAATTCTTCATGCAAAATCCGTCTAACAGTACGATTGCTGATTCCGAGTGCAGCTGAATGTCTCCGAGCAGAGCGGCCTGGGCTTTGCAACATCGCTTGTCTGACCCTTTCAACGTTCTCTGGAGTACGCACAGTGCGTTGCGGCCCCTTCGGTTTTGTTTTCATTATTGAGCCTCCTGTTCGAAGATTGTTAACCCAACGTAAGATTGTGTCACGAGCGGGAACAGAGTCATTTCGATGAATGTTGAATCTGCGGCGAAACGCACGCTGAACTGCTGTCACTGACTCGCCACTCCTAACAAAATGATCATACGCGAACATGCGGTGTTCTAACGTCCACTGCTCCATGATGGCACCTGAAAGATAAAGGTGAGTGTTAGTTAAAGTTAAATGCTATGAACCCAGGAATGGAATGCTACCTACCGCACGCCCCTCCCATTCCTAATGGCCGATTACTAGCTATTCAAAAAACACTTGATTCCCGTGCCCCACCCTATAAACGCCATCGTCCCGTCAGGAAGGTGGCGCAACATGGCATAGGGGGATGTCGTCGTGTCCTGGACAGGTGTCACTGCACCCTCTCAGAGCCTCTCGCATCTCACGGTTACTAAAAACAACGTTATAACTCTCTCCCTTACGAGAAATAAAATTAATTAAAATAGATTCCCGACGCCGGCGCTGTGCAGCATAGGGAGACTGAATCTCGCCTGGATATCCTAGCAAAGGTCTCCGCAAATGCGCCAGCCACCGCGTCATGCTCAGTCACAGGGGTACCATTAATTTTTAAAACAGGTGGAGAATTGGGTGTGGGGTTACCTAACATCTTCCGCACCTTCTGCCACACTAGGGACGTGGGTGTGGAAGAGCGTACAGTCCCCACAAAGGAGGCCCACGAATCACGGCGTGCGGTCTTCAGGACCCACCTATAGTGAGCCCTGGCCCTACGAAATTCTACTTTTAAAATGTCATTGTGTCTGTGGTACGATAGGGCGTAGCAGCTCGCCTGTACGCTAAACGTGCCACAGCACACTCCTGATTTCACCAGGGAACAGGGCGTCGCGAAAATGTTCCAGATGTCCTTGGTATACTCTGGAGAGCGGCCGTGATGAGGACGCTCCGTGAGATACTTCACGGCCTCATCAACTGTGGGAAAGTCGTCCACCCGCAGGTGTAAGGTGTCCAACTCCGAAAACCGGTGCCAGTCAGCCCTGTCCAGGCACCACTTTGGGACTCGGGAAACTGGTGGACTTCCCGCAGCGCTTAGAATTACTGGGAAGTGATCACTGCCAGGAAGGTCGGCAACCACCTCCCAGTGAAATGTAAGAGCAATGTCTGGGGGTGCATATTGATAGGTCTATTGCAGTGTAGGTTCCTGTCTGAATATGGAAGTGCGTAGGGTCACCAGTATTTAAAATATAAAGATCCCAATCATCGAAAATAGAGGCAAGGAGGTCACCCGTTCGGTTGGAGATGGTATCTCCCCACAAAAGATGACGGCAGTTCAAATCGCCAAGAATAATGTAGGGGCGTGGGAGCTGGCGTAGTAGTCCCTCGATATCACCACGTTGCACGACGGTGCTAGGAGGTAAATACAGGGAACACACCGTGTGCCATCGTGTCAGAAAACATCTCCCAGCAACAACCTGTAGTGGAGATCTGATGGAAGAGCCGCCATGGTGTCCACCGACTGGATCAGGAGTCGAGTGGAGAATGGTGTACCCCCTAGGGGCAGGATAACCCTTGTCTCCCACCATCGTCTCCTGCAAGCATACACAAACTGGGGACACCTGGTCTAGGAGTGGCAGAAGCCCCTCCCAGTTGGCCCGTAACCCACGACAATTCCACTGAACGACCTTGAAAATTCTAGGTGGGTTCGTTTCTGGAAAGGCCCTTGTAGAGGACCTTTCCAGAATTGCTCTTACTCTTGCCTTTAGAGGCAAGTGGTATCTTGGAGGTGGAGGAGCGTTTCGTTGTATCTGGGTCCTTCCCCAGCCCAGAGGCCGATGTCGGAGCCATGGGCCTGGGTGATCCAGATTTTGGGGCTTGTAGGGGCTCAAGGGCACCCGTACAGAGCCACTCACCAGTGAGGATGCCACAGGGCCTCGATCCCGTGGCTTAGGGGCCTCTGCTACCGGTGGAGTGGCAGCAGGAGCCAGATCATCAGAGGCATCCGACAAAGCAGCCGGTGCCACTGGGAGAGGGGTGACGGTGGGAGCCGACACCCAGGGTGCCTTCATGGACCCACCAGAGGGTCTCGAAGGCTGAACTTTGAATGGTGGATTCCCATCGAGGGACTCGTCACTAAGAAATCTCTTCCGTGTGGGTGGATCTACCACCCTAGAAGTTACAACAGACGTCACAGATGGTTTTGATATAATCTTAGAGTGGAAGTGCCAGAAGTCGGGATAGTACTGAATGACGTAGATCGCGCTAATGGAGCCTTTGGCTGTTTGAATGGCTGAGGACGAGACGACTGGATCAGAGGAACGACTGGCAGCATGGTGTGTCATCACTAGAGACCGGATTTTGCCCTTTTTGCCTTTTTTATTCCCATTTATAGATTCATAGGCTTCTTTTAGAGAAATCCATTTCGGGACTGTGGGATGTATATAATTAAATGTTATAGTGCCTATAAACGCCTATTTTGATGGTTAGTGCCTAATTTTAAAATACGTGCCTATATATATATGCCTTTTTTAATTTTATTGTACTAAGTAAAGCAAAATAACTCGCTTTTTTTTTTAAACTTGTGGGCCTAAATAGGGCAGGGGATGGTAAAACCGAGGCTAGTCCTGAGGCAACCAGCACAGCCAATCAGATGCTTTTGCTAAATAAAATCTCACGTTTGTGCTTACGGCTTTTTTTATAAGTGAGAAAAAATGCCTAAGGACAAGACAGCCAAAAGTGTTCTGTTCAGGCAGTGGCTCAAGAAGGACCCAAACTTCACTACGGATGGTAGTTATTTTCTGCGAACCTTGTTCCAAAGAGGTACGTTGCAACATTTTTTATTCTCTATCCAAAATAACAAACCCACTCGATGTAAACAAATGCATGCGAGGGAATTTGACGCTCCAACAATGAGTGGATAATGTGAGCTTTTCCGAATTTAATAGCATCCTAAAGGTAAATTGGTAAAGAGTGGTGAAAAACAAATTGTTTTAAATTATTTTAATATTAATTTAATTAACCGAACAACCAACTTCGACGTTCGACTAATGCATTTTATAATTTAGTCCCCCTAAAAATTGTCGTTTTCTGTAGTTTCTAAAAAAAAAAAGATGGTATCTAAAGAAATTATTAAGTTAAGTTGGGTTCTTATAATGAATAGAGAAGAATAGCTTTTTGTTTGTTGTCAATTTCATTTATTTTAATGCATGGCGCAGTAATTAAGTTTGGTCTTCAGTAATACTTGTTAACTTTGCAGGTAAAATGCAAGAAAAAAATGCCATTTGGACCAACACAAAAATACTGCTATGCATTTAATGAACTCTAAGAAGAAAACTGCAACATGCCAGCCCTTCTTTCCAAGTCCCACAGAGTCGGATAAGTTGCAGCAGCAGTTCCATGCTGATTTGTGCGCTTCAATGGTGGCGGCAAACATACCTTTTAACAAGCTGCAAAATGCGACATACAAAGAATTTTTAGCAAAGTACACGAAAATGAAAATTCCCGATGAATCTACTTTGAGGAGAAACTACCTCCATCCAAAATATGAATCTGTAAGTTTAAATATGTTGATTTAATTTGCTTCATTTTAATTTTCATTTTACAGGTTTAAATTCATTTCACATTGATTTAAAATAATTTAATATTTTAATTTATTTTGTTTAAATTTTGAGTTTTATTTCACTTCATTTCTTTAATTTTTGTCATTTTACTGTATTAAATTTTGATTGTCAAATGTAAAAGAATGGCTAAACGAGCGTTCTGTTGATATCACTCTTTATCAAGTTATGCACATTGTGTGTATTTATTAACTTAAATACCACATGAAATTTCTAGGTTATTGAAGAGATCAGATAAGACGTCAATTATGCCAACTTCTGGGTGTCAGTTGACGAGACGACAGACACCTGTGGACGTCAAGTTGCCAATGTGGTGGTGGGTAAGCTCGACTGCTCTGGCCCAGGAAAACCACACCTGGTCCTCTCGAGACCACTCGAGGCAACTAATAATGCCACAGTAGCTCGAGTTGTGTGGGATGCTCTCCGTAAGTGTCGATGAATGTTATTCATATATATACATTTAAAATGAGAGACAATTACATTTGAAGTTGTTAATTTTGTGCGCATATAAACTTATTTATTCATTTTTTTAATTGCAGGAGTTCTGTGGCCAAGTGAGAACAATGATGATAAGTTTTTACTTCTTGTCACGAATGCAGCAGCATATATGTTGAAAGCAGCGCAAAATCTGAAGGTTTTCTATCCGAAAATGGTGCATCTGACTTGCCTGGCTCATGCTCTCCATCGGGTGGCAGAAAACATCCGGGGACATTTTCGGAACGTAAATGCACTTGTATCGTCGGTGAAGAAGGCCTTTCTCAAGGCACCTTCACGAATTGCTGCTTTCAAGGCAGCTCTTCAGGAAACACCCTTGCCACCTCAGCCAGTTTTGACTCGATGGGGTTCCTGGCTTCAAGCTGCCATGTATTATGCTGAAAATATCAGCGAAATTGTCAAGGTACGAAACATATTCAGTTTAATTAGTACATTCTTCTACAGCCATTTCAAAAGCAGCAAAGCAAATTTCATCTTAATTCTGTTTTTTGTTGCAGGTTGTTGAAAACTTAGACGAGCATGAGGCAGTCGTGATAGGAGAAGCGAAGGAGGCCTTATCGTGTCTAACCCTTCGAGGAGACCTGGCCTACATCATGGCCAATTTTGGACGGGTGCCAGGGACCATAACCAAGCTGGAGGAGAGAGGCCTGCCGTTTGTTGAAGCAGTGGAAATAGTTCAAAATTTAAGGAAGGAGCTGAGCCAGGTTCCTGGTAACGTAGGGAAAGAAGTGGTAGCAAAATTTGAAAATGTTCTCAGACGCAATCCTGGTTGGCAAACCATAGTGAACGTTTCAACAATGTTCAAAGGAGAGTGTCAGGAGGTTCTGGACTTTGAGCCAAACGAATTAGCATTTTTGAAGTTCGCACCAATTACGTCTTGCGATGTCGAAAGGTCGTTTTCTCGATATAAAAATGTATTGAGTGACAGGCGATGTCAATTTACGCCACAGAACCTTGAAAAATTTTTAATCATCAATTGCCATTTCAATTTATAGTTTAGTTGAGTTTTTGTAAGAAGATAGTTTAAATGTTTGGATTTTACTTTGATGCAAATAAAGTGTTTGATGGTTTTTGAGATGTTTAGTTTATTTTTTACAATAAAAATCCTGATATTCATCAGAACTGCAAATGGGTTTACTGTAAGTCAACAATAATAAGAGAAAAGTGGGAAAATAGAAATGCCTATTAAGTGCCTTTTTTAGCTTTTAGTGCCTATTTAAGCGACGTTTTTAGGGCTTCTTTAGTGCCTTTTTGCCTACCTATTATTGATTTTTTAGTGCCTATCAATCCTAACTCTAGTCATCACCGAAACATAAGATATCCAGGACGAACATGCTGGGATGTAGTGGTTAAGACCTTTTAACCTTTCTTATGTTGCTTTTTTATACTATTTTCTCTTTATCCTTCATCATTCTCTTTACACTCGCTTCGCTTTACTTTATAAATATGGGTAGCACGTGACCGAGTTTGAGGCGCCGTTATAATTCAAACAATGCAAGGGAGACCGGAGGGTTAATTATACGCTTATTAACACTTTACTAACTTTATTTATACCGAAAACACTTTGTTAAACGGGGTAATACGACGGGGGAGAGGAGTAACGCTAACATTTCAACCAGAGAAAGAAACGAAATAATATTCTAAATTTACAATTACATCTTAACAAACAAAAACACCTTACTAAGCCCAAGGGCGTCCGATGACTGGCGGGCATTTCTACTCAGCCTGTATCCTGGGCCGATTCTTAGTGTTGCCAACTTTACATTTCTTATTAAATATTATTATCTTCTTTATTAAACAACCATTATTAATTTCTTATAACCAAAACATTCTAATTTTTAATTAGACATTACTACACTCGCATCACCCCTTTGAAAATAAGTTTTTCACTAGGAAAACTTATTAATATCGTTTAACAAATTTATTTATTTATTCAACAAAGTTATTTATTTTGCAATTTTTTCTTTAACAAATTCAAGGTTGAATAGAGAAGAAATCATTAGAATGACAAATTCCACACATCAGATATTTTGTATCATTTTATAAAATCGAAAAGAAACAAAACTATAATTTCCACAACATTTGCATAAAAATAACATTTCACACTAATAATCAATTTTAGAACCTGTAACGAAGCTGTAACGTGAAAAATAACGGACAATTTTCTTAACACTGGTTACACAAATTTCAAGTTCACAATCTATTCCAGCGATTCCTCATCAAAAATCGCTTTACATTCGAAAACAATTATTTATACAGTTATACAGTTACTATCAGGGCACCATAGAAAAGACAAGAAAACGTTTACATAAAATACTGACCAGAGAGTACATACTATTTTACGAAATACAAAACAATTATGGGCAATAATCGCACCCTTTCACTTATAATTTCATTACATAATAATCAGTACAATAATAGCTGGACGTTGTTTAGATTACAATCCCCAGCTGACAACGGACTTCTTCAATTTTCAATCGCAGCCTCCTGCTCACTTCGCTAGAATGCAAGGGGTTGCATCACCATGCAACAGGTCAGCACGCTTGAGGTTGGTTCCGCTCTCTCTCCAAATGGCGAAAAAAAAAAAAGAGACGTCCAATTCTAAGAGGATCAGGGGGTTAGCTATACTGAAAGTGGAACCACGCATCGGAATTGGACGGAATTTGCTCGCATCTCAACTTTTGTCGGTGAACGCTGCTCTTCCTACGTCCAGCTGAGGGACTCTCTTACTGGCAATAATCAAACGATCACTTCGCCGTAGGCGGTTTCACAACGAACTTACTGTATGTCTGTATGGACAGTAAAGTCTTAGACACTCGTTCAAACTCTCATGGTTTGCCTACCGAGTGCTAAAACACATATTTAGCGAAGCATCGAGCAGCGTGACCAGCTACTGCCCGAAAAATACCAGTAGACCATCTTCGACCGAAACTGTCCTGTGCCAAGTCCGTGCGCATTCGGTTTCTCTTCTCTCACTCTTCTCTTTTCTCTTCCGAAACTGTCCTGCGCCAAGCCCCTGCGCATTCGGTTTCTCTTCTCTTCTCTCTCTCTCATCGGTGATCGATCACCTATCGGGTCAACTAAACTCAATGGATGGAACTCGGATCCAACTTAGTTGCCTCCAAATCGATCCTCTCGAAATTTTGACAAAATATTATTCGAAACGTTTGTACTGCTACTGATTATCATTTCATATTTAATTTACCAAATTTTCTCGACATTTCACTTCGAAACAATAACTATAATTTGCTCTGGCCAAATTCACGGAAAAAAAATAACATCTCAAAATTTCGCAAAAATTTAATCACGCCTAGCTACCAATAAAATCACTTATGGCAATTACATCGAAGATAAAAAAATCATCAAACGCAACGAAACAATACTGCACAGTAGAAATATAAAGCGCCCATACATAGTAACCGTTATTATAATTTAAAAAATATTATTATTCAAACTACCTTCAGAAATTACATCAATACATTTTAAATACAAAAGACAAAAATGAACCCCAGAAACTTCATGTCATCAATTCTCTGAAAATCACGAACCCTCTTACGCTTTGGGGGAAGCACACATAGATACCACAAAAACGTTACTGGCCATCTAAAAGGCTCCATTTCCGGGTGAACACTCGAGCTAATGTTTCAGTTGCAAGAGTAAACCCAAATGAAGTTTAAAAAATAACAATTTTCCAAAACAGAATCATTAAATATAAAAAATTTAAATATTAATACCGAAAAGTTACTTACATTAATTCCAACTTGAAACGCTAAATTTCATAGGAGGAAAAAACTTAATTCACAAATTACATCTGAGAGACAACTCGCTCCTTCAACACAAAACCCAGTATGGTTTTAAATTACAAGAATTCCAGCAATTTATCGTTTCCAAGTGAAACTACAAATTTACATCGTTATTCTAAATAAGAACAGATATTATGAATCCAAAAATACAACGCAACCTACTATGTAACCAAAACAAAAATTAAAACAAATCACTGCATAATGAAGTGTTCGCTGTTTGTAAGCGAGCCTCTATAAAAATATTCCTAACCGAATTTAACTGCAGTACATCGGGAAAAAATTTTGTAACATTTTCTATGCAAACGCGCGAACGAAAAAAAAAAATTTATTATTTAATATCAAATAAAATATTAAAACACTCCTTAACACAATAAAATCTAATTTCAGAATAAAAAAAACTTAAACAGCCTAAGTATATAAAACATCACTCGGAATTGTCTTGAAAATGAAAGAAAGAAAGAAAATAGACAACAACAATCAGCCCACCTATAAAAATATAAACATTAATGAATATATAAAAAAATAAAAAACAGAAATTAATTTATCAAAAGAATTAACGAAAACCATTCCTATATTTCAATTAAACAAATTTTTATCTTTTTATAACAAATTTCACTTATTTTCAAGTCTCACACAATTTATATACGGCAAGCATAATAAACTTAAACAGTCCGAATTTGACCCAGTATAAATTAGTGTCTGTAACGATTATTTTTCGACTTTAAACCTTAAAATTATAAAGCGAACTAAAAAACTACAAAGCGATTCTTAAAAGTAAACACATTTGATGTTGATGTCGGCCTGTAAATCCATTATATACATCCAGTCAAAGAATAATCTTAAAAACTCTACTAGATTCTGGAAACTTTTGTTACTCACTTATTGAATCTGTTACAATGCTCTACTATATATATATATATATATATATATATATTTTTTTTTTTTTTCATTACCTAGAAATGCGTCACCATACTCTTAAACATTTTAAACCTTACCGTATAAAAATGCATGTCACAATGTCATTACAACTAAAATAATTTAATTCAAATTATTATTTAATTATTATTTAATTCGTATTATTATTATTATTATTATCATCACAATTATTACTAATTCCAAAATTGTAAGCACAAAAAGACTTTAAACACAAAATAGATAGGCTTTAAGTGGAAAGGAAAGAAAAAAAAGAATGAGTCACCGGACAACAATTATCAATTTTGAATTTTCTCCCTGTCTCCTCTCTGACTGAACGAAACGAATTCTAAAGAAAACGGACGAAATAGAGTCTGACTCCATGAAAACAAAAATGTGAGTCGAAACGGTTTTAAAACAGTCGAGACTCCAACGAGAAGAGAAAAAAAAAATTTTTTGACCTCGAAAATTACGAAAATGCTCGCTATGAGAAGAAATTTGGAAAATGATGGGCGGCATCTTGAATCATCGAATTTTGAAGGAAAAGGAATCAGAATTTGCTTAATTTTATAAATACTCTAAAACGGGTAGCGAAACAGAATATCTACTAATTTTCTTCGTACGGAGAACGTAGGAAAATGATCGTGATTAATCGAAAGAACACACGCACAAATTTTCAACTCCTATTCATAAGACACGAAAAAATGCAAAAACCTATGTTAATGACGGAGTGCGTGGGTTCGTATTATTAAATTGATAACAATTTAATAAGATTAGCTGCCACCAGAAATGTCGTGGTTAATTTATTTAAGGGTTCATTCCTTCATTATTATACTTCATTAATTTACTTTACTTTCTATTCAATTTCTCTTTATCCTTCATCGTTCTCTTTACACTCGTTTCGCTTTACTTTATAAATACGCGCAGCACGTGACCGAGTTTGAGGCGCCGTTATAATTCAAACAATGCAAGGGAGACCGGGGGGTTAATTATACGCTTATTAACACTTTACTAACTTTATTTATACCGAAAACACTTTGTTAAACGGGGTAATGCGAGGGTGGGGGAGTAACGCTAACATTTCAACTGGATAGAGAGACGAAATAATATTCTAAATTTACAATTACATCTTAACACACAAAAACACTACTAAGCCCAAGGGCGTCCGATGACTGGCGGGCATTTCTACCCAGCCTGTATCCTGGGCCGATTCTTAGTGTTGCCAATTTTACATTTCTTATTAAATATTATTATCTTCTTATTAAACAACCATTATTAATTTCTTATAACCAAAACATTCTAATTTTTAATTACACATTACTACAGGGAGAGTGCCATGCTCTTTGCTTCAGCAAAGCTTACCCTGTCCCTCGCCCTTATGGTCAGAATGGACTCCTCCAGTTTGTACTGGTCACAGTCTCTGGAGGACGCAGGATGGTCCCCATGGCAGTGGTAGCACGAGGCTGGACTCCCACAGTCTAAATTCTCATGCCCACACTTCCCACAATTTACACACAGCAGGGAGGCCCTTCTGCATGCGGCGGCAGAAGCGGCTGACATGTCCATACGCCTGGCAGTGGAAATATCGTTTAGGGTTGGGGACATACGGCTTGACAGGGAGTCGAAGCCATGCCACCTTTATGAATTCAGGCAAATCAAACCTAAAACCTATCAAAGGCTATAAGTAGTGTTCGGGTTGGGGTAAGAACGCCATCCACCTTCTTTTGGAAGCGTTCTACTTTCACAATTTGCTGCTCCTTCAACTCCTTTACAAGCTTTTCCTCAGAATAACGCACCAGGTCACGAGAGAATACAACCCCCCTACACTGGTTGAGCGTAGCATTGGGAGCACAAGAGACATCAGCATCTGGCACAGCCGATATAGCGCGCAACCGAGCACTCTCCTCTGGGGATGACACCTCAACAAGAAGGCTATCATCCCTTTGGGCAGAGACTCCCGGTTCACGGCCGCACGCTGCCACCAACGTGCGATGGACATAAAAATGTCAAGGTCCATGATGGATTGACCTTCCAAGGCTTTGATTATTAAAAATTTCTGATAGTTTCTGGGTTCAAATACCCCTGGTAAAACTTCAGTGACAGATCGGGTAGAACTCTTACTCCTCCGGTGAGAGCCCTTGGAACTCTGTGCCTTCGGAGTAGTCTTAACATGCTTCGGCTTGGCAGCATGCGAGGCCGAAACGGAGGGGGCAAAGGCCTTCGTTCCATCGGAACTACCCGGGGCCCGGAAGGGCTCCAGGGTAGCTATAAGGGAAGCGCCTTGAGAGAGGTCCGTGAACATGCCAGGGTCGTCAGGAGAAAGGTCAGGCCGAGAGAGATGGGGATTGTATGTTTCCATAAACATATAATTAAATATTCGCTACTCCAACCCCACCCACCCACCACGGAGCCCAACAAGGGGAGGCCATATAGACCACAGGAATAGTGGAGAGGTATACGCAACAACCACTAAGTCTGATGGCACCCTAGCCAATAAGAATACCAGCCGCTTGGCTTGACAGGGTCTGTAATAGTCATGCCGCCCGTCTAGCCGGAATAAGGGACCAAAGAGGCGTGTTGCTAGCCGCAGGGCGCGGCGTGCGGCATCGCTCAACCTCCAGGACTCCCGTCTCCCAGCCTTACGGGTCGCCACGCACGGCAAACACGTGGGAGAGATACTACTCTTCAGCAATAGGCTGGAGGAAGGATCACCAGCCCGCTCTCATGGTCAACAGCGCACCCTGGGAACCATTTAGTCTCATCCCTCCCTGATGACCCTCCCAGCATGGGTAGCCCTTTCCTCGACCAGGAGGAAGGGGGGACAAACCCCCGCTGGTGTGGCTCATCAGATCAGCGGGACCTCAAGCTTCCCCCACCACGACAAGGCGGCTCCCACTATGGGGGTGCGTAAGTCGAGGCTTACGCAACCCGGGGAGCGTCTGTATATACAGGGCGGATTACTGTACTTGGAGCCTGAGGCTAATTTTATTTTGGGGCCCTTTTCTACAGATTTTTATTAACAATACATGTACAATACATAGTACATTTACACGAATTACATATACGGTGCTTAGGCTAATTGAGAAACAAACATTAAAGAATCTCAACACAGTGTATTTTGCCGTTTGCTAAAACAAAACAGTATTAAACAAACTTTACTTTAGGGCCTATAAATGTGAAATAAAACATGGAATTTGTCAGTTTGAGTACTTTGTCATACTTAATCAAAAAAGTTTACCTTTCGAGCTTTCTAGTTTGTTAAATCTCGAAATACAGTATATCATCGAAACTCAGTTCCCACAAAATGTTACCCAGTGCGTTTGAGTTTCTACAGCACAGACTTAAAAAAAAATGATATATACGACACTTCTTTTTACCAAATGTTTCAATTAAAAAAATTAAATTAAATATAAAAAATATTTAAAGATAAAATTTTAGATTAAAAATGAAGCTCGCAAAATAATAATCAAGGGTTACTGGCAATATCTGGCATATTAACGTTGAAATAGCCCCATCGAAATTAACACACAGTCACCCTCACTTAACTAGATCCACGTTGATTGGGGTCCCCCTCAAGCATGGGGCCCGAGACTTCAACTTCAATTGCCTCAATGATAATCCGCCACTGTGTGTGCGTGTGTATATATATATATATATATATATATATATATATAGAAAGAGAGAAAGAGAGAGAGAGATGTATTTGA
This sequence comes from Bathynomus jamesi, assembly GCA_023014485.1. Lineage (NCBI taxonomy): Eukaryota > Metazoa > Arthropoda > Malacostraca > Isopoda > Cirolanidae > Bathynomus > Bathynomus jamesi. Next base: position 532,509 of record JAJOZX010002280.1, read on the forward strand.
TGTATTCAATCCGACGCGAATGCATCGAGTCTTTTGCTTATATTGAGGTGCTAGATATAGTAGGCTAGGTGTAGCTGTAACCCCTAGATCCTGTCCCAAAGCTGGATCCCATCTGCTTTGCAGATAGCTGGTGAGGGAAGCCATATTTTTGGGCCTCTTTGCGAGTGACCCGTTGCCCACATCGGGCTAACATCATGGAAAATGAAAAAAACTATAGTGTTTGTCATTTACCATTACTTATTCGGACTATAGTGGATTTAATTTTCACAGAAGAGTTCCTTGTTCCATGCACGGTCTATGTGTATCATTATATATATATATATATATATATATATATATATATATATATTATATATAATATATATTATATATATATATATATATATAGAAACGACGTAAGTATAGAGGAGTGTTCTGCACACGAGGCAGAGAAATAACTGCGTGATCATTGCAGTTATATATATATATATATATATATATATATATATATATATATAGTGTTACTACCGCCAACATTTCAGCGTTGGCTGTATCTGCTGCCGTCAATCGCACGGCCATCCTGCTATTCGTCTGCCAATAAACATTTTCATATATCCCTTCCAGACCCACTGACTGCTACAAGACAAACGTTTTTGAAAGAAACCGATATCTGAATTTTGTTTAGTTTAGTACCCCATAAAATATTTTGACATTATTTTTGGCATTTACAAATTAGTTTTTCTCGTGATTTTTAGAGTTTTTATGTATTTGTGAAGACGTTTGCCGATATGTTACATTGTTGACAAGTGAAATCATTAGTTTTTGCATGCAAAATAGACAGTTTTAATTACATTTCGATGAAGAACACCTTCAGTTTGTTGATCTCTTAAGTTATACTCAGAATTAATGTAAAATTAGTACAAAATTATTATAAATATATATATATATATATATATACCTTTGGTTAGCTTCCGCCCGAATTGTTCATTCTGGCGAAGGTCAAGCTTTTCACTCCACCTTAGACCTACAGTTTAACTTGGAATCCGAACCACGCCCCACCAGCAGCCCATCATCTTAACCACTAGGCCACCCAGGGTACCCATTTATCTACCAACCACTTTCTTTATTGTGTGGAAGGATGAACAGCCGGGTTTTGCTGCGCGCCGGCTGCCGTCACCTGGTCACGATCCCGGGGCCGATGGATTCCTAATCAGCGACGCTAACCACTACACCACTACACTATCGAGGCGCCAATATATATAGTATATACACACACAGTATTTAATATAAATGTTATAGGACAATATATAGAGAGAACATTTTATACAACTCGGATGGTACAAATTGTTCAGTCGTTAAAATTTTACTCGAATGAAGACAAAGCAAAGAAAAAAAAATTGTAGTTTACTAAGAAATATTGAAATTGTTAAATATTACTCATCCATTCGTGAAATGGATTTTCTTTACCTTATTATACCTACGAGTATAAGGCAGACACGGCTCTTCCCTTAAGGCAAGGTATACACATTCAAAACTAAGAGCATAATACAAAAAATTGCAGTAAAATTATTCAATATTGATAAGACAACCGACTGATAAGTTGTGCTCGTAGCTTCGATTCAATTTATTATAAAAAATATAGCTTATGACTTGGAAAACCTCGATAGGCCCAAGTGGGGGAATTAATGTTTTACAAATGTAATGTAATATAATTTATAAAAGAAATAGCAAAACCAATAATATAATTAAATTACTTAAATTTACAAATATTAATAATAATAGTAGTAATAAATATATCTATTTTATAGTAATCTCAATTTTTGGATTTAGTATATGATATAACCGAATTTACGCGCTTACGAATAGAGGTTGTGTACTGAACGATGAATTTTAAAAGAAAATTGGGAACACCTGAAGATCAGGGCCCCCAGTCTTCTTTATTTAGCTTTATAAGGCTAACTAACGAAGATATCACGACCTACCCTAACCAATCGTCAAGAGTGTACAGTTGCCCTAACGATTGGTTAGGTTAGGTCGTGATATTTTCGTTAGTTAGCCTTATAAGGCTAACTAAAGCAGACTGGGGGCCCTGAACTACAGGTGATCCGAAAATTGAAACGTAACAAAGCTTAAAATATTTAAATAATTAATAGTAAGTTTAAAGAAGTTTTGGGTCACCTGGAGATCAGGGCCCCCAGCCTTCTTTAGTTAGCCTTATAAGGCTAATTAACAAAAATATCACGACCTAACTTAACCAATCGTTAGGTCAACTGTACGCCCTTGACAACTAGTTAGGTTAGGTCGTGATATTTTCGTTAGTTAGCCTTATAAAGCTAACTAAAGAAGACTGGGGTGCCCTGATCTTCAGGTGATCCGAAGTTTTTAATAAATTAAAAAAATTAAATACGAGTTTAAAGAATACTGGGATCACCTGAAGATCAGGGCCCCCAGCCTCAATTACCAAATGGGGAAATGATATCTTCGTTAAAACTAACGAAAATATCACGATTAACCTAACCAATCGTCAAGGGCGTACAAATTGACCTAACCGGGCATTCAATTTAATTTATTATTATATTTGGTACTGTAAAGCAAAAACAAGAATACATGGGAGTCCTGATCTTCAGGTGATCCGAATACCGTTCTAATTTAATACAGAATTTTCAATGTTCAACAATTATTTGTTAATGAGAATGCGTTAATTAATGATGTTAATTAATTCTGAATAGATTAAGCCCATAAGTTAGAATACTACGTACCTCGTTAAATATGACTACCAAGAAATAAACCCATCACTGGAATCAAGGAATGCTAATAAAGGGGAAACTTAAGGACATATTATTAAGTTAATTTAGTGATTAACTCTTGATTAACGCAGTTTAGTATCTCTGCTAATTTAAACTAATGAAGGATACATCCAATTATCAGGATATTTGGAGAAATTTTTAAATTAACCTTTAACTGTATAAACCAGTGGTTCTTAACCTTTTTACTACCATGCTCCCTCTAGGAATTGGTCCTTCCCTCCACGCCCCCCTTCAATCAAAATAACATTCTCAATAACTTCTCAATATTAGCCCATGCTCTCGTTAAGAGAATAACAAATACAATTAGAGAAATTCCTGTTTCTAGGGGGGCGCGCCCCCCCGGTTAAGAACCACTGGTATAAACGGACAAATTTGTAACCTGTCAAATCACTGGAATCAAGGAATGCTAATAAAGGGGAAACTTAAGGACATATTATTAAGTTAATTTAGTGATTAACTCTGATTAACGCAGTTTAGTATCTCTGCTAATTTAAACTAATGAAGGATACATCCAATTATCAGGATATTGGAGAAATTTTTAAATTAACCTTTAACTGTATAAACCAGTGGTTCTTAACCTTTTTACTACCATGCTCCCTCTAGGAATTGGTCCTTCCCTCCACGCCCCCCTTCAATCAAAAAATTCTCAATAACTTCTCAATATTAGCCCATGCTCTCGTTAAGAGAATAACAAATACAATTAGAGAAATTCCTGTTTCTAGGGGGGCGCGCCCCCCCGGTTAAGAACCACTGGTATAAACGGACAAATTTGTAACCTGTCAAATCACTGGAATCAAGGAATGCTAATAAAGGGGAAACTTAAGGACATATTATTAAGTTAATTTAGTGATTAAATCTTGATTAACGCAGTTTAGTATCTCTGCTAATTTAAACTAATGAAGGATATATCCAATTATCAGGATATTTGGAGAAATTTTTAAATTAACCTTTAACTGTATAAACCAGTGGTTCTTAACCTTTTTACTACCATGCTCCCTCTAGGAATTGGTCCTTCCCTCCACGCCCCCCTTCAATCAAAAAACATTCTCAATAACTTCTCAATATTAGCCCATGCTCTCGTTAAGAGAATAACAAATACAATTAGAGAAATTCCTGTTTCTAGGGGGCGCGCCCCCCCGGTTAAGAACCACTGGTATAAACGGACAAATTTGTAACCTGTCAAATCACTGGAATCAAGGAATGCTAATAAAGGGGAAACTTAAGGACATATTATTAAGTTAATTTAGTGATTAACTCTTGATTAACGCAGTTTAGTATCTCTGCTAATTTAAACTAATGAAGGATATATCCAATTATCAGGATATTTGGAGAAATTTTTAAATTAACCTTTAACTGTATAAACCAGTGGTTCTTAACCTTTTTACTACCATGCTCCCTCTAGGAATTGGTCCTTCCCTCCACGCCCCCTTCAATCAAAATAACATTCTCAATAACTTCTCAATATTAGCCCATGCTCTCGTTAAGAGAATAAAAATACAATTAGAGAAATTCCTGTTTCTAGGGGGGCGCGCCCCCCCGGTTAAGAACCACTGGTATAAACGGACAAATTTGTAACCTGTCAATCACTGGAATCAAGGAATGCTAATAAAGGGAAACTTAAGGACATATTATTAAGTTAATTTAGTGATTAACTCTTGATTAACGCAGTTTAGTATCTCTGCTAATTTAAACTAATGAAGGATATATCCAATTATCAGGATATTTGGAGAAATTTTTAAATTAACCTTTAACTGTATAAACCAGTGGTTCTTAACCTTTTTACTACCATGCTCCCTCTAGGAATTGGTCCTTCCCTCCACGCCCCCCTTCAATCAAAATAACATTCTCAATAACTTCTCAATATTAGCCCATGCTCTCGTTAAGAGAATAACAAATACAATTAGAGAAATTCCTGTTTCTAGGGGGGCGCGCCCCCCCGGTTAAGAACCACTGGTATAAACGGACAAATTTGTAACCTGTCAAATCACTGGAATCAAGGAATGCTAATAAAGGGGAAACTTAAGGACATATTATTAAGTTAATTTAGTGATTAACTCTTGATTAACGCAGTTTAGTATCTCTGCTAATTTAAACTAATGAAGGATATATCCAATTATCAGGATATTTGGAGAAATTTTTAAATTAACCTTTAACTGTATAAACCAGTGGTTCTTAACCTTTTTACTACCATGCTCCCTCTAGGAATTGGTCCTTCCCTCCACGCCCCCCTTCAATCAAAATAACATTCTCAATAACTTCTCAATATTAGCCCATGCTCTCGTTAAGAGAATAACAAATACAATTAGAGAAATTCCTGTTTCTAGGGGGCGCGCCCCCCCGGTTAAGAACCACTGGTATAAACGGACAAATTTGTAACCTGTCAAATCACTGGAATCAAGGAATGCTAATAAAGGGGAAACTTAAGGACATATTATTAAGTTAATTTAGTGATTAACTCTTGATTAACGCAGTTTAGTATCTCTGCTAATTTAAACTAATGAAGGATATATCCAATTATCAGGATATTTGGAGAAATTTTTAAATTAACCTTTAACTGTATAAACCAGTGGTTCTTAACCTTTTTACTACCATGCTCCCTCTAGGAATTGGTCCTTCCCTCCACGCCCCCCTTCAATCAAAATAACATTCTCAATAACTTCTCAATATTAGCCCATGCTCTCGTTAAGAGAATAACAAATACAATTAGAGAAATTCCTGTTTCTAGGGGGGCGCGCCCCCCCGGTTAAGAACCACTGGTATAAACGGACAAATTTGTAACCTGTCAAATCACTGGAATCAAGGAATGCTAATAAAGGGGAAACTTAAGGACATATTATTAAGTTAATTTAGTGATTAACTCTTGATTAACGCAGTTTAGTATCTCTGCTAATTTAAACTAATGAAGGATATATCCAATTATCAGGATATTTGGAGAAATTTTTAAATTAACCTTTAACTGTATAAACCAGTGGTTCTTAACCTTTTTACTACCATGCTCCCTCTAGGAATTGGTCCTTCCCTCCACGCCCCCCTTCAATCAAAATAACATTCTCAATAACTTCTCAATATTAGCCCATGCTCTCGTTAAGAGAATAACAAATACAATTAGAGAATTCCTGTTTCTAGGGGGCGCGCCCCCCCGGTTAAGAACCACTGGTATAAACGGACAAATTTGTAACCTGTCAAATCACTGGAATCAAGGAATGCTAATAAAGGGGAAACTTAAGGACATATTATTAAGTTAATTTAGTGATTAACTCTTGATTAACGCAGTTTAGTATCTCTGCTAATTTAAACTAATGAAGGATATATCCAATTATCAGGATATTTGGAGAAATTTTAAATTAACCTTTAACTGTATAAACCAGTGGTTCTTAACCTTTTTACTACCATGCTCCCTCTAGGAATTGGTCCTTCCCTCCACGCCCCCCTTCAATCAAAATAACATTCTCAATAACTTCTCAATATTAGCCCATGCTCTCGTTAAGAGAATAACAAATACAATTAGAGAAATTCCTGTTTCTAGGGGGGCGCGCCCCCCCGGTTAAGAACCACTGGTATAAACGGACAAATTTGTAACCTGTCAAATACAAGCATTCATAACTTAACCGTACAAAAAAATTCATGCGATAAAGGGTTAAGTGTATATATTTAGATTTAAAAGGGATAAAATTTAATAATCATATTTATACACAAGATTTTTGAATTGTTACATAGATTTCTAAATACTTTATTTGAATGTAAATTTCTATGAAGAGTACAGGGTGTTCGAAAAGTCCTGTCACCCCCTACAAAATGTACATATTGTAATACCAATTTTATTTTTGTGTGATTAATTGTATTTATATTTCGTAGGTGTAATTTAAGAAACAAGTCACCAGCAACACTTACTTTAATTACAGTAAATACGGTTAGTAATTACGAATCTTTTCCGTTTGGGGGCTAGCAGCGAATTTTAATGAAAATCGGTATACTAATAGTGTTTGGTCACTGATTTCAAAAATAACTTTCTTTTTGGTTAATATGAGTTTTATCGTACTCAGAATATCAAAAGCAAATATAATTATAAAATATTAAAGCATAATTTTCTCATCATTTTCATATAAGTCACTATGCTCGCAGATGCGTACTTAACAAATTATGTACATTTGAATATTATGACTAGAGCCCGGATGTTCAGGCAAAATGCCATAAATGCCTTTTCTTGCCTATTTTTTAATATTTCAGTCATTGTGCCTATTTTACAAAGTAATGCCTATTTTGCCTATTTTCAAAAGATTGCGAAAATTCAGTAACGAAGTTTGTGAAAATGTCTTTGTTTTTATTTAATATAGAATAAAGTGGAAGCATGATTTCCACCTTTGTGATAAATAGAGCCTGGATGTGCAGGCAAAATGTCTTTTCTTGTTTATTTTTTAATATTTCAATCATTGCTTATTGTTTATTTTCAGGAAATTGCGAAATTCTATAACGAATTTTGTGAAAATGCCGAAGGCTTGTGTGTCCACTGAAAAAAGTTGAATACTTTTGTCCGTGAATTGGCAGCGACGTCTTTTCTACCGATGGTTCAGTACTGTTTTGCAAGATTTGTGAAAAAAGTGTGAATTATGAAAAAGAAGTACTTTGTGTCGCAACACGTCCAAACTGGTGGACACACAGACGCTGCTCGGAAGTTGAAGCCAGGAAGCAAGAAAACGAACCTGTTGACTACATTTGCTGCATCGTCAAGCCGTCAGTCTTCCTTCTCGCTTGACTTGTGTAAAGCCTTTGTTGATGCCGGAATACCACTGTGGAAGTTAGAAAACAATGAAGGATATATCCAATTATCAGGATATTTGGAGAAATTTTTAAATTAACCTTTAACTGTATAAACCAGTGGTTCTTACCTTTTTACTACCATGCTCCCTCTAGGAATTGGTCCTTCCCTCCACGCCCCCCTTCAATCAAAAAACATTCTCAATAACTTCTCAATATTAGCCCATGCTCTCGTTAAGAGAATAACAATACAATTAGAGAAATTCCTGTTTCTAGGGGGCGCGCCCCCCCGGTTAAGAACCACTGTATAAACGGAAATTTGTAACCTGTCAAATACAAGCATTCATAACTTAACCGTACAAAAATTCATGCGATAAAGGGTTAAGTGTATATATTTAGATTTAAAAGGGATAAATTTAATAATCATATTTATACACAAGATTTTTGAATTGTTACATAGATTTCTAAATACTTATTTGAATGTAAATTTCTATGAAGAGTACAGGGTGTTCGAAAGTCCTGTCACCCCCTACAAAATGTCATATTGTAATACCAATTTTATTTTTGTGTGATTAATTGTATTTATATTTCGTAGGTGTAATTTAAGAAACAAGTCACCAGCAACACTTACTTAATTACAGTAAATACGGTTAGTAATTACGAATCTTTTCCGTTTTGGGGGCTAGCAGCGAATTTAATGAAAATGAATACGTATACTAATGTAGGTTTGGTCACTGATTTCAAAATAACTTTCTTTTGGTTAATATGAGTTTTATCGTACTCAGAATATCAAAAGCAAATATAATTATAAAATATTAAACAAATTTGTCATATTTTTCTCATCATTTTCATATAAGTCACTATGCTCGCAGATGCGTACTTAACAAATTATGTACATTTGAATATTATGACTAGAGCCCGGATGTTCAGGCAAAATGCCATAAATGCCTTTCTTGCCTATTTTTTAATATTTCAGTCATTGTGCCATTTTACAAGTAATGCCTATTTTGCCTATTTTCCAAAAGATTGCGAAAATTCAGTAACGAAGTTTGTGAAAATGTCTTTGTTTTTATTAATATAGAATAAAGTGGAAGCATGATTTCACCTTTGTGAAAATAGAGCCTGGATGTGCAGGCAAATGTCTTTTCTTGTTTATTTTTTAATATTTCATCATTGCTTATTGTTTATTTTCAGGAAATTGCGAAATTCTATAACGAATTTTGTGAAAATGCCGAAGGCTGTGTGTCCACTGAAAAAAAGTTGAATACTTTTGTCCGTGAATTTGGCAGCGACGTCTTTTCTACCGATGGTTCAGTACTGTTTTGCAAGATTTGTGAAAAAAGTGTGAATTATGAAAAGAAGTACTTTGTGTCGCAACACGTCCAAACTGGTGGACACACAGACGCTGCTCGGAAGTTGAAGCCAGAAGCAAAAAAAACGAACCTGTTGACTACATTTGCTGCATCGTCAAGCCGTCAGTCTTCTTCTCGCTTGACTTGTGTAAAGCCTTTGTTGATGCCGGAATAATACCACTGGGAAGTTAGAAAACAAGTCTCTGAATCATTTCTCGAAAAGTACACAAAACAACAGATTCCAGGCGAGTCTACTTTGAGGAAGAATTATGTGGAGACGAACTACGCTTTGACGTTGCAGAATATTCGGGAGGGTTGTACAAGATAAGAAAGTCTGGATTTCGGTAGACGAAACAATAGATGTAATGGGAGATATATTGCCAATGTGGTTTATGGTACCTTGGAAGCTGCCATGAAACCGAATTTATTTACTAACAACAGAGGAACTACAGAAGACAAACAGTTCAACAATAGCGCAACTGTTCACGACATCACTGCGCTTTACTTTGGCCAGATGGCATTAAACATGAAAATGTCATACTCTTCGTGACAGATGCGGCGCCTTACATGAAGAAGGCTGCAACGGCACTCAAGGTCATTTACCCGCGAATGCTACATTTGACATGTTTAGGTCATGCACTTCATCGTGTAGCAGAGCAAGTACGTGCATCATTTCCTAACGTAGACAAATTAGTTTCGAATGGCAAGAAGATTTTTCTTAAGGCCCCATCACGATGTCAGTTGTTCAAAGAAATGGCGCCGGAACTCGCAATGCCGCCACAACCTATTTTGACGAGATGGGGAACATGGATTTCCGCGGCATTATATTATGCATCAAATTTCGACAAGTTTGATGAAGTTGTAAAAAGTTTCAACGCCGAAGATGCTTCAGCAATTAGCATTGTCCAACAACTGTTACAAAGAATTCTCTTCGAAATGATCTTGCATTTATCGCTACCTACTATTCAAGGCTGCCAGAGGCCATAACTGCTCTTGAGGAAAGGAATGTGCCATTAGTCGACGCACTGAACGTTTTTGAAACGATCGTTGTGGACATTTGTCAGGGGCCTGGTGATAAGGGCAAAGCTGTGCGCGACAAATGTTGCCGGGTAATTACTGCAAACAAAGACCTGGAAAAAATTAAAAATATCGGAAAAGTTCTTGATGGAGAAAACGATACTAATACCGGGGATATGGATCCACTGTACGTTTCGTGCTTCAAATACGCTCCTGTTACATCAGTGGAAGTGGAGCGATCCTTCTCACTGTTTAAACATCTTTTGTCTGACAGACGACATGGGTTCACCTTCGAAAACCTAAAGAAAATGCTGGTCATTGGATGCAATCAAGCAGAATAGACTCGAAAAGTATTACAGTATTTGTTTTATTTGTTTGTTTACTATATATTCAAATGTCTAAAAAATAAATGCCTTTTTTTGCTGCCTATTTTGACGTTTTATTTTGCCTTTTTGCCTGCCTATTTTGGACTTTATTAGTGCCTAAACATCCGGGCTCTAGTTATTACATTATCATTTGTATAATTTAGGTCTCGGGGGTACGGGGGCAGAGCCCCCGTAAAGATCACGCATCACAAATTGATCGGTATAGGGTTTTATATTTTTATTTTTGAATTTCCGACGCTAAAATGTCGTTCAATCGATCAATTTGTGATGCGTGATCTTTACGGGGGCTCCGCCCCCGTACCCCGAGACCTAAATTATACAAATGATAATGTAATAACATATTCATGTTAGGTAAGGTTAGGTTAGGTTAATTAATACCAAAATACATTTTCCTAGGGATCAAATGTAGAATTCGGACCCCAGCCTTCTTTAGTTAGCTTTATAAGGCTAACTAACGAAAATATCACGACCTAACCTAACCAATCGTTAGGTTAACTGTACGCCCTTGACGATTGGTTAGGTTAGGTCATGATATTTTCGTTAGTTAGCCTTATAAAGCTAACTAAAGAAGGCTGGGGTCCGAATTCTACATTTGATCCTTTCCTAGTAATATTTGAGGTGTTTTGCTTAGATTTTGACCTCCATTTCCCTTGAAAATAGGCCAAACTTCAAAGTACTATAGCTTTGTTGGATTTCATTTCCAACGGAAATGGAGGTCATAATTGAACAAATCACATGAAATACTACTAGAAAAATGTATTTCGGTGTGTAAAATGACTGAGTTACTTAAAACACATAATTACCTTCTTTTTTTTTGGAGAAATGAAAAGCAAACATGTTAGAGCACTTTAAATAATTAATGTGTTTTTAACGAAAATATCATGACGCCCTTGACGATTGGTTAGGTTAATAACCAATCGTCAAGGGCGTACAGTTGACCTAACCTGGCATTCAATTGACCTAACCTGGCATTCAATTGACCTAACTGGGCATTAATTCTTGATTTTTTTTTTCTGCTACTTTTACAGATCTGCCGGGATCCTTCAAAAAACGTATTCTTCTTTAGGGATAATTTAAAGTTGCACTTTTTACCGTTTGACTGACGCCTTTGGCAGCGAAAGAACTGGGTATTTTTATCAAAGGAACACACTCTCCCACACTTAGAGCACTTTTTCATAAACAGAGCAGTTTGTGACTCTGGCTAAATTTAACACAATCCTCTGTAACTAGTTTAAGCTACTTAGAACACACATTAATTATTTAAAGTGCTCTAACATGTTTGTTTTTCATTTCTCCAAAAAAAGGAAGTTATTTTTGAAATCAGTGACCAAAACTACATTAGTATACCGATTTTCATTAAAATTCGCTGCTAGCCCCCAAACGGAAAAGACCCCTAATTACAGTTACTAATCAAGAATATCTGTGTATGCACCATCATTTTCGTAACAAAGGATGGATCTTTTCCGTTTGGTGCCCACCACTAGAATTAAATTTAATTATTACCACCATGTGTACATTTTCACGCTGATTTCAAAAATATATAATCTTTTTCCGATAAATGAATAATAAAAACGTTACAGCCCTTTAACGTTTGAATTTCGTACATTTAATTTGTCTCTTCTTCAAAAATTTGATGATAATTTGCGTTGAAAATTGAACGTAGGCTATAGGCCAGTGATGGCGAACCACTGACCCACGAGGCAATTTTTAGTGACCCACGAGCTCTTATTTAAATAAAACATGACTTTAATTTTTAATATTTTCTGCCTTACAGTTTTAAAATTATTTTATTCTCCCATCGAAATAAACAGCTGATATACATTGAAACGTTTTTAAACGTATAGTATACATTTAAAAACGTGTGTGTGTGTATGACAACTTACAATTCATCCAATTCCCGCATACTATTCAATTTGAAGATCTTCAGTTATCAACTTTTCATTGGCTTGACAATGGTAATTTAGAAATGGAATTAGTTGACTTCCAAGTGCAGTATGGAAGACTAAATTTATTGATCTTAATCTGAAGTTACAAGAAAAGGAATATTGGAGTCGTCAATTTTGGGTGTAACCAGAGAACAACAATCAATAGAAATAGTAAAGAATCTTATTCTTGCAGAATAGAACTCTTTACCAAATTCTTTTGCATCAATGAAAAAGCTAGCATTATCTCTGATAACAATGTTTGGTTCATCTTATTCGTGTGAACAGTTGTTTTCCTCCATGAATTTCGTCAAATCCACCACTAGGAATTGCCTTGGCACAGATATGAGTGCTGCATGTGTGAGACTAAAGACAACTAAATATAAACCTCGGATCAAAACATTAGCAGCTAAAATCCAACAACAAGTTTCTCACTAAAAATAGTAAGTAAATAAATTATTGTGACCCAATTTCATTTTTTTTTTAAATCAAAAGTAGCAAAAATGACCCGCCAGCAAAGAACGCTCGCCACCACTGCTACAGGCCATCTTATTCTTAGTCCGCGCAAAGACCTACAGTAGGCTACATAGTATATACATTCGAATGGAAGACTGGAATATTACAAAAATAATTACAAACTAACAAAAATATCACAACTTACTTAACCTAACCAATCGTCAAGGACGTACAGTTGACTTAACCGGGCATTCAGTTAACCTAACCAGTTGGTCATAATATATATATTATATATATATCACGTAACCTATTTTGCACAATAAATATCATGTAATCTATTTTGCCTTTTTATTGCCCTACTATGCAAAATATTCACATTTATCCAGAAAAAGAATGTTATTTTCGTATTCAGAGGGTGAAAATGCACTACTGGTGCTATTTTCAAAAGAATCTGGTGGTGGGCTCCAAACGGAAAAGACTCCAAAGGATTATGCGTTTCCATGTGCGGTGTGAGAATTGACGCAACATTGCTGGAGTGATTGCACCAAATGCATCTCGAACAGCGTGTTTCAGTTCCTTTGTTGTGCGGTAAGGCACCCGGCATACGTTCTGCTTGACGAAACCCCATAACACATTGTCACATGAAGACAGATCTGGACTTCGGGGCGGCCACTAAAGAGGGGCAAGTAAATGGTGCGAGCCACGGCCGATCCATTTGTCTCTGAACACTTCATTGAGAATTCCCTCACATTAATAGCAAAATGAGCCGGAGCCCCGTCTTGTTCAAACCACACCCGACCAAGCAGCCCTAAACGTTCGAGTTCAGGCACAAACCAAGTCCCGTAACATGTTGAGGTAGGCAGTTTGGTTGACAGGACCCTCAAAAAAATATGGACCGAACAAGTTCCTGGCAGACACTGCACCCCCATATCATCACGTGCGGTGAATGGTGTTCCAGTTCCTCAAAGAATTGTGGATTTCCCTTGCTCCAGAAGTAAACATTTCTCATTTTGGCGCTACGGTAAATTGCACACTCGTCAGAAAAAATCACTGTTCACATGCAGGAATTGTTGGAAAAACGGTCAAAAACCATTCATAGGCTTCATATCGTTTCTGCATGTCTGTATCGCTTAATTCATTAACAAATGACGGACGGTATGGTTTCATGCCGAGACCTTTTGTCATGTGATCTCTCATTGTGGACATGGGGACTGCAAGTTCTTGTGATCGTTTCCGAGTTGATTTTTTCGTTGAACGAGCCACCGATGCAATCACACTTTCACATTGTTCTGCTCGCGTTGTTGGTCTTCCCGACCGTGGTCTGTCCTTGATGGAGATTGTTTCAAAAAGCTTTTTCTCCCAGCGTAATACCGTCTTGTTTGGTGGTGCAGCCTTATTGAATCTTGTGTTGAAATCATTATGGATATCATGCATTGTTTTGCCAGTATGTGACCTTTCATGAGCCCATGTGCTCATCACTACCTTTCCTCCAGAGTGTAAGTGGACTGGTCTGCCATTGTTCACACAACTCTAATACCTGGAAAAGAAAAAAAATGTAAATGAATCACATATAAATTCAATTAATCACACAAAAATAAAATTGGTATTACAATATGTACAATTGTACATTTTGTAGGGGGTGACGGGACTTTCCGAACATCCTGTACAAGATTTGTCATTTAGACTTTAGAGCAGGGGTTCTCAAACTTTTTCTTCTTCTGTTCCCCTTGAATTCTTTAACGGGATTTTCTGGATTTTCGAGAGATAGACGATTTTTACTTTCTTTACGACCGTGTGATTCGTGGCCATTTGTTAATCGTATATAAAATTAAAAGGGTTATATTTTCAGGACCCTTTCCGTACCCGCTAAGATTCCCTCACGTACCCCAGTTTGAGAACCACTGCTTTAGAGTGTTCTCAAACTTGTTTCGAGGTGACTTTACGATAACTTATGAAATAGGTTTCATTCATTTATATTTAAATTCTGGACCCCCCCCCCGGACCCCACCTCAATTTCTTGCAAGTGCCCTATTTGAATGATGTGTATGCCTCTGAAAACGAATTTTGTTTTTGTAAATAAATAATTTATTATATTTTATTTAAATTCTATTTTGAATCTTTATCTGTATGTATTGTACTTCCAAATTTGTGGTTACAGTGGTTTTCATAGGTGTCCTTAGTACTGGTGCAGCCATATCACTATTTTTATCTTCATCTTATTCTGAAAGCAGGCCCGTAGCCAGAGGGGGTAGTCAGGGAACGACCCCCACACCCAGTTCGACCCCCCTTGACAGGAAAGGTCCACTTTTGTAACCATAGTTATAACTTATGATGTGATATTATAATATACAGGGTGTACATAAAGTCAGGATCTATTTTTGTGAAATAATTATTTTTTTCTATTTTTCTTTTCAGAAGCCCTTAGAATGAATACAGAAGAGCGTGTGGCAATAGTAATTTGGCGAATCGAGGGAAAGAAATACAATGACATCAGATAGAAGTTTAGAAGGAGATTTCATAAGCCGGGGCCAATAGACAAGACAATACGAAAATTGGCGAACAAATTTAAACGAACGGGATCTGTAAATGATGAAGCAAGATCAGGACGACCGTGTATGTCAGATCTTACCGTGAATGCAGTACGCGGAATTATCACTGAGGAGCCACGTACGTCCGTTCGTGCTGCATCACACAGACTCGGCCTCCCGACGTCATCTGTGCACAAAATTCTGAAAGTTAATTTGCAGAAGAAAAGCTATCATTTGCAGGTTTTACATGATTTACATGAGGAAGCTTTCCCTCGACGAAGTGCTGTGTGTGCTGATCTCGTAGAACAAATCTGGAGTGATAATTTAATGGACAACATTCTCTTTAGTGATGAAGCCACTTTCCATACGTGTGGAAAAGTAAATCGCCATAACTGTCGAATTTGGGCAGATGAAAGACCGAATGATTTCGTCCAAAATTGGGAAAGAGACTCACCTAAAGTTAATGTCTGGATGGGTTTAACAAAATCTAAGGTTTATGGTCCTTTTTTCTTTGCTGAAGCTACAGTTACGGGGCTTATTTATCATGACATGTTGCAGCAATTCCTTGAACCTCAGCTGATTGGGGATAGGATTGTTAGTACCGTCGTCTATCAACATGATGGTGCTCCTTGTCACTATGCCAAAATTGTTCAGGATTATCTAAATGGACGTTTTCCAAATCGCTGGATCGGACGCGGAAGCAACAGACCTTGGCCAGCGAGATCACCAGATTTAACCCCTTTAGATTTCTTTGCATGGGGCTTTATCGAATCGCACGTCTATCAGGCGAAGATTACGAGTCTTGAAAACTTACGTACACGTATACGAACTGCTGCAGATAACATAACCCCGCAAATGCTCCAGAATGTGTTTAGAAATGCTGCGGAACGATTTGAGCTGTGCAGGGATACTGATGGGCGTCACGTCGAATCCTACTCTTAATTATTTAATAAATGTTACCACTTTATCATTTTATGATAAAATTCCATATAATTTCCAAGTGCTTCACAAATATAGATCCTGACTTTATGTACACCCTGTATAACATCATTTAGTAAATAAACACTTGCATTTTTTTTGCATTTTCTTTTGAAACTTCACAAACTTCTCTAAACTACTCTAAACCCCCTCCGCAGTGACTAGGTCGTTGTTATTTATTTATTTATTTATTGGGTTTAAAATCCCAGCTGAGCCGTGAACGGCCAAGCTCTGAAGGGCCAGTTCAACCTACAGCCCAAGTTAAGCTAAAATTAAAACTTACGGACTTGGAGGTCCTATTAGGTCCTACCTCAGGGTTGCTGACTCGATGTGGGCCTACCTTAGGCCTCAGTTGCATGAATTTAAGATAAAAACAAAAGGGGCACTATTTATGGTCTTCTTTCTAAACCTTGCAACAACAACACAACCTGCACTATTGCACGATGCAACAATCTTGTATCTAAACAACCAAACTGAACTGCAAGAGAGCTCTCTATAAGACCACACCCTGTAAGTACGGCATTCCACAAACGAGTAGAAAAGACGCGCAGCGCCCCAAAAAATGATGCCACAAGAGTGCCCAAACAATGATGCCACAAGAGCCCAAAAATGCTAGCTCTAAATAAAGTGAATTTTTCACTAACCTTACAATTATGAGATGGATATATATACACCTTAACTTAATATATACAAGCAATGCTGCATCAATCAGCTTAGTCATCATATCGCCTTGGGACAACAATGGTTCTTCCTCTTCTAGATTCTCTAACAGTCGTTGCACCAAAAGGTTCGCCTTTCTACAATTTTGACCCCCCCCCCCCCCCCCTCCCACCTTGGGAAGGCCTGGCTAAGGGACTGGATAGTTATTTTAATGAGCAGACATTTGTAATTGTTTGAAAAATTTTCTATGATAAAATGATTGTTGTACCCAAATTAGATTTTTATTTTGTATCATGTTTGAATGAGACTGATCTAATAAAACAATACATTTGATTTTACACTCGCTCATTGATAGTCTGTTTTAAGAAACAATTTTTAGTACTGTGCCCTTTTTATTTTAGGGGGGTGCCCTTTTTTCTATGGACCCCCCCCCCTTACTGAAATGCCTAGATCCACCCTCGCATCTATCCAAGAAAGAGGTCGCCGGGTGCCCCACCCTGAAAAAACCCCATCCTACAACTGAGTAAAAAGGCATTGTTGGACTGAATAAAATTTCTACGAGAATTCAAACTTTGAAAATCACTTATTGATCAAACGGTTGACTATAATTAAAGATGAGTAAGTAATTAATGTGTAACATTTGCAAAAAATTAGAAAACGGTTCGACGAGATTAATACTGTGAAAGGACATTTATTAAAGGGAAAAACTGAGTGTCACGTACATTTCCACCTTGAAGAAGAGACGCGTCGTATTAAATATTTAAATTACCGTTACTCATAGCAGGACTTTAACCAAAATAGTGCCCGGGGTACCTGGCCCTCATAGCGCGGTCACCCATGGCGAAACCCTGTCAGAATTATTTTTCACATGGTAACCCTGCCTTAGGATGGCAGATGACACAATGCCAGAATTCTTGTCCATACATGCAGGCCCACCGAGAGGGTGGGGATACCGTGGAAAAATTCCCTGGGCCCGGACCTCTAGGGGGCCTGGAGAGAGGGGGGGATAAAATTTTAAAAAATTAATAAAGCAACTGATTAAATAACAGAGAGGAAATATAATTAATGAACATACATTTTATAGAGATTATCATAATCAAACTGAAACAGATAAAATATCTGTGGTCCACCAATGCCCAAGACCGATTGACAGATCTGGGAACCATTGTAATTGAAAGCCAGTTAGCCCGTACTTTAAATTTCATCAGAATCATTTACCACTTTGCTAGAGAGAAGGCAAAGAAAATACACTTCTAATTATGAAAATCTTGCAGTAAATAATTGTCTTGCCTGCATGAACTGGTACTGCATTTGTAAATTGTATGGTGATAGAATTCGAAAAATATAATGGTAATTTTCTTCCGAGTTGTTTATTCATACTGTATGTTTTGAATAGTGACTTGGACATATAATCAGTTTGCTTGTTATGTACACAAAAAACATTCATAATAAAATACTGAGTAAACAGGGGGGCCCATATACCAATCCTTCCTCGGGGCCCGGGGCAGCTCTCGACGACCCTGCATACATGGCTCAACCTCTTTCCAACCTCTTTACGAACTCGACGCTATCTGCGATATCGGATCGGATCGGGACCATCAAGAATTTGGAGTCCCTAGTGATAAATTCCTAAAAGTATCGTGCGAAAGAGCCCGCACGACACAACCAGCTGCTGGTAAAACAAACGCCCTTCACAGATGGTTTGAGCCAACCAACAACTGTTAATAAAAAATAAACAAAAATAAAAATAAACAAGACTGACCATAATATTTAACAAAGAACAACACATCAGACTCAAATAAGATGTAAGACCACATCAAAGTACCAAAACAACCAAAATTAAATAACTACAATTACATGTACTACTTTCACTTCAATACTAGCTGCTTAAACTGCTTAAACTCCAACAAATAACTTCCCCGATATCTAAAAGATATTCCAAATAAACCAACGTGTACTCACCAGAAACTTATAAAACCATCCTCAACAAAAAAAAAGACTTGCATAAACATGCCCGAACCATAATATGACCATTTGTAGCTTTATGTCTACGACCATTAAACTATGATCATTTGTAGGCTTGTAGCTCTACGTCTACGACTGTTATTTTATTTATTTGTCGGGTTCGAAATCCCAGCTGAGCCGCGAACGGCCAAATTCCAAAGGGCAAGTTCTACCTAAAGCCCAAGTTAAGCTAAATTAAAACTTACGGATTTGAGATCCTATTAGGTCCTACCTCAGGGTAACCTCAGGGTTGCTGACTCGATGCGGGCCTAACTTAGATCTTAAATTACATGAACTTAAAGTAAACAAAAGGGTACTATTTGTGGTCTTCTTTCTGAACCTTGCAACAACAACGCAACCTGGACTATTGCACGATGCAACAATCATGTATCTAAACAACCAAACTGAATTGCAAGAGAGCTCTCTATCAAACCACACCTTTACGTACGACCTTCCACAAACGAGTAGAAAAGACGCGCAGCGTCCCAAAATGATGCCAACAGTGTGACCAAACAATGATGCCACAAGAGCTCAAAATGCTAGCTCTAAATTAAGTTAATTTTTCACTAACCTTACAATTATGAGATGGATATATATACACACCTTAACTTAATATATATACAAGCAATGCTGCATCAATCAGCTTAGTCATCGTATCGCCTTGGGACAACAATGGTTCTTCCTCTTCTAGATTTTCTAACACTCCCCACCGAAGAGGCATTGTTGTCATTACCTTCTGCAAGGTTAGCCAAGCCTTCTTCATGAGGCTGTAACTCAAATGTTTCATCTTGACTATCTGTGTTTTTGCTGATTTCTAAAGCATAGAGTTTTTGTATAGGTCTCTTTAACCTTCCTCCTGAAGTCTTTACCAGTGCAGACCTAACTAAATTGTCTTTGCCAACAAACAACTCTTCAATTATGCCAAGCTTCCAGCATTGCCTTGGTCTTTCATCCCCAATCATTACCACTTCTCCCACCTTGATACAATTTGCATTGGAGCCCTTTACCTTGCCTGATGGGTAATAATTGAGTTCTGGCAAGTATTCCATCTGCCACCTCTTCCATAACTGATCTTGTAGCTCTTCAAGGTACCTGAACCGTCTGGTTAACTCTCCTTGAGTGCTCTGGATGGGCTGCAAGTCTTCTGGCACACTGGGGTTTGATGTTAATCGTTTACCACAAAGAAAATGATTTGGTGTCAATGGCTCTGCATCCTGCCTACTGTTGTAAACAAAAGTGATAAGGCCCTACTGTTCACCATTGCTTCTACTTCACATAAACAGTAGAGAATTCTTCTTTGCTCAAATGAGCATTAGCTAAAGTTTCTTTAATGGACACTTTACACTTCTCACTAGCCTTTCCCAAATCCTCCCCACCATGGTGCTCTCTCGACAATAAACTCCCACTGTACCCCTTGGTGTGAAAAGTAGGATTGGAATCCTTCTCTTTTAGCAAGGACCAAATTTCTTGGAGTTCCTTTGCAGCCTTTTTGAAGGTTTTGCATTATTGATATGATTTTATTTGGGAAACCCCTTCTGTTCACAAACCTTTTAAAGGCCAAAAGAAATACATCACTACTTAAGTTGCTTACCAACTCCAAATGGATTGCTCTGGTGTAGCACAGGGTGAAAAGACATATATAACCTTTGTTGAACTCCCCTCGCTCATACACATAGACTGGCCCTGCAAAGTCTACTCCCACTACATCAAATGGGCATATAGACACACACGTTCTTTTGGAAGTGGAGCCACCTTTCTAATAAGGCTTTGCACTCCAACGCTTGCAAACCACACATTTATGCAAACTTTTTCACTACTTGTCTAATTTTGAGATCAAAATTGTTGTTAATCTCTATTGTCACTTCTCTAACTCAGCATGTAACAGCTTATGATGAGTATCCAGGATCAAAAGGTCCACAAAGTGCCCCCCAGAGGTAGCAAATTGGATGTCTTTTCTCCTCGGAAGCCCAGAAAACTGTAGTCTACCTCCTACTCTCAATAAATCCTGATCCAAAAACACATCCAAACCCTTGAGCGCAGAATGTGTTGGTAGAACCTGTAATGGATGGCTGGTGAGCAATTCCCGCTCTTCACCAAATTTTTCCGTCTGCGCATATACCACCCAGTATTTCCTGGCTTGCTGAATCTCATTACTGTTCAGAATTCCTTCCCTTCTTGTTTCTCCCTTAATGTTGTTGGTAAATCTATATATCCATGCTGTCACTCTTAACAATCTTTTCAGACTGCTAATGTCCTCAAGCCTCAATATGGGGTCCTGCTGCATAACTTGACAACTGTTCACAGCGCATTTTCTCACCTCACTCACCCATGCTTCTTCAGCCTGGCATTCTCCTACAATAGGCTGATTAGAAGGCCGTTTTCACTTCCAAGTTTTAGCCACTCTGGCCCATTCCACCACAAACTTGATTGTGAAAGATCTTTCACCGAAATTCCTCGTGTTGGTAAATCAGCGGGGTTTTGGATGCCTGGACAATGCTTCCATTGCTTGGGATCTGTGTGCGCTTGAATTTCCTCCACC
This sequence comes from Bathynomus jamesi, assembly GCA_023014485.1. NCBI lineage: Eukaryota > Metazoa > Arthropoda > Malacostraca > Isopoda > Cirolanidae > Bathynomus > Bathynomus jamesi. Next base: position 553,892 of record JAJOZX010002280.1, read on the forward strand.
CTATTGGCAACAAATGGTTTCCATTTCCTTGCCTGACTTCTTAACCAGTGCCAAACTATAGTGGAGTCTGTCCAATAATAGCTTGGAATTTCATAGAGGGCCAAAGACTTTCGCACTGTAATTGCAAGCCGACTAGCAATAACGCACCCATCAATTCCAACCTTGGAACAGAAAGCCTTTTCAAAGGTGCTACTCTACTCTTTGCAGCAACCAACCTGCAACTTACTTCTTCTTGCAATGCGCCTCTTATATAAATACAAGTTGCATAGGCTTCCTCACTTGCATCACAAAAGATGTGCAGCTCCAAATTGTCTGGACTATTGTTCAACTCTCCAAAGTACCATCTTGGGATTTCAATGTCTCCAAGATGTGCCAATTCTTTGAACCAATATTTCCACCTTACCACCATATGATCAGGTAACTCTTGGTCCCAACCAAGTCCAATTTCCCAGAGGCTCTGAAACCAAATTTTTGACTTTATCACAAATGGAGCCAGGAATCCAAGAGGATCAAAGACCTTCGAAGCCAAACTAAGAGCTGTACGTTTTGTCCACCTTGTCTCATTCTCGGCCAGCTCTACTAAAGATTTCCCATTGAAGGTAAACAAATCATCATCTTGCTGCCAAACGATGCCTAGCACCTTTGCGTCTATTGCCCACAACTCCTTAATACCAGAATCCTCAATACTTTCTGCTGCATCAGGTACTACAGAGGAATGACTCATAAACTCTTGTAATTGCGAATGATTGGTCTGCCATTTTCTGAGCTCCATGCCAGCCTCCCTCATTATAGCTCTAGCCTCCATGAATATCTGTTCAGCCATTTCTGTATTATCCACGGAACATAGCAAATCATCAACATAAAAATTTTTCCTTATGTGTTCAATAGTGTTAGGATAGACTTCAGAATATTTCTTAAAATGGTACTGCATAGTAGCTGCCAACAGAAATGGACTAGAGCTGAGGCCAAACAACACTGACTTCATTCTATATACTTGAACCTTAGGTTCATTTTCCAATAAGTCTTTCGTATCCACCCAGAGATACCTTACTGCATCTCTGTCCTCTGGTTTTAACTTTATCCGCAAAAAGGCTTGCTTCACATCTGCAGTCAATGCTACTCTACCAAACCTGAATCTCAGTAACAAGGAAAATAAATCTGCATTTAAATTTGGCCCAGCATCCAAACAGTCATTCAAGGACACACCACCTTTGTCCTTGGCTGAGCCATCAAAAACTACCCTCAGTTTGGTGGTAGTTTTGTCTCGCCGTACCACTGCATGGTGTGGCAGATAATGTGCCTCCTGGCTCACCAGCTCACCTTGCACCCTTTCAGCATAGCCCTCCCTTACATAACTTAGGATGGCCTCATCGTATTCAATTAACAACTCCTCATTTTTTATTAGCCTGTACAATGAAGTCTCCAACCTCCGATTAGCTAGCTGAAGGTTTGAACCAGGTTTGCAAGAATCCTTCCATGGTAGGCCAACTTCATAGCAACCATCTCTAAACCCAATCCCTTTTTCAAATTGCTCTAAAACATCATTGTTCACTGTACTTGCCTGGTTGTCCTTTATACCAATAGATTCAAGTTCCCAAAACGCTTTCAAATGCCTTTCCAGACCATGGCTGTTCTCCTCAATCTTAACAAAGAGAGCCTTAACTTCCATTTCATTGCAATAACTACCATGTAGCATCCAGCCTAGCTTACTTTCAATAGCTACTGGGCCTTGAGATGTACGACAATATTACCAGTGATGAAGTCCCAATAATAGTCACTCCAATCAAAAGACTAATATCTTCTGTTCCCTCAAACTTATTATTGCCCAAATTAATTCCTTTAACTTGCAATTCTTGGACACATGCCATATCTAAACAAGTAGTGACTGGAGCACAAAGTTCCTCAATCTCTACAGCTTGGACCTTGATAGTGGGACTTTGCGGTAACAACCCTTTAACCAGAACTTCTACCTTCCTAAATTTGGTTCGGTTTTGAACGGAACCCCCAAACCCAGAAATTCTTAAATTTTCCCTCTTAAGTTCTTTAAACTTCAATTTTCTGGAAATTCTGGTTTTAAATAAAACTACACTGGCTACCACTATCAACAACACTCTTACAGTAGCTTCTCCCTCATTCCCAATTAATAAGGCTGCAGTTGTTTGCAATAATCCCCTTTACTTTTACTCCCTTGCATAGCAGTGGCATGTGCCACTGATGTCTCTACTTCTGGGGTAGGCCTACTAAGAGTGTTTTCACACAATAATGGCTGATGCCTACCATGACATTTTTTGCACAAAATTTTAAACTTACAAAACCTGCTCTATGACCTTTCAAAAACATTTAAAACATGCTGTGGACTTAGTTACCCTGTCCTTTCTCTCCTCAAGGGTAAGGCCTCAGCCACTTCACATTTATATGACTTGTGGTTGCCTTCGCAAAATATGCATTCCTTGATTCCTTTAATTTATTCTCAGAGGAGGCATGTAGAGCTGACACTGTACCTGGCTATTCCTTTTTGTGGAAACTTTGTGCTGTGCCTGCCTTTGTCCCCTTTGTTTCCATCCACTGTGCAAACTCAACTCCCTCTCGTCTTGCTAATTCTGTGCCTAAAAGACTTAACATCTGCTGAAGGGGGATGTACACATGTTCTGCAGAGTGTCCCCTACTTATTCAAGCACAAATTGAGCTAGGCAATTTAGACTCCAGTGGTCGAACCACATTATACCATACTTTTCCATTCCTACACCCAAGTTGTCCAGGGACCTAGTTCTAATTTCAAATTCATCATATAACTGCCGTAACTCCTTGACCTATTAGGATTATTAACAGGAGGTATAGCTAAAAGTGCACGGAGGTGGCTTTTATTAAGATCTCTGGCTTACAACCGTTTCTTTAATATATCCCAAGCCACATTAAATTAGCCTCTGTTAATGCTAATCCTGCTATAGTCTTTGCTGCCTCCCCTTCCAAGGGGACCGCAACTAATTAAATTCTCCACGGCACTTAACACTTGACTAGAATGAACTGCTGATTGAAAACTGTCTGCCCATCCTTGCCATTCCTGAATACTCCCAGAAAATGTTTTTGAGTACAAGCCTCGGTAATTGAACTAGATCTGTTACCTTAACTTCAAAGCATCATTTGTTGAGTGTTGTTTTCTTATTAGACCTGGTCTCTAACTGTACTGAGCTGCTAAACTCTTTTGCTCGGAGGCCTACGTTAATCATATCATCAATAATCTCTTCAAAGTAAATTATGTTATTTTCTATTTCATCCTCTTCTATAAGCCTCATTTTAACATTTACCTCACTTAGAGCAACCTTTTAGTTTCTAATATGGCAAGCTGCGCAGTCACTAAGCGTAAATCCTCTTGCTCTATGGCAGAATCTATAGTGGCAATGACCTTTGTAATTAGACCTTTGTAGGCACTTCTCCTTTTTATAAATTTGTTCAATTCAGATGCACTCATCTTCAATGTAGTAAACAACCCTTGGGCTCAATACCAAATGAGCTGAATTGGCAGAAATACTTAACCAAACTGATCAAACGCAAATTTTACTTTCAAATAAAGTGAATTGCTGGGTGGGGTACTAACCAAACACCAGTATGGAATACCAAATTTTCCACCCCAGGACCTTAATTCAATAATGACCCAAAATTAACCAAACCGGAAAAAATATAGGCCAAAAAACGACAGACGACTGGCCAAGTTTCGCAATTGGGCGACCAAACTTTACCCTGGGACCTTAATTCAATAATAACCCAAATTAACCAAACCGGAAAAAAAGTAGGCCAAAAAACGACAGACGACTGGCCAAGTTTCGCAATTGGGCGACCAAACTTTACCCTGGGACCTTAATTCAATAATAACCCAAATTAACCAAACCGGAAAAAAAGTAGGCCAAAAAACGACAGACGACTGGCCAAGTTTCGCAATTGGGCGACCAAACTTTACCCTGGGACCTTAATTCAATAATAACCCAAAATTAACCAAACCGGGAAAAAAGTAGCCAAAAAACGACAGACGACTGGCCAAGTTTCGCAATTGGGCGACCAAACTTTACCCTGGGACCTTAATTCAATAATAACCCAAAATTAACCAAACCGGAAAAAAAGTAGGCCAAAAAACGACAGACGACTGGCCAAGTTTCGCAATTGGGCGACCAAACTTTACCCTGGGACCTTAATTCAATAATAACCCAAAATTAACCAAACCGGAAAAAAGTAGGCCAAAAAACGACAGACGACTGGCCAAGTTTCGCAATTGGGCGACCAAACTTTTTACCCTGGGACCTTAACTCAATAATACTCAACCCGTCTAGGCCTAACTTGGATACAATTTGCACAATCAGAACTTTGCCGAAAAATGGTCACTGACTCAGTCTTGGGGTAGAAATCCGGTTCGAAGGACCATGTTATTTTATTTATTTGTCGGGTTCGAATCCCAGCTGAGCCGTGAACGGCCAAATTCTAAAGGGCAAGTTCTACCTAAAGCCCAAGTTAAGCTAAATTAAAACTTACGGATTTGAGATCCTATTAGGTCCTACCTCAGGGTAACCTCAGGGTTGCTGACTCGATGCGGGCCTACCTTAGACCTTAAATTACATGAACTTAAAAGGTAAACAAAAGGGTACTATTTGTGGTCTTCTTTCTGAACCTTGCAACAACAACGCAACCTGGACTATTGCACGATGCAACAATCATGTATCTAAACAACCAAACTGAATTGCAAGAGAGCTCTCTATCAAACCACACCTTTACGTACGACCTTCCACAAACGAGTAGAAAAGACGCGCAGCGTCTCAAAATGATGCCAACAGTGTGACCAAACAATGATGCCACAAGAGCTCAAAAATGCTAGCTCTAAATTAATTTAATTTTTCACTAACCTTACAATTATGAGATGGATATATACACACCTTAACTTAATATATATACAAGCAATGCTGCATCAATCAGCTTAGTCATCGTATCGCCTTGGGACAACAATGGTTCTTCCTCTTCTAGATTTTCTAACACTGAGCTGCTAAACTCTTTTGCTCGGAGGCCTACGTTAATCATATCATCAATAATCTCTTCAAAGTAAATTATGTTATTTTCTATTTCATTCTCTTCTATAAGAGCCTCAATTTTAACATTTACCTCACTTAGAGCAACCTTTTTAGTTTCTAATATGGCACGCTTCGCAGTCACTAAGCGTAAATCTTGCTCTATGGCAGAATCTATAGTGGCAATGACCTTTGTAATTAGACCTTTGTAGGCACTTCTCCTTTTTATAAATTTGTTCAATTCAGATGCACTCATCTTCAATGTAAACAACCCTTGGGCTCAATACCAAATGAGCTGAATTGGCAGAAATACTTAACCAAACTGATCAAACGCAAATTTTACTTTCAAATAAACTGAATTGCTGGGTGGGGTACTAACCAAACACCAGTATGGAATACCAAATTTTCCACCCCAGGACCTTAATTCAATAATGACCCAAAATTAACCAAACCGGAAAAAGTGTAGGCCAAAAACGACAGACGACTGGCCAAGTTTCGCAATTGGGCGACCAAACTTTACCCTGGGACCTTAATTCAATAATAACCCAAAATTAACCAAACCGGAAAAAAAGTGGCCAAAAACGACAGACGACTGGCCAAGTTTCGCAATTGGGCGACCAACTTTACCCTGGGACCTTAATTCAATAATAACCCAAAATTAACCAAGCCGGAAAAAAGTAGGCCAAAAAACGACAGACGACTGGCCAAGTTTCGCAATTGGGCGACCAAACTTTACCCTGGGACCTTAATTCAATAATAACCCAAAATTAACCAAACCGGAAAAAAAGTAGGCCAAAAAACGACAGACGACTGGCCAAGTTTCTCAATTGGGCGACCAAATTTTACCCTGGGACCTTAACTCAATAATACTCAACCCGTCTAGGCCTAACTTGGGATACAATTTGCACAATCAGAACTTTGCCGAAAAATGGTCACTGACTCAGTCTTGGGGTAGAAAATCCGGTTCTGAAGGACCATGTTATTTTATTTATTTGTCGGGTTCGAAATCCCAGCTGAGCCGCGAACGGCCAAATTCCAAAGGGCAAGTTCTACCTAAAGCCCAAGTTAAGCTAAATTAAAACTTACGGATTTGAGATCCTATTAGGTCCTACCTCAGGGTAACCTCAGGGTTGCTGACTCGATGCGGGCCTAACTTAGATCTTAAATTACATGAACTTAAAGTAAACAAAAGGGTACTATTTGTGGTCTTCTTTCTGAACCTTGCAACAACAACGCAACCTGGACTATTGCACGATGCAACAATCATGTATCTAAACAACCAAACTGAATTGCAAGAGAGCTCTCTATCAAACCACACCTTTACGTACGACCTTCCACAAACGAGTAGAAAAGACGCGCAGCGTCCCAAAATGATGCCAACAGTGTGACCAAACAATGATGCCACAAGAGCTCAAAAATGCTAGCTCTAAATTAAGTTAATTTTTCACTAACCTTACAATTATGAGATGGATATATATACACACCTTAACTTAATATATATACAAGCAACGCTGCATCAATCAGCTTAGTCATCGTATCGCCTTGGGACAACAATGGTTCTTCCTCTTCTAGATTTTCTAACAACGACCATTATAAATGTGATTATTTGTAGCTCTATGTCTACGACCATTAAACCAAACAAAAAATAGTAACTTCGCACGTTGCTATACCGACGGAAGCACGACTGTAGATGTTGTGTTTCCCATAGATGCAAAAATGTCAAAATGTCAAAATGTAAAAGAAATGTAAAATTTCAAGATACTCCGACGGTTCCACGATTCCCAAAATGAAAGACAACTCCTTTCAGTGATGGGCATAAACCACAAAAATCGAGCCACTAACCATGGAAAATAAACCATAAGCGAAACCATAACAAACCAAAATGAAGTTAATAAACCAAAACTCAGTTTCATTGATAATAACCGAAGCAGATCCATGTTTTAATTTCCGATCAACATGAAATCCAGTACGAAACAGCACCAAAAAAAGAACAACAACAACCGCAGAGCAATGATGAAGAAATCTGACGTGTCACTGATCACCATTTGACATTCAATCACAACACAATTTACATCCTTAAAATTATAGAACTTTCATCTGAAAGTCTCTCACAAGGGCTTCTGAGAATGTTCACTGTGATGTGGTGACTTGGCGCGGATGTGTACTTCAGCAGTCTCGAGTTGTTTAGCCGAGAAATGTCAGGAGAAAATGATCAAAACCTTTAACGCAATTTGACACGCGTCATTTAGGGGTCCACAGACATATGACGTGATAACCAATTCTCAGTAACCAAAAATTAACCAAAATTAAAACAAAATCAAACAATAACCACGGATGTAAATTATGATGAAAACCAGTGTAACCAAATCAAAGCAAAACTCAAACAAAGTTCAAACAGGAATGACTACTGAAACGAGCTCCCAACAAATAAAAAAAAAGGTAAATAACAATCCAAAAATTAATTACAAAGAGCTTTTCGCTATACAGAGTAAAAGAAAACCAAAGAGTTGAGAATAAGTCAAAACTGCAGACAGAAAATTATACTAGAAACTAAACCACAGTTTCCAATCTAGAACAACACTATGTAAACAAATCAGCCAAAGTAAGTTATATAAATATACTAGATCAATAATGCAATCCTAACCGAAAGCGTACTGAAAACAAAATTTAAAACCAAATATGGACATAAAATGTACAAAATGCACCGACATTAAAAACATTTCGTTCAAATTGCCTGCGCAAACAGAGAACCGCACGAGGGGAAAAAAATAAACGCAAAACTAGACAATTTTACTTTTACAGACGTTAAAATAAACTGAATGAGTAAATACGCCAGTTACTTTCTATAAACAAACTTAAAACAACTTTAACAATTAAAGAAAAATAGTTTTAATGTACCGAGAAATTTTTCACTAAAATTATTGTACAAGTACGTTAATTTGATACAGTTACAATCACAAAAACAACAAAACAAATGCATACAGTAAATAAATTTAAAGAACAATCTTTCAATGTTGAATTAACCACTGAACAATTAAAGATAATTTATCAAACGTTACTAAAATTTCAAAATTTATTACAGATACCCTTAAAAGAAGAACGTTTCTTATCCAAAGAAAATGAGATAAGGAATAACTAAAAAGGACGACACTCAATTAAAAAAATGTCGAAACTTAACTCTGATAAGAGAACTTCTCAAACAAAAACGAATTTTTCACCTTGAGGACAAGATGTCTTCAGTTTTTCAAACTTTTCCTTGTATAGCAATTTCTTGAATTCTCAATGTTCAAAAGAGTGCCAAAGTTTCTTAGTTCCCAAAGCGATAAAAATGTTCGCCTGTAATATAAAAGCCACAAAAGAGATTTTGACATAAAACAAAGTTTTATTTACCAATTAGACTATCTACTTTACAATTTGGGTTACGACAAAACCCACTCGACGGGAAAGACCGAAGAGCTCCACGCGGATGATGACCATCCATCCAACACTAATCAGACTCAACGTCTCTTAACCTTAAATTAGGAGGTTATTTTGAAAGCTATTAAGTTCTCGTTCAAAGTAAAACGATAAATGCTAAATTTAATAATTAAAGTTTTTTAAAGCTTTAATACAAAACCAAACAAAAGTCAGCAATGGTTGTAATCCTTTTACACAAAACTCAAAATTACTTAAAAAAACAACCCACAATACTAAGTTATTAACCTTAATAATGAAATAAAAAATGCCTAAACGTTCAATATTATTTAATAAAATAAATCAAACTACGTTTATTATTACAGTTATAATTATTATAATTATAATACTAATAATAATTGTTAATCCCATCGAAGTGCAAAATTTGTAAACAAACTAAAATAATTTCATATGAAATTAAAAAATTAAATGAGAATTAAAAAAAAATTCAATACACTGACAGACTCAAAACGGATGAAATTAAAATATCGCTCTGTGCATCTAAAAATTTGCTCACTCTGCTTGACAGCAGCAGCTGAAAAGGTGGAATGACCGGACAAAGTCAAATTATACCTATTTATATCACTTTGTTTACCATGAAATGATAAACAACATTTATAAACACGAAATCAAACAAGTGACAATAGTGTTAAAAAATAAATAAATAAAGCAACACTGAATTACATAACTTGCATAACACAGATGGTGAGAATTGGCAATCCGTCTCACTCTCACAGCTAATGCGCAACCATTTCGAGAACGATGATGTTGGTGACGTTGCCATGACGTCACAATGGAGGTCTCCACCGAACGATGACGAATGGCGTATTGGGTGCCGAAAAAGTTCATTAATTAAGAGGGTTCCAAAACACGAAATCCAAGCCACAATGGAAGTCGAAACGCCAAATTGAAGCCGCACAAAACCAGAATAAAATCCGTCCTCTCACGAAACCATGGAAAATTCCGTCTCGAACATCAACGGAAGAAAGTGTCAGTGACAGATTCCCTACGACCAGTCCTGTTCTGTTGGAAACGAGACATCTATTGACGTAATGACGTTCAACGTTGAATAGGGCACAAACTTGTTACGCGTCGAATTTAATCCAAACAAGGTTATGCAGCTTTAAGCCATATTGTCGGGGAAGGGTTAAGCCATGTGTGGACAACAAATCTGTCTTCCTGGAGTAGGGACAGTACCGTAGGGTCGACATATGTGGCCGCAGTATGAGGGTCAGGTACCCCGAGCACTATTTTGGTTGTAGTCCTGCGACGCGCAATGGTAATTTAACATCTAATTCGACACATCTCTTCTCCAAGGTGGAAATGTAGTCCTTGTGCAGTTTCTGCTTTCCCGAAGGTTATACAGTTTTTATTCAATCATAAATCAACTTCTTGTTTTTTACGTTAAACTCAACCTCTGATCAAATAATTTGGCCTTTCTAATTGTGAAACTCAATATCCAGTTTCAAATATTACGTGTAAAAGTACATTTAAATTAAATGAGTGAAGGTAATGCAGACGATTTTGGTTCCAATCTATAATGTTTATTTACTACAGTGAAAAATTATCTTTAAATTTCAAATGAAATTACAAAAACAAAGCAAATGCAACGACAGATTTCAAACAATATTTTAAATAATTTTAATAGCAAAAATTGTATGATTTATTTCAAGCAATTAATTCTTTACTAATACCACAAATTAGAGCTTTTCAATTAACTCCTTGATGTTCAAAACAAGACTTATGCAACAATATAAAAATTAATTAAACTTGTGAAATACAGGGTGTATTATAAGTAACTCCCTATTTTAAATTCGAATAACTTCTCTCTTTTTCACTCAATTTTAATGAAACAAACTGTAAATTATTCAGTATTTATTGAGGTTTTCATTCACAAACATTCACATGCACTTCCACATATGCTCCTGCATTATCAAATATTTCCTTAGATGAGTAGGTATGTTGTCCACTGCTGCTCGTAACGTGCATTCAGGAACATTGCTGAGAACATGGTTAAGTCTTTCTCCCAGTTCATCAAGATCTTTACGTTTGTGGCGATAAACTTCTTTCTTAGCCCAACCGCACAGAAAGAAGTCACACGGTGTTCGGTCTGGGCTGCGAGCAGGCCATTCATGCGCAAAACGTCTTCCAATCCATGGTCCTGGAAATTTGTCATGCAGCCATGCCGCACATGTTTATAAAAATGAGGAGGTGCTCCGTCCTGCATGAAATGAAGATTAGCAATGTTATTCCACTGCGAAATCATTGGCAATTTTCAACATTTGCGGGTATCTTTTAGCATTCATTATGTCCCGAATGATAAAAGTCCAACAATGGTTGTGGCTGTCATACCACACCAAACCTTCAGCGTTGCCCGACAGGAAGCTCAATACAGAAAACCTCAATAAATAATTACTGAATAATTTACAGTTTCTTTCATTAAAATTGGTAAAAAATAGGGAAGTTATGCGAATTTTAAAATAGAGAGTTACTTATCATACACCCTGTATTCAAGCAGTATAACATCACCATTAATCACACATTTTACAAAGGAGCGTTCCTGCCTTGCCACAATTGAATCAGAATCCCATCGAATTAAGCTGTGAAGGGGTTTTCATATCTCAAAAATTTGTCTGGGCTGAAGTAGAAAAGCCTGCCTTTAAGTGGGAGACGATTCCCTTTCGATTAACACTAATCTGATCGCATTTTAGCCGGATTTTTAGTGATTGGGTTTCTATTGAAGAGGTCTTGGATCCTTTTTGAACGAATGGAAAGGGTTTTAACAATGTAGATGTAGGCTAATATGCTACATTGTTGACTTATGAAATCATTAGTCTTACATGCAAAATAGACAGTGTAATTACATTTCGATGAAGAATACCTTCAGTTGGTGATTACCCTCGTTATACTGAGATTAGTATAAAATTAATATAAAATTATTATAAAATTATCACACACACACACACACAATAATATATATATATATATATATATATATATATATACAGGGTGGGCCGTAAGTTTCCATACATAGGAAAAATTAAACGTTTGTTTTTATGTTTCAGATACCCTAAGAATATGCGTTTGACGTAAGATCTTGTTTACTGATGAAGCAAATTTTTACGTCAATGGAGAGGTTACTCGGCAAAACATACGTCATTGGAGTAATGCTAACCCTAACTGGCTGAGTCCGACGAAGATGCAAGGTGCCGGTAAAGTGATGGTGTGGGCCGGGATATGGGGTGACAGAATTATTGGACCAATTTTTGTCAGTGGAAATCTTAATGCCGAAAGGTATCTTAACATGTTGCAAGAAGAGATTTTCCCATCCCTGCTAAACGAGGAAGGTAACTTCCCAGTTTACTTCCAGCAAGATGGAGCTCCACCTCATTATGGTCTTCACGTGCGTCGGTATTTGGATCAGCAGTTTCCGGATGCTTGGATTGGTCGGCGTGGTCCTGTGGAGTGGCCTCCCAGATCCCCAGATCTCACCCCCCTTGATTTCTATCTTTGGGGGCACTTGAAGGCCATGGTGTATCAGGAAAAGATACGAGACATAAATCATCTAAAGGAACGTATCACCAACGCCATTACAAGCATAACGTCAACTGTGCTAATGCGTGTTCATCAACAGTGGGGAACACGTATTGAAATGTTTTCAAAACAATGGCAACCATGTAGAGCATATTATATAAATAAAAATGGTTGTCCATAAAAAAATGTTTATTTTTCCTATGTATGGAAACTTACGGCCCACCCTGTATATATATATATATATATATATATATATATATATATATATATATATATATATATGATACACACAGACTGTGCATGAAAAGGAACTCTTCTGGGATAATTAAATCCACTATAGTCCGAATAATAAGTAATGGTAAATGACAAATACCATAGTTTTTCTTTTTCATGATGCAAGCCCGACGTGGGCTGTGTGTATCATAAAAACTCAGGGAACCATTCTGAGTTCATTCCCATATATATATATACAGGGTGTCCGAGAATTATCTGTACAATTTTTGGCTGTTATTAAAAGTCAACCATGAAGTGTAGAATTCCAGTTGTTGTCCCATTTTACAGAGAATCTCATTAAGTTTTTTCTGATACCACGTTTTGACAAGTTTTTTAGAAATGTACGCGGGTGACAGACATTGATGATTTAAAAGCAAGAATCACAGCTGCTATTGAGCGAATTGATGTGGATATGCTGCAGCGTACATGGCAACATTTGGAGTATCGATTGGATGTTTTGCGAATCACTAATGGTGCACATATCGAATGTTTGTAACAACGTTACTTTAATAAAAGAAACTTTTGAAAATACAGATTCTAAATAATCTTGTTTAAGAATTTTACGTGTTATCAAGAATTTTATTAAAAGATGAAATTGTACAGATAATGTTCGGACACACTGGAATTTCTAAAAAACTTGTCAAAACTTGGTATCAGAAAAAACTTAATGAGATTCTCTGTAAAATGGGACAACACTGGAATTTCTACACTTCATGGTTGACTTTTAATAACAGCCAAAAATTGTACAGATAATTCTCGGACACCCTGTATATATATACACACAAACTCAGAATGGTCCCCTGAGAAACTTATATGTTAAACACAGACCGTGCATGGAACAAGGAACTCTTCTGGGAAAATTAAATCCACTATAGTCCGAATAAGTAATGGTAAATGACAAATACCATAGTTTTTCTTTTTTATGATGCTAGCCCCGTGGGCAACGGGTCTCTCGCAAAGAGGTCCCATAAATATAGCTTCCCTCACCAGCTCTCTGCAAAGCAGACAGGATCCAGCTTTGGGACATGGATCTAGGGTTTAAAGCAAGCCTAGTCCCACTACATTCAGAACCTCTATACAAGTAAAAGACTCGTTGCATTCACGTCGGATTGAATAAATCAAAGAAAAAGGGGTAACTATTATATTTTTAGCCAAAAACCAAAACCAAAAAGATGGTGGGAGAATACTGTAAATGTCTCGGCAAACGTTTTATCCATCTCCAACATGAGATCGTCAATTACAATGATTGTATGTTCATTTCCCTTTAACGAATTAACGTCATATACGCCTTTGTGGAACAAAATATCATCTTGGTACTCGTTGAACACTGATTGATACGTCGAATAGCACCATATAACTTTATGCACAAATTTCGAGAACATCTCCCCCTTTTCTTTAATGATTTTAAGCATAAACACAGTTTTACCACATCCTGTAGGTCTAGATATAATACATGTGGATGGGCTCGTGAATCTGAATTTTTCTACAGAGTCCATTTCTAACACGTCACACTCCTAAGTGAGTCATTTACAAAATATTACAAATTTTGAGTGCTGATCCTTATATTTCTTCTCCCACAGAACCGTGAATGACGATGAGGTAGAGCAGCCCATCATTACGGATGACCTTGACGACAGTGTAGTTGTGATCTCCTCCCCTGAACCCTCACCAGCGATACCGGTAACACGTCCAAAGCGGAGGTATGAGATGCCCACGTCAGGTATAAGCGACCGAAATACGCGTCTGTTGCAGCGGTAATAGATCCCCAACCCTCAACCTCTTACGCAACAACACCCCCAGCAGCACCTAATATATCCCCTTATTCATCCGCCGCCCCCCGTTCTGTTAAGTCTACAATAATAGAGCCCCAACCATCAACCTCCTACGCAACAGGGCCCCCATCAGCAGCACCTTCCGCTAATATATCCACTAATTCATCCGCCCGTTCTGTTGAGGATGGTATAACGCTGGAATTGGTGCGATCCGCAGCCCCCACCCCAGCCTTGACTAGAAATCGGTATAGAGTCAGGGTCGACCCTAGAGTCATGTATAGCAGTGGAATTGAGCGCGGACTACGCCGGTTGTAGAGCATATTATAGAGTTTGCTCTTCAGAATCGTGACGAGCGTGAAGTCAGGACGAGTCTGTCCTTTGGATTCGGGTCAGATGACGGTGATGTAGACGATTATTGGGTGATAGTGCCATTTAGACGTTTGGCGGCTGAAGATGTAGAATATATATTAGGGCGTATAATGCAAGCCGCCCAAAGTAGTATAGCCTTCAATATGGACAACTTCACGTAAATATTGACCATGTATACCGTGTTGCGGGTCATAGTGCCATACCGTATACTCTTAACTTCAATTCTCAAGCTATTTATAGACGGCATATAAACGTCGATCGTGGTTGCGGCTTTATAGCAGTACTCTTAGCACGTATGTTTACTGTACAAAATACACGAACTCAAAAAATTTGGTTGCCTACAGTCGTGGAGCATGCCCGTAAACTAGCTGTAGACTGTGAACTTGAATTTGACTGTAATATGGGTCCTGAAGAGCTGAGAAGGGTAGAACAGGAAATGAATGTCCGCATAGTTGTGTTTGGGTTGGATGATCGTCGTAGGACTGTGTATGTTTTTAAAAGCTGTGTGAGAGATCGTACAAGGCCCCTACTTATTTTAGGATTGTCAGGGACAACGTATCTCCCCATCCGTAATATAAGGTGGCTTTACGCGAGTTATGACAAAAGTCGAAAATATGGGAGACATCATGATTTGTGTAAGGGGTGCCTCGAGTTTGCGGATGATATAGTGAGACATTGTAAAGAATGTCACATGGTATGTGAACAGTGTAAAAGCACCAAATGTGAAAGCCGTGTAGTTGAAGCTGAGAAGAGAGACTGTGATGTGTGTAGACGCACATTTTTCAATAATAGCTGTTTTGATTTCCATAAATCAATTGGCACGTGCAGGAAAATGAGAATCTGTGAATGTGGTATGTTTCACACAATGGATAATTGGGGAAAATTTAAGCACAAGTGTGACGTAATTCACTGTCCTACATGCCAGGAGGAATATAAGGCGGATGGAGTAAAGCATGTATGTTATATGAAAGATGCTAAGCCTAAAAATAACCCTTGTATAACTGTATACTACGATATAGAAACATATACGAACGCTGAAACCAAAGAGGTAATTCCACATTTACTTGTGAGCCAGACTATCTGTGATGAGTGTATGGATATCGAATGTGACGAGTGCCCCAAATGTGGTAAACGGACAAACGTTTTTAAAACGAATGTCAGCGATAGTCCTGTGAAACTATTTGTGTCCTATATTGTCAAGTTAGCCGACAAGTTCAAAAAAATGACTGTGTATATTCTCGCCCATAACGGAGCAAAGTTTGACACGCAGTTCCTTTATAAGGAGTTGTTTGAACACGAATCCTCTGAGATATTTACAGGTGATCCATTGAAAAGAGGCAACAAATTAATACAGATGCAGATAAGAGGCAATGTACAATTTAAAGATACTTTATTATTCACACCTTGTAAATTAGCAAAGCTACCCAAGGTGATGGGAGTAGCAGCTGAAGTTTCCAAAGGATACTTCCCATAAACTTTCCTCACCAGCGAGACTTTAAACTACGTAGGCCCACACCCCCCAAACATTATTTTGACTGTATGGATGAACGTGAAGACTTTGATCGATACTACGACAGTTTTAATGAAAGTAACCCTTATAATATAGCTGATGAATGTGAGCGTTATTGCGTGAATGATGTGCGCGTGCTTAGAGTATGTTTCCAGGCCTTTAGAAGGATGTACATAGCCCGTTTCAAATGCGATCCACTGCAAGTCGCAACCACCATCGCATCATTATGTTTTACGGTGTTCAAGAATAACTTCATGCCGAAAGACACCTTAGCCATTATTCACCGAAACAACCCCGCAGTTACGGGCACAAGGCTATTTACTGGCTCATACACCTACAGCAACAGACAGGTGTATACATAAAGCACGCCCGCAACACGGGTGAAGTACCCATTAAGATTAATGGACGTGTTTTTTGGGTTGATGGGTAAGTGAAAACCGTGTCACTGGTGTGAAGACTGTGTACTCCTTTAACGGTTGCTGGTGGCATGGATGCCCCCGTCCTGAGTGCGGAGTCACCGGAGATATCCACGGTAGGTCTCCTGCCGACTGTCTTGCATCGACCCGCACCCGCGATCAACTTATAGGATCACAGTTCACTCACAAAGTCTTGTGGGAGCATGAATATGATGTACGGATGGAGACAGACGAGGTGTACCGTGAGGAAATAAAAGCGATCAAGCGTTCAATGGTGCTGGATCCTCTCAAATGTGGTGATAGCTTGTTTGGAGGACGTACAAATCCTTTCAGACTATACTTCCCACCTACGGAGGGCGTGAAGCTCCATTACTACGATTTCTGTTTTTATACCCATACGTGATGAAGAGCAATCCGTACCCCGTGGGCGCTCCTGAGAAACTGGTGGGACCTAGCCTACCATCCATCAATGAATTTTCAAAAAATTTGAATGATCGTTACTTTGGGCTCTCTTTCGTAGACGTACTACCCCCACGCAAATTATGGATGCCGATCTTACCTGTCGTTATCGACGACAAGCTCATGTTTCCCCTGTGCGTGAAGTGCGCGGAAGAGGATAACGGCGAATGTAACCATATACCCCACCAGCGTAAGATCAGAGGCGTATATACAAGTCCTGAGTTGGCCCTAGCCGTGCGCCATGGTTATAGAATACTGAAGAACATGAGGTGTGGAGGTTTCAGAAGCTACCCAACCTTTTCACACCATATATAAACACCTTTTTGAAGGATAAGGTTGAGGCATCAGGGTATCCACGAGGAGTTGATACCGAAGATGAAAAGTCTGCCTATATTCAACGTTACCGCGACCGCGAAGGTATACAACTTGATCGTGTCCAAATTGTAAAGAATCCTGGCAAGCACTTTAGTGCAAAGTTGTGTCTAAACAGTCTATGGGGAAAATTTGCACAGAATACCGGCAGAGGGAGCATTCATTTGGCACAAAGTTATAGCGATGTCTGGGATTATGCCAATGCCCCCGATAAAGAGGTCATGGAGATCGTAAATGTAGGTAATACTTACGTAATAAAGTACAACAACACTGAATTGCCACAGATACCTCAAGGGTTACAAACATACCTGTGGCCAGCTTCACAACAGCCTACGCCCGTCGTTGAAGGCTTTCGTTGCACAACGATGTGCTGAAGTATACTGCAGAGCTAAACTTTATAAAGTCTCACATACACCGTGAAGTAAAAGAAACAACGCGTGCAGAAGAGAAGCAGCAGGTATGGATAATGAGTCTTGCTGATGGGTAGTGTGACAAACGGTATTACGTCATGCTACACCATGTCGATTACTCATACCCTACCACTGGAAATGTGAATCTCGTGATCATGGACAATCTTAAGTATTTTTATCACTATATTAACGTATATCATGATGAGGTTCGTAGTGAGGTTGTGGCTAGTGCCATGCGTGAATTTTTAACAGAGTTTGAGACGAGTATCGTTTGATGGGCAGAAAGGAAAAATATGAACATATGTTCCTCTCAAATAGTGCGCCGGAGTGTGGAGATGTTTAGTAAAACGTTCCTAGTTCTTATCCAAACTGTCTGGTGCGTAGGCTGGTAGTGATATTCTTGTACCGGTACAACAATTCGACTCGCGGAACAAGCCCATTCACGTATCATCGAGTCAGCCGCCCGTCGAACCATTCCTGCCTACCTGCGTGCCTCACACGGCTCATAGTTATCTCAGAGCTTGAGCCGAGTGGACGTGCGCTCCTCGAATACGATGGAACTTCCTTTGAGCAGCATTCTCAACGCCTCGTACGATGTGTCCGTGACGAAATCGTTGCGCGTGTTCAGGCGTAATTCCGGTACCATTAGCTATGTACTGGAAACGGAATGTAGACCGACAAACAAACGGGTTTATTTAAGTATCGAGGAGATGAATAGAATCTTTGTGATAGTTGAGAAGTGGAGTGAAGATCGTTATAAAATACCTGCTAACGTAGGTACAAGAAGATAGCAGATTAGTGACGCACCCTCATACGCCGTTGTATGTACGTTGTGTATAAATAACGATCGGCCGTGCATTGATATAAGGCTGATGTGGAAGAATGCTTCTGATAATAACGCTCTTATTCCTACGCGAAACCGTTTCATCCTCGACAGAATGTTTGAAATCGTCGGATTCCGAAAACTGAAACCTATATTAGACGCGCGTGTTACGGATATGTTTTATTTTGATACAGTACTTGAATACGCATACACCGCTCTGCTCGATGGGTTTACCGAGTGTAGGGCTGGTGAGAATGGTCTAGTGCTGGATGTTTATTTAAAAAGTTTAGACTCTTTGAAATACCATGAACTTTGGTACAAAGCAATTGATCGGTACAAGGCTGAGCTCACCTACACCGTTCACCCTGAAGAACTATTTCTTTATATAACGCGCAGTTGTCGTAACGATTTAGAAGATTATTTCAATTGCCGCTATGTTGAGTGAGTTCACGATTGAAAAGCTCGAGTCGGTAGAAATAAACCATCGATTGGAAAAGCGTTCTTATAAGCTTGTGTTTAATAATGTAGCTAACGATGAACTCTTTGTGCGTGCTTTTGATTGTATTCTAGACGTATTTAAAGATGACTTACCAACCGGTTGTAAAGTGGGAACAAAAATAGTACTGAACGATATGAAAGCCCTTCATATCGAATACAGGTTTCCCTATACTTTAAGCGGTGAAATAATTAAGCCGCATATACTGCGTAATGCAGAGCAATAATGATGTAATTGTAAACTCGATTAAGACCGAGTTTAGTATTTTGAAAAAAAAGTGAATTGTATTTATATTTTGCTTGACATTTCTCCTGTACTGATTATACGCATATTTCTATTGAAATGTATATTATTTGAAAAGTATATTTATTTTATAAATATATCTCCATAATGTGTGTGTGTGTGTGTGTGTGTGTGTGTGTGTGTGTATTTCTCCTGTACTGTTATGTACATATTTCTATTGAAGTGTATATTTATTTGAAATGTATATTTTATTTTATATATCACCATAATTGTGTGTATATTTCCTGTACTGTTATATGCATATTCCTCAAATGTATATTTATTTTCTATATATTCATAATAAACAGAATGATGCAATGTTGTTTTACTTAATTGTTATGCCTTCTACTACCGGTATTCGAAATATAATAATGCATACAACGGTATTGCTGTATCTGGCAATATTTAAGCCTTCTAAGCCAACTGGCTGATTAGGAGTCTATAATAGTGTATACAATGGTATCTGGCAACTCTGTCTTCGATTAAATGAATACATGGCGCTATCTGGCAACTCATTTACAGCCAACTGGCTGATTAGGCGTATATAATAATAATGTATACAATAATACTGCTAAGAAGAGGTATCTGACAACCATTTACAGCCAACTGGCTGATTAGGAGTCTATAATAATGTATACAATGGTATCGCGGTATCTGGCAACTCAAGCCATTTACGCCAACTGGCTGATTAGGAGCCTATAAAACAACGCCAACTCGGCTGAAGTCTTAATGTGCACTTGGCTCCTGCCAGGTGAACACCTCTCCTCCTCCTTTCTCTCCTTTCTCTTGGGGGATAACGCCGCCTCCAAGTTTTCCCCCCTCCCCCTTTGCAACAACCCCCCTCCCCCACTTTGCAACAAACCCCCACCCCTTTGCAACATTACATAATAACCTGCAACATTCTTGCACTCTCCCCTTTTGCGGCTATACTACTTACACATTAAGGGAGAACCAGGTAAGGTTTTATTAACACACCCGCCCCTCCAACTCCCTCCTAGGGGGGACTGGGAGGGGGTCCTCTAAACGGCTAGGACAATCTGCACCAAATTTAGTATAAAAATTAAGGGAGAACCAGGGGAGGTTTTAGTAACACACTCGACCCTCCCAGTTCACCGCTAGGTTGTGTTTCAGGCAGCTTTTGTTGGCAAGACGCAGCGGGCATTCTAGTATATATGTATATATATATATATATATATATATATGGGAATGAACTCAGAATGGTCCCATGAGTTTTTTATGATACACACAGACAGCGTTGCCATCCAAAAATAATGAAAATCTGAAGATTGGTGTCAAAATATCTGTAGAAATCTGTAGTTTCAATAAAAATATCTGTAGACAAAATCTGTAAACTACCATTTGATTTTAAAGTTTATTTTTGTAAGTAACATATACAATAATATTCATAATTTCAAACAGAAATACAAAAATGGTCAATTAAACAAAATTTAGTGAATGAAAGGTAGATAAACTGAATATTTTAAACCAGAATACTATTCAAGCTACGTCTATAGGCCAGTTTAAGAATGATCTAGACAAAAAGCAGCAAATAGAAAGAACAAGTATATGTTAACCCCCCCCTTATGGCCCTTTGTCGGTTCGGATTCGAAGGGGGTTCTAGTTAGGAGGCTGCAACGGATGCTTCTTCTTTGTACTTTTCTATAATTCTTTTCGGTCGCCTTAGGGGGTCGACACTCTGTTAATTCTTTTCTTTCTGCTTATTAATTCTTCTCTTTTTATAATTATCGACTTTTCTGACTAAGTTCTGAAGCGAGCACGGCTCGAAGGAAAAAAGATAAAAACTTCTTAAAGTGTGGTTTACTTCTTAAAAATTACAGTTGGTACTCTGAATTACAAGGGGTAGAGGTTCGACCTCTTTCGACCATGGCTCAGGCCGGAATCTAAAAATACTTAAGTTAAGGAGGCAAGGGGCCTCTGCCCCCCCTAATGAGGTGCTGATATGAAGAAGTCTAATGAGAAGATCTCTAATAATGAAGATTAATCTAGAAGTGTCTTAAATGAAGTCCTATAATGAAGTGAAGTATTTTACAAATATACGTATAATATAACTTAAATGTTTGGGGGAGAACAGTTGAAGGTTAAATTTCCCCCCTTTTTTTTAAACACATGATCAGATGTTTTTTGAAAGATTTCAACTAAAAAGAAAAAAAATATAAAAAAAAAAGAACAGTAGTATCGCCGATTCGACAATTATGGAGGCGATATTATTTCGTATTAGCACATAAGCACAATTTTGAGTACATGACTGAGTACGTATTAATTTTGGTTCATTACAATTACGATTACAATTATGGATTACAACTACCAATTAATTCATATTCACTTATTATTGTTTTAATTACAATTCCATTACAGTACATTCTTACATTATAAATTAAATCATTACATTTAATTAGTTTCACTGAAGTACATTACAAGTTATTGTTCATTACAGTTTCATTAAAGTACATTACATCAATTACATTATATTAAAGGATTACATTTAATTACAATTTTAGCAAATTGTTAATTGACATATCTACTACTGAAATAATCTAAATAGGTGATACCATTGATAAATGAAGGGGAGTTAACCGTTGTTCTATAATTTAAAGGGGATTAACAACAATGTTATATATTTATAGTTAACAATAATTACGCCAAATTATGTTAAATAATATTAGAACCTGGTTGGTTATCAGAGTTTGAAAGTCTAATTAGCCAGCGATGAGGAAAGCGGAGGAAAATACGATATTTATGATAACGTAATACATAAGTAATACGGAATTTGAATGACAGTTAGGTAGAAATAGTAAGTACAAGTAATGAGAACGGGGATAACTATGTGACGTAAGCCGATAACGAACTAGTGGCCAGGCAGAGAAACAATACAGTATATTATAATAACATAACACATGATAATGTTATAAATTCGAATCAAAGCGAAAGGAGACCTTTTTTATCTTAGAAGCGTTCAAATTATGCTGTGATGAGTGGAATTTCTGATAATAACTTACTAAGCATTGTCTAGAGTTCACCTCGGGAGGTCAAATAATTAAAATAAAAATGAAAAAAATAATACGAGAACGTTTTCGAACGAAGGCAAAAGTTTTGCGTTTCATAGATTGACACGAGTAAAAATAGACTGATAAGTTGATAGGGCATAAGTAGACAATAGGTAGATGAATGAATAAGTAATAAAATTAATAAAGGATAGCGGTCAAGCTAAAATATGGACGTATGGGGGCGGGGATATGGTCGAATAATAGTTATATTTATACTACATAACATAAATAATGACTTCTATAGGGTGTACAGTTTTTATTATGATGATATATAAATTTTCATACATTGAATACTAGAGATATGATGAAGGGAAATTAATGACGGGAAAATGTGACGTCATAGTTATTGAATTTGTACGTATAGTACGAATCATTGTTAGGAAGATTTACAAGAACGAATTAGAGACACAGAGTGGGAACGTAAAGGGAATAAAGTTATTTTGTGACGTCATAGTGTATAAGTCATTATTACAAAAATCGAAATTTTACCCAAAACTCGCTTCTGCGATTTTGGCTTCTAACGTAAAAATGGACATTCGAACATAAAACTATTGTTCATTGTTCGCTTTTTACATTACTCTCCCCTTTTAAAAATGATATTTATACAATAATTTAATAGGGTACCATTAATACAATACAAATGAGAAAATAACATTCTAACTAATTCAAGTTAGGTGACGAATTTTTCTTTACATTACAAGTTTTATACAGAACAAGTGAGTTATTATATAATATAAATGAATTCAAAGATTAATACTTTAGTTTAGACAAACATTTAATAGGATTAATACATTAATTTAGACAACCAATTAAGTTAGACAAACAATGATATGGTTAAAATTTTTTACAAAATTTTATTTTTTTCTGCAGGGAAAATTACATTTATAATGAATAGGTAAAGGGAAAAATATAAATCATACAAGCTATAAGCTAATTTTTATTGACTAGTGTAGGTAAAAATGGAATTACGAAATGGATGATGTATAGACCTGTGGTCTAGTGTGTATTTTTGTGTGCTAGGTATAAAGTGTGTAGCTGATAATTTCGAGACAGATTGTTAAATTAACTGTATAAATGCATGAATGCAAAAATGCATGAATGCATGAATGCAAAAATGCATGAATGCATGAATGCAAAAAAATGATTAAGACTAAATCGCATAGTTGGCACTTACGTAATGAAATAGTTTTATTGTGATATTCAATGATTTGAGTATGAGGTTTGTATATATAGTATATATAGTGTGCATGCATTTTTATTGACTGTTGTAGGTACAAATCGAATTACGTAGTGGATGATGTATAGACCTGTGGTCAAATGTGTAGGGATTTGGAAGGTTTTTTTTGAATTAACAAAGTTTAAAAATGATGTATAATAATTTAAGGACAGTTACTCACGATTAATTGAACAAAAGAAAATTAAAATACAAATTAAAAAATGAATCAATTATGCATTTCCACGAGCTGAATACAATTTTATAATATTCTAAAAAAATAAAAGTAAATCGAATCATAGATAAATTTCGATCAAGAATAAAAAAGTTATTGAAATGAAAGGGAAGCATTTCGAACAATCTTTTCTTTTAATAATTTCAATTGAATTTTATATTAAAAATTATTTTTATATAATAAAAAAAAATATTAAAAAGGTTTAATAATTTTGCCTGTTAATTAGTAAAAATATACTTTTTCGTTGAATGTTGATAGAATTTGAATTATTTGATATTTTAGTCTGAAAACTTGTTTGCATATAGACAAATACATCTGTTTTATTGCGTAGAAGTTTTATTAAAAATTAAATTACTAAAATTTAGGATATGTGCGGTCATACGGGTAAATTTCCCGATCGTACAGAGCAGGATAAATTAGGTACATGATCGATTAATTGTTACACAACTATTATTATCACGTATACATTACAATAATTACCAAAATCGTTACAAACAATTGTAAAAACTATTTTGGTTACAATTAATGAATTACATAACTATATATCTATATACGTAACCATGGCATGACAAGAAAAGACAGATAGGTCAATTTTCTTCTCACAAACACAAAAAAAGGTTGAATTAAATTCTTTTGAACAACAAAAAAAGGTTGAATTAAATTCTTAAATTACATTTTCTTAAATTACAAGGAAAAAGTTGAATTCAATTGACTGCATTGAAAACTTTGACTTAAAAACTAACTTTGACTTGAACTCTCTAACTTAAATCTCTGGGGCGGTTGTCCCTCTTAGATGCAACCTATTGACTTGAACTCTTATCAAGTATCTCTATAAATCTCTGGGGCGGTTGTCCCTCTTAGATGCAACCTATTGACTTGAACTCTTATCAAGTATCTCTATAAATCTCTGGGGCGGTTGGCCGTTTTGGCGCAACCTTCTGACTTGACCTCTTATCAAGTATTCTGAACTGAAAATGAAACTAAAAATGGAAAATGACTGCACTTGATCTCTATTCAAGTGGAGACGATTAACCTCTCTCTTGGTTGACCCTCTTGGTGCAACCTTCTGACTTCAAAAAATGACTTCAAAAATGACTTCAAAAATGACTTAAAAAATGACTTCAAAAATGACTTCAAAAATCTCTAAATCTATAAACTCTCTCTCTTAATTTGCAAGTCAATTCAATTCAGTAATTGAAAAAAATTTGCAAAAAAAAAAAAAAAAAAGTAACTATTTCATTCTAATGTACACGAAGGTACGATACTATTATGTTTGATACATAAAATAAAATTATTCTATACTGAATATAACAGTGAAAATAACTGAAAATAACTCTCTTAAAAATAATTAACTCTGTTACAATTAACTCTGTTACAATTAACTCTGTTACAATTAACTCGGTGTTACAATTTCTATTTCACTAAAAAAAAATGTATCACTGGTGTCTGAAATGTTCAGTGTGTTTTGTGTTAAATTCTGGCTTCATACTAAATATTAACTGTTAATAATACGGACTTTTCAAGTGTTTATAAATTACTTAAAAACCAAAATGTACTTAACAAAAGTTTCTATGGGGAAAATCCTTGAGACGGGTCCTGAAGACGTGTCTTGCTGGCTAAAATCTTCTGGTTAAACATCTTCTGGGTAAAAATCTTCTGGGTAAAAATCTTCTGGGTAAAAATCTTCTGGGTAAAAATCTTCTGGGTAAAAATCTTCTGGGTAAAAATCTTCTTGGGTAAAATCTTCTTGTTAAAATCTTCTTATTACCCTGGTAAAGGGTCTGGAAGACTGGAAGAATCCTGGAGTCGTGAAGATCCTGGTTAAAGGGTCTAGAGGACTGGAAGAATCCTGGAGTCGTGGAGATCCTGGTTAAAGGGTCTGGAGGACTGGAAGAATCCTGGAGTCGTGAAGATCCTGGTTAAAGGGTCGCCAGTTGTTAGACCCCATATCTTCTTCTTAAAATCTTCTTTTGATCCTGATGCAGGGTCGCCACTTTTTTAGAATCTTCTTATCTTCTTCTTCTTCTATGTGTTTATCCTGGTAGTAGGTAGCCAGCTGGAAGAATCCTCTTCTTAATAATCTTCTTCTTCTTATCCTGGCAAGGTCGCCAGCTGTTAACCCCCCCCTTATGGCCCTTTGTCGGTTCGGATTCGAAGGGGGTTCTAGTTAGGAGGCTGCAACGGATGCTTCTTCTTTGTACTTTTCTATAATTCTTTTCGGTCGCCTTAGGGGGTCGACACTCTGTTAATTCTTTTCTTTCTGCTTATTAATTCTTCTCTTTTTATAATTATCGACTTTTCTGACTAAGTTCTGAAGCGAGCACGGCTCGAAGGAAAAAAGATAAAAACTTCTTAAAGTGTGGTTTACTTCTTAAAAATTACAGTTGGTACTCTGAATTACAAGGGGTAGAGGTTCGACCTCTTTCGACCATGGCTCAGGCCGGAATCTAAAAATACTTAAGTTAAGGAGGCAAGGGGCCTCTGCCCCCCCTAATGAGGTGCTGATATGAAGAAGTCTAATGAGAAGATCTCTATAATGAAGATTAATCTAGAAGTGTCTTAAATGAAGTCCTATAATGAAGTGAAGTATTTTACAAATATACGTATAATATAACTTAAATGTTTGGGGGAGAACAGTTGAAGGTTAAATTTCCCCCTTTTTTTTAAACACATGATCAGATGTTTTTTGAAAGATTTCAACTAAAAAGAATAAAAAATATAAAAATAAAAAAGAACAGTAGTATCGCCGATTCGACAATTATGGAGGCGATATTATTTCGTATTAGCACATAAGCACAATTTTGAGTACATGACTGAGTACGTATTAATTTTGGTTCATTACAATTACGATTACAATTATGGATTACAACTACCAATTAATTCATATTCACTTATTATTGTTTTAATTACAATTCCATTACAGTACATTCTTACATTATAAATTAAATCATTACATTTAATTAGTTTCACTGAAGTACATTACAAGTTATTGTTCATTACAGTTTCATTAAAGTACATTACATCAATTACATTATATTAAAGGATTACATTTAATTACAATTTTAGCAAATTGTTAATTGACATATCTACTACTGAAATAATCTAAATAGGTGATACCATTGATAAATGAAGGGGAGTTAACCGTTGTTCTATAATTTAAAGGGGATTAACAACAATGTTATATATTTATAGTTAACAATAATTACGCCAAATTATGTTAAATAATATTAGAACCTGGTTGGTTATCAGAGTTTGAAAGTCTAATTAGCCAGCGATGAGGAAAGCGGAGGAAAATACGATATTTATGATAACGTAATACATAAGTAATACGGAATTTGAATGACAGTTAGGTAGAAATAGTAAGTACAAGTAATGAGAACGGGGATAACTATGTGACGTAAGCCGATAACGAACTAGTGGCCAGGCAGAGAAACAATACAGTATATTATAATAACATAACACATGATAATGTTATAAATTCGAATCAAAGCGAAAGGAGACCTTTTTTATCTTAGAAGCGTTCAAATTATGCTGTGATGAGTGGAATTTCTGATAATAACTTACTAAGCATTGTCTAGACCGTGCAGTGTTTCCCAACCGGGGGCCATATGGCTCCCTGGGGGCCATGGCACATTTGAAGGGGGCCACAGGAAAATGTTATTTTGTCAAATAGAGTTAAATCTGCATATTACCTACTGAAAATAATGCTTATGGGGGCCACAGGAAAAAATAAGGTTCCTAAGGGGGCCATAAGCCAAAACCGGTTGGGAACCACTGGCTCTAGAGTTCACCTCGGGAGGTCAAATAATTAAAAATAAAAATGAAAAAAATAATACGAGAACGTTTTCGAACGAAGGCAAAAGTTTTGCGTTTCATAGATTGACACGAGTAAAAATAGACTGATAAGTTGATAGGGCATAAGTAGACAATAGGTAGATGAATGAATAAGTAATAAAATTAATAAAGGATAGCGGTCAAGCTAAAATATGGACGTATGGGGGCGGGGATATGGTCGAATAATAGTTATATTTATACTACATAACATAAATAATGACTTCTATAGGGTGTACAGTTTTTATTATGATGATATATAAATTTTCATACATTGAATACTAGAGATATGATGAAGGGAAATTAATGACGGGAAAATGTGACGTCATAGTTATTGAATTTGTACGTATAGTACAAATCATTGTTAGGAAGATTTACAAGAACGAATTAGAGACACAGAGTGGGAACGTAAAGGGAATAAAGTTATTTTGTGACGTCATAGTGTATAAGTCATTATTACAAAAATCGAAATTTTACCCAAAACTCGCTTCTGCGATTTTGGCTTCTAACGTAAAAATGGACATTCGAACATAAAACTATTGTTCATTGTTCGCTTTTTACATATACAGCAACAAAATAAGGATGCATATATACAAAATGGAAAAAGGAATTCAATAAAATACATAATTTTGTGCTGTACTGGAATTATGGAATGAACATTATCATTAACAACAACGGGGCTATTTATCTGTACTGTAGATTCCACCCTTTGCTTTCTTTAGCAATGTGTTTTGTTGATGACTTTGTAAGAACCGACGCACAGTCAGCTGAGTGTGGCGTGTTTATGTTATGTTGCCACTCTCTACTGACAGGTGGCGCACGAAAATAATTTGTTGGTTCTTATGGAGAAACTCAGTAATATAACTGTAATATCCAGTGTAGTCCGTAGTGGTTAGTAAAAAAAACCTCAATCTTAGAAATCGGCAAATTTTGGCCATTTTGAAGGAAAATCTAAAAAGAAGCAAAAAAAATCATAAATTTTAGAAATCTGTAGATTTCGCCCATTTTGGGGGAAAAATCTGAAAATCTGAAACAAAGCATAAAATCTGTAGATGCACAGATAAATCTGTAGAAATGGCAACACTGCACACAGACAGTGCATGGAACAAGGAACTCTTCTGGGATAATTAAATCCACTATAGTCCGAATAAGTAATGGTAAATGACAAATACCATAGTTTTCTTTTTCATGATGCTAGCCCGACGTGGGCAACGGGTCACTCGCAAAGAGGTCCCATAAATATAGCTTCCATCACCAGCTATCTGCAAAGCAGACAGGATCCAGCTTTGGGACATGGATCTAGGGTTTAAAGCAGCCTAGCCCTGCTACATTTAGAACCTCAATATAAGCAAAAGACTCGCTGCCTTCACGTCAGATTGAATACATAAAAGAAAAAGGGGTAACTATTATATTTTTAGCCAAAAACCAAAACTTAAACCTCAACTGGCAGAATTGAGCGTCCACTTTTCAAGGCACATAACATGTCCGTTTCAAGATGGGAATGAACTCTTTGCGAGTGACCCGTTGCCCACGTCGGGCTAGCATCATGAAAAAGAAAAACTATGGTATTTGTCATTTACCATTACTTATTCGGACTATAGTGGATTTAATTATCCCAGAAGAGTTCCTTGTTCCATGCACTGTCTGTGTGTATCATAAAAAACTCAGGGGACCATTCTGAGTTCATTCCCATCTTGAAACGGACATGTTATGTGCCTTGAAAAGTGGACGCTCAATTCTGCCAGTTGAGGTTTAAGTTTTAGGTTTTGGCTAAAAATATAATAATTACCCCTTTTTCTTTTATGTATTCAATCTGACGTGAAGGCAGCGAGTCTTTTGCTTATATTGAGGTTCTAAATGTAGCAGGGTTAGGCTGCTTTAAACCCTAGATCCATGTCCCAAAGCTGGATCCTGTCTGCTTTGCAGATAGCTGGTGAGGGAAGCTATATTTATGGGACCTCTTTGCGAGTGACCCGTTGCCCACGTTGGGCTAGCATCATGAAAAAGAAAAACTATGGTATTTGTCATTTACCATTACTTATTCGGACTATAGTGGATTTAATTATCCCAGAAGAGTTCCTTGTTCCATGCACTACTGTCTGTGTGTATCATATATATATATATATATATATATATATATATATATATATATATACACAGGGTTTTTTTTTTGTGACGGTACGCACCGGTACGGCGTACCGGCACCTTTTTTGAATAATTAATTTGTAGATTATCTAGAATCTTTCTTATTAAATTTTTAAGTTTTCTTAAACTTAAGCAATATTGTATTATAATATTCTGTAGTATAAAATTATACTGTATACCTATTTTATTTCATGGCAAGTATAGTTGTTATATGGTAAGCATTGAAATCAATTGTAGATAAACTTTACGTACACAACAAATGTAAGGCATCTAAAAATAAACAACTACGAGCTAGTACACAATACAATTTATTATGCGCCACTCAGCAGTTGACACTAACAGCAAGGAATGAAGTCGACATATTGAAGCAGATGAGAACTTGATGAAAATTTGGAATTTTCTATAAAAAGGTAGGTTAATGTTATGATGTATGTTATATATATATATATATATACAGGGTGTTTGAAAACTTTCTGTACAAATTGTAATGGGGGATAGGCAACACCAAGACAAACCCTTTTCGTCTATAAGTGTATGTCCGATGACGTCACCATTCGGCGCGAGAGGGCGCCGCTGCAATTGGCTAAAAGGTGAAGTGGGCTAGACTCGCGCTTGCCGCGGGCATTCTTAAATCGGACGTAGTACGCGTAACATGGAGCGCTTCACGACTGCTGAGATGGTTGACATGCATATGGTGTATGGGGCTGCCAATGGAAACGGAAGAGCTGCTGTGAGGTTGTACCGACAGCGCTTCCCAAACAGACGTGTGCCAAACCACCAAACGTTTGCGCATTTGCATCGGCGACTGCGAGAAACTGGAACATTCCATGCAAACATGCATGACACTGGTCGGGAGAGAAACGTGCGCACTCCTGACATGGAAGAAGAAATCCTACGGCGATTTGAGGACAATCCAAGCGCAAGCACACGAGGTGTTGCACGTATCCTCGGTGTGAACCACGACCTGGTCTGGAGAGTGTTGCACGAGCAGCAGTTACATCCGTTTCATCGTCAGAGAGTCCAGGCATTACAACCTCGGGATTACCCTCTTCGTGTGGAATTCGCACGCTGGTTTCTGCAGCAGACAGCGGTGCAGCCTAATTTTCCGGCTTATGTGCTGTTCTCAGATGAGACCTGTTTCACACGTGAGGGTGTGTTTAACATGCACAATTCTCACGTGTGGGCGCACGCAAATCCACATGCTACACGGGTGCATGCTCATCAAGAACGGTTCGCCGTCAATGTTTGGGCGGGTATCGTCCATGGCAAGTTGATTGGGCCGTACCTGCTGCCTGCCCGACTCGACGGGCGGGTTTATCGGATATTTCTTGAAGAAACGTTGCCGGAACTGCTGGAAGATGTTCCCGTGGCTATTCGTAGACGAATGTGGTTTCAACACGACGGGGCCCCAGCACACTCCAGCAACGATGTGCGGGATTATCTGAACGCCACTTTTGGGGACCGATGGATAGGCCGGGGTGGGCCCGTAGCCTGGCCACCGAGATCGCCCGATTTAACATGCCTCGATTTCTTCCTGTGGGGACACATGAAGAACCTCGTGTACGAGACTCCCATTTACTCAGAAGAAGACCTCGTAGCAAGAATCGCTGTCGCCGCTGGAACTGTTCCCGAAATGCCGGGAATCTTTCGACGTGTACGTCGGTCAATGCTTCGACGCTGTCGGGCATGCATTGATGCTACCGGTCGCAACTTTCAGCACCTTCTTTAAATAAACATGTTACGCGTACTACGTCCGATTTAAGAATGCCCGCGGCAAGCGCGAGTCTAGCCCACTTCACCTTTTAGCCAATTGCAGCGGCGCCCTCTCGCGCCGAATGGTGACGTCAGCGGACATACACTTATAGACGAAAAGGGTTTATCTTGGTGTTGCCTATCCCCCATTACAATTTGTACAGAAACTTTTCAAACACCCTGTGTGTATATATATATATATATATATATATCCCAATGAGTACCGGCACCTTTTTTTTTTACAAAAAAGCACTGGATATATATATTATATATCCCAATGAGTACCGGCACCTTTTTTTTTTTTACAAAAAAGCACTGGATATATATATATATATATATATATAGAGAGAGAGAGAGAGAGAGAGAGAGAGAGAGAGAGAGAGAGAGAGATTTACTTAATAACTTAATATAATTTGTGTT
Organism: Bathynomus jamesi; assembly: GCA_023014485.1. Classification (NCBI taxonomy): domain Eukaryota; kingdom Metazoa; phylum Arthropoda; class Malacostraca; order Isopoda; family Cirolanidae; genus Bathynomus; species Bathynomus jamesi. The sequence continues at coordinate 585,770 of JAJOZX010002280.1, forward strand.
ATATCTCGTCACTATAGTTCTACGGTTTTCATTTATACTATAAATGAAGTCCGTTTTTGTTCTTTCAATGAGTCCTTTCGGATACAACTTTTTTTCATAAGATAATTTGTTCTTAGGCCTTGCATTATTTGCTGGGTACATCTGTATCTTTACCTTTGCGTCATCTATGATTTCTTGATTCATTGCTCTCCATAGAATCATGTTTCTTGGCTTCCAGTGAAATTCCTTTTACATATTTCGATAATTCCTGTAATTTTTTCCCTGTGGTTGCCGTTTGGGAGTGAAACACTCCTTCTGGGATGTCGAATCCTTTTTAGCATTTTGATAGTGTCGAAAATTACTAAAACAAAATCAGAATTTAAGGTTCCTCCGCTCAGTAGAATGCTTGATGGAATGGGTGATTCAAGAACCATCAATTCCCATTTTACAATTCATACCTTGCACAAGGTTCGCATATAGACGGATGATGGAATTTACATTTTGCTCCAGATTTTATGAAATTTCCACAGAGGTGAATGGGTATATTTACGCTGTCCGTCCTCATATCTACAGTGTTCAAAAATGTCGGCATACAGTTTCATTTATATTCGATTTTGTTTTGTTTTCAATCTTCTTTTGATGTATTTTGTTTCAAAATTTGAATCGTTCGTTCTTCCTCACCGACAGATTTTTTATTTTGGTTGACATCACCTGAATAAATTTCTCTCGCAATTGCACAGACACGTTCGTGTGTTCCATTCGGGTATTTTTTTTTAGGATTTTTCTGTATTCCTAAGGTTATTCCCGATGGTGATCCTTTTGTGGGTCCTTGTGTGTATAATTGATTTGAGTACCTTCTGTCCCGAATTCAAGCAGTGTGCTGTCCCTATGGAGAATGGGTTCTTAACTAATGTGCAATGCACATATTAGTTAAGAACCCATTCTCCATGCACTTTTTTTCGTCGGGCGAACCTAGAGTGGATCTTTGGACCTTTGTTACTCGGAGATTGAAATTCTGAAGTATTGCTTTTATTAATTTCGTTTTCTTTTATTCCAAATTACAGTATTCTCTCTCTCTCTCTCTCTCTCTCTCTCTCTCTCTCCTCTCTCTCTCTCTCTCTCTATATATATATATATAATATATATATATATATATACAGGGTGTCCCATAAGTCCGGCATCATAGGAAAAATAATAAAAAAAGGCAAAACAAAAGCTTTTATTTACAGAACGTGCTCAATATGTCCACCATTGTTTTCAATACACAAATTCAGACGTGATACCCAGTCAGCAAGCACACGGTGAATGATGTCAGGAGTAATGGTGTTACATGCCCCAATAATGCGCTGCCGCAAATGTTCAACACTCCTAATTTTCTCTGCGTATACCAGCGCTTTCAAGTGGCCCCAGAGAAAAAAAATCTAGTGGCGTGAGATCCGGGCTTCTAGCTGGCCATTCCACAGGCCCTCGACGTCCTATCCAATGACCAGGGAATTGTTGGTACAGGTATTCCCTTACTTGGGTGCTGTAATGTGCAGGGCCGCCGTCTTGCTGGAACCATGTTGGGAAATTTCCTTCTTCGTTCAAGACACTGGGAAATGCTTCTTCCTTGAGCATACGTAGGTAGGTGCCTCCAGTGACATGTTCATCGAAAAAGAGGGGGCCTATGATGCGATCCTTCCAAATGCCACACCATACCATCACCCGAGATGCACCTTGTTCCTTTGAAGAGGTATACCAGTGAGGGTTGTTTTGAGACCAGTAGCGGGTGTTCTGTCGATTTACCTCACCATTTCCATAAAAAACAGCCTCGTCACTGAACAGAATGGTGGACGGGAAATTGGCGTCCCGAGCATAGACATTATGGCCTGTAGAAAGAGAAAAATATGAATTATGGTTTGTAGAAATAGAAAAATATGAATTTCTCCTATGATGCCGGACTTATGGTACACCCTGTATATATATATATATATATATATATATATATATATAAGCGCCACCACAGGCGAAAACGTGTTTTTGATGGATACTATTTTCACCCTTCCTCTATCGCGTGGTTTGGATTATAATGATCTTATGACACTAGAAGTATGGTTGAAAACCTTATGAAGCGAACTACTTTTTTCACCTCTATCGCCAGCCAAAAGTTTACCCAAAGTTCGGCATAATAAGAAAATAAAAAAATTAAAAAAATATATATATAAAATATAAAAATCTATTCCAAAAACTCATCAACTTCAGTAGCATACTTAGAACTCTAATTTAGCCAAACATGAACGTTCTAGCTCAATTAATAACAGATACTATTGCCAGAATATTGCTGAACTTTGGAGGCGATTTCTGGCGAATTTTAATTTTGGCGCTTAGGTACCTTAAGACGCGGGACCCCTCAATTTTATATATATATATATATATATAAATATATATATATATATTATATATATAATATATATTATATATATATGTGTGTGGTGTGTGTGTGTGTGTGGTGTGTGTGTGTGTATTGTACAGGGTGTTCGAAAAGTCCCGTCACCCCGTACAAAATGTACATATTGTAATACCCATTTTATTTTTGTGTGATTAATTGTATTTATACGTGGTAGGTGTAATTTAAGAAACAAGTCACTAGCAACAATCACTTTAATTACAGTAAATACGGTTACTAATTACAGTTACTAATCAAGAATATCTGTGTGCGCACCATCATTTTCGTAACAAAGGATTATGCGCCTCCATGTGCGGTATGAAAATCGACGCAGCATTGTTGGAGTAATTGCACCAACTGCATCTCGAACAGCGTGTTTCGGTTCCTCTGTTGTGCGGTAACGCACCCAAGGTACGTTCTGCTTGACGAAACCCCATAACGCATTGTCACATGAAGACAGATCTGGACTTCGGGGCGGCCACTGAAGAGGGGCAGGTAAATGGTGCGAGCCACGGCCGATCCATTTGTCTCTGAACACTTCGTTGAGGAATTTTCCTACATTAATGGTAAAATGAGCCGGAGCGTCTTGTTGAAACCACACCCAACCAAGCAGCCCTAAACATTCGAGCTCAGGCACAAACCAGTCCCGTAACATGATGTCCCTCGAAAAAATGTCCCTCAAAAAAATATGGACCGAACAAGTTCCTGGCAGACACTGCACCCACATCATCACGTGCTGTGGATGGTGTTCCAGTTCCTCAAAGAAGTGTGGATTTTCCTTGCTCCAGAAGTAAACATTTCTCATTTTGGCGCTACGGTAAATTGCACATTCGTCAGAAAAAAATCACTGTTCACGTGCAGGAATTGTTGAAAAAACGGTCAAAAATCATTCACAGGCTTCATATCGTTTCTGCATGTCTGTATCGCTCAATTCATTAACAAATGACGGGCGGTATGGTTTGATGCCGAGATCTTTTGTCATGTGATCTCTCATTGTGGACATGGGGACTGCAAGTTCTTGTGATCGTTTCCGAAGTGATTTTTTCGGTGAACGAGCCACCGATGCAATCACACTTTCACATTGTTCTGCTCGCGTTGTTGGTCTTCCGACCGTGGTCCGTCCTTGATGGAGCCAGTTTTAAAAAGCTTTTCTCCCAGCGTAATACCGTCTTGTTTGGTGGTGCAGCCTTATTGAATCTTGTGTTGAAATCATTCTGGATGTCATGCATCGTTTTGCCAGTATGTGACCTTTCATGAGCCCATGTGCTCATCACTACCTTTCCTCCAGAGTGTAAGTGGACTGGTCTGTCATTGTTCACACAACTCTAATACTGTACCTGGAAAAAGGAAAAAAAATGTCAATGAATCACATAAATTCAATTAATCACACAAAAATAAAATTGGTATTACAATATGTACATTTTGTAGGGGTTGACGGGACTTTTCGAACACCCTGTAGAGAGGTTGTTCGTTATAAAAAGGTTTTCCTTTGCCGATATTGTACTGTCTCCATTAATGACCTATTTAGACCCTCATTAGTTATTTATACCTACTTTATATACTGTATATACAGTATATTAAATGCATTACTTAAAATTTCTCCGTGAGCGAAACATTCTAGAGTCTAGACTCTAGACAATTATGCATCAGCTTTTAGGCATCCGCCAGTCAGCATGCCACTTACTTTCTTGGTCGGGAAAATGACGGTACAGGCGAACACGTGCAGCTCAGATTGAGTTAGCGAAAAGACCTCCTTATAACGAAACATATTTTGATAAGCGAGGTTTTGTTATAGTGGAGTGTCGTTACTGAGATGTTTTATATATATATATATATATCGGCTATTGATTGATGGCGTGGAAAACGCAGTTTAGTTTTTAACACCAGAGAAAAAATAAACATTCTTCAAACTTTAATTGATACCGACGTTTCGGAATGTACTCATTCCATCTTCAGGATTAAAACAATTGTTTTAGCCCTGAAACTCTTGAGAAAGTTATTATTTTTATCATAATGAAAACATCATTATAAATTTTAATTCTTATGCATTGCCTGCCATAATAGTAATATCACGAAATTTGAAAAATTATGTCATATATTCATAATTCTATATTATATTGATAGATTAACTAAATATCCGCATCCGCATTCCTGGATATTGAAATTAAAAATCCGCATCCGCAGATGTTGAAAAACTGACATCCGGTCCACCACTTATATATATATATATATATATATATATATATATATATATACTAGAATGCCCGCTGCGCCTTCTAGGTAAAAGCCCCCGAAAACACAACCTACAGGGGCGACTGGGAGGGGTGGGTGTATTACCAAAGCCATCCTCGTTCTCCCTTAATGTGTATTACGGTGTGTCAATTTTGGGGGTGAAATGACGAAATTGAAAATCATGTGATTTGGTAGCAATTTAATGTAATCATTTGGCATACAAAATAATATCCTTGCTTCAAAAACAATAAAAAATAACTCCTACCTACATCAATTTTAATTAAAAAATTCCATTTTTTCGTAAATTCGTAACAAAATAACAAATGTGCGCAAACATCCTATCAACATTTAAGGTGGCAATAAGATATCATTCAGAGTCTTTATTTGAAAGTAACCAATGCAGTCATGTCCTTTTTGCTGCGGTTCCTTGACATCAGCATTCGCTTGCTACTTGCGCTTTGATGTAGCCTTCTCGCCTCTCGTGACTGTAAACTTGACTAGCTGCTTCTGTGACCATTTTCACACATCTCTCCACACTCTGGGTATGAGAAGGCCACTTTGGCACTTGCATTGGGGCCTCTTTAAGTTGTGTTAAATCTTTGTTTGTTATACATGTTGTCAGTAGTGGCTCCAAAACTTCCGAACTCAAGTTAACTAATTCTGACAATTTCGTGGCATTGACGTTTATCGGAGGTACCTTCCTTGTCTGAACAGAGCAGTCTCCCAGCTGGTCATCATCTAGTGATGTTCCTCTAAGCTTTAGAATGATTTCCACAGCCTCAGTTCGCTCTTTGGTACATTGGCTGCAGAGTATTGCTTGCAAAACTGCCTCTGGCCTAGCATACCAAGCGGACCTTCTCACCACAGGTAACACGATGTCCACCACTACTTTCCTTTGGGTTCTCAGTAGCTGTAATTGAAACAAGATGTGGTTGGGCCCCTCCATCCACATTGGATTAAGTTTTACATTGAACCAGTGAGGAAGATAAAACCCAATAATAAATTCAACAATCAACATCAAATTCTGTAGCATTTTGCCCTTCAGTGCATGTTTGGAAGCCCAAATCCTGCAGAAACGAATCGCTGTAGTTAACCAACGACTGTGACTTGCGGGTCCAATCTCCAAGAGAGCCAGATTTTGAGGCAACTCTCCTCATCTGATTGCTTGAACAATACGATAAGCGTAAGATTGATCCGTGCTGAGGTCTTTCATAACTTCTTCAGACAACACTAGAAGGGGAGGGCCTACTTCGACCTTTGGAAATTTTGTATTTATTTCTAATTCCGTTGCTTCATCTAGCATGTTGCCAAGGGGGCCTGACCACTTGTTGCTGCTCTTTGTAGGACCATCAAGTTCCTGGATGAGACGACGAAGAGGTAGTTCCCCTGTGTGCAAATCACATACAATCCAAACAAGCCTTCTTCCAAGTTTTTTCTCTAAATGCGTCATAACACCGCCCTGCAGTCCAGTGTTCACCGCAGTTAAGTCTCCACCAACGGCCTGCAGTGAACTGTCAAGTCTTCTTTCTTGAAGCCAACATATTATTTGATCAGCAATTGCCTCTGCATGTTTCTTGCCTTCGACTTCTGCTTCAGGAACAAAGTGAAACAAATAGCGGCCACCAGGTTCTGAACACACAGAGTAGTGTTCTTCTTTGATGAGACCGGGAAACTTTCTGTCCATTCCCTCTACCTCTAGGAGAACTTTTGTGTCATCTCTTCTTCCATCAAACAAAAGGCAAGAGAGACCTTCCTCCTTTAAATCTTTTTCATGCCGATCAGATATTTCCTTCATTATTTTTTCTTGTGCTCTTCTTATCTTATTATGATCTATCACTAAGGATGTATCCTCTCGGTTGATGAGGCCTGCATCTATCCAAGCGGCAGTGGCAATCTCTGCAGTTTCTCGTAGCCCCGTATGGTGGCGAATACTGGCAAGGGCAATGTTTGAGATGTCTTTAGTGTTGTATTTCATTCTCTTCGGCGAAGGTTCAGATGGCATTTTGGAGCTATCATCTGATGTTGCTTCTTTCTGTTCATCTGAAGAGCTTTCAAAGAAGTGAGAAACCTCTTGATAGAACTCTTCATCTCTTTGGGTGGCTTCTTCACTCTTCTTTTTCTTCCTTTCTTCCCTCTCTCCGATTTTCTCTTTTTTCTTAGCAATAACAATCTGTTTTTTGGTTTCTAAATAATCTGCCGAACCAATCTGCGCCTTTATGAAAGCCAGCTCCAAAACAGGGATCTTCTTCTCACGAGGACAGCGACAGTCAATGTGAGGGTGAGGTTCTCTTCTGCATGAGGGAGAATAATTGGCTTCAGAACACAACTCTATTGGACACTGGCAGTTAAAAATGTCAAGAAGAGTATCAAGTGTGTGCAGAAATTTATTTTTCTTTGCTAGTTTTCCTTTAACAAGTGATGTCTCAACTGCTTTGTGCCACAGCTTTGTTAATTTTAGTTCACTAGTTCTATACTGATTGAGTACAGGTGGTTTGAATAACACATTAGCTTTTTTCCACTGATGCAAAAGAGGAGGAATCATGTCCCTTATGAGCTCTTTCTCTGTGTAGTTCCTTCTATCCTTTGTATTTTGTTCATGAAGGAGTAACCCTAGTCTCAGCATGCCTCGCACTGTTGCTAGTTCTGATACGGGAAGCTCCTTGCCTGTACCGACTAACAGGCTCAAGTGGCATGACGACTGACCTCTTGTCTTCAATTTTGACATCTTAGGAATATCTGAAAAGAAAGAAAAACATTTAAGTATTTTATTTCAATTACGATGTTTCAAAGTTTAGTCATTCGATGTTCTAAAATTCAATCAAAAAATATTTCATGGGATTACAACATAATTAGACAGAAGAATATGATAATAATAAATAATTGTAATAATCAATAATCCATACTTACAGTTAAACTGTAGTATTCGTCTAGTAGAATAACTATGAAGTAGGTACAAGAGCAATAACAGCAAACCACCATCTATGACATCTAAGAGGCAACTGAGGACTGAGAGTGAGGGACAGTTCTATTCATGTTGTGACTTGTACATTGTACAACAACTATATGACCTTGAAAACACTCCATATGCGATCAGTGGGATAATTCTGTAACAGATGAATAGTTAATCAATTTATGTCCTATTATTTAGTAAAAGAGTCAATTTCTGAAACTTTAAGGTAAAATTGATGTAGGTGAGGGTTATTTTATTTCATTTTGGTTGGCCAATTTCAAGTTTTTACATGAAAAGACACTATATTTTCACTACCAAAATTGATTTGAAAAAAGTTGACAAAATTGACACACTGCGAAAAATGCTCTGTATGAATTGGTCCACAATTAACCCACCCCTTATTTCTCCAGTCTAACTATAGAGTAGATCAAGTCTAGCCTAGAGGGGTCAGCCTAGAGATTCCGGAAATGGTCCAGAGCGGGCAGATAAATTGAGGTCCACAGTAGGATTCCTCACAAGATTAGGTTAGGGCAATCTACCTTCACCTTTGTTAAGCTATGAGTTGATGCTGGGTCTTAGGTCACAATGTAGGCCTAACTTGTTTGACCCAGCTTAATTTAATGTGATTAACTGTTGGTGTAAAAACTCAATTAGTCACTTACTTTTAGTTATTGCAGTCTCTCCCTTCTCCGGTTGTCTCATTCGAGAGCGTACTTTGCTGGTACGTCCTCTCGCCCCGTTCTTCGTTTTTGTTCCCCCTTTGTTCTCCTCTTCGCGGGGCTTCTCGTACCAGCGTTGTCTTGGTTTATTCCCGGTTGGTTGAGCGGTAATGTATCTCCATTACCGAGCACGCTCCTCCCACACAGTATATAATACTAGTGTGGAGAATAACTCTGGTGAGCAACCAATTGGTTTCATCCACCCAGTTATTGACATAAAAGGAATTTATTAATTGTTAGATTAACTACCTACCTACTCAGTGAACCATTTTCGTTACCTCCCAACTACCCACTCATAAGTTTTCCATATACTGGGGGCCCCGGGAGATAAAAATTTTGGTGTCATTGTCACCAATTTTTGTCTGAGTGTAGACTAGCTAACTATTTAACTGTAAATGCCTGTTAATCTGATTAACAGTGCCTATCCTCACCTTCTCATGGAGAAGGTGTAGCATTTAATTAGAAGAGAAAATATACATCCATAGGATGAAACTGTCTATGGTCTTTACCATAAGAAAAGAAAAAATTGAAAGTTAGAAGATAAAATTACAATTCCCCAGCATCTATTTTTTTATTGTAAAAATAGTCGCACCTTTAATGCTGTTTGTCGCTGAGGTCTTGTGTCTGTCAATGTTGTAGTAGGATGCGTTACCACTCCTACTGTCAAAGGAATAGTTACTGGAAGTTCAGTGTCTCCAGTTGTTACTGTCAGTGGAGAAGGTTCTCCAAAGTCCATTGTTTTGGGTCCAGACTCTAAAGGGTACAAAAGAGAAATGTCTCTTGTTGTGTCACCCGTTGAAGTCCTTAATTTGACCACTCTTGTTACCCCATCTGCCCCTGGTCTGAGTTCTGAAACTCTAGCCAGAGGCCAGTTTTGTCTTGGAGTACTGTCATGTATGAGAACAAGGTCCCCTACCTTAATTGTGTCAGACCAATCCTTCTTAGTCATTTGTTTATGTCTCTCCCTTCGACCCATCAAGTACTCAGTTTTCCACTGTTTAATGAAATGAGCTTTAACTCTAGTTAAATGTTGTAACTTAGTCTGGAGCTCATCATGTCGTTGAGTCCAGTTTGGGTCTTCTGAAGAGTCTATATTGTAGTCCGGCAGGAGACTAACTTGTTCTCCCCGAATCAAATGATTTGGAGTTAATGGTTCTGGGTCATTAATGTTGTCACTCACATAAGTGAGTGGTCTATTGTTAATGATGTTCTCAATCTCAGCCAGGAGAGTGAGTAACCCAAATAAGTGTATCTGTTTTTTGCCAATTGCTTTCTTCAAGCAATTCTTTACTGTTTGTATATTCCTCTCCCAGATAGAACCATACCAAGGAGAGGCAACCGGAATATACTTCCACTTTATGTTTGTATTTTGTATATATAATTGTGTGATTTCATTGCTTAACAAGTCATGGATGACTTGTTCACCAGCTTTGAAATATGTAGCATTGTCAGTCCAAACTGTCTTTGGTACTGAATGTCCTGCACAGAATCTCTTAAAGACAGCAACAAAAGATTCTGCTGTAAGGTCCTCCACAACATCCAAATAAACAGCTCTTGAGGCAGCACATGTAAACAGTACAATGTACATTTTTTGTTCAGTGTCACCCACCCCTACAGTCAATGCTCCTGTATAGTCAATGCCTACAGTCTCAAAGGGTCTGTTGAGAGTAACTCTCTCCTCTGGCAAAGCAGGAGGATTTGGTTTCCTATAGGGCCTAGCATGAATACGCCTACATGTGACACACTCACTCAGGACTGTTTTAACAGTGATCCTTCCCTTGGGTATCCAATAAGTTTTTCTTAATGTAGTTAGTGTCTGTGGTACCCCCATATGATATACATCATTGTGTGTTTTTCTGATTATTAATGTTGTCAAATAGCTAAATCTAGGTAAAAGGATTGGATTTTTGCTTTTGTATGACAGTTTTGATTTGTCTAATCTCCCTTTACACCTTAGAAGGCCTTCCTCATCTCTGAACAAGTTTAGATCCACAACTACTGATGGTACAGGTTCTTTTGTTTGTTTCCCATTAGTTAAGAATTCTAACTCTTTATTGTACTCTTTTTGTTGGGCTTGGCCTATCCAGTATTGGGTTGCAACTTCTGTATAATTATGATTATTTTTATTTAGCTGTTTGTTAATTGTAGCTAAACAGTTGTGAGCAAACCTCAAACAGTAGGCTGTCACCCTGACAAGTTTGTTGAAATCAGAATACTTTTCATAATTAGTGATTGGTTCAACCTTTTCATTTGAAAAGATTAAATTTAATGTCAAGTTAACTTGTTCCACAGGCCATTGGTCTGTATTACAGAGCCACTTAGGTCCCATAAACCAAGTTTTGTTTGACTTCAACAACTTGTAGGATAAACCTCTGGTCAGAAAGTCTGCTGGATTCTGTTTAGTTGGAACATAGTGAAAGTTTACTTGTAGGCTTTCATTAGCGTCAGCTATTTCTTTTAGCCTATTTCTTACAAAGATATTCTCACTATTAATGCTATCATTCCGTATCCAGGCAAGACAAATCTGACTGTCAAGCCAGACGTGGATATTAGTTATGAACACATCATAGTAAGCATCCTTAAGCAATGAAATGGTTTTAATGGCTAATGTAGCAGCCAATAGTTCCAATTGAGGTATGGTTCGGGTAGGTTTGAGAGGTGCAACTTTCCCTTTTGCATAAATTAGATGACTTTCTGTAGGGCTTACAAGATACGCACAGCACCCATAAGCTTGTGTGCTTGCATCAGCAAACACATGAAGCCTCTGGGGCTTATCCCTAAACCCACAGCACCTTTGAATTTTAATGTTCTGCACTTTTGTTAAATCAGTAGCTAACTTCTTCCAAGATTTTTGATTTTCATTTGTTATTGGATCATCCCACCCAACATTTGTCCTCCAAATTTCTTGGAGGAGAATCTTTGATTTTATTGTTGAAGGCAGGAATAGACCCATAGGATCAAAAATTTTGGAAGCCTCTGATAATATTTGTCTTTTAGTATTTGCTTCCTCATCAAGTTTAAAACCTTTAGTACAGATTGAATCATGACTGTTAGAAGTTGCATCCAAATACCAGTTCATACCTAAAGTTTTAACTCTGTCTGATGGCTCAGTAAGACCATTATTATCTTTTAAAATCTTTTTGTTTAAATCCTCATTATTTGAAATCCACTCTCTAAGTTCAAAGTTACCTTGTTGCATAATGTTTTGAGAGTGTTCATAGACTTCAGATAATTCAGATTTTGTTGTCGTTGAGCCTATTAGATTGTCTACGTAAAAATGTTCCTTAAGGAAGTTCAATGTTAGAGAGTTATTAAACTGGTTTAAATGATGTCTAATTGTCAATGCTAATAGGCTAGGTGAGCAATTGGCTCCAAACAACACAACATTAAATCTATAGGTTATGAACCCTTTATTCAAATCAAATGGATCCTTGAACCATAAGAACCTAAGTTGGTTCTTATCATATTCATTTTTAAGATTTATTCTCAAAATGCCTTTGAAATGTCACTTTGTACAGCATATTTGTCTAACCTGAACCTCAGTAAGATCTTCACAAGGTCAGAAATGAGATTAGGACCCTCAATCAAGCAATCATTCAAACTGTGTTTATCACTGTCTTTGAGGCTACAATTATATACTACTCTGAGTTTTGTTGTTGGGGCATCTTGTCGATAAACCCCCCTGTGGGTTAAATAATGACAACCATCTTTTTTAAAAGGGTTATTTGTTACTTCTTCAATGAAGCCTTTCTGTAGCTGTTCTTTAAAGACATTATTATATATTTTTACATTATTTTCTTGTTTGAGTTTTTTCATTACTTTATATAAATGTCCTTTAGCTACTTTGAGATTATCTCTTAAAGTTGGACAATTTATTTTCCAAGGTAACTCAATAAAATAACTATTGTCTTTACACTGAATGGTGTCTTCAAATCTTTCTTACCTGGTTGTGTAATATTGTTAAAAGTGTTCACAGCCTTTGTAACAGCTCCCAACTTTGCCCCCCTTTTCTTTTTTAACTTTTTCAATTCCTCACTGTCCATGTCTAAGTCAAAATTGTTTAACTGGGGATCGTAATGAAATAGAGGACAAGAAGAAATTACCAGAGAAGAGAGAGAACAGACAAAACAGTCAAGTTTAAATTTGGTTTAATCCCCCCCAAGTACTTGTGTGTCACTCAGGTCTAAGCTTATAAGAGAATGAGACTCCTTAAATGTAAATGTTTCCTAGTTAGGCCCTAGGTTGTAGACCTAATTAGGCTTGCTCAGGTTAGGCTTAGGCTAGACCATTTAGCCTAATTCTGCAATTTTTGTTAAGTAAGGTTAAGGTTTGTAAATTCCCCACACACGGACCACCAATGCGAAAAATGCTCTGTATGAATTGGTCCACAATTAACCCACCCCTTATTTCTCCAGTCTAACTATAGAGTAGATCAAGTCTAGCCTAGAGGGGTCAGCCTAGAGATTCCGGAAATGGTCCAGAGCGGGCAGATAAATTGAGGTCCACAGTAGGATTCCTCACAAGATTAGGTTAGGGCAATCTACCTTCACCTTTGTTAAGCTATGAGTTGATGCTGGGTCTTAGGTCACAATGTAGGCCTAACTTGTTTGACCCAGCTTAATTTAATGTGATTAACTGTTTGGTGTAAAAACTCAATTAGTCACTTACTTTTAGTTATTGCAGTCTCTCCCTTCTCCGGTTGTCTCATTCGAGAGCGTACTTTGCTGGTACGTCCTCTCGCCCCGTTCTTCGTTTTTGTTCCCCCTTTGTTCTCCTCTTCGCGGGGCTTCTCGTACCAGCGTTGTCTTGGTTTATTCCCGGTTGGTTGAGCGGTAATGTATCTCCATTACCGAGCACGCTCCTCCCACACAGTATATAAATACTAGTGTGGAGAATAACTCTGGTGAGCAACCAATTGGTTTCATCCACCCAGTTATTGACATAAAAGGAATTTATTAATTGTTAGATTAACTACCTACCTACTCAGTGAACCATTTTCGTTACCTCCCAACTACCCACTCATAAGTTTTCCATAACACCCTAAATTGTGTATACTAAATTTGGTATAGATTAGCCTAGCCATTAACCATGTATAAACGAACATAGGGGGATCCCCCTCCAAGTTCCCCCACCACGGGGTGAGTGGGAGGGACGGGTTTGTTACTAAAACCTTCCCTGGTTCTTCCTTAATGTGTATGCTAAATTTGGTGCAGATTACCCTGGCCATTAGGCGTGTATAAACGAACAGACATCATCATCATCATCATCATCCCCAACATATGTGTATATATATAAGGGTTCCAAAATACTTAGCCCCCCCATTTGCAGCTTACATTTTACTTATATCGAAATAGTTTTAGTGATTATAAAAATATATAAAATTCTTTATTTACTGCAGGTATTAAAATTACTCTAGCTGATAAAGTGATAATATAATGGCTTCTCAATTAATTGGTGATTCGGAAAGGCAACGTGTGATTGATCGCATACTAGCAATAACATTTGGGGAAGCTCGTGATGCTGGAGCCACCTTTATAACACGTTCATGGGTTGCCAAAAAGTTGCGAAGAAGTGAGGACTTCGTCAAAAGAAATTGGAATAAAACTTTGGATGATGTGAAATGGATACAACCAAATCTGGGCGCCCAAATTTTCCACTCTCTCAGGAAACAAAAGACATCATTGAAAGCGGTACCCGTAAGCGGAAAAAACAGCTGTGCTAAACTTTCTAGAGAGATTGAAGTGTTAAGAGGAAAGATCGTTAGTGGTGAGATCATTCGACTGTACCGTCATAGGCAAGGTTTAAAGCCTTGGCATGAACTTCCAAAGCCAAGAAAAACTCAACTTAACATCGATGACAGAATGTGGTTTGCCCATTATCTTGAAGATTGGGATGTGGATGATTTCATGCATTTAGCTGTCTCCGATGAATTTTTTGTTTACGTAACACGTCGGCCTAACTACCAAAATGATCGAGTGTGGGCCACAACACCAGATGAAATCGATGACAATGAACATTATCGCGAATTATTAGAAAGTCCAGACTGTGTTGGTGTGTTTGTTTTGTTCACTGCAAAAAAGCTCATGTGGGTGCTGAAGCCAAATGGTCAGAGTTGGGATGGACAGTATTTTCGTGATATTATTCTATCCCAGCATGTCATTCCTTTTCTAAGAAACCCAAACAATGTTATGGATGTCGATCAGGTCACACTTCTACACGATAAGGCCCCCTGCTTTAAGGCATTAGCCACTCAACAGTTGGTGCGGAACCATGAGATCGATTTCTTTGGAAATGAAGAATGGCCAGGAAATTCTCCTGACCTGAACGTCTGTGAACACATTGGATCAGTTATAAAGGACAAGGTTGAATGTCTCTTGTTTCAAGACCCTGCAGCAAATCGATTTTCGAAGGATACAATGACGCAACACATTGAAACTGTTTTAGCAAATTTGCGTAACGATCAGATCTATTCACGTCACTTTTGGCAAGCTACCCAAAGCGAATTCAGGCTGTCTTGGAAGCCAATGGCGGGAACACCAAGTTTTAATTGTTTCTCATTAAATGCAGGATTAAATTCTCTTTTGTAAGGTATGTTTAGTTTTACTGTACCTCTAATGGTTTCGGCCATGGGCGGGGGGGGGGGGGCTAAGGTTTATTGGAGCCCCGTATACAGTATATTAGTGATATATCGGATGTCAGAGTTCAGACATCCGCGGATGCCAAACTTTTACATCAGGATGCGGATGCGGATGTTCATGCATAAATTTGTCAGCTTGATAATATGATAATTTAAATTCATATTAATTTATTAATTGACTTTCGATTTTTGGTTAGTTATAATATTAGATATTCAATAATATTAGATATTAGATAATATTTTTTGTAATTATAATTTTTTACACACACTCTTCTTTTTGGACGAGTTTTTCGCCACATAACTGTGCGTTACCAGGATGCGGGACGGGGACCCAACTCGTCTTGCATCCCACCAACCACTTTCCCCAACCACCACCCTTTGGAAAGTAATAAATTCAAAAAACTTGACTTTTTTTTACGTGAAGGTCAAAATATGATAATGAAAACCCACTCTAATAGACAGAGTTTATTTTCACAACAGTTTCGATGCCCACTGGCATCCTCTTCGGGTGGATACAGAAAAACGAATGAACCAAAAACAAGAGGGAAAACAGTCCAGGGACCATTAAGAAATTCGCACCTAGGTTAGATCCCGTTCTCCCGACATTGGAAGGGCATTTGTATTAAAGGGACCGCTTATAAGTACATTCGCACAAATTTAAAACTATCTCCTTGTTCTATACATACAGATTCTATTCTTTTTTTACATAATTATAACATTTATTAGTAATGGTCCCTGGACTGTTTTCCCTCTTGTTTTTGGTTCATTCGTTTTTCTGTATCCACCCGAAGAGGATGCACAGTGGGCATCGAAACTGTTGTGGAAATAAACTCTGTCTATTAGAGTGGGTTTTTATCATCATACTTTGGAAAGTAGTATGACATTGTTATGTATTGTACCATGAACAATTAATTTACAAATACACAACAGACATTGCCAGTTACATTAAAGATCAAATGAAGGCTGCACAAGTTTCAGTATTTGAACTGAATGAGGGGCAAATTGTGCTTCAAAAATAGCAATTTAGTAAATAGTACACATCCGCAACATCCGCATCCCGCAGGTGTGGATGCGGATGTGACATACATCACTAATATATATATATATATATATATATATATATATATATATATCAGGTGTCCCCAAAAATTCCCCTATTTTTAAATAAATGCTCTAAGCTAAAAAAAAAGGAGCCTAGACACAAAGTCAAACGCAATAAAACATAGGAGTTTTATTAACCTTAATAACCCTTAAACCCTACCCGTCGTACTGGGGTACACCAGTACCCCGGGTATTGCTGCGTAACTTTTATAATGGGTAGGGGGTTAAGGGTTAAACAACATGTTCAGTGTAATTGCCATTTTTTCTTACACAATATTCAACCTCACACAAATGTTTCACGTAATGTTTGGAAATAGTTCAGCTGGGATGTTTCTGATAACCCCATAGACTTTGGTCTTTAGGTCTTTAAGTGTCTTTGGCTTGGTAGAATAGATCAGTGATGTAGGACTCAAGAGTTGTTTTTCTGGTCTTGGTCTCGGCCATGGTGGTCTCGACTACATCACTGGAATTGAGCCTGTTTTTATGTAACCCCACAAAAAAAAAGTCAGGAGGTGTGAGGTCAGGTGAGTATGTGGGCCATTCCACTGGTTCATGAAAGGAGACTAGTCACCCGCCCGGAAAAAATGCTTCATCAAAAAGTTGTTTCACAAGCAGTGTGTGGAGGTGCTCCATCCTGCTGAAACCACCGTGAATCTGGAGTAATGCAGTTATTCTTTTTACGGGACAAATTAATTAGTTGTGGTAAGTAGAAATCTCGTAGCATCTGACGATATAAATTTGGCATTGCCGTTACTGCTTTTCCAGCTTCATTCTCAAAGAAGTAGGAACCTACTACGTCTACACCATACCATCTAACAGCGACCCAAATGTTAAACTTAGCAACACTACGTGGAAACTCTATTGGAGCGCCAGCATGACTTCCCCAGTAATGAAAGTTTTGCTTATTAATTTCACTAGACCGATATACATAACACCTGTCAGTAAAGGGGTGTTTGTTAAAAAACTCAGGATCTTCTTTTAGCTTTGCTAACAGCCATATTGCGAATTCCATTCATTTTTGCTTTTGAACATCAGTCAGTGAAGCTTGGGAATGAATTTTGTCCGGAAAAGGCTTAATTTGGTACGATGTATACGATGCACAGATGTTTGTGAAATACCTGCTTCTGCTCACAAACGTTGAATTGACTTTTGCGGACTGCGCGCAATAATTTCATGAACCATATTTACGTGTTGCATAGTTCTTTGTGGATCGTCGTCCACCACTATTACTGTAATGTTGATTGTTTACATTTCCTTTTGTATGACATTTTCTAACAATTCGTGATATTGTCTTTCTGTCGGGTGGATCTCTGCGTCGGGCAAAAGTTTCTGCAAAAGTTCGTCTGCACCCGCGTCACAAAATTTGTCACATGAAACCACTCAACGATTTTGATTTTCTGTTCCAGTTGCAAACGTGGCATCACTGTTTGAGGGTTCAGCCGTTAGAAATGTATGGTGGCCTAGAAAGTAGGCTTACAATAATTTATGAATTAAAATTCAAACGAATGCTTAGGATCACCAATTTATATTGGCCTACGTGTCGGCTCACTATAATAAATAAATAAATGAGAAGAAATGGTTAGGGTCACCATTCTGGTCAACCAAAACAAACAATATATAATAAGGAGATAAATATAACTTTGTAGTTTTTGTTTAATTAGAAAAATAAAATAATTAATTATTTGTTCACAGTGATTAACAATTATAAAGGGTGATCCAGAGAAATGGGACCCAAAAGAAACCCCTGTAACTCTTAAAGTATAAGCCCTTTTGTAAAATCATACGCATCATTCGAAAGAGGATAGTTACAAGTTTGTACAGGATTGTATAGGTTTTGAAAATACAAGACAAGATAAGATACAAAACAAAATAAATGTGTTAGTTAAAACTAACCCTTCAAGATGACTGCATGGACTGTGGAACAGCTGCGTTTCATAACTGAGCAATATTATGAGCATGGAAGAAGTGTAGTTTCAGCTCAAAGATCTTTCAAGACAAATTTTCAGATGTCAAAATCACCTTCTAAGAGCTGAAACTACACTTCTTCCATGCTCATAATATTGCTCAGTTATGAAACGCAGCTGTTCCACAGTCCATGCAGTCATCTTGAAGGGTTAGTTTTAACTAACACTTTTATTTTGTTTTGTATCTTATCTTGTCTTGTATTGTCAAAACCTATACAATCCTGTACAAACTTGTAACTATCCTCTTTCGAATGATGCGTATGATTTTATAAAAGGACTTATACTTTAAGAGTTACAGGGGTTTCTTTTGGGTCCCATTTCTCTGGATCACCCTTATATACGGTAATTGTGCTATATTACAATGACTGATTATAATTATCAATAAGAAATGGTTTACACAGTATAAGAGTTAAGTGAATACAATAATGACAAGAACACTAATTTACATAAGGTATACGTATTGAACACACAATAATAAGTAATTAAGCACTCATAACTGAAGTAATGAAAGTACAATAAACAGATTAGACCTAAACTACAGGGTGGGCCGTAAGTTTCCATACATAGGAAAAATAAACATTTTTTTATGGACAACCATTTTTATTTATATAATATGCTCTACATGGTTGCCATTGTTTTGAAAACACATTTCAATACGTGTTCCCCACTGTTGATGAACACGCATTAGCACTGTTGACGTTATGCTTGTAATGGCGTTGGTGATACGTTCCTTTAGATGATTTATGTCTCGTATCTTTTCCTGATACACCATGGCCTTCAAGTGCCCCCAAAGATAGAAATCAAGGGGGGTGAGATCTGGGGATCTGGGAGGCCACTCCACAGGACCACGCCGACCAATCCAAGCATCCGGAAACTGCTGATCCAAATACCGACGCACGTGAAGACCATAATGAGGTGGAGCTCCATCTTGCTGGAAGTAAACTGGGAAGTTACCTTCCTCGTTTAGCAGGGATGGGAAAATCTCTTCTTGCAA
The DNA here is from genome assembly GCA_023014485.1 of Bathynomus jamesi. Classification (NCBI taxonomy): domain Eukaryota; kingdom Metazoa; phylum Arthropoda; class Malacostraca; order Isopoda; family Cirolanidae; genus Bathynomus; species Bathynomus jamesi. The sequence continues at coordinate 604,771 of JAJOZX010002280.1, forward strand.
CATGTTAAGATACCTTTCGGCATTAAGATTTCCACTGACAAAAATTGGTCCAATAATTCTGTCACCCCATATCCCGCCCACACCATCACTTTACCGGCACCTTGCATCTTCGTCGGACTCAGCCAGTTAGGGTTAGCATTACTCCAATAACGTATGTTTTGCCGATTAACCTCTCCATTGACGTAAAAATTTGCTTCATCAGTAAACAAGATCTTACAAACGCATATTCTTAGGGTATCTGAAACATAAAAACAAACGTTTAAATTTTCCTATGTATGGAAACTTACGGCCCACCCTGTACATTTGTAACGGGAGAGTTAAATTGAACGGTATTGAGGACACTATGAAGAAGGCATACCCGATTAGGTAGAGTTTGTAGTCGTTTAAACGTTGAATACGAATAGTCTATCAAGACGTAACAAAACACTGTAGGCCGAGTGCCGGTGGCCTAGGAGAGGTTTACAGACCTGCGATTTTGACGAAGGTGACTCTGAAGACGGAAAAGCCTACCGGCGTAAACTGCGTGACGAGATCTTGATGAAAGGATTCTTGCTTCGCTGATCGAATTATGGTGAAGGATGAGTGAGGGTAGGGCCAGAAGGATGACGCCAGTAGAAATCTTGCAGAAGTGATGTTTGCTTCTGGCGGGATGAAATTGTATGTCGCCTCAAGTGATGATTTACTTCCAATGCTTGAATGGAGTTTTGAAGGACAGCGGGCCGCTCTCTGACGAAGGGTCGGGGGGCGAGATGTGAAGAGGAAATGCGTAAAAAGGCAATGAGCAAAAAATGAGAGTGATGTGAAATGGACTCGCATTTTTTAGGCCAGGGAAAAAGCGTTGTTTTCGCGGGCATTTTTGGAAAATAAGATAAAATTTGCTTTTTAGTCCGTAGCACAGACCCTAATTTTACTGGAACCCTGCATTGTTTGTTATAAAGCAAATTTTTACATATTTTGAAAGCTTATACCACCCCATTCAAGAATCCATCGGGTGTACACCTGACCCCCGGCTTGGCTTTTTCAATATGACCGCCATTTTCCAAGATGGCCGGCGAAACTGAAAAATCCCATATCCTGGTCAATACTTGATGGATTTTGGTGATCTTGGTGTTATTTCTAGGGGTTTTTAGGATGATGAGTCGATCTGGAGGGGTTGCAGATACTTTGGGAGTCGTTTTGACCTACATTCGTCAATACTCAAGGTCATTGGAGGTCAAACGCCCCCCGAAATAAGGAATATCCCATATCCCGGGCAGTCGTGGAGATATTTTGGTGATCTTACTGTCGTTTTTATGGTTTTGGGTGAGACTGAGTAGTTCTATAGGGTTTAAAATGAAATCAGGGATTATTTTCCCCATGTTAAGGTGAATTCCAATATGTCTAATTATTCCTCTTATTTTTTTCAGGTTGTTGAGGTTATTGCTGATGGTGCTGCCCACCTGGTGGTTTGATGACGTCTTGGTTGTGCTGATTCCAAAATTGTTTTTTGGCTACTGAATATGGAGAATATACCAGGTGAGCACTGTTTAGTTTTCACTTGCTGAGGATAAATTATTTCAATGCGATTTGTACTCTGAAGAATGGGTAAACAAAATTCTTATTTTTCAGGTTCTACAAAAGCTGCAGACGAATGTTTCTTCAAGGATTTCCTGCGTAGCTGTCCTGGAGGTTAGAAAGGTCTTTCAAATTGTGGGAGGATTCAGAAAATCATAGAGAGCAGCGACATCAGAGGGCAGCCAGATGTTCGAGCGAGACTAGAGCCTCTCTTGGAAGATGGAGCAAAAATACTTTGTTGTCACAAGAACTGTGTTTCCACTTATGTGTCCAAGCGGAATTTATCAGCATTCATGAAAAAGAGAGAATGTGATACCCCTACAGTGGAGCCAAAAAGACTACGTAGTGCTGTTCTCAGTGAAGGCCCAGTATATGACCCTAAAAAACACTGTCTCGTTTGTTTGAAAGTCAGTGAGTGTATATTACCCGAGAAATATGACATCAAAGTTCCGGTGCAATACCGCATTCCAGCATCTAGGTTTATGACCGATAAGCTTTGTGATAAAAAAAACAAATTACAAAGATGTGTTGATAGAAAAGTGTAAGCTGAAAAATGATGAGCAGGGACAAGGGACTACACGCTTTGAGTGGTTGTGACACAGTTGCAGCAATATATGGCATCGGCAAAGCCACTGCCATTGCCACAGCCAAGAAGGGTCGGAAGCTAGACAAGTTGGGGTCCCTTGATGCATGCTTCGACCATATCGATAAAGAGGCAACAGCGTTCATTGTTGCATGCTATGGGGATAAGAAATCCTCATCTCTTACTGAGTGTCGTCAGCGAGTATGGGCTCAGAAGACAGGGAAGTCGGGAACTGCTGTACCCAAACTATGTTCTCTACCACCAACAACTGAAGCTTTCCATCAAAATGTGCTCAGATCCCACTACACTGTGGCGAACTGGCTCGATGCACTAAAGTGTGACCCACCACCACTTGATCCTGTGCATTATGGGTGGGAGAGAGACGAAACAAACAGAGTTCTCATCCCAAAAACAGTTGGTGAAGGAGTGTGCTTAGCACCAGATGAAGTTCTGAAGCTAATCAGATGTGGGTGTGAATCACAATCTCAAAATCAGCATGCAGGGGGAGTCGCTGCGGCTGCATGGGACACGGAATCCCTTGCACAATGTTCTGTGCATGTGGCAGCGGCTTGGATTGCAACAATCCATTGACGCAAAACGCAAACGAAGAGCAGACTGATGATCCTGACGATCCTGACACAACCATGTCTTTTGATATTTGCTCCCAATAAATGATTACCTAATGTGAATAACTGCATCAAAGTTGTCAATGCCAATCCCCCAGCTAGGTGTGAGCTTTGTTTTGCTTACGAGGTCATATCTTGTAGCTTTGCAACCTTCCATAGAATGCATGTGCCCTGCACTTCAGAATAAATTGTGGTTTATATCCGAATATCCATATCCATATAATGTGGGTTATGTCATTTAAGCATTATGATCTGGTTTTATCTGCAGAAAAGATGTTAAGTGCTCAGCAGTTAGCTAGATTGTAGAAATTGTCACTGAAATAAAGCAAATACAGTGATGTCAACTGTGGCATTATCATATTTCAAGGCCAAACTTTAACCTCAAATGACCTTGACTTGACCCATGGAGTTGCAAAATGATATCCTACTGTTATCATGTGCCTAGAGAACTACTCAGTCTCGCCCAAAACCATAAAAAGGACAGTAAGATCACCAAAATATCTCCACGACTGCCCGGGATATGGGATATTCCTTATTTCGGGGGGCGTTTGACCTCCAATGACCTTGAGTATTGACGAATGTGGGTCAAAACGACTCCCAAAGTATCTGCAACCCCTCCAGATCGACTCATCATCCTAAAAAACCCTAGAAATAACATCAGAAATAACACCAGTTTCGCCAGCCATCTTGGAAAATGGCGGCCATATTGAAAAAGCCAAGCGGGGGTCAGGTGTACACCCGATGGATTCTTGAATGGGGTGGTATAAGCTTTCAAAATATGTCAAGATTTGCTTTATAACAAACAGTGCAGGGTTCCCTCCCCGTGCAACCGGACTATTTGTCTTTGTGGACGGTTCGTGTCCACGTGGGGTTTTATTGCCTGGTTTACAACTTTCAGCCATGAAACAAACAGGCGAGGAAAAAATATTTCGTTTGCCTCTACAAATTTAAAGTATATGCCCATAGATATATGTGGAATAAAAACTCCAAGCTGTCACCTTTCTAAAGAAGAAACCCCAATAATAAAATATACATCCATTATAAAATAACGGGCAAATAAAAATGGGGATATTTTGGGGGACACCTTATCACCATATATATATATATATATATATATATATATATATATATATATATATATATATATATATATATTGTCATTGACGTTCCACCTCACCAAAGTATTTCAGAGAATAGTTAGAGATAAAATCTATGATTTCTTGGATAGTGGAAAGATTCAACGAAAATCAGCACGCATTCTGATCAGGAAGAATCAGCCTATCATAACTTATAGAGCATTATAACAATATCCATGATGCACTGGAAGGCACTGCAAACTACAATGTCATATACACGGATTTTGCTAAAGCTTTCGACAAATGTATCATGGTATAATAGCACATAAAATGAAACACATGGGAATAACAGGCAAAGTGGGAAAATGGATCTACAATTTCCTCAAAGAACTTCTACAGGTCGTCAAAATTCAAGGTATATCATCATCAGAATCAGAAGTACGCGGCTCAATACCACAAGGTACAGTACTGGCCCCACTCCTGTTCATTATCATGCTAACAGACATAGACAATAGAGTAAACAGCAACAGTATAATAAGATCGTTTGCAAAATTGCAGATGATACAAAGATCAGCAGAAAAATCAGCGATGCAAATGAGGTGGAAGCCTTGCAGAGGGACACAAACAAATATACAAATGGTCAGAAGACAACATGAAATTTAACACCGAGAAATTTCAGCTCTTGAGATATGGTAGAAATGAGGAACTTAAACAGACAGCATATTACGCTCCAGATAGACAGGAAATTCAGAGAAGTACGAAAGCGATCGATTTGGGGGGTTATAATGACCGATGATGCGAAATTCGAGACACAAAATCAGATAGTGATAAACAAAGCAGAAAGAGTCGCGGGACAGGAGTAGTATAGCCGAAAAAGGGGAGAGTGCAGGAATGTTGCAGGTTATTATGTAATGTTGCAAAGGGGGTGGGGTTGTTGCAAAGGGTTGTTGCAAAGGGGGGTGGGGGGAAACTTGGAGGCGGCGTTATCCCCAAGAGAAAGGAGGAGGAGGAGAGAAAGGAGGAGAGGTGTTCACCTGGCAGGAGCCAAGTGCACATTAAGACTTCCAGCCGAGTTGGCGTTGTTTTATAGGCTCCTAATCAGCCAGTTGGCGTAAATGGCTTGAGTTGCCAGATACCGCGATACCATTGTATACATTATTATAGACTCCTAATCAGCCAGTTGGCTGGTTGTCAGATACCTCTTTTTAGCAGTATTATTGCATACATTATTATTATATACGCCTAATCAGCCAGTTGGCTGAGTTGCCAGATAGCGCCATGTATTCCATTGTATACACTATTATAGACTCCTAATCAGCCAGTTGGCTGGTTGTCAGATACCTCTTTTTAGCAGTATTATTGCATACATTATTATTATAGACTCCTAATCAGCCAGTTGGCTAGTTGTCAGATACCTCTTTTTAGCAGTATTATTGCATACATTATTATTATATACGCCTAATCAGCCAGTTGGCTGAGTTGCCAGATAGCGCCAGATACCATTGTATACACTATTATAGACTCCTAATCAGCCAGTTGGCTTAGAAGGCTTAAATATTGCCAGATACCTGTTGTATACAGAATACCGGTAGTAGAAGGCATAACAATAAACAACATTGCATCATTCTTTTTATTATAAATATATAGAAAATAAATATACATTTGAGGAATATGCGTATAACAGAAATATATACACACAATTATGGATATATATATATATATAAAATAAAATATACATTTCATATACATTTGAGGAATATGCGTATAACAGAAATATATACACACAATTATGGATATATATATATAAAATAAAATATACATTTCATATACATTTCAATATGTACATAACAGAAATATATACACATAATTATATATAAAATAAATATACATTTCAATATACATTTCATATACATTTCAATATGTACATAACAGTACAGGAGAAATATACACACACACACACAATTATGGTGATATATAAAATAAAATATACATTTCATATACACTTCAATATGTACATAACAGTACAGGAGAAATATCAAGCAAAATATATATATATATATATATAAACACAAATCAATAGAAATATGCGTATAATCGTCAAGCAAAATATATATATACAATTCACTTTTTTTTCAAAATACTAAAATCGGTCTTAATCGAGTTTACAATTACATCATTATTGCTCTGCATTACGCAGTCTATGCGGCTTAATAATATTTCACCGCTTAAAGTATAGGGAAACCTGTATTCGATATGAATGGCTTTCATATCGTTCAGTACTATTTTTGTCCCCACTTTACAACCGGTTGGCAAGTCATCTTTAAATACGTCTAGAATACAATCAAAAGCACGCACAAAGAGTTCATCGTTAGCTACATTATTAAACACAAGTTTATAAGAATGCTTTTCCAATCGAGGGTTTATTTCTACCGACTCGAGCTTTTCAATCGTGAACTCTTCACTCAACATAACGGCAATTGAAATAATCTTCTAAATCGTTACGGCAACTGCGCGTTATATAAAGAAATAGTTCTTCAGGGTGAACGGTGTAGGTGAGCTCAGCCTTGTACCGATCAATTGCTTTGTACCAAAGTTCATGGTATTTCAAAGAGTCTAAACTTTTTAAATAAACATCCAGCACTAGACCATTCTCACCAGTCCTACACTCGGTAAACCCATCGAGCAGAGCAGTGTATGCGTATTCAAGAACTGTATCAAAATAAAGCATATCCGTAACACGCGCGTCTAATATAGGTTTCAGTTTACGGAATCCGACGATTTCAAACATTCTGTCGAGGATGAAACGGTTTCGCGTAGGAATAAGAGCGTTATTATCAGAAGCATTCTTCCACATCAGCCTTATATCAATGCATGGCCGATCGTTATTTATACACAACGTACATACAACGGCGTATGAGGGCGCGTCACTAATCTGCTCTCTTCTTGTACCTACGTTAGCAGGTATTTTATAACGATCTTCACACCACTTATCAACTATCACAAAGATTCTATTCATCTCCTCGATACTTAAATAAACCCGTTTGTTTGTCGGTCTACATTCCGTTTCCAGTACATAGCTAATGGTACCGGAATTACGCCTGAACACGCGCAACGATTTCGTCACGGACACATCGTACGAGGCGTTGAGAATGCTGCTCAAAGGAAGTTCCATCGTATTCGAGGAGCGCACGTCTACTCGGTTCAAGCTCTGAGATAACTATGAGCCGTGTGAGGCACAGGCAGGAACGGTTCGACGGGCGGCTGACTCGATGATACGTGAATGGGCATGTTCGTACGACTCGAATTGTTGCACATATTTGTTTTTCCGTTTCGTCACTACCAGCCTACGCACTTTGGATAAGAACTAGGCGCTAATCATCTCCACACTCCGGCGCACTATTTGAGAGGAACATATGCTCATATTTTTCCTTTCTACCCATCAAACGATACTCGTCTCTAAAATCTGTTAAAAACTCACGCATGGCACTAGCCACAACCTCACTATGAACCTCATCATGATATACGTTAATATAGTGATAAAAACACCTAAGATTGTCCATGATCACGAGATTCACATTTTCAGACGTAGGGTATGAGTAATCGACATGGTGTAGCATGACGTAATACCGCTTGTCACACCACCCATCCACAAGGCTCATTATCCATACCTGCTGCTTCTCTTCTGCACGCGTTGTTTCTTTTACTTCACGGTGTATGTGAGACTTTATAAAGTTTAGCCCTGCAGCATACTTCAGCACATCGTCTGTGCAACGAAAGCCTTCAACAGTCTCACCAGAACATCCGTAGAGTATTTGTACATCTTGGAACTTCGCACAATCCAATGTGGCTTTAAAAGAGGCATAGGAGGGGGGAATAGGAAGTTTTTCGGTATCCACCACATCCTCACACTTTACTGAATACCATTTCATAAACGTTGTGCAAGCAATATTAAAGGTAGCCATTTCAATATACGTCTGATCTGAATACACGTCTGATCTCTCGGGCTTACTGCGGTCGACTGACCACGCAGGGACTCCCAGATAGTAGCATGACTCACGCAGTGGGCGGAGCTTAGAACTTTCACCTACACACACACACACACACACACACACACACAAAGGAGAAAGTGAAACGCTATTTGATTTATTGAGATATTCATATATTTACAAATACGATTCGAGATATTCAAGTTATATATATATATATTTACAAATAGATACGATTATATACAAGACGTGTGAGTTAGAAGCATCATTGGTATCCAAAGGGTACGGTATCATAGGTGCCAGGTAACTGGTAACGTTTCCTATAGGTGTTACGGCACACCATCGTACCCCTAAGTTCCTTCACGCCTCCCAGCTTCTGCGCCCGAAAATTGTGGGTGCCTACAATTAGTTGGTGAGGTTCCAAACATACTAGATCCTTCAACGACTCAAAGTTAACAACCTCCCGATTCGCATGGTTGAGCGTAATACCCTTTGCCTTCACGATATATTTCATTTCATCCCCTACCCTGACCCGTACCCCATAAGTCTTAGGTCCTGTTGAGATAAAAGAGTCGGCGTATGCGTCGTCCCCATACTCATCCTTGATCTCATCAGTGAGCTCGCCGAGGAACTCCCCAATAGCGGGCATGTAATCACCCTCCCTCTCTGTGAATATCACGCTATCTGTATCGGCATACAATACTCTCCGCCCAAGAGAATGCAATAGACCCCAAAGTTTTATACGGGCGTAGGCTGTTGTGAAGCTCGCCACAGGTATGTTTGTAACCCTTGAGGTATCTGTGGCAAATTCAGTGTTGTTGTACTTTATTACGTAAGTATTACCTACATTCACGATCTCCATGACCTCTTTATCGGGGGCATTGGCATAATCCCAGACATCGCTATAACTTTGTGCCAAATGAATGTTCCCTCTGCCGGTATTCTGCGCAAATTTTCCCCATAGACTGTTTAGACACAATTTTGCACTAAAGCGCTTGCCAGGATTCTTTACAATTTGGACACGATCAAGTTGTATACCTTCGCGGTCGCGGTAACGTTGAATATAGGCAGACTTTTCATCTTCGGTATCAACTCCTCGCGGATACCCTGATGCTTCAACCTTATCCTTCAAAAAGGCGTTTATATATGGTGTGAAAAGGTTGGGGAGCTTCTGAAACCTCCACACCTCGTGTATCTTCAGTATTCTATAACCATGGCGTACGGCTAGGGCCAGCTCAGGACTTGTATATACGCCTCTGATCTTACGCTGGTGGGGTATATGGTTACATTCGCCGTTATCCTCTTCCGCGCACTTCACGCACAGGGGAAACATGAGCTTGTCGTCGATAACGACAGGTAAGATCGGCATCCATAAATTGCGTGGGGGGAGTACGTCTACGAAAGAGAGCCCAAAGTAATGATCATTCAAATTTTTTGAAAATTCATTGATGGGGGTATGCTAGGTCCCACCAGTTTCTCAGGAGCGCCCACGGGGTACGGATGGCTCTTCATCACGTATGGGTATAAAGAACAGAAATCGTAGTAATGGAGCTTCACGCCCCCGTAGGTGGGAAGTATAGTCTGAAAGGATTTGTACGTCCTCCAAACAAGCTATCACCACATTTGAGAGGATCCAGCACCATTGAACGCTTGATCGTTTTATTTCCTCACGGTATACATCGTCTGTCTCCATCCGTGCATCATATTCATGCTCCCACAAGACTTTGTGAGTGAACTGTGATCCTATAAGTTGATCGCGGGTGCGGGTCGATGCAAGACAGTCGGCAGGAGACCTACCGTTGATATCTCCGGTGACTCCGCACTCAGGACGGGGGCATCCATGCCACCAGCAACCGTTAAAGGAGTACACAGTCTTCACACCAGTGACACGGTTTTCACTTAACCCATCAACCCAAAAAACACGTCCATTAATCTTAATGGGTACTTCACCCGTGTTGCGGGCGTGCTTTATGTATACACCTGTTTGTTGCTGCAGGTGTATGAGCCAGTAAATAGCCTTGTGTCCGTAACTGCGGGGGTTGTTTCGGTGAATAATGGCTAAGGTGTCTTTAGGCATGAAGTTATTCTTGAACACCGTAAAACATAATGATGCGATGGTGGTTGCGACTTGCAGTGGATCGCATTTGAAACGGGCTATGTACATACTTCTAAAGGCCTGGAAACATACTCTAAGCACGCGCACATCATTCACGCAATAACGCTCACATTCATCAGCTATATTATAAGGGTTACTTTCATTAAAACTGTCGTAGTATCGATCAAAGTCTTCACGTTCATCCATGCAGTCAAAATAATGTTTGGGGGGTGGTGGGCCTACGTAGTTTAAAGTCTCGCTGGTGAGGAAAGTGTATGGGAAGTATCCTTTGGAAACTTCAGCTGCTACTCCCATCACCTTGGGTAGCTTTGCTAATTTACAAGGTGTGAATAATAAAGTATCTTTAAATTGTACATTGCCTCTTATCTGCATCTGTATTAATTTGTTGCCTCTTTTCAATGGATCACCTGTAAATATCTCAGAGGATTCGTGTTCAAGCAACTCCTTATAAAGGAACTGCGTGTCAAACTTTGCCCCGTTATGGGCGAGAATATACACAGTCATTTTTTTGAACTTGTCGGCTAACTTGACAATATAGGACACAAATAGTTTCACAGGACTATCGCTGACATTCGTTTTAAAAACGTTTGTCCGTTTACCGCATTTGGGGCACTCGTCACATTCGATACCCATACACTCATCACAGATGGTCTGGCTCACAAGTAAATGTGAATACCTCTTTGGTTTCAGCGTTCGTATATGTTTCTATATCGTAGTACACAGTTATACAAGGGTTATTTTTAGGCTTAGCATCTTTCATATAACACACATGCTTTACTCCATCCGCCTTATATTCCTCCTGGCATGTAAGACAGTGAATTACGTCGCACTTGTGCTTAAATTTTCCCCAATTATCCATTGTGTGAAACATACCACATTCACAGATTCTCATTTTCCTGCACGTACCAATTGATTTATGGAGATCAAAGCAGCTATTATTGAAAAATGTGCGTCTACACACATCACAGTCTCTCTTCTCAACCACACGGCTTTCACATTTGGTGCTTTTACACTGCTCACATACCATGTGACATTCTTTACAATGTCTCACTATATCATCCGCAAACTCGAGGCACCCCTTACACAAATCATGATGTCTTCCATATTTTCGACTTTTGTCATAACTCGCGTAAAGCCCCCTTATATTACGGATGGGGAGATACGTTGTTCCTGACAATCCTAAAATAAGTAGGGGCCTTGTACGATCTCTCACACAGCTTTTAAAAACATACACAGTCCGGCGGCGATCATCCAAACCAAATATAACTATGCGCACATTCATTTCCTGTTCTACCTTTCTCAGCTCTTCAGGACCCATATTACAGTCAAATTCAAGTTCACAGTCTACAGCTAGTTTACGGGCATGCTCAACGATCGTAGGCAGCCAAATTTTTTGAGTCCGTGTATTTTGTACAGTAAACATACGTGCTAAGAGTACTGCTATAAAGCCGCAACCACGATCGACGTTATATGCCTTCGGTAAATAGTTGGAGAATTGAAGTTAAGAGTGTACGGTATGGCACTATGACCCGCAACACGGAATACACGGTCAATATTTACCGTGAAGTTGTCCATATTGAAGGCTATACTACTTTGGACGGCTTGCATTATACGCCCTAATATATATTCTACATCTTCAGCAGCCAAACGTCTGAACGGTACTATCACCCAATAATCGTCTACATCACCGTCATCTGACCCGAATCCAAAGGACAGACTCGTCCTGACCTCACGCTCGTCGCGATTCTGAAGAGCAAACTCTATAATATGCTGTACTACCCTGCGTATCCCGCGCTCAATACCATTGCTATACAGGGCTCTAGGGTCGACCCTGAGTCTATACCGATTTCTAGTCAAGGCGGGGGTGGGGGCTGCGGCGCGCACTAACTCTAACGTAATAACATCCTCAACAGAACGGGGGGCGGATGAATTAGTGGCTATATTAGGTGCTGCTGCTGATGGGGGCCCTGTTGCGTAGGAGGGTTGGGGATCTATTATTGTAGACTTAACAGAAGGGGGGCGGAATAAGGGGGTATATTAGGTGCTGCTGCTGGGAGGTTGTTGCGTAAGAGGTTGAGGGGGGGTCTGCTCAACAGGTACGTATTTCGGCCGCTTATACCTGATGTGGGGTTCTCATACCTCCGCTTTGGACGTGCAACCTGTATCGCTGGTGAGGGTTCAGGGGAGATCACAACTACACTGTCGTCGAGGTCATCCGTAATGATAGGGTGCTCTACCTCATCGTCGGTTCTGTGGGAGAAGAAATATAAGGATCAGCACTCAAAATTTGTAATATTTTGTAAATGACCCACTTAGGAGTGTGACGTGTTAGAAATGGACTCTGTAGAAAAATTCAGATTCACGAGCCCATCCACATGTATTATATCTGGACCTACAGGATGTGGTAAAACTGTGTTTATGCTTAAAATCATTAAAGAAAAGGGCGAGATGTTCTCGAAATTTGTGCATAAAGTTATATGGTGCTATTCGACGTATCAATCAGCGTTCAACGAGTACCAAGATGATATTTTGTTCCACAAAGGTGTATATGACGTTAATTCGCTAAAGGGAACTGAACATACAATCATTGTAATTGACGATCTCATGTTGGAGATGGATAAAACGTTTGCCGAGACATTTACAGTATTCTCCCACCATCTTAACATAAGCGTGTTCTTCATCAATCAGAATCTATTTTCAAAAATAGATACATGCGCGATGTGTCGTTAAATACGCAATATCTAGTCTTATTTGCGCAACGTAGAGATGTATCACAAATTGGGGTATTAGCCAATCAAATGTTCCCGAATCAGCGTAAGGAGTTTTTGGAAGTTTATAAAGAAGCTACAAGCACGCGTTACGGATATTTGCTTTGCGACCTTCATCCGCGAAACACGTTTAGAGTGCTTCTGCGAACGAATATATTTCCAAACGAGCCTGAAACGGTGTATATTCCAGAATGACAAAGAGACTAAAGAAATACCATGAATTAATAAAAATCTATCATCGACTGCCCCGGGCAATGCAGCAGATGTTTATTAAAAATATCGACGCCGACTTTTTAAAATGCATCTGTGAAATCTGTCTTAACGTTATAAATTGCAATGTATCAATGAAAACCCATCAGAAGGCTCGCCTACGCCGCTACAAGAACATAATACGTACACTCGCTCGTAAAAGTCAAACTGTAGCGAAGAAAAAACGAGTTATTGTGCAAACAGGAGGGTCATTTCTCCCCATCTTATTTTCAGTTTTGGGCCCTTTACTGACTAGATTAATATAATGAAGAAAGTGGTAGTGATTCCCACGAGGTGTACGCTTCACTGCAAAGAGACACGGATCTAGATCCCCGTAAAAGCAGACTTAAAAGAATGGAAAGCGAATTGTTAGCCCTATTAAACAGTGAAAAAACACCTGATGAGAAAAGAATCTTATACCAAGAAGCTCTGCAGAAATTTCTTCACGAGTACGAAAATTATAAGATCCCTACGGAGATTCCTGTGGTTATTAGGCACAGCACGGGGGCCGATGGCGACATAGGATCTGTGTCCGACGATACAGCTGTACCCTCCCACATACATTGAGGAGTAAAGGCTTAGGTCTTTATAATCTATTGAATGAGGATCCAGCCATACAATGGACCGATACAGGCGAGATCATTGTGGAAGGATCAAAGGTACAGGGATCGAATATCGTAGACATTGTCCATGATCTGGTGAGAAAGTGGGATAGGCCATCACCATCAGGATGGAAGCATATTAAAGCAAGACAACAAATAAATGTCCCTAAAACGTTGATAGGAAATCTGAACAGGTTAAAAGACTTGGAACACGCAACGTCTGTGGCACAATTGAAGACGCCGTCACCCCCTGCGGTAACACCTTTCAAGAGGAGAAAGAAGAGGTTAAACCAACCCTACCCACTGCCTCTAAAATACGCAAATGGCTAACGTATTAACTAAACGTTATTATGACATTTCTACCCCATCCTCTTACGGCGGCGTAGATAGACTGCACGTTTACGGAGTAGGAAAAAAGATGTTGAAAGATTTTTGAGGGAGCAGGACGCTTATACCTTCATAAGCCTGTGAGAAAAAGGTTTAAAACAGCCAAGACAACGGCTTCCTCGATTGATTCTATTTGGCAAGCAGATTTAACAGACATGCAAAGATATTCTGTGTATAACGATGGTTACCGCTACATTCTATTCATAATAGACGTATTCTCTAGATATCTGTGGCTAGTTCCTCTGAAAAATAAATCACCTGAAACAGTTGCTAAAGCCACCAAAACGCTAATGTTAAAAGAAAACAGGGTTCCTGGCTATTTTTGTACGGATATGGGGAAGGAGTTTATAGGCCGTGCTTTTCAGAATATGTTGACAGAGTTTAATATCAGCTATTACACAACCAATTCTATACATAAGGCTTCCTTAGCTGAAAGAGTTCAGCGCACCATAAAGGAACGCAGCACCGTTATTTTACACATAAAAACACATACAGATTTCTAGACATTCTGGAACCATTGGCATCATCCTACAACCGCTCACACCATCGCACGATTGGGGCAACACCTAACGAAGTTTTAGAAAGAGGTACGCTCCCGAGAAGAGATGGACCACCACCACCACCACCACCACCACACTCTGTGCGCTTCAAAACCAATGATTATGTAAGGCTGTCGCGTTCGGGAATAAATTCGCAAAGGGTTTTGAGCAAGGATGGACACGCGAGATTTTTAAAGTTAGGGCTGTGAGACCTAAAGGTGTGATAATGATGTATTACATTGAAGATTTGAATGGGGAAGAAATCTCAGAGGCTTTTACCGCGAGGAATTGCAGAAAGTTGCGTTTAATTTAGAAAAAAATGTGTTTAAATTGAGAAAATTTTAGGAAGCAAAGGTTCAGGAAGGAGAAAAATGTAACTGGTGAAATGGCTAGGGTACCCAGAAAGCTTCAACACCTATATAAAAGCTGATGCAATAATGAAGCTTAAATAGTATGCAACATGGCTCCTAACCATTTCTACGTCACACTCCCGTCCTCCTCGTCCCTGTCTGTACACCCTAACAACACGCTAGCCAACTTTGTAACAGAACTCCATGGGCACATTGAATTGGGTCGTGATTCGTATGAGGTGGGGATATGCGAAATTCAGCTGGACACCGTCTTTTTAAATATTGAACATAAAGAAACCGTTTTTACGATTCTTAGAGACATTGACGAGTGTGAAAAAGCTGGGGTAGCTATGGATGAAACTATGCGCATCGCTTGGACTAAGATTGCACGGTATTACAGTACAGAAGTAAGACTAGGGCCGGTCAATATGGTTCGGCCGAGGATGTTGTGAGAGGCTTAACGTAAGTTTAAGAAACTCAAACCTTACGAATGATTTAGTATATGAAATCGTAAACAACCCTGCACATACACTAATCCTAAAATCAAAGACTAACAGATGTCTTAAAGAACATAGAAAGTTCAAAATTCTAACCAACGGCCGATATAGCGCAGCCTTCCAAAGAGACACATTTCACGAGACACAGTATAACTTGTCCAGATTAATGTATCAATTGAAGATGGAGAAATTGGTTGAAAGGTCCCCAGACATGTGCTATATTTACAGTAATATAGTGGAGCACCAGTTTGTTGGGGATACCCAGGCACGCCTGCTGCGCATTGCTCACATCCCCAACCATAGAGGAAGGAGTTTGAGTATTACTATGACAGACCCCATTATGTGAATGTCGCAACTAATTTAATAACCAATATCACAATATATATAAGAACGATTGAGGCGAAAACTTCCCATTCGGTAACGGGAGCTTAACAGTGAAGCTACACTTTCGACGCACTGAGTTATAATGGATAGAAAGCCTTTCACCGTCTATCGAGGGATGCGATACCAGCGCGGTAGTGGACTTGGATCCATTTTTTCATCCATACTACGTACGGCTGTTCCTTTGCTGAAGAGGGTGCCAGATACCTGGAAGGAAAGCGCTACAATCAGGCCTTAACACTGCAGAAGCATATTGGCCGGGGCTAAACCTAAAGAAGCCCTAAAAAAACATTTAAAGCGTACACGGAACGAAATCATCAAAGATGCAAAGAGAAAAATGCGTGGTGGCGGGAAGAAGAGGGCCCCCCGGAAGAAGGAAGAAGGGGTCACGTGGTATTAAACGTAAAGGCTATCAAAAAAGAAATGCTGTAAGCGAATGAAACCTATGGTTGACCACTTTTTTGACTGATATAAGCTAAGGATATTGATCTCATGAATCATAGTTTGTTTACCACTTGTCGAGAGAGGAGTCACTATTTCGCCATGGCACGCTTCATCCACCCATGTAGTTCACAATGCTGTAAATCGGAGCTGTCCTTTTTTGAGCTCCCGCCAACCCAAGTTTCTATTGAGCACAGTGACTTTATTACAATTAACCCTTTAAACACAATTAGTTCCCGAGTGCACCTATAGAATCGTGATACCCAGCTCAGGTCCTTACTTTTTTGATCCAAGCTGTGTGCACATGTACGCTAAGCTACGTATAGCCCATTCTGATGGAACGGCCTGCGATGACAAATATGCTGTATACCCTGAACACAAACTTTCTGCACGCCATATTCAACCAGTGACGTATATTTAAATCAGAACCAACATATCGGCAGGCACGGGGTACTATCATCTACGAGCCTATTTGGAAAATGTCCTCAACTTTTCCAAAGAAGCGAAGGCTACCTTTTTAAGTGCGGAGAGATATTATCAAACAAAGATGAAAATAGTATAAAGGACAAATTTAAAAATTCTAAAAAGAAAATATACGAGTGTTTTGGACGGTTGCACAGATTTCACTTTCCAGGAGAAGTTGTTTGTGAACGGGGTGGATATGAAAATAAAGCTCACCCGCACGAGTCCTGAGATCTGCTTAAATCTGGATGCGAATCAAGAAGAGGGCGCAAAGTCCATTGTGTTCACATTTGGACACATACTCCGCGTACGGCGAGTGAAATTAAGTTCACCAAAACAACTAGAAATTGAGAAAAATTTACTAAACGCTACAGTGAAATATCCTATTAACAGAGTGCAGATCAAAACTATATACGGTTCCTGCAGGGTTGGCATCGAAGCAGATAGAAAAACATTGCCCTGGGAAATCTTCCTAACAAGGATATTAATCGGCATGCAGGACCACGCGTCGGTGAATGGAAAATATAAAAGAGTGCCTTTAAATTCGAGAATTTCGGACTTAAAATATAACTCTATACGTTAATGGCACTGCTTTGGGTGGAAAATGGGTACGGACTATCATCAGACGTGTGTTACCTCTTTGTGCCAGAGCCTATAGTAATCTGACCATATTGCAGGTGATTGTGATGAGCTTGGTATGGGGTAACGCAGGAAGAATCATTGATCAATTAACCTTTATCCGTTTGACATTACACCTGACTGATCTGCTAGCGTAATACCCATTTACACCACAGCAGAGCGGAACATCTCAGTGCGGCTGGAATTCGCAAAGCCTATAGACGCTCCTATTAGTGTACTAGTATATCTCGAATCGCAAGCCCTAATAGAAGTAGATAGATTTAGAAGCGTTATCACTGACTTTTAAAATGGATGCTAATACACTTCAGAAAGTAATGGAGCGAGTCACACGTTCCAATTTATCGGCGTGTTTGCGAAGAATGAACATTGAGTTTGCCAAGTACGCGAGAATGCGGTATAGTCTTATTGTGAACACAGACATCATCGGTAATGAAGGGATTCACTGGATCGCTGTCTATTTTAAAAATAGACAGCGCCTGTACTATTTTGATTCACTCGGTATCAACCCTGGAGTGACCCTATTATTGTAAAATTCTCGCTCAGTTACATATTCCCGAAGTTGTATGGAACCCATTCGTATGCAGGGATATTTTACTAATGTTTGCGGAATGTACTGGTCATTTCTCATGCATATGTCAAATGATAAAGAATTTATAAATTTTTTAAATTTATTGACCCGTGTCACACTCACCGAAACGATGAAATGGTATGCAGACAGATAAAAAACCGTTTTCAATGTACGTACTGTTGTATATTATAATGTTTTTGTTCGTATATTTGTATATTCGTTTATTGTATGATTTCTTTCATTTAATAAATTTATGAAAATATATTGCGTCTTCTTATCCCAAAAAGATCGAAAAACACTTACATTATTTGACATTGTTGACTGATTAGTATATCATCCGTATTCCCTTCAAAAGATTGTATAACTCGTGTCAAATCCTCATCGGACCTTAAAGGAAAACATATACAGAGACAGACGACAGACAGATCCCCATTATGTGAAGATATCTTTGGTTCGAGGAGTGAACGCCATAAAAATTTCGATTTTAGCATAATGGGGAAATAACATTGATTGACATTTTTGACTAGTATCTATTTGACGAAATACTACAACTCTCCGTATATATATAAAATTCTAATTATGGACACTTACATTTCTATGGTAGTCCCTTGCGTCGGATTGTAAGGAGCGTCACTGCAAATATCTTCTACGGTTTGCGTCGAAAATAGTTCGCCACAATCAGCCGCATTGAAAAGACTAATTGTGGTTAATGCTGCAGTATCACGTTCTTCATACAAGTCTGGGGAGACGTACAGGTCCATGGTGGAGGATGTGTGACACTGCTGACTGATCAGTATATCATCCATATTCCCTTCAAAAGATTGTATAACTCGTGTCAAATCCTCATCGGACCTTAAAGGAAAACATATACAGACAGACAGACAGACAGATCCCCATTATGTGAAGATATCTTTGGTTCGATTACCAATTTCGATTTTAGCATGATGGGGAAATAACATTGATTGACATTTTTGACTAGTATCTATTTGACGAAATACTACAACTCTCCGTATATATATAAAATCGAATTATGGACACTTACATTTCTATGGTAGTCCCTTGCGTCGGATTGTAAGGAGCGTCACTGCAAATATCTTCTACGGTTTGCGTCGAAAATAGTTCGCCACAATCAGCCGCATTGAAAAGACTAATTGTGGTTAATGCGGCAGTATCACGTTCTTCATACAAGTCTGGGGAGACGTACAGGTCCATGGTTGATTATTCACTGATGCGAAAATAGCTACTGTTACTCCCAACTGAAAATATCCCCTTTTATATGCACATTCGCCAAGCTCCGCCCAAAAGACCAGATGTTCGTCGTGATTGGCTGCCGATGTAGCTGGGTGGAGCTATGACGTGTACCATTCCGCTATAACGAGACCGGACGAGTAATTGCATCTTTATATTTCACTAATAGAATTAATGCTCTTATTCTCCTTTGAAAATTATTTGGTGATTCGTATAGAACTTTTGATATTGATTCCAAATATGGTTTCAGAAGTTTTCTATCACCCATAGTTTTCGAGAAAATAATATTTCCATTTACTCAATTTCCCGCATCTCTCGCTCTCTTTCTATATATATATATATATATATTATATATATATATATATATATAGTGTATGAGAGATAATTGTTATTATTACTAAATTGAGGTTATTGGTAATGGATCTGGGCAAGGTGTAATAATGTAATAGACCATAATATTCTATTGAAATAATTTGTATTGTTATGGTTTTAGATAATTTAAGCTCAAGACCTGCATTGTCTACATCGACTCCATCCGTGATATAAAAATAAATGCATATTTTATTTAATTATTTCATTACATTTATCGAATGTAAATTATCTGCTGCGACTCCCCATCCAACTACCACTCAGATCCAACGTCGCTTAGTTGCTCGGCTGAGTTATGATAAAAGAAAATTATGGCAGTGGGTATGAGTAAGTTGTTTGATGTAATAGAACACAACATTCTACTCAATAATTTGTGCTGTTGCGGTATTAGAGGGTCAATCAGTGACTGAATTAAAAGTTATTTGCCCGATAGATATAATATGCATCAGTAAATGAGGCTTGCACCACTAAAGCATTTGCCAAACATGGTGTGCCACGGTAAATTCAATTTATATAGATATGAGTAAGGTGCTTGATGTAATAGAACACAACATTCTACTCAATAATTTGTGCTGTTGCGGTATTAGAGGGTCAATCAGTGACTGAATTAAAAGTTATTTGCCCGATAGATATAATATGATATGCATCAGTAAATGAGGCTTGCACCACTATAGCGTTTGCCAAACATGGTGTACCACGGTAAATTCAATTTATATATATATATATATATATATATATATATATATATATATATATATATATATTGGGGGGGGAGATCTCTCACCCGTTCTTCGGCCCGACCCCGTTTCATTGTAGAAATAATAATAATAATGATAATAAGAATTGATGTGCAAGGTGTTTGCAGTTAAGATGTAGTTTGTGTGTAAAAAGTTATTTATTAATAAGTAGAATTTAATTGGCTTCAAATTATATTTTAAAAAAGCATCTCATCATTATATTTCTATATGACACCATACAAAATACGCGTAAATATTTTCATTGTAGAAGTAATAACAATGACAATATTAATATCTGAAGTCAGTGGTGATTTCTGCTCGAATAGCTTAAACCATCGACCCGAAAAAGGTCCCTAGAGACACGATTCGAACAAAAAAGGTCTCTAGGGACACGAATCGAACGAAAAAGGTCTCTTGGGACACGATTCGAACTGATTTAGTTTCTGCCTTTCATCGTGTGTGTGTGTGTGTGTGTGTGTGTGTGTGTGTGTGTGTGCATGAGTTGTTTTTATATATATATATATATATATATATATATATATATATATTGTGTACGTTTTTCCCACTGTTATTCGTGACTTAAATATTTATAATAAAAATCAAGTGTCTAAAAAAGTTATTTAATAAGCAGAATTTAATTGGATTCATTGTAGAAGTAATTATAATGGCTATATTAATATTATATTTAAAAGACTGATATAATTATAGTAAACTTATGTCGAAATAGTTACCCATAAAATTAATTATTTTCTATTATGGCGTTTTCGAAGGTAAACTATGTTATTTGTTTCTTTAAGTTCAATGGAGTTAATGTTAAATTTGCTTCTAAACTAAAATTAAATGTTATAAAATAAATAATATATATATATATAGCATAATAATATATATCTAGCAATCCGATCATTGCAAAAAAAAAAAACTGGAAAGGTATGCAATTAATAAAGGTGTATTTAAACAGAATTTAATTGGAATAACTATCGTCATATATGTGTTACACGATTAATGGGACACATGGCGCTATCTGGAATACCTTGCGCTATCTGGCAACTCAGCCAGAATAGAGGATTATAAAAGATCGCGAAGCTGGTGAAGAACCATTCCCCCCTCGGCTCCGGCCGAGTAAGGAGCTCTGCTCCTTCTATTTCAGGCCCTTTGGTAAACCCCATAGTGGCCTCTTAGGTTAGGGAAACGAAAATAAATTGGGGGAGAACTCCACTCTGTCCTTCAGGTGTCTCTCTCCCTCCTTCAGCTCTCTCTCTCTCTCTCTCTGCATGTATCTTCCTCCTTCAGGCGTCTCTCTCTCTCTCTCTGCATGTTTGCCTCCAGCATGTGTACTGCATGTGTTCATCCAGCATGTGTACTCCTGCATGTGTGCGTGTACCTCCAGCATGTGTACCTACTGCATGTGTACTCCTGCATGTATACGTATGTGTGTACCTCCAGCATGTGTACTCCTGCATGTGTACCTATCCTCTCTCCTTCAGGCGTCTCTCCCTCCTACAGGCGTCTCTCTCTTCTTCAGGCGTCTCTCCCTCCTACAGGCATCTCTCTCTTCTTCAGCTCTCTCTCCTTCAGCTGTCTCTCTCTCTCTCCTTCAGGCGTCTCTCCCCCCTTGGCTCAGCCAACTGGCTGATTCTGGCTGATTCTGGCTGATTAGGAGCCTATAAAACAACGCCAGCCCGGCTGGAAGTCTTAGTGTGCACTTGGCTCCTGCTAGGTGAACACCTCTCCTCCTTTCTCTCCTCCTCCTCCTTTCTCTTGGGGGATAACGCCGCCTCCAAGTTTCCCCCCACCCCCCCTTTGCAACAACCCCCACCCCCCTTTGCAACATTACATAATAACCTGCAACATTCCTGCACTCTCCCCTTTTTCGGCTATACTACTGACAGGTACTAAGTAGGTTTAAAAGAAGGGACAAAACAGTAATGATTCCCCTGCTAAGAACAATGATCAATGATCATACTAAAACTTGAATACTGCTCAGTCTTGACGTCCCCACATAAAAAGGAAGAAACTAATAAACTAGAAGAAACGCCCTGGAAAGAAGAAGAGAGGGGTACACCATAATCTACATATGGAAAATTATCGAAAAACTGGTACCAAATCTTAAACTAAACCCAATTACTATCCAAACAACGCTGGAAAATAGGAAAGGCAGAATGTGTAGTGTTCCCAAATTAAAGACCCAACAAGAGACCTCTTCAAAATTAAAGGAAAATAGCTTGGTTGTCAGGGGGCCAAGACTTTTTAACCAGCTTCGAAAAGACCTCAGAAACGTTACAGAGGTCAAAGTTGAAGTCTTCAAAAGAAGACTGGATGTCTGGCTCAGGGCGGTACCAGATGAGCCGGGTGTACCTGGCTATGCGCAGTGGAGAGAGCAAGAGAGCAACTCGCTCCTCCACCAAGCCAGGCCTAGAGGCGAGGCCACCAGCTTGACCTTCGTGTGAAGAGACCATCACACGGAACTTAAATGAGGTTAACGAGGTTATAAACATCAAGCTATGCCAAATTTTGTTTGGTATGCATACGCCAAATAAATTAGTTTTATTACAGGTAAAAACGGCACTGTAATGTCTAGCCATACGACATAGCGTCGACCAGACATTATGTCGACAAATGTCCTCTCGGTTTGGTAAGAGTTGGTTGGATCCGGTTAAACTTGGTTAGATTAAGTTATTATTATTATTATTATGTAAAGATAGCTTTATTATTATTTTATTTATAAAGATTGATTTATTATATAAACTATCATATAAAGATAACTTTATTATATAATAATATTATAAAGGATGTAACAGGTAACATCCAAAAGTCCATTTTACCCCCACCAAAAGAGATAGATTTGAACTCCGAGACTCAATGAGGCAGTCCAGCTGAAAGAGGATGTGCCTAGGCCCTTCGATCCAGGAGTGCTTGACCTTCACGTTGAACCAACATGGGTAATACACTTCAATGATGAATTCCACAATGAATTGCAGAATCTTCAGGTTCTTTCCTTTAAGTCCGTGCTTTGACACCCAGAGCCTGAGAAGTCTGTTCGCTGTGGTGAGCCAGCGGCTGTGGTTTACTGGTCCTATCTCTAACAGAGCCAGCCCTGCAGGAAGTACTCCATCCCTGACTGCACAGACAATTTTATAGCCATAGTATTGATCAGTTGAGAGATCTTGAATGACCTTGTCAGGAAGCTTGATCAGTGGAGGGCCAACAGAGATTCGGGTGAAGTTTGGATTGATATCAAAGTCTGTAGCAGAATCAAGGAGCTTTCCTATTGGCCCGGATAATTTTTTGTCTGACAGAGTAGGGCCATCAAGGTCAACAATGAGATGGCGCAGGGGAAGTTCAACAGTGTGCAGGTTGCACACCAACCAGACCAGCTTTCTCCCCAGGTGCAGCTCCAGCTTCCACATTACTCCAGCTTTCATACCAGTGTTGACATTTGTTGAGTCTCCTCCAATGGCCAACAAGATCTTATCATAACCCCTCTCTTTCAGCCAGGCAAACAGGACCTTAGCAATCTTCTCCGCATGACTCCTCTTTAGTTGCTTTCTCTGGGGTAAAGTGGAACAGATAGTAGCTGCCAGGCTCACTAACAACACTATAGTGTTCTTCCTTGATCTTTGCGGGAAAAGATTGGTCACTGCCCTCAGCTTCCATCATCACATTGGTCAGGTCAATCCGCCCATCAAAGAGGATGCAAGAGATCCCCCCCTCCTCCCTGCACTTCTTCTCGAACTGTTCCCCCAGCTCTCTCATCAACTTCTCCTGTGCTCTCTTGACCTTGCTCTTATCAATCACTTTACTTGTATTGTCTTCTGTGATGATTCCTGCGTCAATCAGAGCTGCTGTTGCTATCGCTGCAGTTGGCCTCGGCCCTATGCCATGCCAGAAAACCGTCAAAATATTTCATATACCAAACTGTATGATAATTACAATTAAGTGGAATGGCACACCTTTTTATTTGAGTATTTAAATATTATTATTATTATATGAATTACATTATGTTTATATGAATTAGTTAGAACAATGCTCTATGAGAGATAACGTGAGCAGCCATGATAGAAAACGTGAGAAGACATATTCTGGGGTAACTACAATAGTAAAATAATCAACAATTTAATAATAATCAACTGCAAAATGATGTAGGTTAGGGTTATCAGAATTAAATATTTTCTTCAGAATTGTGTTCTATACACCAAAATATGTCATTTGAACACCCCTCTCCATTGATTTAAAAAAATGCATAGTATGACCCGCCCTAAATTAGGGCGGGTCGTACTCAGGTGACAACATGAATCTGAAGGAAATCCTACCATCAGGGGTGTCTAAATTATGTGTTTTTACATGGGGAATTCAAATATGAGCTTCTTTTTTTGGATAGGATAACTCTAACCTACATCATTTTGCATTTCTAAATTGCCAATTTTACCCTTTTGAACCCCTTTATAATATATTAAAATATATAAGGTAAATCATTTATATTGACAAGGCCAAATCCACTTTACATATATTTATTAATAGGTGAACTGCATGTATATCACTGGATATAATTACAAAGATCATTCTCCTGACATCTTGAACTTTGCCAGGTTGCACAAATCCTGCTTTGAGCACAAATCCTGCTTTGACTCAGACTTGGACATCAGCTTCCTGCTGGTCTCCTGAGCCCTGATCCCTCCATCCCTCTTTTCCTGTGAGTACTTAGCAGAAGCCTCAGTCACCATTTTAACAACCCTCTCAATGCTTTGTTGTGGCAAGGCCAGTTGCGCACCTCCATGGGGGTGTTGATGAAGTTTTTCACCTCTGAGGTGCTTAGAGAGCAGGTGAGAGGTGGCTCTGACACACCTTCTGACCAGCTGATCAAGTCACCGATGCTGGAAGCATCACAATTGATGTCAGGTATCCTTCTCTCCTAACAGAGGAGTCCCCCAGCTGAGTGTCCGGGTCCCCCTCTCCCCTGATGGCCAGGATTCTCTCCACCCCTTCAATCCTCTCCTTCTGATCCTCAGAGCAGAGTAGTGTTTGGAGGATGACTTCACTGTGGGCATACCAAGCAGATCTTCTCACAGTTGGCATCACAATATCCAGCACCTCCTTTCTCTGGGACTTGAGGCACTCCGAGAGTCTCTTGACTCCGAGTGGGGGTTAAGTGACCCAGCTCAATTCAAGAAGGCAGCAAGAGTCGAGCCTGGGTGGAACGATCGAAAAATTTAAATTAAAACTGTCAACTAAAAATGCTTATTGCCTTTGAAGATGTCAAAGATAGTTTTCTTTGAATGGGAATTTGAATTTTAGTCATAAAGATTCGTGCAAATGTCAAGGTAGATATAATAATTTTTCTCGAGGGTAAAGAGAGAATGGAGTAAAACGGGTGGTAAGGTAAAACAGGTACTCACCTTTTCTGATCGGGTGGTGCTTCTATCTAGTTATGAATACAGTTACTAATTGCTCAACCATGTTTCGTTGGTATACAGGTGGAACCCGTGCAACAGAGACGTTTTTGTGTAGGCAGCAGAAAATATATCATTTTTGGAGGAGTGCTGTGATACTGGGTGCTTTGTGAAATTTGCGAGTAGCTTGCTGGCCTCATTTAATTACATGACCTGTTACTTTTATGTAGGCCTATTAAAGATTTTTTACAGTGCAGTGTTAGTTAGTTTGAAGTAAAATATAAAAAGCATTTCTTTTTTCTGTAAACACGTTTTAACTACAATTTTATACATGTTCCCCCTTTTTATTCGACCAGTGGGGTAAAATGGGTGTATTTACCTCCTTTGGGAAAAGCAGATTGGCACAATAACAGTTGACAATGAAAAACGATCAACCGTAATAATTTAATGTGGACACGATAAATCTTGTGTGAGCAGAAAAATCAGATTGTCTGAGGCAGGAACAAACAATTTAGCAATAACTACAGTGGACCGCCATTTAACGATCGTAATTGGTGCAAAATAAACCATTGGTACACGAAAAAATCGTTACACGAACCCATTATAACATGTAAAATTGTAAATGGCCTAATTGGTGCAAATTTTTCGAAAATACACTCTTGCAAGACTTAAAAACACTAATTTTCCATGTTTAAAAGGATATTTTAACAATACATGATATTTTAACACCAAAAATGTATTATAACTTATTTTGCTGTAAATAAATAATAAAAACAATTAAATAAACATAATTAAACAAAGAAATAAATAAAAAAATTATTTACCTTAGGTTGGTGTAGTGTAACATGGATGAAAATCGATGGTGGTAGTCGTGGGGTTGGAGGAGAAAATTATTGTTTTGAAGGAGAATCTCCTTCCATCGTGAATTTGGCGCGATCGTTCAAAAATCGTTACACGGAAATTAATCGTTACACGGGCAATATATTCTCAATGAGGCTTGATCGTAACGCGATTTAATCGTGACACGAACCAATCGGTAAGCGGGGGTCCACTGTACCTTGTTTTACCCTACTCGTTACAGCATAACTAACTCAAAAAACGATAAACCATTTATTCAGGCTACATATCCATGGGCGGATCCAGGGGGTAGGGGGTAGGCCTAGGAGCACGTGCCTCCCCGAGGCTAGATCCCCAAAGGAGACCAAGTCGAAATTTTACTAGTCCCTAAAACGTTTTACACGATTTTTCCAAAATTGCCCATAAAATCCACAATTTTCCTGCAACTACGATAAATTTTATGCCATTGTGCTCAGTAGATATTTGTCCCTCCTAAAATATCGTTTTTCTATTAGTGCCATGTACAGGGCAGCCGAGAGTTGCCCCAGGCCCAGGGGAAGGATTGGTATACGGGCCCCTCTGTTTACTCAGTATTTTATTTGAATGTTTTTTGTGTACATAACAAGCAAACTGATTATATGTCCAAGTCACTATTTAAAACATACAGTATGAATAAACAACTCAGAAGAAAATGACCATTTTATTTTTCGAATCAATTATATTAATTCTATCACCAAACAATTTACAAATGCAGTACCAGTTCATGCAGGCAAGACAATTGTTTACTGCAAGATTTTCATAATTAGAAGTGTACTTTCTTTGCCTTCTCTCTAGGAAAGTGGTAAATGATTCTGATGAAATTTAAAGTACGGGCTAACTGGTTTTCAATTACAATGGTTCCCAGCTCTGTCAGTCGGTCTTGGCCATTGGTGGACCGCAGATAATATTTTATCTCTTTCAGTTTGATTTTGATAATCTCTATAAAATGTATGTTTATAAATTATATTTCCTCTCTGTTATTTAATCAATGGCTTTATTAATATTTTTTTATTTTATCCCCCTCTTTCCGGGCTCCCTAGAGGTCCGGGCCCAGGGATTTTTCCACGGTATCCCCACCCTCTCGGTGGGCCTGGCCATGTATATACCGATTTTTCCCTTTAATCTGACAACATTGTGAAGCACCACTAGAAAAAAAGACTGTGGCACTGTCTGTTCGCGTTTTTATGAATTTTGGGGCGAATTTCTGCAGTGACTGAAATATTTTATCTTGAGTAAGTATTATATAATGTATATATATTGTGGAACTACTTAATTTCATGTAGAAAGTCTGATCCTTGGCTCGTTAGGTTTTTGCTTACGACAATGGTAGGCTAGTTAGCCTAAGTTTTAGCCTTCGGCAATAGGCTGACTTATGTGTTTTTAGATTAATTGATACTAACAGCTGGCAATATCAGGCATTTATGGATTGCAAACAATGAAATTATACTTTGGTCATAAAAAATCAGATAAGCTATTCTAATTTATAAAACAGTTAATATAAACTAATCTAAAAAAATCTTAATCTAATTAAACCTAACCTACTACTTTTCTCAAAAGCAAGTCTGGCTTGCAGTGACTGAAGTACAATTTAGCCTATTTATTTAGGCCTATGTATGCATTATAATATAATTTAAATGTGGATCATCCCCTCAGGGGAGTGTGAGTTTTTGATACCTTTGAGCTCACGCACAGGAAGAGGAAGCTTGTTCCCTGTTGCTACCTCACAGTATGGTGGATGAAGCGTATGGTATATAAAAAAAAATGTGGATCAAATAAAATACTCAGCACGCTGTGAGTCTAGGGTTGCCAGACGTCCCGCATTTGATCCAAAAATCAAGCATTATTAAGCATTGTTTTAATAAAATTATTCTAATTTTGTTTTTGTAACCGTTGAAGAAATCTAGTTTTAATTTGAAAAAAAATTGGTCTTAAAAAAAAAACAGGACAAATTTTGTCCCGCATTCTGCGGGACAAAATCTGGCATCCCTAACGCTGTCTGTTTGATGCCCCCGCTAGACTATCCTCCCTGGATCCGCCCCTGATATCAGTATGGGATTCATAATTTAAAAATTTATCCGCAGTTCCATTCAATATTTAGTTGCTCAATTTGCTCAAATTTAATTATATCTTCTCTGAAGTGTAAAATATCATTGAAATGATTTTTTATAACAAAAAAAACTTTCAATTTGACGTAAGTAGTATAGTGGCAAAATGTGAGACAGCAATGGATCAATTTGAAAATTTCCCCCCCTCACCGTCCTTCATGGCGGTCCTCCACCGTCCTTCATGGAGGTCCTCCACCGTCCTTCATGGCGGTCCCTCCTTTATGAGGTGTCCTTCTTGGTCCTTCAAAAAAAAAAAATTAAAAAATAAATTTAAAAAAATTAAATTTAAAAAAATAAATTTTAAAAATGATTCGTCTTCACCTTCCTTCAAAAAAATTTAAGAAAGGATTGAGCCTCGCCTTCCTCCTTCAAAAAAGTTCTTTCATGAGGCAAACAAGAACAAACATGAAAAAACATACAAACATTCAAGTACTTTCCGCAAGTTAGAAGACAGTAGAAACGGAAACGAATGAAAGGTTTTAATAGGCCTAACGAGATTGCACATTAACACCCAATTTTCAAATGTTAACAAATTGCGAACAATACATAAATGAAAGTCAGAGTGATCATATTTTAAACCTAATTCAAGTTCTTTGTTTAAGATCTGCATTATGAAAAATAAAATGAATATTTATCATTTTAATTTAAATAAATTAATTTCTCTCTTTTTTAAGGGAAACTGGCTTATTTTCAAACGAGATGACCTTCAAATACAATATATACATATAGTACACTCATATTTCTTTATTTACTTTTAAATATGTAGTTTTCTGTTATTTACGCTGATATATACCATTACATCACTTTCACATGCTATCTTCTGGTATGTGAATTAATAATTTTACTATACAGCAAATTTCGTTATAAAATTGCATGCTAAAAAGAACATCAAGCTGCGTAACACAGCTTTGAATCTGAAGCATCAATTCTGTTATCCTCCGCTAAACATCCACTTAAATATTATTACTAATATTGATTATTGTTATTATTACATATATATATGTACACGTGTTAAGAGTATTTAATTTAAATATATTGATTTCAATTCCCTTCGTAATAAAGCATCTGGCAACTATACCCCAATCTTGCTATATATTCTCTCAGTAATTGTTTTCAGGTTATTTGTTAAGTTTAACTTTCTTCTAAAGACTATTAGCTGCAACTAATCTTGTTATTATTATTATTATATATATATATATATATATATATATATATATATATAACATCCAAATAAGTAGGTTCGGTAAAAAAAAATTTTATTAGATGCAATTAAAGAAACGGGATGTCAAATTTATGTGGGTTGTCATTTTTAAATAGATGCAGCGGGAAATAGGTATTGAAAGTTGAGAGATTTTTCATTAAGAACCTTTTACTTGTAGTTATAGTTAGGACTATTCACATTACTTTAATTATCATTTCTCTAATTTAACGGCTGTTCACAATTCCTCATAATTCTCATAATAAACGTATTTGTTTTCACACCAGTCAGGCCACTGTTTACATCAATCACACAGAATGTTCATGCTTATTGTTTTTGTCATTAGCTGTACCAATCATGTCTTTACAGACTGAAGCCTACCGTTACACAACGTTTAAAATGTTATAATTAATGCTTTATGATATCAGATCTCGTATAAAAAGCATTATTTTCTGTACAAATGGCCACAAAAATACTTTCAATCCTAATATATGTACGTATAGTATGCAACATACGCCTTTTCACCTGTATTAAAAACGTAAAAGTATCATCATGCGATCTTAGTTTCCGCAATGACGTGAGCCCTAACATTTAATTTAAAATTATTTAACAGATCATTCGAGGGAACTGTACATCGATCTCATTAGAACTTCTGACTCATAATAACCCGCTATGCATATT
Source organism: Bathynomus jamesi (assembly GCA_023014485.1). Taxonomy (NCBI): domain Eukaryota; kingdom Metazoa; phylum Arthropoda; class Malacostraca; order Isopoda; family Cirolanidae; genus Bathynomus; species Bathynomus jamesi. The sequence continues at coordinate 635,196 of JAJOZX010002280.1, forward strand.
TACAAGAGTCGAATTTAAATAAATAAATAAATAAATAAATATATATATATATATATATATATATATATATATATATATCCCTTACTACACACGCATGCATCTTACACACTACACAGTCTTTTCAAAAAAGGTGTAATTTCAATAGTTTCGGAGATTCGCGATTGGCCCCTCCTTCCTGCCTGCATCGTATATAGTACCAAGCAAGTCTCTCCACAGTTTACAGGTTTCCTCATTGTCTAAAATTTATAAAGTTCTCTCTTATTGTTTTCCTTATTGTAACGGACATCACAACCGAATTTAAATAGTATTTAAGTATTATGTCGAGCAACATAGCTAGATAACCCCGCCACAGCCTAGTTTCTTTGCATAATCATGAAACAAGATTATATATATATATATATATATATATATATATATATATATATATATATATATCACGGCAAAAGTAGTTTGAAGATTTATTCCATCACACGACTGATTATAATTATACACTTTAGAGGAGTTTGCAAATTGCATATACTTAGACAAAAAGTATTAGATCTTATGATGATTTCATGTCATTATCAGCATGCTTCACTGTCCTTTCAGTCATTGTGACCGTAGAACGTACCAGAACTATGGTCTTGACAAACCACAATGTGTTAAATTTAAATATTGACTTATTGTTATTATTACATATATATGTACACGTGTTAAGAGTATTTAAATTAAATATATTGATTTAAATACATTTCGTAATAAGAGCATCTGGTAACTCTACCCCAATTTTGCTATATGAAAATGAAAATGAAAAGGTTTATTGCCAGACTATAGTCCATATGGCAAATATTATTATACAATGACAGTTCATACACTAAGGGTAGAAATATATACAATTGATTAGAAATAATACTGCACTGTCGAAGTTAAGTGGAGCTACAGACAGACAGACGTTTTCGTACCAAGAAGTCCATAGCTTAGGCCTTAGAGGATAAATGGCAGGACTCATGGATAGCTTGGATGATCGGGTTGGTTGATTTTTTAATTCTTTGCATTAGAATGTGTTGAGCACGTCTTGTTACCTCCGGGAAGCTCGGGACATTGCGGGTAGCAAACATTTGCGAAGCTGAGCATCTCGGGGGTAATTTATGTAAGAGTCTAAAAGAACTGTTGTACAGCAAATTTAGGGTACTGCCAGAACCTTTTTTATAATTCACACAGAGCTGCAGACCGTATATATTACTGCAGAAAGTACGAAAGAGTGTGTCTTTAGCTTCACTTGTACAGAAACGAACGCTCCTTATGGTCATATTCGCTTTAGCATACAGGCTTCGAGACTGTTTTCTTATATCCGAGTCATCACTCAAGGAGCTGGTAATAGTTTGACCCAATTACTTAAACTCTTGTACTTCCTCAATTACTTCACCATTCATTTTAAACCTTATGTGAAAAATGCTCTGTATCAATTGGTCCACAATTAACCCACCCCTTATATCCACAGTCTAACTATAGAGTAGATTAAGTCTAGCCTTGTAGGGGTCAGCCTAGAGATTCCGGAAATGGTCCAGAGCGGGCAGATAAATTGAGGTCCACAGTAGGATTCCTCACCAAATTAGGTTAGGGCAATCTACCTTCACCTTTGTTACGCTATGAGTTGATGCTAGGTCTTAGGCCACAATGTAGGCCTAATTTGTCTGACCCAGCTTAATTTACTGCGTTTACTTCTAACTGGGTTAAAAACACAATTAGTCACTTACTACTAGTTATTAGAGACCCTTTTCCCCTTTTGTTTAATTGTTGAGAGCGTACTTGCTGGTGGGGATCTTTTTTCCGTTGTTTGTTCTTCCCCCTTCCCTCGTTCCGTCTTGTAACCCCGTTCCTCGTTTTCGTTCCCCCTTGTCCACCTTTTCGCTGGGCTTTTTCCACCAGCGACCTCTTGGTTTTTTGGTTGGTTGATCGGTAATGTATATCTATTACCGAGCACGCTCTTGTCACACAGTATATAAATACTAGTGTGGAGAATAACTCTGGTGAGCAACCAATTGGTTTCATCCACCCAGTTATTGACATAAAAGGAATTTAATAATTGTTCGATTAACTACCTACCTACTCAGTGAACCATTTTCGTTACATCCCAACTACCCACACATCAGTTTTCCATATACTGGGGGCCCCGGGAGATAAAAATTTTGGTGTCAATGTCACCAATTTTTATGTCTGAGTATAGACTAGCTAACTATTTGACTGTAAATGCCTGTTAATCTGATTAACAGTGACTATCCTCACCATCTCATGGAGAAGATGTAGCATTTAATTAGAAGAGAAAATATACATCCATAAGATGAAACTGTCTATGGTCTTTACCATAAGAAAAGGAAAAGTGAAAGTTAGAAGATAAATTACAATTCCCCAGCATCTATTTTTTGTTGTAAAACTAGTCGCGCCTTTAATGCTGTTTGTCGCTGAGGTCATGTGTCTGTCAATGTTGTAGTAGGATGCGTTACCACTCCTACTGTCAAAGGAATAGTTACTGGAAGTTCAGTGTCTCCAGTTGTTACTGGCGGTGGAGAAGGTTCTCCAAAGTCCATTGTTTTGGGTCCAGGCTCTAAGGGGTACAAAAGAGAAATGTCTCTTGTTGTGTCACCCGTTGAAGTCCTTAATTTGACCACTCTTGTTACCCCGTCTGCCTCTGGTCTGAGTTCTAAAACTCTAGCCAGAGGCCAGTATTGTCTTGGAGTACTGTCATGTATGAGAACAAGGTCCCCTACCTTAATTGTGTCAGCCAATCCTTCTTAGTCATTTGGTTATGTCTCTCCCTTAGACCCATCAAGTACTCAATTTTCCGCTGTTTAATGAAATGAGCTTTAACTCTAGTTAAATGTTGTAACTTAGTCTGGAGCTCATCATGTCGTTGAGTCCAGTTTGGGTCTTCTGAAGAGTCTATATAGTAGTACGGCAGGAGACTAACTTGTTCTCCCCGAATCAAATGATTTGGAGTTAATGGTTCCGGGGTCATTAATGTTGTCACTTACATAAGTGAGTGGTCTATTGTTAATGATGTTCTCAATCTCAGCCAGGAGAGTGAGCAACTCAAACAAGTGTATCTGTTTTTTACCATTTGCTTTCTTCAAGCAGTTCTTTACTGCTTGTATATTCCTCTCCCAGATAGAACCATACCAAGGAGAGGCAACCGGAATATACTTCCACTTTATGTTTGAATTTTGTATATATAATTGTGTGAATTCATTGCTTAACAAATCGTGGATGACTTGTTCACCAGCCTTGAAATATGTAGCATTGTCAGTCCATACTGTCTTGGGTACTAAATATCGTGCACAGAATCTCTTAAAGACAGCAACAAAAGACTCTGCTGTAAGGTCCTCCACAACATCCAGATAAACAGCTCGTGAGGCAGCACATGTAAACAGTACAATGTACATTTTTTGTTCAGTGTCAACCAACCCCACAGTCAATGCTCCTGTATAGTCAATGCCTACAGTCTCAAAGGGTCTGTTGAGAGTAACTCTCTCCTCTGGCAAAGCAGGAGGATTTGGTATCCTATAGGGCCTAGCATGAATACGCCTACATGTGATACACTCACTCAGGACTGTTTTAACAGTGATCCTTCCCTTGGGTATCCAATAAGTTTTTCTTAATGTAGTTAGTGTCTGTGGTACCCCATATGATGTACATCATTGTGTGTGTTTGCCTGATGATTAATGTTGTCAAATAGCTAAATCTAGGTAAAAGGATTGGTTGTTTGCTTTTGTAAGACAGTTTTGATTTGTCTAATCTCCCTTTACACTTTAGATGGCATTCCTCATCTCTGAACAAATTTAGATCCACAACTACTGATGGTACAGGTTCTTTTGTTTGTTTCCCATTAGTCAAGAATTCTAACTCTTTATTGTACTCCTTTTGTCGTGCATGCGCTATCCAGTACTTGGTTGCAACTTCTGTATAATTATGATTGTTTTTATTTAGCTGATTGTTTATTGTAGTTAAACAGTTGTGAGCAAACCTCAAACAGTAAGCTGTGACCCTGACAAGTTTGCTGAAATCAGAATAATGTTCATAATTAGTGATTGGTTCAACCTTTTCATTTGAAAAGATTAAATTTAATGTCAAGTTAACTTGTTCCACAGGCCATTGGTATGTATTACAGAGCCACTTAGGTCCCATGAACCAAGTTTTGTTTGACTTCAACAACTTCTAGGATAAACCTCTGGTCAGAAAGTCTGCTGGATTTTGTTTAGTTGGAACATAGTGAAAGTTTACTTGTAGTCTTTCATTAGCTTCAGCTATTTCTTTTAGCCTATTTCTTGCAAAGATATTCTTACTATTAATGCTAGCATTCCGTATCCAGGCAAGACAAATCTGACTGTCAAGCCAGATGTGGATATCAGTTATGTTCACAACATGGCAAGCATCCTTAAGCAATGAATTGGTTTTAATGGCTAACGCAGCAGCCAATAGTTCCAGTTGAGGTATGGTTCGGGTAGGTTTGAGGGGTGCAACTTTCCCTTTTGCATAAATTAGATGATTTTCTGTAGGACTTACAAGGTATGCACAGTACCCATAAGCATGTGTGCTTGCATCAGCAAACACATGAAGTCTCTGTGGCTTATCCCTAAACCCACAGCACCTTTGAATTTTAATGTTCTGCACTTTTGTTAAATCAGCAGCTAACTTCTTCCAAAATTTTTGCTATCCATTTGTTATTGGATCATCCCACCCAACATTTGTCATCCAAACTTCTTGGAGGAGAATCTTTGATTTTATTGTTGAAGGCAGGAATAGACCCATGGGGTCAAAATTTTTTGAAGCCTCTGATAATATTTGTCTTTTAATATTTACTTCCTCATCAAGTTTAAAACCTTTAGTACAGATTGAATCATGACTGATAGAAGATGCGTCCAAATAACAGTTCATACCTAAAGTTTTAACTCTGTCTGATGGATCAGTAAGACCATTATTATCCTTTAAAATCTTTTTGTTTAATTCCTCATCATTTGAAATCCACGCACTAAGTTCAAAGTTACCTTGTTGCATAATGTTTTGAGAGTGTTCATAGACCTCAGATAATTCAGATTTTGTTGTTGTTGAGCCTATTAGATTGTCTACGTAAAAATGTTCCTTGAGGAAATTCATTGTTAAAGAGTTATTAAACTGGTTCAAATGATGTCTAATTGTCATTGCTAATAGGCTAGGTGAGCAATTGGCTCCAAACAACACAACATTAAATCTATAGGTTATGAGCCCTTTATTCAAATCAAATGGATCCCTGAACCATAAGAACCTAAGTTGGTTCTTGTCATATTCATTTTTAGATTTATTCTCAAAATTGCCTTGAAATGGCACTTTGTACGGCATATTTATCTAACCTGAGGAGCCAAGTGAACACCTCTCCTCCTTTCTCTCCTTTCTCTTGGGGGATAACGCCACCTCCAAGTTTCCTTGTTGCACCTACAGCATCCCCCACCCCCCCTTTGCTTGGCAATAGTTTTGTGGTGAGACGACCAAAACTATCTAAACAAAAGCCCAAAGACCTAAGGAACATGAAGGGAGTTGCTGTGGACATCTTCAAAAGATGATTAGACGCCTGGCTCAGAACAATCCCCGATGAACGGGACGTACATTTCTCTTTCATATTGAGTTGCCAGATAGCAATATTTATTAAATTAAACCATATATTAATCATCCATTTAAATAGTGTGGTACACTATTTAAATGGATGATTAATATATGGTTTAATTTAATAAATATTGCTATCTGGCAACTCAATATGAAAGAGAAATGTACTTTTGCGTAATTAGCTGTAGATATGATAGCTATGTGTTAAGATGTAGGTTACCACCTAATTTTTATTGCGAAAGAATCATCTATTTAATTTAAATATTTAATAATGCTACTACTTCAAGTTAAATTGCTATACTCGATGGTAGTGCCCCCCCCCCTCTGCGTCGGTCTCTCTTCACATGAAGGTGAAGCTGGTTAAAATGTCTTGGCCCACTGACAACCAGGCTAATTTCCTTCAGTGTTGAGGAGGTCTCTTGTCAGGCCTTTAGTTTGGGGACACTACACATTCTGACTTTCCTATTGTCCTGTGTTGTTGGAAGGTAATTGGATTTATTTTGAAGTTTTGTACCACTCGTTGATTTTTCTGCTGATCTTTGTATCGTCCGTAATATTGTCTTTGGCTGCGCTGAGAGACATTGACTGAGACGCATTGTGTGGGATGGCGGGAGGAGACCCCCAAATGTAAACACCCTCAAATCACGGCTAGCACCATGTCACGATCACGGTTAAGTGTACAGTGGTAACAATTAGTAGGTTATGTTAATTCAATTGACGACAGTGAATCACGGATAAATGCACGAATAAAATGTGTGTGTATACGCAACGTTGCGGTTCCGTGCGTAGTTCTCTCTTCACACGAAGGTCAGGCTGGTGTCCCCTCTAGGCCTGTCTTGGTCGAGGGGCGATTGCTTTCTTGTACTCTCCACCTCACATAGCCATGTACGTCCCGTTCATCGGGGATTGTTCTGAGCCAGGCGTCTAATCATCTTTTGAAGATGTCCACAGCAACTCCCTTCATGTTCCTTAGGTCTTTGGGCTTTTGTTTAGATAGTTTTGGTCGTCTCACCACAAAACTAGTGCCAAGCAAAGGGGGGGTGGGGGATGCTGTAGGTGCAACAAGGAAACTTGGAGGTGGCGTTATCCCCAAGAGAAAGGAGAGAAAGGAGGAGAGGTGTTCACTTGGCTCCTCAGGTTAGATAAATATGCCGTACAAAGTGCCATTTCAAGGCAATTTTGAGAATAAACTAAAAATGAATATGACAAGAACCAACTTAGGTTCTTATGGTTCAGGGATCCATTTGATTTAATAAAGGGCTCATAACCTATAGATTTAATGTTGTGTTGTTTGGAGCCAATTGCTCACCTAGCCTATTAGCAATGACAATTAGACATCATTTGAACCAGTTTAATAACTCTTTAACAATGAATTTCCTCAAGGAACATTTTTACGTAGACAATCTAATAGGCTCAACAACAACAAAATCTGAATTATCTGAGGTCTATGAACACTCTCAAAACATTATGCAACAAGGTAACTTTGAACTTAGTGCGTGGATTTCAAATGATGAGGAATTAAACAAAAAGATTTTAAAGGATAATAATGGTCTTACTGATCCATCAGACAGAGTTAAAACTTTAGGTATGAACTGTTATTTGGACGCATCTTCTATCAGTCATGATTCAATCTGTACTAAAGGTTTTAAACTTGATGAGGAAGTAAATATTAAAAGACAAATATTATCAGAGGCTTCAAAAATTTTTGACCCCATGGGTCTATTCCTGCCTTCAACAATAAAATCAAAGATTCTCCTCCAAGAAGTTTGGATGACAAATGTTGGGTGGGATGATCCAATAACAAATGGATAGCAAAAATTTTGGAAGAAGTTAGCTGCTGATTTAACAAAAGTGCAGAACATTAAAATTCAAAGGTGCTGTGGGTTTAGGGATAAGCCACAGAGACTTCATGTGTTTGCTGATGCAAGCACACATGCTTATGGGTACTGTGCATACCTTGTAAGTCCTACAGAAAATCATCTAATTTATGCAAAAGGGAAAGTTGCACCCCTCAAACCTACCCGAACCATACCTCAACTGGAACTATTGGCTGCTGCGTTAGCCATTAAAACCAATTCATTGCTTAAGGATGCTTGCCATGTTGTGAACATAACTGATATCCACATCTGGCTTGACAGTCAGATTTGTCTTGCCTGGATACGGAATGCTAGCATTAATAGTAAGAATATCTTTGCAAGAAATAGGCTAAAAGAAATAGCTGAAGCTAATGAAAGACAACAAGTAAACTTTCACTATGTTCCAACTAAACAAAATCCAGCAGACTTTCTGACCAGAGGTTTATCCTACAAGTTGTTGAAGTCAAACAAAACTTGGTTCATGGGACCTAAGTGGCTCTGTAATACATACCAATGGCCTGTGGAACAAGTTAACTTGACATTAAATTTCATCTTTTCAAATGAAAAGGTTGAACCAATCACTAATTATGAACATTATTCTGATTTCAGCAAACTTGTCAGGGTCACAGCTTACTGTTTGAGGTTTGCTCACAACTGTTTAACTACAATAAACAATCAGCTAAATAAAAACAATCATAATTATACAGAAGTTGCAACCAAGTACTGGATAGCGCATGCACGACAAAAGGAGTACAATAAAGAGTTAGAATTCTTGACTAATGGGAAACAAACAAAAGAACCTGTACCATCAGTAGTTGTGGATCTAAATTTGTTCAGAGATGAGGAATGCCATCTAAAGTGTAAAGGGAGATTAGACAAATCAAAACTGTCTTACAAAAGCAACAACCAATCCTTTTACCTAGATTTAGCTATTTGACAACATTAATCATCAGGCAAACACACACAATGATGTACATCATATGGGGTACCACAGACACTAACTACATTAAGAAAAACTTATTGGATACCCAAGGGAAGGATCACTGTTAAAACAGTCCTGAGTGAGTGTATCACATGTAGGCGTATTCATGCTAGGCCCTATAGGATACCAAATCCTCCTGCTTTGCCAGAGGAGAGAGTTACTCTCAACAGACCCTTTGAGACTGTAGGCATTGACTATACAGGAGCATTGACTGTGGGGTTGGTTGACACTGAACAAAAAATGTACATTGTACTGTTTACATGTGCTGCCTCACGAGCTATTTATCTGGATGTTGTGGAGGACCTTACAGCAGAGTCTTTTGTTGCTGTCTTTAAGAGATTCTGTGCACGATATTTAGTACCCAAGACAGTATGGACTGACAATGCTACATATTTCAAGGCTGGTGAACAAGTCATCCACGATTTGTTAAGCAATGAATTCACACAATTATATATACAAAATTCAAACATAAAGTGGAAGTATATTCCGGTTGCCTCTCCTTGGTATGGTTCTATCTGGAGAGGAATATACAAGCAGTAAAGAACTGCTTGAAGAAAGCAAATGGTAAAAAACAGATACACTTGTTTGAGTTGCTCACTCTCCTGGCTGAGATTGAGAACATCATTAACAATAGACCACTCACTTATGTAAGTGACAACATTAATGACCCCGGAACCATTAACTCCAAATCATTTGATTCGGGGAGAACAAGTTAGTCTCCTGCCGTACTACTATATAGACTCTTCAGAAGACCCAAACTGGACTCAACGACATGATGAGCTCCAGACTAAGTTACAACATTTAACTAGAGTTAAAGCTCATTTCATTAAACAGCGGAAAATTGAGTACTTGATGGGTCTAAGGGAGAGACATAACCAAATGACTAAGAAGGATTGGTCTGACACAATTAAGGTAGGGGACCTTGTTCTCATACATGACAGTACTCCAAGACAATACTGGCCTCTGGCTAGAGTTTTAGAACTCAGACCAGAGGCAGACGGGGTAACAAGAGTGGTCAAATTAAGGACTTCAACGGGTGACACAACAAGAGACATTTCTCTTTTGTACCCCTTAGAGCCTGGACCCAAAACAATGGACTTTGGAGAACCTTCTCCACCGCCAGTAACAACTGGAGACACTGAACTTCCAGTAACTATTCCTTTGACAGTAGGAGTGGTAACGCATCCTACTACAACATTGACAGACACATGACCTCAGCGACAAACAGCATTAAAGGCGCGACTAGTTTTACAACAAAAAATAGATGCTGGGGAATTGTAATTTATCTTCTAACTTTCACTTTTCCTTTTCTTATGGTAAAGACCATAGACAGTTTCATCTTATGGATGTATATTTTCTCTTCTAATTAAATGCTACATCTTCTCCATGAGATGGTGAGGATAGTCACTGTTAATCAGATTAACAGGCATTTACAGTCAAATAGTTAGCTAGTCTATACTCAGACATAAAAATTGGTGACATTGACACCAAAATTTTTATCTCCCGGGGCCCCCAGTATATGGAAAACTGATGTGTGGGTAGTTGGGATGTAACGAAAATGGTTCACTGAGTAGGTAGGTAGTTAATCGAACAATTATTAAATTCCTTTTATGTCAATAACTGGGTGGATGAAACCAATTGGTTGCTCACCAGAGTTATTCTCCACACTAGTATTTATATACTGTGTGACAAGAGCGTGCTCGGTAATAGATATACATTACCGATCAACCAACCAAAAAACCAAGAGGTCGCTGGTGGAAAAAGCCCAGCGAAAAGGTGGACAAGGGGGAACGAAAACGAGGAACGGGGTTACAAGACGGAACGAGGGAAGGGGGAAGAACAAACAACGGAAAAAAGATCCCCACCAGCAAGTACGCTCTCAACAATTAAACAAAAGGGGAAAAGGGTCTCTAATAACTAGTAGTAAGTGACTAATTGTGTTTTTAACCCAGTTAGAAGTAAACGCAGTAAATTAAGCTGGGTCAGACAAATTAGGCCTACATTGTGGCCTAAGACCTAGCATCAACTCATAGCGTAACAAAGGTGAAGGTAGATTGCCCTAACCTAATTTGGTGAGGAATCCTACTGTGGACCTCAATTTATCTGCCCGCTCTGGACCATTTCCGGAATCTCTAGGCTGACCCCTACAAGGCTAGACTTAATCTACTCTATAGTTAGACTGTGGATATAAGGGGTGGGTTAATTGTGGACCAATTGATACAGAGCATTTTTCACATAAGGTTTAAAATGAATGGTGAAGTAATTGAGGAAGTACAAGAGTTTAAGTAATTGGGTCAAACTATTACCAGCTCCTTGAGTGATGACTCGGATATAAGAAAACAGTCTCGAAGCCTGTATGCTAAAGCGAATATGACCATAAGGAGCGTTCGTTTCTGTACAAGTGAAGCTAAAGACACACTCTTTCGTACTTTCTGCAGTAATATATACGGTCTGCAGCTCTGTGTGAATTATAAAAAAGGTTCTGGCAGTACCCTAAATTTGCTGTACAACAGTTCTTTTAGACTCTTACATAAATTACCCCCGAGATGCTCAGCTTCGCAAATGTTTGCTACCCGCAATGTCCCGAGCTTCCCGGAGGTAACAAGACGTGCTCAACACATTCTAATGCAAAGAATTAAAAAATCAACCAACCCGATCATCCAAGCTATCCATGAGTCCTGCCATTTATCCTCTAAGGCCTAAGCTATGGACTTCTTGGTACGAAAACGTCTGTCTGTCTGTAGCTCCACTTAACTTCGACAGTGCAGTATTATTTCTAATCAATTGTATATATTTCTACCCTTAGTGTATGAACTGTCATTGTATTAATAATATTTGCCATATGGACTATAGTCTGGCAATAAACCTTTTCATTTTCATTTTCATATAGCAAAATTGGGGTAGAGTTACCAGATGCTCTTATTACGAAATGTATTTAAATCAATATATTTAATTTAAATACTCTTAACACGTGTACATATATATGTAATAATAACAATAAGTCAATATTTAAATTTAACACATTGTGGTTTGTCAAGACCATAGTTCTGGTACGTTCTACGGTCACAATGACTGAAAGGACAGTGAAGCATGCTGATAATGACATGAAATCATCATAAGATCTAATACTTTTTGTCTAAGTATATGCAATTTGCAAACTCCTCTAAAGTGTATAATTATAATCAGTCGTGTGATGGAATAAATCTTCAAACTACTTTTGCCGTGTATATATATATATATATATATAATATATATATAATCTTGTTTCATGATTATGCAAAGAAACTAGGCTGTGGCGGGGTTATCTAGCTATGTTGCTCGACATAATACTTAAATACTATTTAAATTCGGTTGTGATGTCCGTTACAATAAGGAAAACAATAAGAGAGAACTTTATAAATTTTAGACAATGAGGAAACCTGTAAACTGTGGAGAGACTTGCTTGGTACTATATACGATGCAGGCAGGAAGGAGGGGCCAATCGCGAATCTCCGAAACTATTGAAATTACACCTTTTTTGAAAAGACTGTGTAGTGTGTAAGATGCATGCGTGTGTAGTAAGGGATATAGTATATATATATATATATATATATATATATTTATTTATTATTTATTTATTTAAATTCGACTCTTGTAAATATGCATAGCGGGTTATTATGAGTCAGAAGTTCTAATGAGATCGATGTACAGTTCCCTCGAATGATCTGTTAAATAATTTTAAATTAAATGTTAGGGCTCACGTCATTGCGGAAACTAAGATCGCATGATGATACTTTTACGTTTTTAATACAGGTGAAAAGGCGTATGTTGCATACTATACGTACATATATTAGGATTGAAAGTATTTTTGTGGCCATTTGTACAGAAAATAATGCTTTTTATACGAGATCTGATATCATAAAGCATTAATTATAACATTTTAAACGTTGTGTAACGGTAGGCTTCAGTCTGTAAAGACATGATTGGTACAGCTAATGACAAAAACAATAAGCATGAACATTCTGTGTGATTGATGTAAACAGTGGCCTGACTGGTGTGAAAACAAATACGTTTATTATGAGAATTATGAGGAATTGTGAACAGCCGTTAAATTAGAGAAATGATAATTAAAGTAATGTGAATAGTCCTAACTATAACTACAAGTAGAAAGGTTCTTAATGAAAAATCTCTCAACTTTCAATACCTATTTCCCGCTGCATCTATTTAAAAATGACAACCCACATAAATTTGACATCCCGTTTTCTTTAATTGCATCTAATAAGAAATTTTTTTTACCCGAACCTACTTATTTGGATGTTATATATATATATATATATATATATATATATATATATTATGATAATAATAATAATAACAAGATTAGTTGCAGCTAATAGTCTTTAGAAGAAAGTTAAACTTACAAATAACCTGAAAACAATTACTGAGAGAAATATATAGCAAGATTGGGGGTATAGTTGCCAGATGCTTTTATTACGAAGGGAATTGAAATCAATATATTTAATTTAAATACTCTTAACACGTGTACATATATATATGTAATAATAACAATAAATCAATATTAGTAATAATATTTAAGTGGATGTTTAGCGGAGGATAACAGAATTGATGCTTCAGATTCAAAGCTGTGTTACGCAGCTTGATGTTCTTTTTAGCATATGCAATTTTATAACGAAATTTGCTGTATAGTAAAATTATTAATTCACATACCAGAAGATAGCATGTGAAAGTGAATGTAATGGTATATATCAGCGTAAATAACAGAAAACTACATATTTAAAAGTAAATAAAAAATATGAGTGTACTATATGTATATATTGTATTTGAAGGTCATCTCGTTTGAAAATAAGCCAGTTTCCCTTAAAAAAGAGAGAAATTAATTTATTTAAATTAAAATGATAAATATTCATTTTATTTTTCATAATGCAGATCTTAAACAAAGAACTTGTATTAGGTTTAAAATATGATCACTCTGATTTTCATTTATGTATTGTTCGCAATTTGTTAACATTTGAAAATTGGGTGTTAATGTGCAATCTCGTTAGGCCTATTAAAACCTTTCATTCGTTTCCATTTCTACTGTCTTCTAACTTGCGGAAAGTACTTGAATGTATGTATGTTTTTTCATGTTTGTTCTTGTTTGCCTCATGAAAGAACTTTTTTGAAGGAGGAAGGCGAGGCTCAATCCTTTCTTAAATTTTTTTGAAGGAAGGTGAAGACGAATCATTTTTAAAATTTATTTTTTTAAATTTAATTTTTTTAAATTTATTTTTTAATTTTTTTTTTTTGAAGGACCATGAAGGACACCTCATAAAGGAGGGACCGCCATGAAGGACGGTGGAGGACCTCCATGAAGGACGGTGGAGGACCGCCATGAAGGACGGTGAGGGGGGAAATTTTCAAATTGATCCATTGCTGTCTCACATTTTGCCACTATACTACTGACGTATAGCCCTAACATTTGCTTCAGATACAAATATGTTCAGTTTTTCGGTCAGTATGTTTTGAGTAGGCCTACAAGGATAAAGAACTTTTGTTAGCATTCTCATTATAAATCTTTGACTGACTTTCCCGAAAACTGTAAAGGAATTTAATTAGAAAACTAAAGTTGTTCCGTTCGTTTCACTCACATTCCACCAATGATCCTGAAAATTACCAAAGTAATCATGCGTATTTTCAGTTTTATACTCTTACACCTACTTACTGTATGTGACTTACGAAAACATGTTTTCAAAGTAAAACAGCCAATTTTTCGCTTCTCTCAGCTAGGTATAAGCTCAGTTCATAAACAAACACAAATTACATACATTACCAAATATCCATTTCCCCCCAGACCAGGAATGTTTAACTGGTGTTATTTTTTATTTTATTGGGTTTAGAATCCCAGCTGAGCCCTGAACGGCCAAGCTCTGAAGTGCCAGTTCAACCTACAGCCCAAGTTAAGGTCCTATTAGGTCCAACCTCAGGGTTACTGAGTCAGCAACCCTGAGGTAGGACCTAATTAGGCTGACCATACGTACCGTTTTGTATGGGTTTTTGTATGGGTTCTGTCACTGAAGAATAATTGTAAGCTCAATATGTTTATGTACTTACTTTTTCATGAATACAGAATATTACATAACCCCCGTCCCTTTTTTGCCATCCCAATGTCCCGTTTTTGTCTCAAGGAAATATGGTCAGCCTAGACCTAATAGGACCTCCAAGTCCGTAAGTTTTAGTCGAGCTTAACTTGGGCTGTGTGGCCTTTCAAAGCTTGGCCGTTCACGGCTCAGCTGGGATTCTGAACCCAATAAAAATTAAAAAAATATAACAATGTGGGCCTACCTTAAGCTTCAGTTGCATAAAATTAAGATAAAAAACAAAAGGGGCACTATTTGTGGTCTTCTTTCTAAACCTTGCAACAACACACAACCTGCACCATTGCACGATGCAACAATCTTGTATCTAAACAACCAAACTGAATTGCAAGAGAGCTCTCTATAAGACCACGCCCTGTAAGTGCCGCATTCAACAAACGAGTAGAAAGGACGCGCCAGTGCCCCCCCAAAAATGATGCTACAAGAGTGCCCAAACAATGATGCCACAAGAGCCCAAAATGCTAGCTCTAAATTAAGTGAATTTTTCACTAACCTTACAATTATGAGATGGACACACATATATATACACACACACACCTTAAATTAATATATACAAGCAATGCTGCATCAATCAGCTTAGTCATCATATCGCCTTAGAACAACAATGGCTCTTCCTCTTCTAGATTTTCTAACAACCGGATCACGAGTATGTTTGTGTAGGGCTACATTAAATCACTACCAGGAATAAAGTATATTTTCTCTTACTTATTTCCCAAACTGCTTTCATTTCTCTCCTACAGTAAATAACTTTTGCGTTACAGCTGTGTCACCTTCAAGTTACTGACATCAGTCTTTTGTTGTTGTCTTCCTTCATTCTCAGAACTGTCACAATAATGAACATTATTCGCACACCTATCATCATTATCGCTCATTTTTCCAACATCGCAGCAACATTGTAAATTGTAATACCCACTCCTTTATTAATTGCGTCTAATGACTTTCCACTGCATTCAACTCACTTCCTAATGTTATAAGCTGCTGTCATTTTTAAAGGAACCTATTTCTTGTACCACATAGAATATTGCATTCATACAGTATCGTTGGAGCAGATATACAGCATACGAGTATCTTCATGCAAACCCCTCAAAACACTAATGCTGGAATATTTCTTTTCAACATTTTTGCACAAAATTGCTTTTTTATTTGTGCCTTTCATATTACGTCAGACATTCAACACCCAATTTTTTTATTTTTTTCAGTGGCTCAATTAGTTGAGACTGGACTGAGGACTCGGACTGTGAAGGCCCCGAGTTTGACTCTCGCCACTGCCGCAGTTTGAGTTGGCTCAGCCACCAATACCTGTGTGGGAAAATAAGAGCTTGCGGTTATGAAAAAAATTAAAAAAAATTTCATGTACTACACATGCTCAGTCTCCTCCTCGGCATATTCTCTTCAAATATTCTCATCACACACACACACAGAATATGCATGCTTGTAATAATCTCAGTTCATCTGTCGATCTATAAACAGCACGCATTAAATACGTTAACTACCACACCCATTCCATCCTACAATCACTCCTGTAATGATTTTCGGATCAAATGTAGAATTCGGACCCCAGCCTTCTTTAGTTAGCTTTATAAGGCTAACTAACGAAAATATCATGACCTAACCTAACCAATCGTCAAGGGCGTACAGTTAACCTAACGATTGGTTAGGTTAGGTCGTGATATTTTCGTTAGTTAACCTTATAAAGCTAACTAAAGAAGGCTGGGGTCCGAATTCTACATTTGATCCTGATTTTCTATTATCTGACTACTTACTACTTCTTCTTATACGTCATTCTACTACTACTTTCTCAATATGCCTATTCATTGTGTAGGCCTACATTTTAAGCTAATGACATTTTGAGAGAGAGAGAG
The DNA here is from genome assembly GCA_023014485.1 of Bathynomus jamesi. Lineage (NCBI taxonomy): Eukaryota > Metazoa > Arthropoda > Malacostraca > Isopoda > Cirolanidae > Bathynomus > Bathynomus jamesi. The sequence goes on from JAJOZX010002280.1 coordinate 651,643, forward strand.
AGAGAGAGAGAGATTTATAGTTTTAACCATATAATTTGAGTTACATTCTAAATAATACACACAGTATCACATCCTCTCTTAACAAAGCGAAGCAAAGGTCTGATCTCATATAAACTAATAATAGGTTACTTCCATATAAACTAATTTGCAATTGGCAACTAATTCTTGCTAAAACTTTTGTAAAGAATGGTCAGGTTGTTTGCAATGAATTAGTGCGAGTATTGTACAAGTATTACAAATTTGGGATCACCTGAAGATCCGTCACCCCAGCCTTTTTTAGTTAGCTTTATAAGGCTAACTAACGAAAATATCACGACCTAACCTAGCCAGTCGTCAAGGGCGTACAGTTGACCTAACGATTGGTTGGGTTAAATCGTGATATTTTAGTTAGTTAGCCTTATACTTATAAAGCTAAATAAAAAAGGCTGGGTGACGGATCTTCAGGTGATCCCAAATTTCATTACATCTACTAAAGGTAAATCATATCTTAGAAATGTTTGTAGTAACGCTTAGTTGATAGGCAAAACTTAACTATATTTAGTGTCCTATCTGATTACTGTTCTGTAATCTCTGGTCTGATTATATGCCTCAGCGGGTCAACCTCATGGGTGCTTCAATTGTCTTCTGAAGACCCTGTTTCTCTATTCGCTAATTTTTAGCTATAATTTCATACTGTGATTTAATTGGTCAATTTTAAAAACTAAATCCTCTCTGTCTCGAAATACAAGGTAAAAATTAAACGTAACAGCTTTGCATTCGATGATAATAATAACAAAAATTACACTTTTTTCATTACCGGTCTCTCATTTAATTCCATTCATTACACTCCTGTCCCCTACATTCCTGGTTTTACATCTGCTGGTGTCAGCAAACGGCCTTCAAAATTCCTACTCAATCGTGTTCTTTCTTCAGTTATAAATGTTAAAATTCTTAAGCTTTGTGATTTTCCTATAGTTCTTAAACGATTAATATTTCACGTTTAGGCAGTTCACATCAACTGCACATGAATATCTTGAAGTTACTTGTGTGTCCGATATAAAAATTTGAGCCTCTGCCCATCCCACCATACCCCCGAAGCATTATGAAAACCTGAATTAACATCATTGAAATTCTCGTACTTAATCGAACGTCATCAATATTTGGTACAACTTTTTTTCCAAGATGGCACTTACAACTGCAATGAACTCTTCTAGTACACAGATACAAATTAAAAACTCGTTTCCCATTTTCTATGGGATGAGCACAACGCCTGAACTTGGTACTGGAGACACTCAAATCAATTGCACACACAAGGATACGCAAAGATCAGCACCAGCAGGGCCGGATTAACCATAGGCTAATAAGGCTATAGCCTTAGGCCCTCAATTTTTTTAGGCCCTTCAATTTTGTTCAGGCTACCAACCGAAAAGAGTATGTGTTACAAGTTGTAACACACTCTTTTCGGTTGGTAGCCCTGAAGATGAAATCTTAGAGGTAAGTTGATTTTTGGTTTGGCTCATGTTTGCATTGGTTATTTCATAGGAAGAGCATTGCATAGCAACTTGATACATACACTTTACGTTCCTTGGTGTGCATATTTTTGAGATAAAAGATTATAAAAGTGATGTTGACAATTATGAAAGAGTTAGAGACATTAGAATCCTGCCTTGTCTTTGTTGAGTATTGAGAGTGAAATTCTGAGCTCATTGAACTTTGATGATATCATTCATGAGTTTGCCACAGCCAAGGCCAGGAAAGTGCACATTTATGTTTGAAACTTTGAATACATGTGTGTAGACTGTAGTCGCACTCGCTTTAGTCACTTATAATAAAACTATAATTTGTCTATTGGAATAATAGTGTATATTGTATATTTGTATATTGGATAATTTGTGTATTGGAATAAAATAAAACTACATTTGTCAAATTGTCATAGTTTATGTGATTAATCATTAATGTATGTGCTATTACGGATTATGAATTTATGTTGCATATATTTAGGCCATTCCTTCCCATTAGCCTTAGGCCCTCCATACCCTTAATCCGGGCCTGAGCACCAGGAATAAGGTACCACTCCAAACTCTGGGATCCAGTATTAAATTTCATTAAAAGAGTGTGGTATACCTGTAGTGGTACGTCGGGTGAGACTAATGTTTCCACTTACAAATGTCATAAACGACTTTCATGCCCTTCCTTCTTGTCAACTCCTTGTCCCACATTTATATGAACTCCATATTTATTCACACATTTACTAATTACTGTACATCTTTTGCGCTCTCTTCCTCTGTACTTCACATCTGCGTACTCATGATTATACAACTTTTTCACAATTCTCTCCACATGAGCATACTAACGTAGCGCCTGGTGCTATTTTTGACTGGGGCCCCTTTACCCCCCGAATACCTGCTTCTCTATCTTTCAGCTCGAGACCCCCTAAGTCCCGGGCCGTAGTGCTTTAACACTTCATGCACCTCTCGCCCGGCCCCTGTTCTCATCTTCAATGATTTTTCCACTCCACGCCTTTTCTGAACATCCTTATGTCTCATGCGGTCATCCCGTTTAAGTCATGCTTCTTCAATTATTTTTATTACTCTCAACTGCTCTCAGTTTTGACAGTGAACTATTATGCCAGGCAAGTGCTTTTCATCCTTACATCAGTATTGGTACCAATACGCCTTCATGTAAGCCTCTCGCTGCATCTACACTCAAGCATTTCCTTCCACCACATTTAAGTTTTCTCCATTCAACACAAAATTACGTACACGCAGACACTCCTTTTCTTAATGACGAGCATATCTTACTTTTATATACTGTACATCCACTTTCAATGAACTCTTTTTACAAATGTAAAAATTTGTCGCTGACGTCCTTAATTCATTATCCGATTCATTCAGAAGCACCACATTGCCACTATATATCACCAGCGACGACCACCACTCGTTCTCTCCCAAATTCAGGTTTGCTCCACTCTTGCAACATCCTTGCTTTCATCTCGGCCATTACCCAAAACTATATACGTACACAATAAACTGCCATGGTGACATCCCACAGTCCGATCGTACTCCACCATTGATACTGAACCAGTCAACCAATGCCCATATAAAGACTTCTCACTATATTATAACAACTTACCATTGACACCTACATATTCTAAGCAGCTGTCACGAGGCACATCTATTCACTTTTATACAGCCTGGAAATTCATTTCCCGCTGCGCTGGGGTGAGAGTACCCCATTGGTCCCTGAGCCCGAGCATTGAGAGGGAGAGTGGCCGGCCCAACTTAATCCGGGAGCCAGCAGCTGCTCACTTTATCATACGTTTTCCCAAACCCATATATGCCTATACACCTTTATTTTGCATCACTTAGTTTTTCATCCTCTTCATTCTCTAAACCGCCTTGTTCATCTCCAACCAACGGAGCCTTAATCTTTTTTACTGCGTCTATCAATAACCAGTCTTTTATACTATAACTTGCATCTATACTTAAATGACTTATACTCTGATAATTTTTATATTAACTTCTTTCTCCTTTATTATTGTTCAGTGGTACAAGTGAAGTTTTTATTAAATCACCAGGTATACACCACTTTCATACGCTTTTAGAATATCTTCCACAGCCATTCAAGCACCGTTCCACCCCACATTTAACCACCTTATTACGTATCCAACCAATTCCTGCTGACTTTCCTTCTTTAGTTTGCATACCGCTCATTCAATTTCCTCTGATTTGAGTTTCTCCATGCTTTGGTATACACTTCTACATATACTACCAAAACAAACTGCATTCACATTTGTTTCATTTACTTCACCTATACAAGCTCACTAAAATACTCTTACATATTTTCTCATTTTGCACTAACACATTGGCATTTTTATCTTTCATATTACCAGTTACTGCACCAGAGTGAGCTTCGCACTTCTCACTTCTTTCCAGAATAACTTTCTATTCTCCAAATAGCTCATTCATGTTCCTTCCCAAGTCTTCCTCTGCTCTCTTTTTATATCTTTTTGCCACTTCCTTAGCATTTTTCTTGTAATCTTTGTGTAACGAGTTATATCTTTCCCGTTAATCACTGCCAGGTCGCGTTTCTGACATTCTTTTCCAAACTCTCTTCTTTTACACTTTATTTTTTCGTCTCATTGTTTCATCATACAGTCGCTTTTCTCCTCACTCCATTTCATATACACTTACATACATCAGATGTTGCCTTCAGCGTGAGGTGAGTATGACTAATGCGCAGATGTACCAGAGCGGTCTCAAAACGTCGATCACGCTGACAAGAAGAAGGCCACTGATGAATCGTGGGCTTCAAGGCCCTGAGGAAGTTCCCGGCCACATCCTCACACTGGCGCTGCCACCACCGAAGGAGTGCATCCCGGAAAACCCACGTGAAATCTGACGCCAGGAGAAGTGTGTTAGGGTCGAAAGGCAGGGAGGACACCTCCCTCGCCGCAGCGTCCGCGCGTTAGTTGCCCGGAACACCGACGTGGAAAGATACCCACAAAAGACGACCAACTTACGACGTGATAAAAGAAGGACAAGCCAATTCTGGATCTATTGCACCAACGGATGCGGGGAGACGAGAGAGGACAGGGCCTCAAGAGCGCTACGGGAGTCGGAATAAATTACAAAAGACGTAGATGAGAGTTGAGAGAGGATTCGAAGGGCCAAGAAAATAGCCGAGAGTTCCGCCGTAAAAATGGGAGCCGCTTGGGGAAGGGATAGCGATTTAACTTCCAACGGGAAGGCTGCCGCGCAACCGACTCCCAAGTGGCGAGCGAGAGCCATCACTGAACACAAGGATAGAATCAGAATGGGAAGAGGAATGGGATAGAAACAATTGACGGAGGGCAAAAGGGTGGAACTGTGACTTTGGTGCAGTAGAGAGGAAGGGTCTACGGGTCCCCCCCCCCCCGTGGGGTAAAGTAGAGGGAGGAGAAATACTCGCCCTTCCACCCCTGAAAAAGACGGGACTGGGGCCATCTGTAGACCGTACGGTCGAACCAAGTGGGGACGACGGTCAAAGTAGACTGAAGAGGAAGGGCAGAAGAGGGATTGGTAGACCGGGTGAAAGGAAACTGCCGAACGCGAAAGAGGTATCTTAAGCCCTCTAAGGTACGGTGGACATCCAACGGAGATGGCCGCTTTCCGCATAAAGACTGACAATAGGAGAAGACCGGAATGCGCCAGTGCTGATGCGTACACCCAGAGAGCGGATAGAGTCTAGCATGCGCAGGGCGGAGGAATGGCCTGACAGTCATAATGCAACTTACTTTGGACCAGGGAGTGGTAGAGCCGCCAAAGGGTGTGGCGGTCAGCACCCCAATCGGTATGGGAAAGGAACTTGAGAAGGGTGCAAATCTGAAGGTAATAAGCCTTCAAAGACTTCAGGTGGGGAATCCAAAAGAGGCGGGAATCAAGGAGGAGACCCAAGAATCTAGTTTCGGGACAACGGGGAGCGGCGATCCATAAAGAGAGAGGGGAAGGGACGGTAGTGCAGCGGCGGCGACGACAAAAATGCATCACCACCGTTTTCAAAGGGGAAAATCGAAACTCGTGATCTGTAGCCCATATGGAGACCGAATCTAGGGCCCGCTGGAGGAGACGTTCAAGAAAAGTGAATCGAGAACCAGAGCAATAAATGGCAAGGTCGTCGACATAAAGGGTGACTGTAATCCCCAAGGGCTTAGAAAATGGGAACACCAATGCCTCCCACTAACAGGAGGGGAAGGTGCCCTCCACCCAAATCCAATTATAGAGGGTGAGTAGAAAGAAAAGAACCGAAGGGTGTAGGTAGTGCAGCATATCAAAATGAATGCCATCGGGGCTGGGAGCAGACTAGCTGCAAGAAGCCAGCGCCGAGCGCAGTTACGACATGGAAAAACGGTTGTAAAGAAGTTATTGGGAGTTTGGAAAAGATGAGGGGAGCGAGCAAGCAAAACCTTGCGTCGGAGGAAAGCGGGATCACGGTGATTGTGTCGGGAGTTGGAAGCAATAGTCGAAGCCAAGACTTCAGGCCACTGCAGTACGGGACGATACTGGACTCCTGTCTATCATAAGAACAGGAGGATAGGAAGAAGATTACCAGAGATCTTCCGGATCATGTTCCAGATTCGGGAGGAAGGGGTGCGGGAAGTGAGAGAGGAGACATAAGTTCGCCAGGAAAGGCGGGGACTTCACGGACGGTGTGACGGGCCTGAGCCCGCGCACGTTTGAAAGCTATTAAATTAGCAAGAGATGGGTTGCGGTGAGACGGCGAAAAGGCCGACTTCTTAGCGCGAACGGCCGGGGCGCATGTCGGGGTCCACTATGGAACCGAAGGGGCGGAGGTGTGAGGAAATGTCTACTTGGGAATGGAAGACAGAGCGGCACAAGTGATGTGATCGGTGAAGTAGGTGGAGGCAGCATCAACCGTCGGAAAGTTGCTCGGAACTGCAAGGTTTGGCTTTCAGACCGGAAAAGAGGCCAGTCAGCTTTGGCGAGAGCCATCGGGTAAGAAGAAGAGGAGCAGCCGAGGACCCAAGAAGTACGGAGGAGGAAGGGAAAATGGTTACTACCGTAAAGGTCTGGAGTGGCAGACAAAGCGAAAACAAGAAAGCCAGAAGGAGAAACAAACAAAAGATCTATGGAGGAAAACATACGGGTCTGGCAGTGAAAAGCTGTGGGCTGGCCGGTGTTGAGAAGACAAACAAAAGGAGTTGAGAAAAGAGAGACCACAACGCCATCCCAGCTGATTGGTGACAGTATCACCCAACAGAGAAGAGAGCGCGTTGGAGTCTTCCAGGAGGAGGAAGGAGAGAGGGAGCTGCAAAAGGAGGGTGGAAAGATCATTTAACACAAGGGTGGGATTAAAGGAACACATTGAATACAATCGGTCAAGGAAAATCCGGGCCGACACAACCTGGAGAGGGGTGCGAAGGGGAAGGGAAGTAGACGGCACGTCAAACCAGACGAAAACGGCCGTACTCCCACAAAGGGCTGCGTCGTGGGAGAGAGGGGAAAAATACGAAGAGAACCTGCGGAAAGGGCGCAATGGGCGAATCCCAAGTTGGGTCTCCTGAAGAGAGAGAGACACTCGAGTAAACTCCCGGATAAGGAGAAGGAAGTCCTCCCAATTATGGTGAAGGCCTCGACAATTCCATTGAAGGATAATACCCATGAAGATCGGGAAACAGGGGCGGGGGAGGAGAGACTTAAAAGTGTGACCAGAAGAGCGAGCAGACGAAACTGAGGGGCGGGTTAAGGAAGGGGGGGTCGAGGAACGGATGAAAGAGGTGGAGGAAGTTTGGGTTTCGGGGGTGGAGATGCGAGAAGATGGGTACGAAGGGGGGGCAGGGTGAATCCAATTTCTGTGGTTGGGGTGGAGGAGAGGATGCCGGGGACATCGGGAGGTCAAGGAGGGAGCAGGGCAGAGGAGATGGGGGAGAGGTGGATGTCAGCTTGAATTCGAAATTCAGAAGCCGCACGACCACCATCAGGAATGGAGGAGGGAAGGGGACGGTCGCGAGGAGAGAAACGGGGGAACCCAGAGGAGACGGCAAACGGAAGGGATCATTGGAGCGGGAGGGATATCGGGGGCGAGAGGAATAGAACTGGTGGAAGAGGGAGCGAGAGGACGAGGAGCGGGACCTGAACAAGGAAGCTTGGCACCAGAGGGCCAGAGGAGGGAGCGGTTTCTGATATATATATGCCGAAATGTCAGCAAGGTTTTCGGGAGGATGGGTAAGCGGACTAAATGCTACAAAAGACGGGATAGGGGAACGGGCGGATGAGATCTGATCAGGCCTAGAACGAAAGGATGAGGAAGAGGACGGTACAGAAGTGACCGAAGTTCGAAGCAAACGGGAGGTAGCAGGGCGGGAAGAGCGCAGAGGTGAGCGAAGGTAAGACCTGGGCGAACGAACCGGGACTAACACGGGCCCTCGTTTCCTGAAGCTGACCTTGTCAAACTCCCGGACTGACAGGACTCTCACTCAAATAAGTAGGTCAGACAGGATGAAGAGGTAGCGGCGTGGTCATCTCCACATTTGGCACAGCGGGAAGGATTGATGCAGAAGGAACCATGCGTTGGAGACGCGCAATTAACACAAATATCAGGGGAACTTCGACACGTCTTACTGACGTGTCCGAACCTCTGACAAATAAAACACCGGCGTGGCCTAGGGGATAATTATAACGGCGGACCTGAAATCGGAGATAACCGGCCTTAATTTTCTCAGGTAACTGGAAACTGGCAAAAGTCGGGATCAATAAGGGAGATGGGACCCTTGCCCCCTGGACCATACAGAAGGTTAGTAAACACGGGTCACCTTCTGAGAAGAAAGGCGGTCGAGAAGATCCAATTCCGAGTATTCCAACAGAAGGGCGACATGAACTACACCCGTACTAATGTTAAAGGAAGAGTTGGGGAGAAAGTCCAGAGGAGCAGAAGCCAGGGTCGAGAGGGACGAAACTGTTTGGTACTGGGCCTTGGAGAAGACTTCTACAAGGGAGCCATCGTTCTGGGGCTACATCTGTCGGAGATTGCCACAACTGGGGGAAGCGAAGTCATCATAGACTTCAAAAACGTCCTTCGTGAGAGGGGAGAAGCTGAAGAACCAGAAATCGAGGGTAGGCCGAGTTAGAGCCGTCGGTCCCTACGAAGGGGTCGAGACTTGCGGGAACAAGATGTACGAGAATTCTTCGAACGAGAACCCGAATGTTGTGCAGCCAAATGGGGGGTGATTGACCCCCTCAAGATGCGGTCTTCCAGTGGTAGAGGACTCAGAGGACTCGAAGCCCAGCCCAGCCCCCCCCCCCAGTGCTAAATGTATCCATGAGCAAAGAAGGATAAAGATAATGGACTCAGAGAACGCGAGAAACTGCCTACCGGCAAGAAAGGGAGGTCAAGCGCAAACCGCAGGGGGCGGAGTACCTCGCCCGTTTAAAATCAAGGCCCCGTGATACGAAAGGCGTAAATACCCGTCCCCCAATCTTACCGGCCCGGACACGAAACAAGCCAACACGGTGGTGCCATGAGGACGCCACCTCCGGAGGACAGCTCTGGAAACCCGTACTGGGAGCCAAAAACCTTAGTGGCTCGTAGTCCGGTTACCCCAGCACCCTGTCCGGCGTAAGTGACCCTTCCGGGGGCTGAGCCCACGCCGACGTAGCCCGCAAGCCCCCCCCACTACGACAAGGTGGCCACCCCGAGAGAGAGAGAGAGACTCACTTTTTTTCACGTAATTCGATTAATCTATGGCCAATGTCATTCATTCCATACACAACGTGCTTCCAAATCACTCCATAATCCATACTCATCCACCACGCTTTCATCATCACTTAGCGTATTTCAAACTTCTTAATAATTTGACGAACATTAATACTATTAGCTCCTAATATTTAGTTGCGGTAAAATTAAATTCTGGAGGACAATGAAACATGCAGCTCGGTTTTGATCTGTGTATTCGTAAGTTTATATCAAAAGAAATAAAACAATGATAGTGAGACAATAAATACTGATAAATCGAAGTCAATGAATTATAATAGTTTCTGGATATGGAACGTGTAACAGAAAAAGGAAAGCGAGTATCAATGCAAACACTTTACTCTCCTCGTTCAACATTTCCTCAATAACATGAATACTAACAGTTAATTGCCTTGAAAGTAACCAACGTTTCAACAAACCACAAAACAGATTTAAATTCACTTAATAGAAGCTTCCCCAATTAAACTCAATTTACTGGTATCACAATATGAACGTAACTTGATAAACGGTCACTAAGTTACATAAATGAAATGGAGACTAATGAGACGAGCCTTTTCAATTAATTCTGTCACAAACTAGAGGCAAATAACAAGTTTTATTAAATTTCTACGAGACAGTATCGAGACAGGCATGAGCTACAAAGAAAGGAGTGTAAAAGGTAGGTTTTAACATTACATTCTTCCGTAGTCTTCGCTGATAACTACAATTCACATAAAAATGAAAACAATTCAACCGTAACCATTTGTCAACTATTTTGAAAACTTTTAAAACATTTTTTTTTTTCCATTTTCGACTCAAAACCACTCAGTGGCCAAAATAAAGTTAGGTTAATATACACACATTATATATATTTTTAAATATATATTCATATATATATTTGAATCTATATACTTATATATATATATAAAAACTCTACAAAAAAGAGCTTTGTATAATATGTAACATTAATAAAAAATACTTTTCCATAATATATATAAAACTTTACGCATTAATTTATTTGATTTCGAAGCAATATATATAATTATATTATAAATAATCTTAAAGATGAATTTTTAAAATTTTTTTATCTCTATAGTTACAATGAAGTGAGATTTTATAACACAAAGATAAAATACCAAATGTAACATCTCCCTTTCTTAAAGCGTTCCTCATCTATGAATTCTTTGGCTCACATTATGAACGAATAAAATTATCTTTAAGGCATCTAAAAATACTTACAAATGTACATGACTAATAAAAATACATTTTCCCCTTCGAGCGGGAAAATAAGTTTTCAAATACTTTGAGTTTTTTGGATACAGTAAAGGTCTTCTACGGTAATTTATCATACATTTTTTAAATAAAATCCATACGAATCTTATAATATACCCTTCGTTTAAATCGGGCACGTTTCAATTCCTGAACTTTCCCTATTTAATGCCTACAATTACGATAAAAAGGGGCTCATAATGTTGTTACTATATAAAAACGAATAAAAACTTTTTATAATTTTGAAATTGAAAACTGTTAAAATTTAGGTACGAAGAAATTGCTGGGAAAAAAAAAAGTAGGGGGCGGGGGTGGGGAGTGAATTAGAATGGAAAAAGTTTTAAAAAAATATAATTTTTTTTTGTTATTATTATTATTATTATTCGTTCTAACCATCGCACTCGGTCTTACTTAATGAACGTGGTTAGATAAAGAAAAGTTTCACTCGCGTCAGTGTCAACCGTTTATAAATTGCGAAAAGGGCACTAAATGCTCTTCGCGCAAATTCAAAGGCACGATACCATTTTTAAACGGTTGACCTCGTACCGCCTTTCGTGGTTCTAACGCTAAAGATCCGACCAAAAGCAGCAACAACACGAGATTATGAGAATTCGAGTAAGAGTTCTTACGAGTAAACTGAAAACATAAATTTTTTTTTTTTTCTGCACTTAATCGATCTTTCTAATATAGTAAACGAGTCCCGCTAAAATATTGAATACACACAGCTACATTATATAAAGATGACCTAAACTGCAAAATTAAAATTTACTTAAAATGGGCGAGGATCATCATTCCAATTATGAGTAATTATCAAGGCACGATCAACCTTCTCTTTTTAATGAACATTTTGATTTCTTTTTTACAAATCGGTGCGACTTTTATCACTTGATACAATTACGAATTTGCGTTCATAATTTCCTTCTCGAGTATTTCCCCTTAATCGAGGTGATGTAACGATTATTAGTTCCTTTCCACAAATAAATAAAAGCTATCTAGAGAAAATATTCAATATTCAGAGCAAGATTGTGAAATGCTATTATACATCTATTATTATTATAATAATAATAATAATAATAATAATATTAAAATCATGATATACATAAATCATAAATTCGCAAGATTTTAAAAGAGATAAAATATATTCTATATTTATTAACACATTTAAATACGAAGGTTATTAATTAACTATAAATAAAATCTATTTACACTCGCTGTAACGCCTTTTTTAATGCCATTAATAAAAGATAACTACAAATCACAATATTTGTTCAGGATAAAACATTTTGAATAAGGTCTGAACGAGTTAATAATATCATCAGTGCACCCGTAAGGAAGTGAGAGGTACGTAATACCGATTTATAATGCTACTTCGGTCGTCCCTGTTTATGAGGCGAGATACGGTCCACTATTTTCAATTCGACAATAACTAAAATAGTCTCGTTCTTCTTCTTCTTCTTCTTCCTACTTAACAAAATAAAGTCTACGTACAAATGCTTAAAATACTCTGATACAAATACAGTAAAATATACACGTTTTCTTTATTATGTACATAATACTAGTTGAAAAAAAAAATAGCTTCACAACATCATGACCTCGGCGTGCGTCTCTTCTTACTCTTGTTATTGTTTCTGTTAGAGCGAGTAGTTGGAGGCTGTTTGAAGTTGTTTACAGTTGTTGGTGTTGTTGTTGTTCTTGTTGCGGTGGCGATGGTGGTGATGGTTGCACTGGTAGTGGTGGTGTCGTCGTTGTGAGGTGAGACGATAATGCCGGTGCTGCTGCTGCTGCTGCTGCTGCTGCTGCTGCAGAAAATGGTCGATTCGTCATTCTGCGAACTCTCTTCCTTGGCGCGCGCAGAGAACACCTGACTCGCTTCGGCGATTGCTTCGTCGAGAGCCATTCTACCACGATTGCTAACCAAAGAAAAAAAAAAGCTCGTTATCGATAATAAAATTCCGTAAATGCATATTAAGTATATTTTTATAAAGTGGGTAGTTTGCAACTTCAAAGAACCTTCTGAAGTGTCTCACCTTCTGCGAGTCGTAACTTTTCTGGAACTGCTTGGGAAGCTGGAAAGGGAAGAGGCGAGTACCTTTTCTACTGAATGGTCACCGTACCACCGCACCGTGGCCTCACCACCAGACTGTTGGAAATCATAAATTAGAGGAACGCAAATGGGAAAAGCTGAAAATAAGTTGGCAGTACTTCACGTTCACAGTGACCAACTTAATCCAAGGTTTCAGTTACTAAGTCTTAAAGTCTCTCTCTCCAAATGCATACGCAGTACAAGATTTCGACATGGCTTCCTTTAAATATGATGTGCTGCCAGAGTCCAACGTAGTCAACTACTGAAGCAACGTAAGGACCAAGGGTGTTTTTTGCATGGTTGTATGCTTTCATTTCATGATGCTATTTTTTTGTTATTCATTTTATCTTTAATTATTTTTAATGAAGGAGGGGCCAAGGGCGAATGCCTGCAAAAATGCCACCTCCCATAGAAGAAGAAGAAGGAGGAGAAGGAGATAGGCAAAATCAAGGTCCTGAGTTTTCAAGATGCCTGGACACTGCATTTGAAAGATTGGAGGTCATAGATAGGGAAAGATGGATTGAGGAAGACTGTCCCAGCGTTGACTGGTTGAGTAGCTGAAAGATTGAGAATACCGATTAACCTTTGCGTTAGAGAGCTGAACAGAAATGGGATGAGAATGTGTCGAAAGTCTGGTACTGCATGCTCTCCTTAAAGGAGGAGGCATGCAGTTAGAGAATTCACAAGAGCAATGTCCGTCATGTCATAATGGCGATAGTAAAGAGAGAGAGAGAAGCAACATTGCGGCGAAGAGGGAGGGATTGAAAAAAGTCAGTAAAAAAGGCGGGGAAATAATGAGGCGAAAAGCTTTTGATTCTACCCGGTCGGGTACAGCTGTATGGGTTGAGCTACCCAACACATGAGAAGCGTAGTCCATACAGGGGCGGACGGAACCCCTATACAGAGACAGCAACTGAGTAGGGAATGAAGAAACTGCGGAGCCGGTACAACGAAGTTAATACTTTAGTGTCACGTGCTAATATTCACTTTCAAATTATTTATTTGTGCTGTGCTTTTTGTCCAAAATTCGTAAAATGAAAATAAAATACACGCTACTATATACTGCTGTCAAATTCATCGATTTGATTATACAGGGTGTTTGAAAAGTCCAGAATTATAGGAATACTTATTTTTCAAGTACATTATTATTATTATAATAATGTAATATATATATATATATATATATTATATAAAAATATTTCCTACGATTCTGGACTTCGAAACACCCTATACTTTGATAAACAGGATTAGGGACGTTACTCCATTTGCAACAATTGGATATATAAATCCTAACAAAATCCCAGTGGTTTTTCTAGCAATCTAGTCGCAGCTCTTTGACACAACACCATTTAACTCAAACTTGCATGGCTTAAAAGTGACCAGATGTCGAGGGAAGGTGTTTCAGCACATCAAAATACCCAGATTTACACAAGTTTATCTCATTAAATGTTTACTAACTAAAACCTGAGTAAACAAATAACCCTTACAGTCGCACATTGTGTGTTTCGTATTGTTTCTTGTGTATATAAATAAATAGATAACGAAATGTGAAGTAAAATTCAGTTGTAATGACATAACTTCCTATTTTTAGTTCATTGAACAATTTGTACATCCCACCCAGTATGTTAAGCCCTAAGATCCTGGTGTTACTTCATTTTACACACACACACACACACACACAAGTGCAGTTTGCCAAAATTAAAGAGAAACCATCTTAATACGGTCAGTAAAGCGAAGTCTTCGACTAAGTGGGAACGTTAGGCAGGAGACAGGGAATGCGGAAACTCCCGTTTCTCCTGTCACTGTCATCCTTACCTGATCTTTTACCGTCTCATCTACCCTGTGAGCAGTCAGTCCAGCATGCTCTCAAATACACACTTCTCTCACTACACATACATGCATGTTACATACTACACAACCTTTTCAAAATTTAAAAAAACAAAAAACAAAATGACATCGACCTCAAGAGCCTAGAGTCCCATAGGGAGGGGACCATAAATGTCCCCACTTCTGGCTCCCCTCTCTGCCAATACCGAGAACGCAAACCAGGGCAGCGGGTTTCGTTCTGCTACTTTGCCCGATTCATTTTTCATAAACTTCCGCAACATTCATGGTCTCAAATTTTCGATCTGATGAACACCAGCTCTCCTGCTCTAAACATCACCACCTTTTCCTCACTGAAACTCAGGTGTCTGGAACGACTGACAGCAACCCCTTTTCTGCACCCTCCTACTCTCTCTATACTCACTTTCATTACAAAGGTGGATGTTGCGTATATGTACGCAACGACCTAACTTGCTCTCGTATTCCTGAACTTCAATCCTCCGAATTCTACACCATCTAACTACGGCTTACATGCCAATCTCAAACTTAGAACATCTGCGCTGTCTACCTTTCTCCTAATTCTACAAACTATCGAAAACTGTTTGGATACCTCTTTAGGAGATTTCAATGTTCACCACCACCTTTGGCTTTCCTCCCACTTCACTGACATCCTTGGAACTAGCTTACAACTCCTCTATCCTGAATGACCTAGAGCAGTTTGTACAGCACGCTACTCGTATCCCCGATCGCCTTGGAGATAGGCCCAACATTCTGGATTTATTTCTGACCATTCATCCTCCTTACTTTGTCAAACTTTTTTCTGTTGGGCTCCTCCGATCACAACCTTATATCTGTTTCCCGTCTTATCGTTCCAGTTCGGCCTTTGGCACTATTTAGGCAGTATTTCTCTGATGTCTCACGGAATGATTACTGCTTCCGTGGCTGGGGTCTCTGTGATGGGCTCAGCGCACTCGCAGAGAGCCCCAGACACGGAATGGAGGCTTACATTCCATATTCTATTCCTACTACTAATGCAAAGAAACGTTGGTTTAACTTTACTTGTTCTAATGCTATCCGCAACAGAGAAGAGGCTTTCAGAGGGTACCTTTGCCATCCAACTTCTGACTCTCACTTAGCTTTTATTACTGCCCGGATTCGTGCAAAGTCTGTTCTTCGACTCGCCAAAAGTTCCTTCATCAGACAAAAATGTGAAAACCTATCAAATTCTAATTCTTCTCGCTTTTCCTGTCACCTAGTCAAGAACCTCTCCAACCTTACTACTGCTTTCCCTCCTCTTTTCTATTCCGACGGCTCATTGCCGTCTCTTCTCCTGATAAAGCTGAACTCTTCGCTCATACTTTCCTTTCGCCTCCAACTCAACCCTGGATGATTCCGATGCTGTTCCTCCATTTTCACCTCCCTCTAACTTAATTATGTCTGAAATTAGAATCCCCTCCAAAGATGGTTTTTTTGCCCTATCTGGGATCAACTCTAGGAAGGCGTACGGTCTTGATGGTGTTCCTCCTGTTGTTCTCAAGAACTGCGCTTCTGTCCTGACACCCTGCCTAAGTAAACTCTTTCGTCTTTGTCTTTCATCTGGTATTTTCCTTCCTGCTGGAAGTTCGCTTTCATTCAGCCTGTCCCAAAGAAGGGTGACTGTTCTCAACCCTCCAACTATCGTCCAACAACTGCGGTCATTTCCTGCCTTTCTAAAGTTTTTGAATCTATCCTTAATCGGAAGATTCTTAAACAACTCTCTCACAATCTTCTTCTTTCAGATTGTCAGTGTGGGTTTCGCAAGGGACGCTCTACTGGCGATCTTCTTGCGTATCTCTCTGACTCTTGGCCATTCTCCTTTTAGGATTCCGGTGAAACCGTTGCTATCGCGCTAGACACATCAAGAGCTTTTGAGAGTTTGGCACAAATCCTTAATTTGCAAACTGCCCTCCTTCGGTTTCTATCCTTCTATCCGCGCCTTCATCTCTAATTTCCTTTATGGCCAGTTTATAGCTGCGGTTGTAGCCATTGTTCTTCTCCTAAAGCTAATAATAGTAGTGTTCCTTAGGGTTCTGTCTTGTCACCCACTCTTTTGCTTTTATTTATCAATGATCTATTAAGTCGCAACTCCCGTCCTATACACAACTATGCCGATGGTTCCACTCTTCACTTATCCACCCGTTTCACAAAGCGTCCTTCTCAACAGAAACTTAATGCTTCGCGTGGGACGGCTATGGTGCACCTGATCTCCGATCTCTCTCTACTACCTCCGATTGAGGCGGGGAAAACCTCGCGTTTTTCAATGCTTCAAAAACTCGGTTCCTTCATCTGTCTACTCGTCACAATCTTTCACACGACTATCCCCTTACCTTCAACAACACATAACTGAATCCTTCCTCTTCTCTTAACATTCTTGGCATTACCTTTTCTCGTGATCTTTCTTCGATAGATCATATATACTCTCTCTAAAACAGCTTCTGAGAGATTAGGGGTGCTGTACCGGCTCCGCGGTTTCTTCACCCCGACCCAGTTGATGTCTCTGTACGGGGGTTTTATCCGCCCCTGTATCGAGTACGCTTCTCATGTATGGGGTGGCTCAACCCACACAGGTCTACTTGACTGGATGGAATCAAAGGCTTTTAGTCTCATCAATTCCTCGCCTCCTTTTTACTGTCTTCAATCCCTCTCTCTCTCTCTCTCTTTACTGTCGCTATTTCAAAAATATTAACGCTGTTTAAAATAAAAAAAAACAATTGTCAACAGGAGCTCTGGGGGTGGTAATCGGGAATGAGTCTGTTGACGTCTAATGCCAGCAAAAAAGAAAAAAAAATAGACTAACACGAATTTAGTTGTAGCTTGTTGAGTAAATTAACCCACTTTTTGTTATTCTTTATACTTTTTTTCCTTCTTCTCTCCTTATTTGCGTGTCTAACTCTCTTTACTGCATGTCTGTAGTTTGCATGGTATGATAGTGTTTGAGTTAAGAATGTGTTGCATGGTTTGTAATGCGTTCTTATTTTACTTCTTTTCGTCTTTCACACCTTTCCAGCCTAGTGGGCTGCATCCTCTACCTCCCTATGGAGTGGAGGATCGGTCTGCAACAGCTGGAAGAATGTGTTGCTTTGAGTTAAGAATGTGTTGTTCTCGAGTTAAGAATGTATTGCATGGTTTGTAAGCGTTCTTATTTTACTTCTTTTCATCTTTCACCCCTTTCCGGCAGAGTGGGCTCTACCTCCCTATGGAGTAGAAGAGGACCGTTCCGCAATCTTCCGTAGATCTGTAGACACTGTCCTTCTGAACGCACTAACTGCATGCCTCCTCCTTTAAGGAGAGCACGCAGTACGAGACTTTCGACACATTCTCATTCCTTTTCCGTCCAACTCTCTCTAACGCGAGGGTTAATCGGTATTTTCACTCTTTCATCTATTCAACGGGTGAACTCTGGAACAACCTTCCTCAATCTATCTTTCCCCCTTTCTATGACCTCCAATCTTTCAAATGTAGTGTGCAGGCATCTTGAAAACCTTGGACCTTGATTTTGGCTCTCCTCTCCCTCTCTCTGGGGTGTTTTTGCGTGCATTCAGCACCCTTGGCCTCTCCTTCCTGCATAAAAAAGTGGGTCGGGTCGGTAGGAAGTATTGCTAATGTATTTTAATATCTGAAAGTACCCCTTTTACCTCTCAGAACTCTACATCCGCAAAAGTACTTTTAAACTTATCTGGTTACTATAAAACGGACATTACAGCCGTACCTGCAAATAAATTCTCACACCTTTAACTGAATCCATATGATTATTATAACCAAACAGATTACAACGTTTTAAAAACTTCTTCAAAATATACCGATAAATGTAGTTTTTCCTAATTTTAAATGCCTATTTAAATTCAAAGTAGATTCGATTTAATTGGAATGGAAAAAGCACGTAAGCCTAAGCACCCCAAATACCCTGGTAAGCTGCACACAAAATATAAAAATAGCTATTATTGTAAATAGTGTGTTTTCAATGTAAGAAACGTAACAGAAAAGATACGATTTTGCTTCTGTGTTATCAGGCACAGATAATAATACTCAATAATTCTTCCAAACAAGTACGAGCAGTTCACGGGTAACATTACTGGATTTAGAATAAATAACTAAAGAAACACAGCGAGAAATCATAATAAGATCATGAGGGGAACTAAATAAAATTATTAAAGATAATAATATAACGCTAGTTAACGAAAAATTTCATACTCCAAACAAGAAAACGCTAAACGAGTACATTTTAAACTGAAATTTCTAGAAGCTACAAATTATGAGGGGGAGAGAGATTTTAAGGAAAAAGAATGGAGAGACATTTATAGAGTTTGTAGAATTAATAATCATAACATTAGCATAAATATTAAAGAGCAGTTATATATTATTTTTAAAAAAATCAATCTTCGAGCAGTCCGTGCGCATCCTTAACCCTTTCGCCGCGTAATTTGGATATATCCGAACAAAACCGTTCAGATATATCAAAATTATGCGGCGAAAGGGTTAATAAGCAAAGAGGGTTAACAATACGAAAATATATAAAAATAATAGTAGATAAAGAAAGAAAGAAATAAGGATTTAACTTAGGATTTCTGCAGTGCCAATTATAAAAACAAAAGTGGAAAGCACGCGTATCATTAGCCGAAATAACCAACAAGCAGAAATGTTAAGATTTCTGTTAATTATTCGTATTGTGTATTTGGGTTAAGTTGAAAGCATAGTTATTCGGTATAAAAAAGATCGTATTAAATAAAATGACAGATTTAAAGAAACACTGCCCAAAGCTTATTATTAATTGTATGTAAGCTTCGGATGTAAAAGTTTATACAAAAACCAGTGTTAAAATGACAGTGCTGTGAATACGGGGGAAAAGGGAGTTTGAAACCAATATTTTACACACACATATATATATATATATATATATATATATATATATATATATATATATATATATATATATATATAGTGAGGAATGAGAGAAGCATTTGTGTGCAGTTTACCTGGTGAAGAACCTGAGCTGGCCAGTAATGATGGCCCCGGTGAAAACCCCAAAACACAGCAATATTGTCACTGCTTTTTCCAATTTCTGTAAGAAGTTATCTTAATGATACAAAAAATCCTTGTTTAATTAGCATTCATTTTACCCTGACATGTTTTTTACAAATTAATTTGAAGAAACTGCCACTCAGACACGCCACTATAAGACAGGCCTATTATCAGTATCTGTACGCGTAAATATTAGTTTACTATGGGGCGGGACATTTTAATATAGAATTTTCACCCAAATGCGAGTAGAAAGCCACATATACATTTATCCAATTCCTCTTGTTGCTATCATACAACTCCGGATCAAAAAAATAGAATACTGTCTTAACTGCGTTTATAACCCTGATAATACCTTTAAGTTATACACCTTTATGAGGAATATAGAGTATTTGTAACGTCATTTCAATAAAAAGACACCTCTGTGTGCCAGTTTTGAAAAAAAAAAATATTGGAAAACTTTATTAAATCGTGAAAAGTTAAAGCAAAATAATAGAAATCTTGTCAGGTGCTACAAAAAATAGCATAAATTCATTGTTTAGCGAATACTGCCAATATATTAAACCTTTATCAAGGACTTTTCAACTCTGTCTCGTAATATTTAGTTAGTCCACCCTTAGCCCCGATTATGGCCTCATATCGACGTGGCATCGAGTCGACAAGCCTCTTCCATTCTTTTGTAGTTATCGATTGCCAGGTTGTCATCAAACACACCTTCAGTTTACCAAGTGTTCCTCGTTTACGCTTTGGAATATCGCTAAGCAGAAGGTCCAAAAGATTTTCTATCGGATTAAGATGGGAGAATTAGCTGTCCATGGTAGTACTTCAATTTCATGAGCATCAAACAACAAAGATGTTGCACGAGCCACATGAGCTGGGGCCAGGTCATGTTGAAAAATAAGTGGTTCGTCTCCATACAACTGTTGTGTAGACTCCAGCATGAAGTAGTCCAAGATTTCTTGATAAACGTGACTAGTGACAGTTCTATTTACAAATACAAGCGACCCCACACCATTTGCATTCATACAACTCGACACTAACACTTGCATTACACTATATATTAAGAGACGCAGAGTTAAAAGTCTTTGATAAAGGTTTAATATATTGCCATTACTCAAACACCTGACAAGATATTTTGGTATGTCGCTGTCGCTATATATTAACTTTTCACTATTTAATAATGCTTTCTATATTTTTTTTCAAACCTGGCACACACAGGTCTTATCATCATAATGGCGTCACAGATACTCAATATTCCTCATAAAAGTGTCATGAGCGCATTTGAGACTGTACTCTATTTTTTTTCTTGGTCTGGAGTTGTATATTAAGGGAGTCCGAGGTTTATTAACTTCTCATTTAAAGTTAACATATCACTATAAATCAAGGAAACGTCATTAAAATAAATCATCAAAACCACCGAATTTTGTTTGATGACGAAAAATGGAAAATAACTTACCAGCGGCCGTAGCACTGTGAGGCTCCTGGCCTTGACTGCTGCCTCTGGGAACCATCATTGTCTTCTTCGACGAGGATTCTGGCGACGAGTGGCCTTGCGGAGAGACGAGGAGGGATTCCGGCGTTGACGCTGCATCTTCATCCTGCCTTGTTGTCGTCACTTCGGCGCTCTGGTGCGACGGCGACGTTGGGAGGTCTCTCATGGTAGTGGGGTTGGCAACACAGTCAGAGCTTGTGACGTCACTTTCTCCCAGCAGCGCTGGGGTTTGCGTGGAGACTGAGGAATGGGTCTCCATGAGGCCTCCCTGCGTCGCCACAACAGTTGTCTGTTGGGCAACGATCGTTGTCGTCTTCTGCTGCAGGAGAGTGGCATTCCCATTCCCTACGATCAGCGACTGCTGAAGTGAAGATTCATCTGACGTTTGATTTGGTTGCTGCAGTTGCTGAGCAAACTGTGGAGCGTTAGGATGGTATTGTGTGCCCACGGAAGCTGTCACAATACCCGAATGAGGGACAGATGGATTGACGCCGTAGACGTTGTTAACCAGCGTCTCCCCCTGAGACGACGTTATACTGGGAGAAATGTTGATCAGTTTGGTGCTTGCATTGATGACGGCGTTGGTCTGAGCGGGAGGAGGACGCACAGCTACCACAGTGCCTTGAGGGAGGGACGAAGGAGCGGTGATTGATGCGACAACACTTGGATTCGAGTTGGAGTTCGCAATGGGGGTCATACCCACAATGTGAGAACCAGACAGCTGTAACTGCACGGGATAGGTCACGCCACTATTGGGGTCCGTTGAAACGAAAGTACCATCTGGAAGCTGATTTATTATAACACCCGGAGTAGCTGTCGAAGGGACCAGGATAGTGTGTGGTTGTTGAAGATGGACAGGAAGTGGACCCGCGACAGGACCTCCCACCATCTGAACAACGTTTATGGAGTTGGTTGGTTGTCCCGCTGCCGTTAGCATTTGGCCTCCCGCTGTCCCAGGCGCTCCATTCGTGCCCATTGTTGCCACTGTAGCCACTTGGGCTCCAGCAACGCCCCCATAAGGAGCCACTTGCGATATCTGAGTTCCATTCATAACCATTTGCTGCGGCAGCTGTTTTCCCATGATAATTGCGGGTACGATGCTCTGCTGCTGCGTCGACTGCTGTTGACTGCCTTGAGGTGTTGAGGTGTTACGTCGCCTCTTTCTCTTGCGCCCGCTTCCATTCAAGGACCCTCCACTCGGCGAAGTCTCTGAGCCAGGAGTAGAGTGAGGCGTGGTAGGTGTAGATGCAGGGGTAGCTACAGGAGTTAATCGGTTCCCACCACTGTCATCGCTCGCTTCGCTCGAGGCAGATGTAACAACCTGAGTCATTTGCACTTGAGAAGACTGCGACGAAGAGTCAACAGCGATAAGTGGTTGGCTCGTCACGAAGGCCGGCGTCGACGAAGGAATGAGAGAAGCAGGCCCAATAACGCTTCCGTGACCAGAGAGAACGCCCGAAGGTGACTGGATAATGTTGCTTCCATTTTGAATGATGACGGGCGTTTGCATTGTGGCAAAAGTGTTGACAAATTGCACAACTGGTTGTACAGGTTGGATTTGCTGCAAATGCGGCTGCAACTGATGAGATTGCACGTTTGCTAGAGACGGCTGCACTTGAACTTGAGGCACCGTTTGCACACCTACCATTGGCGTTATTCCAGTGACAGTAGAACAAACAACAGGGGTTGTGACACTGACTTTTGAATTGAAAGGCGAAGTTACTACCACCATACTTCCACTGTTGCTTACAAGGACACCAGGAGGAATAGAACCTGACGGTGTTGCTCCATGGACTACTAGGGACCCCGTTCCTCGCAGCATACCGGGGGTTGCCCCGCTGGGGTTATACATTACACCTGCCATATTATTTGAACTTGTCATATTGTATACATGGGGACCAAGGACCTGCTGGTGAGGCAATGTTGGGTGCATGGTTGGTGGTTGATCTGGAACCAGCTGTGAAGGCTGATGATTATGCATTTTACCTGGAATGGGCGTCAGTTCATCTGAGGAAGCCGGCAGAGGAATGCTGCTCACGATGTTCTGAACCATTTCCAAAGGAGACTGTGTTGTCATGCTATTCTCAGCTGGCCCTGGAGTTAAAGGTTTATTGGCCGCTTCTACTGAAAGACTCGATCCACTACTCGTATTGCTGCTACTTCTACAAATACCAGTACTCACACAATCAGGTACAATTATATCGGGTTTCTTTTTCTGAGTATCAGTGCTTTTAGGTTTAATAATAAAGTTCTTGTTTGGAGAACTCGCTGATGCCGAAGTTACATTCTTAATAGGCTTGTTATTCTTGGTGGTATTCAACTGATTCTCATTCATATTTGATGGGTCCGAATGACAAAAGGCCGTTTCGGAATTATCTGTGTCTTGGGATGAATGAGGAGAATTTGATTCGCTTCCGCAAGTTGTAGTTGTGACGGAGGAGTTTGTGTACGTTACAGTAACAGTGTGATTAACAAAACTGGATTCCGCTGTTGCTACCAAAGTTCCTGGTTTTTCCTGAGTGAAAGGTTCAGCCTCACTTTTTAACTTGCTTTGGTTGTTATTCGATAATGAGGTACTGGACTTAGAATGGACGGACGTACAAGAAGTACTGCATGATGATGTTGCAGCGAGAGTAGTCGTTGTGGCCACAGAATTTGTCGCTGACGTTACTACGCTCACTTTGCTCACTCTGGCAGGCAGGGGAACATTGCTCGGTAAAGGCACAACTGTAGGAGAGGCGAGCGACGTTCTGGGATTGGAGATTGGAGCTCTTGGAGCGAACCCTTGAGAGGTCTTCGGGGGAAGAGGACTACTCTGAGAGAGAGGAACCGAGGGCCGCGGAGACAACCTCGCTCCTTGGGGAGAGAACTGCCCGACGCCTCCTCCTGACATTGTGTTGTTTAGAAGAACTGTCTGTTGAGCCAAATACCCATTTGGATCCTCCATGAAGGAGGGTCCTGACACAGGCAAAGGTCCTTGCAACGCTCCTGGGCCATTCGAAAGGCCACTACTCCCAACTTGAGGGTCAGAGGGACTCTGTGAAGTTAGAGGTGGTCCTGGGCCCGTATGAGGAGAGACAGCGTTTTCAGTCCTCAGGTTTCGCACATCGACATTAGGACAAGGGGAATTCCTATCCACCGTCAACTTTGCTTTCTTTCTCGACCTTGTGGTACCCCCCCTACGCCGTTTTTCTCCTTCTTCGGGGAGAGAGGCTTTGCTTACAGGAGTTGAATCTTGGCCTCCACCTACGTTCTCAGCCCCTTGACTACTCACACTCGCGTTCCCAAACATCTGCATAAGATTAGAATTGACAGGCATCCTACAAATAGGGCTGTTTGGCATGGGCTGTGGGGGGGCCCTATTTCCTGCCATCATTGGGTGGTGAATGAGTTGTTGTTGCATTGGCTGCTGTGGAATGCAACCCCCTTGCGAAGGAACCATTCCTTTGAACATGGCATCACTGGGCATTCGACAGAATGGAGGTCTCTTCATGCCTCCGAACGCGGGTCTTATTCCCTGATGCATAGCTTGGGTATTATGGTGACCAGTAAAGCAGTGGTGGTTTTCGCAGCAATTCTGCGTGTGTTGATTCGTAAAAGGAGAAGCAGTGCCACAACTTTGAGAGTTACTTACATTGGAGTAATTTTCGAGGCTTCCTTGACAGCCAACCATTCCGCCGCTGGGAACCATTACTCTCGGTACTCCATACATTCCATTCCAGCTCTGAAACATAAACTAAAGACAGATTCACTTCAAAAAATGTACATCAAAATTATAAAAAAATTGAAATGGAAAATAGCTAAAGAAATAAAAACGTAACCTGCGCGTTAAAAATTTGTGTAAAATAATTAAAATTCCTGAAGTGTGATCCACAGTCTGGCATTGATGAAAGAAAATTTAATTAATTATACAAAGAATAGGAGAAAAATGTAAGATGATGACTGGAGAATAGAAAGTTATTTTGGAATGACTGGTACTATGAAAGAATGTCAGTGTTAGTGCAAGGTAAGTACGCGAGAAATTTAGCGAGCTGGTAGGTGTGGTAGATGAAGAGGATGCAAATGTGAATGCAGTTCGTGTAAGTAGTATATGTAGAAGTACAGTATATACTAACTTACTAAAGGGTGGAAAACATCAAATTAGAGGTAGCTAAATGAGCAACATGAAAGCTGAAGAAATGAAAGTCGGCAGTCAATGATTAATTACTACCAGAATGATTTTTAAAAGGTTGTGGAACACGTATCTCAAAGCGTGGGAAAACAAGGGGGTTGGACAAAAGCTGGCTGTAATTGTACCACTGTATAAAATAAAGGAAAAAGAAGTTAATGTAAAAATTATAAGGGTACCAGTCCTTTAAGTATAGTTAAAAAGTATACGGAAGTGGTGACAGATACAGAGAGATTAAGGATCCGCTCTTTGGAAATGAACAAGGGGGCTTTAGAGAATGAAGATGTGTTGACTAAGTGTATACAGTGTATACAACCTTGGTTTTGCTTCCGCCCGAATTGTTCATTCTGACGAAGATCAAGCTTGTCACTCCATCTTAGACCTACAGTTTAACGTGGAATCCGAACCACGCCCCAGCAGCACCCCAGCGTCTTAACCACTAGGCTGCCCAAGGTACCCATTTATCTACCAACCAATTTCTTTATTGTGTGGTATTATGAACAGCTGGGTTTTGCTGCGCGCCGCCTGCCTTCACCAGGTCTCGATCCCGGGGCCGATAGATTCGTAGTCAGCGACGCTAACCACTACACCACCGAGGTGTCCAAATGGACAGGAAATTCAGAGAAATTCTAGAGCAAAAGATTGAGGGGTTGTAATGACTGATGATGCGAAATTTGAAACACAAAATAAGATAGCAGTAAACAGATCAAAAGGAATAACGGGGGTAGATATTAAGAACCTTTAAACGAAGGGATAGGAATGTGATGATTCCTCTACTGAAAACCCTGATCATACCCAAATTGGAATACTGCTCGGTCCTAACATCCCCATATAAAAAAGAGGGCATTAGACAGCTTGAAGGGATTCAGAGAAGCTTCACAGCCAAGATCAAGGGGTGCAAAGAACTAAATTACTGGGAAAAGTTACGCGAACTAGACCTATATTCACTGGAAAGGAGAAGACAGAGATACACCATTATTTACACTTGGAAAATAATGGAGAAACTAGTCCCTAATCTTACTCTCAACCCTATAACTCCCCAAACAACGGTGGAAAGTAGAAAAGGTAGACTGTGTCGTGTTCCAAATTAAAGGCGAGACAGGGAACATCCTTAACCCTGAAAGAAAATAAGTTTTGTTGTAAGAGAACCAAAACTGTTTAATCAGCTGCCCAAAGACCTAAGAAACACGAAGGGAGTTGCAGTGGTCATCTTCAAAAGAAGAGTAGACACCTGGCTCAGAACAATCCCCGATGAGCCGGGTGTACCTGGCTATGTGAGGTGGAGAGCACAAGAAACCAACTCACTAGTTCACCAGGCTAACTCGAGAGGAAGGGCGACAAGCTTGACCTTCTCGAAATGAGGAATCATCGCGCGGAACCTTGGTTGGTTAGTTAGAAGAGCTGTAATTTGTAAGATGAACTATTGTTGTTAATGGAGGGTTTGTTTCTATAGATGTACAAAGATTCTAAAATTTGGAGTTCTGTAAGGTTATTGGATCTTGTTAGAATTTCGAACTGAGTTTTGTGAAGGGGATGGTTGTTTTCATTACTATGGTTTCTAATTGCGGATTGTGGTGGACTACTGAAGGGACGGTTGGTACGGACTGATAAGCCCAAATGTTGAGAAAGGCGTACCTCCAGTTGGAGTTGAGTACTGCCAATATACGCAACCTTACAGCTGTCGCACGTGTATTTATAAACAACATTAGGGCATACAGTTTTGGGGAATTTGTCTTTGAACTTTAAAAAACTTGATAATTTAAGTGGGTTGACGAGGGCGAATCTAAAATTTATTTGGGGATAACTAGACTTAAGCAGTTTGGGAACCAATTATTTAAGTTGTATGTTTTATAAATATAATATTAACGCTATACTAACATTATTAACAAGAAGTTACCGAATTTGTTCGGATTACTTTTCATTAAACGAAGAATTTAAATTTTTAAGACTACTTTATTAATAATTATTACCCTTCTAATATTTTTGACAACCTATTAAAGAAATTTTTAAATAACACTTTTAATACTAAACTCCCCATACCCACAGTACAAAAAGAAACCAGATATATTAAATTACCTTTTTATGGTTATTTATCATTACGTATTCGAAGTGAAGTGTCCAACCTGCTTAGTCTAGTTATCCCCAAATAAATTTTAGATTCGCCTCGTCAACCCATTTAAATTATCAAATTTTTTAAAGTTCAAAGACAAATTTCCGAAACTGTATGCCCTAATGTTGTTTATAAATACACGTGCGACAGCTGTAAGGCTGCGTATTTGCAGTACTCAACTCCAACTGGAGGTACGCCTTTCTCAACATTTGGGCTTATCAGTCCGCACCAACCGTCCCCTCAGTAGTCCACCACAATCCGCAATTAGAAACCATAGTAATGAAAACAACCATCCCCTTCACAAAACTCAGTTCGAAATTCTAACAAGATCCAATAACCTTACAGAACTCCAAATTTTAGAATCTTTGTACATCTATAGAAACAAACCCTCCATTAACAACAATAGTTCATCTTACAAATTACAGCTCTTCTAACTAACCAACCAACTTACTTACTTTCATAGATATATCATACTTTTCAATTAATTGACCATGTTTCCCTAAGGAGAAGTCAATAGCTTATATTATATATATATATATATATAATATATATATATATATATATATATATATATATATATATATATATACAGTATATCAGGTCATCCCATAAGTAATGTCGTTTTTTACGATAGATTAAGTTTAAACTAGTCCTACTCGGTTTAAGCATAAATTTTCCGAAGGTTATATCTAAGAGGAGATCTATCGTGTTTCGCTACATACTTTATAGACCTTGACCAGTGAAGACGTGTGTTTTGCTTTATGTGAACCCCTCATAAACATGGCGGTATCAGAAGAGCATATCAGGCATAT
Source organism: Bathynomus jamesi (assembly GCA_023014485.1). NCBI lineage: Eukaryota > Metazoa > Arthropoda > Malacostraca > Isopoda > Cirolanidae > Bathynomus > Bathynomus jamesi. The sequence goes on from JAJOZX010002280.1 coordinate 679,663, forward strand.
AATGCTTTACGAGTTCAAAAAAGGGAATAGTGCTACTGAAGCAACGAAACATTCAGGAAGTTTCTGGCAACGATATTCTGCATGTGAGGAAATGTCAAAGATGGTTTCAAAAGTTTAGGAATGGTGACTGCTGTTTGACAGATGCGGCATGCTCTGGACGCCCTGCTGAGTTTGATGATGACCTGCTGTTAGCCGCACTTGAAGAAGACTGTTCAACAACTGTCGAAGAATCGACATTTGCAACAACTCGGGAAAGTGCCTAAGTTAGGAAAATGGGTGCCACATGAATTGTCTGTCGACAATCTGAGGGTGCGGGTAAACATTAGCACAGCTCTTCATTCCCGTGAACTCCCAAGATCCGTTTTTGCACCGTTTAGTGACTGGTGATGAAAAGTGGATACTGTACCAGAATGTTAAGCGCCGTCGACAGTGGGTTTGTGCCGGAGAACCAACGACACCACAGCTAAAACCAAATCTTCACCCTCAGAAGGTGTTGCTTAGTGTTTGGTGGGTAAAGGTGGTGTAATACAATTTGAAACCTTACCACACAACCAAACAATCACCGCTCAAGTCTACTGTCAACAACTGGATCGATTGAACACTGCACTAAAAGAAAGAGAGACCTTCTTTGGTTAATCGGAAAGGAATCGTGTTCCACCACGACAACGCAAGTCCTCATACCGCTCGGATCACTTCTGCAAAAATTGAGGAGCTTGGGTGGGAAAAACTTCCACATCCTCCATATTCTCCAGACCTTGCTCCTTCAGATTATCATCTCTTCAGGAGTCTGCTAAACTATCTTGACGAGAAACAGTATACTTCTTTAGATGACTTGCACACCAGTCTTTGTACGTTTTTTGCCTCAAAACCGCCTGAATTTTATAAACATGGCATTGAAAAGCTTGTAGGACGTTGGCAGAGTGTCATTGATTCCGATGGAAAATATACACTAGATTAAAAAGTTTCAGTCGAGCTTTTTTTTGTCCTTCAAATTCCGATCTAAAAAACCGCACAAAAATTCACAACCGCAACCGTAACCGCAGTTCCATAAGTGCGGTTGCGGTTGTAAAAGCTTAGTTAATTTTAATTTTAGGTTAATTAGAAATATTTCTTTTTTTAAAAAGAAAATGGGTGGAGGCTGGGGAAAGTGGTAGGTGGGATGAACAGTGCGATGGGTCCTCGTCCCTCATCCTGGTAACACACTTAGTGCAAAATATGGTTTTAATTAATTTGACCTATTCTTTCATAATAGCTATATAAGTTTAGAATATACTTCATTTAAATAGTATTTATTTAGTAAATACCTTATGTTGAACACAAGTTTTGCAACACACAAATAGCGGTAGCGGTGTATTGTAAAACTTGTGTTCAACATAAGGTATTTAATAAATAAATACTATTTAGTATATATTATGTACCAAGTGTGGCTAAATAGCACTATAGTGGCTAAATCCAGTTAATAATTATGCATTTTTCCTAGTATATGATAACCGCAACCGCAACCGCGGTTGGAAAAAATTCGACAACCGCAAACACAACCGCAACCGCGGTTGTGAAAAACCGACCACTCGATCCATCACTAATATATATATATATATATATATCGTAAAGAACGACGCTTGTATAGGAGAACATTCCGCGCAAGATGAGAAGAGAGAACGAACAAATGAAAAGATGAGGTAACCACCCGGGAATCGAACCCGGGATCTTCCGATTGCCGGTCAGATATGATAACCATTACACCACGGGCCTCACTCGAACAAATGCCGTAATTCTTCTACATACGCGCAGAAAACAATGTAGAAGAATTACGGCATTTGTTCGAGTGAGGCCCGTGGTGTAACAACTGTCGAAGAATCGACATTTGCAACAACTCGGGAAAGTGCCTAAGTTAGGAAAATGGGTGCCACATGAATTGTCTGTCGACAATCTGAGGGTGCGGGTAAACATTAGCACAGCTCTTCATTCCCGTGAACTCCCAAGATCCGTTTTTGCACCGTTTAGTGACTGGTGATGAAAAGTGGATACTGTACCAGAATGTTAAGCGCCGTCGACAGTGGGTTTGTGCCGGAGAACCAACGACACCACAGCTAAAACCAAATCTTCACCCTCAGAAGGTGTTGCTTAGTGTTTGGTGGGTAAAGGTGGTGTAATACAATTTGAAACCTTACCACACAACCAAACAATCACCGCTCAAGTCTACTGTCAACAACTGGATCGATTGAACACTGCACTAAAAGAGAGAGAGACCTTCTTTGGTTAATCGGAAAGGAATCGTGTTCCACCACGACAACGCAAGTCCTCATACCGCTCGGATCACTTCTGCAAAAATTGAGGAGCTTGGGTGGGAAAAACTTCCACATCCTCCATATCGACATTTGCAACAACTCGGGAAAGTGCCTAAGTTAGGAAAATGGGTGCCACATGAATTGTCTGTCGACAATCTGAGGGTGCGGGTAAACATTAGCACAGCTCTTCATTCCCGTGAACTCCCAAGATCCGTTTTTGCACCGTTTAGTGACTGGTGATGAAAAGTGGATACTGTACCAGAATGTTAAGCGCCGTCGACAGTGGGTTTGTGCCGGAGAACCAACGACACCACAGCTAAAACCAAATCTTCACCCTCAGAAGGTGTTGCTTAGTGTTTGGTGGGTAAAGGTGGTGTAATACAATTTGAAACCTTACCACACAACCAAACAATCACCGCTCAAGTCTACTGTCAACAACTGGATCGATTGAACACTGCACTAAAAGAAAGAGAGACCTTCTTTGGTTAATCGGAAAGGAATCGTGTTCCACCACGACAACGCAAGTCCTCATACCGCTCGGATCACTTCTGCAAAAATTGAGGAGCTTGGGTGGGAAAAACTTCCACATCCTCCATATTCTCCAGACCTTGCTCCTTCAGATTATCATCTCTTCAGGAGTCTGCTAAACTATCTTGACGAGAAACAGTATACTTCTTTAGATGACTTGCACACCAGTCTTTGTACGTTTTTTTGCCTCAAAACGCCTGAATTTTATAAACATGGCATTGAAAAGCTTGTAGGACGTTGGCAGAGTGTCATTGATTCCGATGGAAAATATACACTAGATTAAAAAGTTTCAGTCGAGCTTTTTTTTGTCCTTCAAATTCCGATCTAAAAAACCGCACAAAAATTCACAACCGCAACCGTAACCGCAGTTCCATAAGTGCGGTTGCGGTTGTAAAAGCTTAGTTAATTTTAATTTTAGGTTAATTAGAAATATTTCTTTTTTTAAAAAGAAAATGGGTGGAGGCTGGGGAAAGTGGTAGGTGGGATGAACAGTGCGATGGGTCCTCGTCCCTCATCCTGGTAACACACTTAGTGCAAAATATGGTTTTAATTAATTTGACCTATTCTTTCATAATAGCTATATAAGTTTAGAATATACTTCATTTAAATAGTATTTATTTAGTAAATACCTTATGTTGAACACAAGTTTTGCAACACACAAATAGCGGTAGCGGTGTATTGTAAAACTTGTGTTCAACATAAGGTATTTAATAAATAAATACTATTTAGTATATATTATGTACCAAGTGTGGCTAAATAGCACTATAGTGGCTAAATCCAGTTAATAATTATGCATTTTTCCTAGTATATGATAACCGCAACCGCAACCGCGGTTGGAAAAAATTCGACAACCGCAAACACAACCGCAACCGCGGTTGTGAAAAACCGACCACTCGATCCATCACTAATAATATATATATATATATATCGTAAAGAACGACGCTTGTATAGGAGAAACATTCCGCGCAAGAT